>CM056195.1:13693808-14296864 GCA_029692085.1 Gymnothorax javanicus
CGGCCTCAAACAATCCTGTCCCCACCTAATTCTCAACAATGTGAACAAAAATCATGCATTCAAAAAATTAGGGCTAACTTGACTTAGAACTTTGATAAGTATGATATGCCAGCCAAAGCTTTCACCTGGGTATACATACCATGTGAACATGCATGCTTAATTTAACCCTCCCATTATGTTCAAATGACTAATCATTTCTGGTTTGAGGTCAGTTTGATCCCCGCAGTGAAAAACTACATAAGATCTTTGTAACTGAAAGTGTGACCAATCTCCTCCCAGCTCCTTGATGCCTTTCTACCGACCATTTTAATAGTCAACAAAACACTGCTCCCCCATCCTCCCCTTATACATCAAGCACCAATTTTACATGATTATAGCAAAATTAATGAGACCAAATATGAAATTAATTTGAACATTCCCCCAGGCTTGGGCAGCACAACAAAAACGAGACCAAAATGATGGTTTTATGTAATAATTGATGCTGGGGTCAAAATGACCCAAACAACACCAATATGTACATAACATAAACTACATTTTTTAGTTAAATTCATGTTTTACCCGTAAAATTAGGAAAAAAAATCTCGCTGAAAAAAGTATGTTCAGTGCATTTTTCGAGACATTGCACCTTGAGTCAGGTCAAATTGACCCAGAACATAATGAGGGTTAAAAACAAAAATCTGTGCAAAATCCCAGACCAGGGCCACATTTCCTGTCCTTGAACTTCTTCAGTGCCTGAATCCGGAGTGTTTAAGATGTGCGTTGTTAAGACTGTTTTCTGTCGTGGAGTCAAGTCGGGACCGATGAAGTGACACACCAATTACCACTTTCCAATTGAAAAGGCTTTTATTACAATGCGCAAGGGAGGATTTTAGCGTCCGCCATAGCATTCGCAGAGAATCCTAACACACTGTTCACATCTCGGGGTTTAAGTACAAGATCAGTGGTAGAGCAAGTGGTGGATGTAACACCTTCCCTTAAACATCCAGCCAAACTTACAGGATGTTGATATTACCTTTGATCATGTACCTTCCTTCTGACCACAATACAGCAATTACCAAGTGTGACCAGGTGCCAGGCGCCCCTTACTGTGGGAGGATATTGATGTGAGTGTGTATGAGTGAGGGGAGGGGGCTGGGAATGAGTGTGTGTGTGTGTGTGTGTGTGTGTGGGGGGGGGGGGGGGGGGGGGGGGGGGTTATTGGGGTAAGCGAGGGGGGGCTGGGAATGGGTGCGTGTGTGGATCTGTGTGTGCTGAGAGAAAAACCTTAAACCAGTAGCTGAATCCTATCATTCCCTCATTTTGTATTGGTGGTGAGCTAAGGTCCCACCCACCATGATTTAGACACCGGTTAGGCCACCATTTGCAAGGGAATGGGTCAGATTAGCAAATGTTAGACCGTGCTGTACATTCCTGATTAGCCTATTTAATTTATAATACATATAAATAACTAAAACAAAGCTTACAATACTAAGTCCCCAGACACCCTGGGATAGTACCACCCAAAGTCGTCCCCAGGGGACACTACTCCCAGAAATGTTTGTACCTTTTAGTCAGTGGGTCACAGTTGTTGCCTTTTTTTGCTGCAGTATGGGATTCTGTCAATTCTGTCAGAGACCGCCATGAGAGCTCTCTCAAAATAATTATTGTGGTCCAGCACCCAGCTCTCCAAGGCTGGAACAGAAGTGTTAGTGGTGACATCGGGAGCGACTAGAATGGAGCCGATAGTAATAGAAGTGCCAGTAGGGTTAATGCAGTAGGAAATGTTAGTCATTGCACAAAGCTTTGGACCAGAGTATAAAGGCCCAAACCTGCACCAAGTGGTAGTGTTGGTTCTCACTGCTATTGCTCCAGGATATTCAGGTAATACTTGTATTTGCAGTTCAGGTCCCACTGAATGTGTTAGGGCTTGTCCTGACTCAATTGAGGCTGTGCATAGTACCCAGCCTCCGACAGTAGAGCATTGGTCTTCCGAAAAGGCAATGTTTCTGTTGTTGTCAGTGATGATGTATTTGACATTGCGCACTTGGCACACATGTCCGTTACATGGGAATGGAAGCGGGTGTATGGGTTGTGCTTTCAGTATGGGCTTCCGCCCGACTGGAATTAGAACACCACCACGGATGTCCTCGCCATCGTGACATGCCCCGACTATCGATAGGGACCCCTCCCCGGCCGCCACCCAGGGAGCTGACTCAGCCTCCAGAAGGACTGCAGACTGTACCCACCCTGGTACACGTGACGCGAGCAGGTCACCTATCAGAGCTGCCACCTCCATGCTGAATGCCATGCCAGATCTGTAACACATCTCCTCCACCCTCCTATGCACATGCTCTACCAATAGAATCTTTTCGTAAGTTTTAGTATTTTCAAGTAAATGCTGGAGCAAAACAATGATCACCTCCCCAGTGTCATGCGTAGCAGAAGCAAGATGGCGAGTAGCTTGGTTAGAAAGTAGTCCTCCCTTTGCCACCGATATTGTGCCTGTTGCTAACAGATTGTCAGCCCAATCACGGTTATTAGATTCTATAGCCATTGGAATGGCATTCACTGTTGAGCCAGTGGCTCCCACCCATCCTGCAACATCTGATAGCAGATCTCTACGTTTCCTATGTACATCATATTTATAACATTTTGGCAACCGTTGTAACATAAAATTGATCAGGGTTTGGACAGATTGTTCTAATTCTGTAAAATTTGAACAATTCCAAGGCCAGATAATATGTTTCACTTTAATAATTAAATGAGAATGTCGAGTTGACACACCAACCAGAGCAGGCAGAGGCTCTCCTTCAGAAGCTAATCCAATTTTTGGTCCAGGATACAATACAGGGCATGTGCCGGGCTTCCCTGGAGGGCTACATGTAGCACGGGCCTCACCTCTCAATTTAAGGGCATACTCCTGTATGGCCATCGGAGTGGGGCAACCATCTTCCTCCAGTCCCGCTGCCGTTTTATTCCAATTGATATTAAACATTTCATGTCCTCTAATAGCCTCTTCCCAACCTAATCCTGTGTCAACCCACACTCTCGGATCCTTCCAGATTAATACACCAGATCCATTACCTTCAACAACACTACAACATAGATCTCCTACTAATTTACCAGGGTTCCTTATTCCCCAAAAATGACAATCTGTCATCCTCCAAATGTCTTTATTGCACTGGATGGAGCTCCATCCAGTCAGGTTAATACTCCTCAGGTTGTCCCAGGTCCAGCTACAGCCTGCTGAGTTGGTGCACATTTGTGTACTGTGGAAACGTGTGTCTGCCTTTAGACACAAAACAAAAGAACTGGCTCCCAGGAGCCAGAGGACAGATAAGGGATTATTGTGCCCCATGTTGTGTCTCCGCCCGATATTTTTTCAAACGTGTGATATGGATCCACACTGGAATCCCAGTCACCCGGGCAGCCGATGGGGTTGTGTGTGTGTGACAGTGTGTGGTCCGGACCAGGTAGGATCAAATGTCTTCTTCTGATTTTTCACTAGCACCTGGTCTCCATGTTCTACCTGTCACGTTTCCACGTTGTCCTCTCCTGCGTCTGGTTCTGTCCTGTGATCCTGTGAGACACACTGGGACAAATGTCTGCAATATTCAACAAGACAGTCACCCATCACATGCAAATCACTACCACTAATGCACAGACCTCCAGGAGTTCTCATGGGTCGGCCTGTAAGCATTTCAAAGGGAGAAAGTGAGTTAGGGTCAGTTGGTCCTGCTCTCATAGAGAGGAGAACCGATGGTAACTGCGTCACCCAGTCTTTCCCTGAAAAGGTTGGGTGGGTCGGGGCTGTTGTCTCATCCTAGTCTTAATGGTGGGTCCTGGAGTGCATTGCGCACACGTCATACACCTGCGAACATAATTGTGAATGTTAACACTCAGTTTAGGATGCCAGCATGTTTGTGCCATCCTGTGCTGCATTCGCTTCACTCCATCATGCCCTAGTGAGTGGTATAAATGGATCATTGTTCCCATCATACTACTGGGCAGAACATAAGCACCTTCAGGGCCCCTCCAAATGTTGTCTTTCCCCAATTTCCCACCATTCTCCATCCAAAGCCATTTCTCAGCTCTGGGGGCTTCATGTTGCAGCTGCTGTAGTTCTAAAAGAACATTTCCTTTTTTCCCTTGCTCTGTTTGCAAAGCCGCTACTGAGGCAACTTTCCTTTCACTGGCTGCAGTCTTTGCCCACTCATCTGCCTTCCTGTTACCCTCAGTGTGAGGATCAGTCCCATTGGTGTGGCATTTACTTTCAACACTGCTACCTGTTTTGGTCTCTGTACAGCTTTGTGTAGTTTGTTCACTACCCCTCATTTTGTATTGGGGCCCCTACGCCGGTCTTGAGCCCCCTATTTACCCACAAACTCAAATAGTCATGTACAACCCCAAAGGCATATCTAGAGTCCATATAGATATTCACATTATAGTCAGTCATTGTTTCACAGGCGTCAGGAAAAGCATATAATTCAGCAATTTGAGGAGATTGCCATGCTATAGTACATTCTACCCAAAGACAGCTGTGGGATGGCTCAGAAACAACCTCCTGATATTTTTAATTGCCTAGATGGTTCCCTTTTTTTTTTTTTTTTTTTTTTTTAAATCTTACATGGATCGTTATTCTGACATTTTTACTACACACCTACTGGCAACAATGAACACCATGGGTCTTTACAGTCTCTCAGAAATTACTGTAATTTACAGTAATATCCTCATGCTTCTTTTCTCTCTTATTCACACAGAACCTACTTCCCGCTCCATTTCACCACTTCCCTACTTACATTTGGCTTTCAGTCTCACTGGCTTATGAGCAGTGCGCCACTTCCCCCGTTTCTGAGCAAGGCCCTCCATCTTCCACTGTACCGTATCCCAGCACCTGGCGTCAAAACCCCTCTTCTCTATTTAACATTTCCATCCTTTAGTTCAATCTAAATCCCATTCGCAATCCCTCTGATGCTACATACCATTTCCTCCATCACAGGCATATTTACAAGACCTCAGTAACCCCTCAGCCCTATGTGTTAACCTCATCACCCTCCAGCCTCCTATCATTCTAGGCAAATTACCCTTTTGTTCCTAAGCATCCTTTGAACTTCAAGCAATAAGTGATCACACCTTCCCTCAGTTGTTGGTTCCCGTTCATCTGCACCTGGGGAACAGACCCACCAGTTCTGCCTGCATTTATTTTTCTACTTAAAAGGTACGGAGGAATACAGCAAACTCTTAAAAAAACAACCCACATTATTGCCACATTAAAACAGTGCTCTCATAGCTCAAGACAACACACACCACAGCTTCCTTGTTTTTCTCACTGCCCTTTTTACGACTGTTCCACCATTTATTCATAGCCTCTGCTAAAGTTTAATCTGCGTTTGCTTTCAAAGGAGACGGGGATTAGCTTTAATTGCTTTACTATATCCCGGTACAATCGCTTCCAGAGCGGCTTTCTGAACCGCTTCGGCCAATATCTCCCTCTCCATTCTTAGTTCAGACAGTTAAAACTCTTATTATCTATTATGGGTATCGACTACAGACGCTTATGTGTATTATTTATACTTGTCGGTAGCTACGTCCCCATGTGTAAGCGCGTTTAAAGGGTAAAAGGTAAACTATGTGCTTGTACTTTATCAGATCAAAAGGGAATGGTAGGGCAGTGTGTATTTAAAATTTTAGTAATTATAAGGTTTATTTTATCATTACCCCCTTATCTCGGGTTCATTGACTATATAAAAGTCCCTTATTTTGGGCTCATGGACTATCAAGAGTATTTGGGCTCATGTACTGTTCACGGTCCTTATCCTACGGAACCGGAACCTCCACAAGTTCATTATATTATGTACGCAATTTATATCATTTTCTATCTACATACATATATACTGTATATCGCTAAAATGAACAATGCAGGGTATATTATGTACTCGTATAACCCAGCCTAACACACAAACTTAGCATAACAATATAACAAGTCTGCTGCAGACATTCACATGCTTCAGCGACTTTACACCCAGTTATCAGACGAAGTACGAAAACGGAACAGCAAAACAAACAACAATCAGTGCACTTTCACGCATTCAATGACATTGGCAAATAACCAAGGTTTTCACTTCAGCATTCCCGCTCGCCACACAGCCCAGTTTCACACAACTCAAAAGTTTACCAGAGCAAACTTCCCTTTTACGAAAATGGCAAAACGGTCCAAACAGTTCCTCGAACAACTCTATTTTCCTAAAACTACAAGAGCGAGGCTCGTCAGCACTAAGCTAACAGCAGGCTATGCAAATGCCAATGGTAACGACAATGTCCTCTTATGGGGAGTCCAACCCAACTCCACTAGGGCCACTGACTAATGACACCAATGTGTCCTCTTACAGGGAGCACAACCCAACTCCACAAAATTTCAGTGGTAACGACAAAGTCCTCTTGCGAGAGTCCAACCCGACTCCAAAACCCAATGGCAGTGACGCTTCCGCGTCCTATCAACAAATGCCCGGCAATGACGCTCCTGCGTCCTATCAATCTTTCAAGGTCTCAAGACCTCCAAATGCCTCAAAGGCAATGACATAACGCGTCCTCTTACGAGAGTCCAACCCGACTCCACTAGGGCCACTGACTAATGAGACCAATGTGTCCTCTTACAGGGAGTACAACCCAACTCCATAAAATTCAGTGGTAACGACGCCAATATGCCTAAAGATCATCAGTGATTCAATCACAACACCGTCCCATTCCACACGTTATTTTTTTATCAAAATAATAGGAGTCACTCTAATAATTGGCTCAAGGACAATCAACACCTAATGAGGATGGTAAAATAAAAAATACTCACCCTCAAGTTGATTATCGTTGGTCCGACCAGGAGATGTTTCCTATCCCATCCTCGTCGCCATCTGTTAAGACTGTTTTCTGTCGTGGAGTCAAGTCGGGACCGATGAAGTGACACACCAATGACCACTTTCCAATTGAAAAGGCTTTTATTACAATGCGCAAGGGAGGATTCTAGCGTCCGCCATAGCATTCGCAGAGAATCCTAACACACTGTTCACATCTCGGGGTTTAAGTACAAGATCAGTGGTAGAGCAAGTGGTGGATGTAACACCTTCCCTTAAACATCCAGCCAAACTTACAGGATGTTGAAATTACCTTTGATCGTGTACCTTCCTTCTGAGCACAATACAGCAATTACCAAGTGTGACCAGGTGCCAGGCGCCCCTCACTGTGGGAGGATATTGATGTGAGTGTGTGTGAGTGAGAGGGAGGGGGCTGGGAATGAGTGTGTGTATGTGTGTGTGTGTGTGTGTGTGTGTGTGGGGGAGGGGGGGGGGCTGGCGTAAGCGAGGGGAGGGGGCTGGGAATGGGTGCGTGTGTGGATCTGTGTGTGCTGAGAGAAAAACCTTAAACCAGTAGCTGAATCCTATCAGCGTCAAGCTCACATGCATTTATTTTGCGGCACTTTGATTAAAAAACTAGAGGGTGTGTCCAGATGCCACATACCCTGTCCGTGCCCACGACCTTCAAATATGGCCGATATTTTAGAGGTTTTTTTTAATCTGTCAGATCCGGATCCGAATCCGGATCAAACTACTCATGGTTGTTGCTCTCCCTGGAGGGCTATAGTGTGTTGATGTTCAAGTGATTCATTATGTTTTTGATGGAGATATTAAAGAAAATGTCGAAATTTGCCCTACCTCCCAATGTTAACGAAATTTTCAAAGTGATCCAGAATCCACAGTTTGATCCGGATCTGTACCAAAAACTAATCACTTCTCACTTGGACCATTACCAACCCCTGTGTGAAATATGAAAACGATCCGACCAGAACTGCGGGCTGTCGGCTGTCCACAGACAAACACACACACAGACAAATAAATAAACGGAGACAAACACATAACCCCTCCCGCACTTCATTGGCGGGCAGGGTAATAATAAACAACAAACGTCATTGCCTTGCTTATCGCTGCCATCAAATCACCAGACATGAAATGCAGGTCTTGATTTTGTGTTATAATTTATTGTAAACAAAGATGGCTGAGAAACTGAATCAGTGAATTCAATAAGCTCCCCACACCATGAAACATTTTTACAGGAGAACATTTTTATTATTTTTCCTCAATGTTACCCCTTTTCCACCAAAAAGAACCTGGTGCTAGTGCTGTGCTGGTGCTAGTGCCAGTGCTTAGTTGGTTCAACCCACAAACCTCCTTAAAACCTGTTTGCTTTTCCATTGCCAGGGAGCCAAATCAGAGCCACGCGACTACGTCACTGTAATTTAAGACCAACAGATCAGGAGAAAATAAACTTCGTTCGAGACCTGCGTCTCTCTCAGCAGCGCTCACCTAAAAGCTGGCAATACAGAAATACAGTATGGACTGCGGGAAACCACAAATAAAAACTTAAAACTGAAATAATGCTTGTGTTCTATGCTCAGTAAAGCTGCTTGCACACTGGACGTGAAACAAATTTTTCGCACAACAGATTACATTCAAAGTCAATGCAAAGACGTGAATGCACGCGTGTATTCGCGTCTTTGCATTGACTTTGAATGTAATTGTCGTGCGAAAAATTCGTTTTGTGTCCAGTGTGCAAGCGGCTTAATAGGCTACTATTATTGTCACTTAGGTTTTATCATTTTTGGTGGGGGAACGGAATACAGCCTGATTGCTATGATCTCCTACTGAGTTAAGATCACATATTGAAAATAAATGTGTAACGTATCTTGCGTTGTTGTCCATGCATTTTAATCCCAAAATCTTAAGCAGCAACAGGGTGTACTAACAGGAACACGCTATCCATCGTTTCTCTTCCCAAGGATGCAGGCAGAAGAAATAAATGAGCAACCATCGTATTTCATTCCAACTTCATAAGTTTTAATGATCTATCGTAGTTTCGTTTTGAAATGCCATTCAAGTTCGCTAATGGTAATAATTCGCGAATGCTAGCTTACTCTCATATTCGTAATGCTTAATATAGACGTTAGCAGTACAGAAAACATGCCTGAAGCAGCAAAGTAAAATGCAATATTAACGCATCATGCAGATATAGGACAAATGCTTCTTTATTCCAACATTTACTGCGGGCAGAACGCTCAAAATACTTCCGCGATCGCGCAGGTCTTGTTGGTCAAACTCCGCCCCACGTAATCAGTGCTTGCTCTGGACCAGCAAGGAGTTGATGCTTACTCTTGCACCAGTTTTGAGAGCCAGGAGCTGGTGCTTAGGCTGTGGAAAACCAAAGAACCGGTGCCAAGTCAGGCTCTGGCTCCAAACCAGCACTGGAACCAGCTCGGTGGAAAAGGGGTATGTGTGGCCATGATCTTAAAACTACTTTTCGCCCATGTAGCATTGCGTCAGAGTTCGTATGTGACAAAATACGGTAGAAAATTATTTTTGGCCTTCAGCTGGGAAACCACATCAAGAGAATGGAGTTGAAGCTGCCGGATAGCTCACTCGGTAAAGTATCGCGTTGCGAAGCAGAAGTGCACGGCGCAGGTCCAATCCCCGCCTCGTACCAACCGGCAGTGGTCGGCAGCTTTTTCAGAGCAGCACGCTATTGGCCAATGCGCTACAGGGATGCAAATTGGGAAGGCTCTGCCGGGATAGGGTAATGTAAATAAGTTCTTAGGCGCCTCCTGTTGGCCAGACGGGCACTCGTCAGGAAGATTCTAAGCTCGTTCATGTTCGGGTATCCTCCGCCCTCGTTCTAAGCTCGCGAGGTTTCAACCAATGAGTGTATAAGAAGCGGTGGCGACAGGCACGTGCTTCGGAGGAGAGCCACGGGTTGCCTCACTCTCCTGAGTTAGCAACAGGGGGCCGCATATGCGAAAAGCCTAGTACATAGTTCCCCAGTTGAACATTTCAGATTCGGGTGGAATTGGAGACGCCAAATTTTTAAATATAAAAAAAAAAAAAAAAAAAAAAGAATGGAGTTGGGCCCTTTTTTAATTTAACCCTCCTGTTATGTTCAAATTAATAAACCATTTTTGGTTTGAGGTCAGTTTGATCCTCACAATGTAAAAACCACATGTTTGTAACTGAAAGTGTTATCCAATCTCCTCTCAGCTCATTTATGCCTTTCAGTTGACCATTTTAATAACCAAGTAAATAAAACACGACTCCCCCATCCTCCCCTTCACATAAAGCATCAATTTTACATGATTATGGCAAAATCAATGAGACTTAATGTGAAATGAATGAGAAATTAATTTGAACATGTCCCCTAGTCTTAGGCACCACTACAAAAACAAGTTCAAAATGATGGTTTTATGTAATAATTGATCCAGGGGTCAAAATGACTGAAACAACACTAATGCTTACAATGTGTACAGAACATAAAATTTTTTTATTGAAATTAAATTCATGTTTTACCCTGCAAAGTTAGGAAAAAAATCTCGCTGAAAAAAGTATGTTAACCACGTTTTAAGAGACATTGAACACTGAGTCGGGTCAAATTGACCCGGAACATTACAGGAGGTTAATGTGCTAAATTGTCCACCTGGAATGGAAAAAAGCCAGTAAGAAAGGAAAAGGGGTCAATCCGCAAACCCCCCCCGAGACGCAGCAGATTTTTCTTTTGTACAATAGCTTTACTATAATTAATGAGGCCACACAAAATGTTACCTTCAGACTATGAATATTTTCCGAGTTGCAGGCCTTTAAAACAAACGGGTGGGTTGAGATTTTGAGCTTTTAATTGGCGTTATTTTTTTTCCATAACTTTATTTTTCCTCATAACTTCGTAAGTACAGGGTAAAGCCAGATGAAATTATCAGGGACGAAAGACTCATTTGAGCTCAGTTATAAACTGCAACCAAATCAATTTTACATCCCCTCCGTCTAATTTATGTTCAGCACAATTTAATTAAAATTACCCAAATTAAAAATTGGGGAAGGGGTGCTGTTAATGCTATTAAATTGAATTGACTAGGGACAGCAACCCAGATTTGGTCAATTATGCACTGAAGAAGCAGTATATACCAAAAATATGGAATTATCCAAGATAGCTTGTTCAGAGCCTTAACACAGTTCACATTCTGGGTTTAATAAATAAATAAATAAATAAATAAATAATAAATTCACAGACATGCTCTAATGCCCCTAACCATCCATTGCGCTAAGCACTGTTAAGTCAGATTGGTATGCATAAAAAACCCACTAAAAATAAAATGAGGCGTGTTCCCCATTATTTCTTTCCAGTTAACAGATTGGCATCTCATTGGAATCTGGTTTCAGTCCTGAGCGGCGTACCTCATCTTCAGGAAAAGAAAATGCAGTCCGACCGGCTCGAGAAGAACAAGAGGAATTTCTGTGTGACGCGACATTGCGTTCGTTAGTCAGGACCCATATGCTTTTATCTTATTGCAGCATTTTATTTCTTTCTAGAGTTCCTCATAACACTGTTGTGATCTGTCATTTTTAGAAATACCTTCTTGACCATGTGTCCGCGTTGGTGCAATACAGTTAACAAGATGATACATTTTTTGCTGTTGATTATTAGGTCAAAGTCTTTTCACATACAGTCATGGCAAAAAGATAGTACACCCTCTTTCAGTTCTATGGTTTTGTGCATTATTTTGCAAAAATTCAGCCAAAATGCAGAGGCCATGTGTGAAAAGCCCTCACTGCTTTCCCAGGAATTAAGAAGGTAATGAGCAGCCAGGTGTTGCTGATCAAATGCACTTGATTAACTAATCATCAGCAAGCGTGACCACTTTTATAAAAGCAAAGGTTTTTGTACTTTGCTGGTCTGGAGCATTTAGGTGTGTGTTAACACCATGCCAAGAGGGAAAGACAGCAACAATCTCAGAGAAACAATTCTTACTACCCATCAATCTGGAAAGGGTCATAAGGCCATTTTCAAACAATTTGAAGTCCATCATTCTTCAGTGAGGAAGATTATTCACAAGTGGAAAACATTCGGAACAGTTGCTTATCTTCTCAGGAGTGGACGTCCCAGCAAATTCACCCCAAGGTCAGACCATGCAGGGCTCAGAGAAATTGCACAAAACCCAAGAACTACATCTAGGACTCTACAGGCCTCAGTTACCACGTTAAGTGTTTGAGTTCACGACAGCAAAATCCCAAAAAGACTGCACAAGTGTGGCTTGTTTGGAAGCTTGTTTGTTTTCTCTCCAAAAAGAACATGGCAGTGCGGCTTAGGTTTGCAAAGTTGCATTTGAATAAACCACAAGCCTTCAGGAACAATGTCCTTTGGACAGACGAGACTGAACTGGAGCTGTCTGGCTATAATGCACAGTGCCACGTTTGGTGCAACCCAAACAGTGTATCAACACAAACACCTCATACCAACTGTCAAGCATGGTGATGGAGGGGTGATGATTTGGGCTTATTTTGCAGCCATAGGACTTGTGCACCCTGCAGTCACTGAATCGACCATGAACTCCTCTGTGCACCAAAGTATTCTGGAGTCAAATGTGAAACCATCTGTACAACAGCTAAAGCCTGGCCGCACCTGGGTCATCAATAGGACAATGATCCAAAGTACACCAGCAAGTCTACCACAGAATGGCTGGGGAAGAAGAAAAAAAAATCAAGGTGTTGCAATGGCCAAGTCAAAGTCCAGACCTCAACCCGACTGAAATGCTGTGGCGGGACCTTAAGAGAGCTGCGCATAAGCAGATGCCCTCAAACATCAATGAACTGAAGCAATGTTGTGAAGAAGAGTGGGCCAAAATTCCTCCACCACAATGTGAGAGACTGATAAAATCAAATGGAAAATTATTAGTTCAAGTTTTTGCTAAAGGTAGTTCTACAAGCTGTTCAATCATGGGATGTATGTAGTTTTTCAACACATGACTTCTGCATTTTGGTTGAATTTTGGTTTAATAAATAATGGCACGGTGGAATCCGTGTGTTATTTACACCTGAGGTTAGATTTACCTATTTTAGGACCTGATAAGGACCAGCTGATTTTTTAATTATGTCCCGATACGTAAAACCGAGAGAGGGTGTACTTCCTTTTTCTCATGACTGTATTCCCAGAAAGCCACACCTTCTTGACAGCAAGAGAACCATAATGACGACACATCATTGCTTGTGAATGCCTGGGTGGATGCACCAGTTCACTCAGCTATACACGTTCTAATAGTCGACTAAATGAACAGAAAGCAGACTATAGCATAATTGGGTAGTTCACTATGCCTAAAAAACAATAGCAAAAACTATTTGCCACACAGCAGGCCAGTGTGCTACAGTACAGAAGAGCTAGCCACAATCAGGGGAGAGGAGCTAAACCCAGAGGCTGGGAGCAAGACAACGCTGAGAAGAACTAATGAAGCAGTAACCTGAGGAACCCAGGTCAATTGAAGCCACCCCTCCCCTAAAACACAATGACAGCTGTTCTTCCCCCAGTGTTCTCCCCTATCCTCACTGGGCCAGCAAACGCACTTGTGATGTGCAGGTGACAGAACTCAACTTGAGCTGAGGTGTACAGATGTACAGATACATTGCATTGTAAGTTTTTGATGCATAACTGTTCCTCCCCCTCCCCCTCCCCCCCCAATGTTTAACTGGTTTGGTGGGATTGGGATAATACTTGCCTAACTTCAGCCAATTCAGAGACAATCACAGTGTTGCGAAACCAGTTACATTCTTTACGTACCCCTTAACTATGTAAGCCAATGAATTACCAGACAAAAGGGTGTATTTATCATGGTCAAACAGCCAAATTTAAAATTCCCTGACAGATCCCAGGGTCAGCTCTCGGGTCTTTTCTTCTTCTACCAAAAAGTTACTCAAACTAATGGAAAAACAAACCAATTCTCTAAAATAGCCATGCCTTCCTCTGCACTCTTTTTCACTACTGATCAAATTATGTAAAACACTGGGGGAAAAAAAATGATCGCACCTGTTGATGTCACAACATGCTTGGTAAAGTGGGCAATTCTATTTAAAATTGTGAGCATTACTAACTCAACAAAAATTGGGAATGTTTAGTTGACTTTTATGGACGCGCCAATTAAGATAATGCTGAAATAAAAAAACTTACAAAATCTCTACTGCATTTATTATCATTTTAACTTTACACATGAAAGGATCTTTAACAGACGCATTTCTGTAGCTGGCCTCTTATGTTTCAAAATTTAACTCAGATAAATTTTGAAACCAGCTTTCAAAGGTTAAACAGATGAAAGATGTTCATCAAGTTCCAATATGTTTGTAAAAATCTATATATTTGGAAGGATTCGCATGAAATTATAAAATTATGAACTGAATTAATATCAGGTGTCTGCCCCTTTGGTTCAAAAATGGTGGAGCGTTGAAAGAGAGTCTCTATTACAGGACCAGTCTTAATCCCTTGTATATTCAATCCTTTCTCTTTATTTGGGTAAGGACTGGGCGGTATAGAAAAACATTAGTGAATGATAGAACAGAATGACGTCCACCTAAAACTGGGAGCACTGCTTTGAAGAAATGTTTCTCCACATTAAATCTTAGCCTGCTGTGCATTTTAATAAAACATACCAACGCAATCAATTTTGTCTGAACAGCCGCGACACTGTCTTGCGAAACTTGTACAGGACTCAAATCAAAGTGACCCAAACTCAGAATAAAACCATCAAAGTGATCATCCATGGATCAGGATATACCCTTTTTCAACAACAATATTACAGTTCCTGTACGGTGGTGCTCATGAAAATGATTTTATAAGTCCAAAGCAGACTTAAAGCATATGTGCAGGAATAGCTACACAATCACATGCGTGCACAACCCAACTTCAACTAAATCAAAATACCTTTTTTTTTTTTTTAAATTACCTTTATTTGTTATAGAGGGACAATGTACATGAATGAACATTTTAACAATAAAATGTAAATGCACCCAATTATAGCCAAAAGGCTAGTTTCCATTGGCAGTCCCCCTGCCAGAATGAGCATGGCCATATAACCTGTTAAAAAAAACAAAAAAAAAAACAATAATTACGATAAAAAACAAAGACATATTCTATGTTCAATATTTAGAAGCTTTCAAATATGTAGAACCTTGTTCGCCCGGCTAGCACTAGCACAAATATCATTGTTGGATTTGGTGATGGTGACATTATAGAAAGAGCCAGTGTGGTACTAGTTTTGTTTCTTAAGCATGGCAAAGAAGTAACCGTCCATCAAAGAGAAGGAGCAGTACCTACCGCGGCATGTTCTTCCATCGGGATGAAGGAACTGGTTAGAAGGTGAGCTAGCGGATTAAGAGGTAGGCTAGACCGTACGTTGGTCCCCCCTGGATGCACAATCACAGCACGCTAACGCTTCTTTGGTAAAACTTCCTGGACATCGTTCATTCGCTCCGTCTTCTACCTGACCTCCGTGCACCAGGTAGATGGGCGTTACCACTATTTTCTTTTCTCAAGTTCTCCTCGTCACGCGGACCGCAGCATGGACCCGATCTATCTGCCGAATACAATGACTGCCACAGTAACTCTTTTGACATACCGGGCTCTAAGCATTACGATGAGAAAATTAATTGCATCATTACATTTTTTTCACGTGCGCTAATTCACCCAATATTTATTTTAACAGTTTTGGTGAGTTGGTCTAAATGGTTTTGAACTTATAGCTATGTTTCCGAAATTCCGAATAAATTACAATTGCTTCGCCATCTCAGCCTGTTTGTAAGTCTTCCACATGCCAGTGTCAACCGAGGGCAACGGGTTTATTATATGCAGGCGAATCAAACTTTTTATTTTTATTTTATTTTATTTTTCTGAGAAATGCCATGGATCAACAAACCACTCCATATCGAAAAGAACTCAGGACAGAAAAGATGATCACAATAAAAATTCTTGAGCGCAGTATGTTGACAATAAGAGAAAGATAACGGCAAATGCTTGAAATTATGTCCAACTGACTTCGTTCGCATGGTACGAATAGTATTAGAAAAAATGCGGTGTCGCACCTGCATCATAGTGCTTCCAACAGAGAATTTTTATTTTTCCCCTGTATATTGTGAAGACACAGAAGGATTGAAGGGAGCATGGCAGATTAGGCTACTAATCCATAAATTCCAATTATGCAACCTATTTATGTGAGTTATAAAAAATGTAATCTATGTACAGGTTCGTAAAAAAATATGATCACTTGTTCAAGTTTGTGTGTGCGTGTTCGAGCGGGCGCGCGCGCACGTCCATGAGTGTTTGTGTGGATTGTTGTGGAAAGGTGTGGAGGAAAAGGGGTAGACACAAACACCGATATCAGATTCTGTTTGTGTCTGTGAATTTGTGATCAGGACTCACGAACATGAAAATGGACACTTACTGTATGAAGTGCAATTCCTCCTTACATTGCAAGGTAATCTTTTTTTAAACTGAATAAAACAAACCATGCATTTTTGTCTATTAGCTATTCTTTTGTGATCTTATTTTTGCGTGAAGGCTACCATTTAAATTTGTCAGCTTTCTTTATAGAAACATTTTCGAGGACAGCACTTTATGATGCACTGTCCATTAAAATGTTTCTAAAAGGTAGAAGCAGTCCTAGGAAAGGAAATGATCCATAATCAACATTGTCTATTGTATTCGGATGTCTGACGTTGCTTTTCAGGCATGACTATGCAGTCTCTAAGGCTCCCCAAATCTGGCCCTTGAATCCAAATCCAGCCCTGTTTTTCTCTCCTTCCAGGTAATAAGGTGAACAGTTATGCCACTGATTTGCCAGACTGTCATCAAACCTGACTCCTAGGTAAAAGGAGGGTGGAAAACTAACAGTAATTAGCCCTAGAGGATTGTGATTTTGGGAGCCTGGAGTCACGTTTCGCAGTGATGTTGCCCATGGGTGCTGGGAAGGAATGATATTGAGACAGGCTTTCTACCTGAGCATCATTACTCCTGGATGGTCCCAGTCCTCTGATTATGTTTGATACTATTGCAAAAAATGATGTGGAGTACAAGCAGTATTTTCAATATGTTTTGTAATTCCCAGATTTAGCAAGCTGTCAGTTTTTGAAATTATAACTTTTCTGATTTTGAGCAGTTTTCTTTTCCCTCTTAAGTGACATTATGCCTGCAAAATGGCAGTTAATGACATTGTTTTTTGTTTTTTTATCCCTACATTGGGCTACTCTATGTGCAGCAAGTAATGACAGATATGTCTTGCCTCCCTCGTCTCACCCATAGATGGCAGTAGAAAGCCAGAGGTGTCTTCCAGCTTTCATGCTGAGGAGGCCCTGGTCCTGTGGCACTGTTGTGTATGATCTTTAATTATCACAGTGATTGGCTTCTGCGCCAGTGTTCCTTATGTTTCTTCCAGAGACAAACATAGGAGTTCTAGTCTAAAAAAAGACCGAGATGGCTGATATCTAGCCTCGGAATAAAACACAGTGGAGGGATGTACTGACGGGGGGGAAGATGGACAGAAATATGAAAAGGCACATCTACACAATAAAATATATCCATACGTGAAATTTGGTTGGGGAAAATTGAACAGTTTGGGAGTTCTGGCCTGGAAAAGAAGTGTGACAGACAGACAGACAGACAGACAGACAGGCGGATAGACAGACACATGGACGGACAACACTCATCCTTATGAATAATGCAAAATGTACAAAAGTAAAAAAATCTACCTCATTTTGGAACAAAAGCATATACAACACCGTAAAATAACATCAACAGTCTAAATTCATTGTAAATGATACAGGTATAGTGTGAGTACAATCATGTCAAAGGTGGATGTAAATAGCATCAATGTTGACATTGCTGGTTCTCAAGAAGCTATTTCTTGGCATTAAACTTAAATGAATAATCCGAGGACTCTAATAATTGTCGAACTGAATTCCATTAATGCACTGCAAAAAGTGTCTGTCTTCACAAGTCATTTAGTCTTAATATAAGACAAAACTCCCCAGTTTTTTTTTCTCTCAAGTAGAAAAAATGAGCTTATTTAAAGTTACCATGTGCTTGACAAGTGAAATTTTCTGATCCCATTAGCAAATCTAGAAATAAGTCAAAATTATCTCACCTAATTGGCAAATTTTTGTCTTATTGAGAAAAAAAGTACAAGTAATAGAAATAAGAGTTTTAAGTTTTAATACAAGATTAAACTGCTTGGTAAGGTGGACTTGCTTTTCATTTTTTGCAGTGTGTGATACTCTGAAGGAAAAGATGGCCTGACTAAATGCAGTTTTTCTGCGTGGGATAGTGAGTACCCCCTGGCTGCACCTCTAGCGACTCTATTTGGGGTAGAATTGAAGTTAGTGAAACCAGACAGAGACGAGGTGCTAAGCCATGCTGAACCTTATGAACTAGACAGGCATTTTTGCATTTGAAAGGATTTGTCCAGCTGGGCAGATTATATTTATTTGAAATATGGCAATGATGAAAACTGAATGACTTCTTGTCGAATATTTTAAGTACTTGTTTGTTTAATGACACCTGTGGTTTCAGAGCTGTCGCTTTTTTATTAGATCAACATATCAGACAATAAGTGATGTGGAGGGGGACTAGAGTGGAGGTATATCTTAGCTGACTCAGTTCATAGGAATTTTCTTGTGAACCTGAAATTTGCCAAACTGAACAGTATTACTCACCCTTTTTATATTGCTTTTGAAACCAAGATTTTAATCTTTGTGTCCTCCAAAGTATTTGCATTCTGAGGTAACTTGTGGTCTCTCCCCTGAGATGAGAATATCCTGCTCTACATCTATGATGTAGCCTGTGGAGAAAAATGTATTTATTGTTTTTGACACGTTCAAGTGCAAATAACATTGGTAAAGCCAGTATGTGACCCTCAACACAACATCTGCCAGATTGACTGCAACCTCTTCTTAAGTTTTACTGTGTGTAAAAGTAACTGTATCACCAGCATAGATTAAGATATCACATTTTCCACACGCAGAAGGCAGATCACTAATGTTACTACACAAAAAAATCGAAGGGTCAGAAATATTTGTGCATATAAATATAAGCTAAGGAGCTAAAATGACAAAATAACAACTAATGCCAAAATAATTCTTTGATGGCTGTAGAGCAGAAAACACAAAACAAAAAACTTTGATTAGACATCAGTTTATTACCCTGATGAAAAGACATGCACCCCTTAAAATGAGGTTCACACAAGATGCAGAGGCTTCAGTAGCTGGCGTAGCCACCGTTAGCATTCACGCATTCTTGACAACGTTGGTGTATGCTGTTTACCAGGTGTTGGAGATAAAGTTGAGGAATCAGTTGTCATTCTGCGACTAATCGCTGCCGGAGGTTAATAGCTGGAATGTGATGTGACTAAACTCATCGAATTCCTCCCACACATGCATAATGTATGACAAGTTGGGTGAATATGCAGGCCAGTCCGTGTGCTGAACGTTCTGCTGCTGCAGGAAGTCGGTCACCACCCTAGCATGATGAGGTCTTGCGTTGTCCTCCTGGAACCAAGCTCCTGGTCCAATCCGCTGCAGAAGTAGCATTACCATTGGTTGAACAATCTTGTAACACTTATCAGTCAAATTTCTGTTGATGCTGTATGGAGGGCTTTGTGGTTCGTGGATATTCACACCCACACCATCACACCTCCTCCTCCAAATGGAAGACTTTGAGCAACAGTGACATCAGCAAATCTCTCTCCTTTTTTTATTTAGGAAAAAGAACCAAATCTCTCTCCTTGATGACGAAAAAGATACAGATACACTTTATTGAACCCCGTGGGGTAATTTGTCCTCTGCATTTGACCCATCCCATAGTTGATTCTGAACTTTTTGATAACCCAGATTTCCTTTTCATGGATTTGAAGCGCGAACATAGTCAGACTAAACTGACCAACTGCCTTGAAACACCAATTGTGACAGCTCATGTACTATTTGCACGTTTTGCATGAGTGTCATTTCATGCATGCCAATTTTAGCAATGAAAGAGCTGAGCATTTTCCATTCATCATCACCTGAAATTTGAAGATGGTTCCATGACAACTCAACATCCAAGGCAGGGTAAGGGCCTTTGGCTGGATAAAAGATGGACAAACTCAGAGAAGTGTAGCTCAGCATCTAAATGTAAGCCAAAGCTCTAATGGCAGACTCTGGCAGAGGTTCAGGACAACTAACACTGTTTATATAAGTGCACTGATTGCATGTCCCAGAATAACATGACAACCCAAAGGGGATATTCTAACCAAATCCGGCTCAAAAAGACATACATACATACATAAAAAATGATCAAAAAATTTCCTTTGACCCTTAACTTTTTTTTGAGTAGTATGCGGAATAGGATCGGGCCAAGTATAGAGCCCTGCAGGACACCTGTTCGTAGATATAGGGAGTTAGATTTATAATTATTTATTTTGACTAGTTGTAAGCAGGATAAGTGGTAGGATTTAGGAAGTTTGAAAAACTCTGTGGAAAAGTTGAAGTTGAGTACTTTATGCAGTAAGATGATATGAATGATGGCATCAATTGCTCTCTGTAAATCAAAGAAAACAGCCCCAACAACCCCATCTTTGTCTACTGATGCCTCACCTTTTTTATGAAGTAGCATGTAGCTGTTTATGTTGAGTAATGAGCCCTGTATTCAAATTACATGGGGTGCTACAAGAAGGAGCTATTGTTGAGATGTTCAATGATTTGTTGACAACCAGTTTTTCAAATAAGTTTGATACTATGAGTAATATGCTGATGAGCCAGCAGCTGGAAATCAGAAGAGGCATATGCCTGAAACTAAGAAGCTAAATAAATTTGGCTCAAAAATGGATTTGCTGCCCTGGCTATGAATAGTATCAAAGCCCTGTAATTATCTGTATATTTCAATTATTTTAAGTAGTACTCGGTATTACTGTACATGTGTTGTCTAATAGCAACGTAGCAACTTTTCGTTCTTTATTGTCCTTTTTTCTCCCCTTTGTAACTCCAATATAACTATGGTATTATATTGTATTTATCTTGACTAGTGTAATCGGATAAAAACCTAGATAAAAAGGTTTCACAAATGTGTTCACATGGTTTCCAGGAGCTGGTTACAGACTTCTGAGCTTATAAAATGTCCACTGTGACCCATATTTGGGCTTTATTCATTTTATAACATTTAACATCTTCATTCACAATATTATCTGTTTTTGATGTCAGTAGAAACTGCTGCTACTAAAATGGTGAAATTCACCAAGTTCTTAAGCAACTGAGGCAGTTTTATCAGGTTTGAGCACATTGACACCTTTTAGATTTAATGATGAACTATAATCCACCCTGCAAACCTTATCACCTCCAGTGCCTTAACTAGAATGAGTAATAATTGCTGTGGAATGCTCATCAATTTATATTTATGCTCCAGCAGCATTATTTTGAATGTCTCCCTCTAGAGGGGAACATCCTTAATTATGTACATTGAAGAACAACCAGCCTGCTGGTCATGACAGTGCAGCTGGGATGTGTCTGTCACATGTGATTAAAATTACTTTTTTTTCCCAGCACTAGCCCTACATGAAATTGTACATCTGTCTCCTGAAATATCCAGGTAGTTCAGCTGGCAGACAGGGTAGCGTAAGGAAGCAGTAGCATGAAGAAGAATGCTCTTAGACAACTTGATTGCATGATCTTAAATTGAAGATTTCCTCTTGAGGCAGACTAAGATGGTTAAGCAGGTTGAAGATGTGTTTGTTACAAAAATAGCTGGTTTTAGCTGGTTGACCACTTGCTCACTGAACATCCTCTTTTCAGTTCACAAGTTTAGCCACCATCATTCTCCACAAGCTGATCCAGCTTCACAATCAGTTATGAACAGCTTCAAACTAGGTATGCCAGGTGCTGCAATTGGGAGTTGTGTCGAAATACCACTTAAAACAGTTCAGAATCCTATTTGCCCAGCTTTTTTTCTTTTTTTTTTTGTGACGAGGGGCTTGCCAGAATGTAGTGTTCTGCTTTCTAGCAATATAAACAGAAAATGCCGGCTAAAAAGTAAAAAAAAAAAAAAAAAAGACACTCTCAGAGTGAAGTAGGGAGATAGCTGAGCAGAAATTGAAAAAAGTGCTCATTCTTAATTTAAGATGCAGTCAAGAAACTGTTCAGAACTTGATCAAAGTGAAAGAAAAACATGAACAATATAAAATCACGTTTTCCCAGACCGAAAGTGACAATATCAGGAGACAAAGGCCAAAGTGTTTAGAATTTGTCACAGTATGGGAAACTGAAATGTTTCAAAATTTCCCATTTCAACAATAAAGCCCAAAAACTCTAAGTTAGGGAACAAAGTGAGAGACAATGCATTTGGTTCCAAGTTTTATGCCTTTTTCTTGACTTTGGCTCGTTCACTTTTAGGGTGAACCCTAAAAATGTCCACATGACATTGTGCACCCTCACTAACCAACACTAGGTTCCAATATATGATAGGAGAGGGAATTATTATGTTTAAACGCCCATGCATAAACAGATGAGCATTTTGAAATTGCATATCAGACCTGAAGGCACCTAAAATTGTTTGAAGACTTCCGAAGGAGACCATGCTTTTTTCTCTTAACTTGTGTTTTAGGAATTAAGGCATTCAGTAACTGATTATTCTATAAACACACTTATCTTTAATGCAGAACTCATTGGTTTAATTATAATGTCCTAGTTGATATTAATTGCCTTGAGGATGAGGTACTAGCGTTTGCCAATCACTCCCTATTGACTTTTCCCCCAGGCACTTAAAACTGCTGTTGTTAAACCCCTCCTCAAGAAAAGTGATATGGATTCTAAAACACTCAATAATTTCAGGCCCATCTCCAATCTTCCTTTTTTGAGCAAAATTCTTGAGAAAATAGTACTTGAGCAGATAAATGGCCATCTAAATTCCACGTCTTCATTAGAGAAATATTAATCTGGCTTTCGTGCTCACCATAGCACTGAGACAGCCCTTGTTAAAGTCATAAATGATCTAAGAATTAACATGGATGAGAAGAAGCTCTCGATTTTAGTGCCTCTAGACTTAAGCACTGCTTTTGATACAGTTGATCATGATATCCTTTTCAACAGACTTCAGAATTATGTTGGTCTATCTGGTTCAGTCTTAATTAGTTCAGGACTTATCTGTCTGGTAGAGACTTTGTGGTCTCCCTTGGTGACAATTCTTCAGCTCACACCAGCATAGTATATGGGGTCCCTTAAGGCTCTATTCTTGGACCTCTGCTGTTTAAACTATACATGTGCCACTAGGAAACATCATCAGCGAACACCAGATCAATTTTCACAGCTATGCCGACGATACTCAACTGTATATTTCCCTGTCCCCTGATGATACCAGCCCTATTAAAAGACTAGTTCAATGCATTGAACATATTAACCTATGGATGTCACACAATTTCCTGCAACTGAACAAAGACAAACTGAGGTTTTGATAATTGGAGGAAAAGTACAGAGGGAGATGCTCTGTGCACATCTAAAATCTTTGGCACACAACACCAAGCCCCTAGTAAAAAATCTAGGTGTGCTTTCTGACTCTGACCTAAATTTTGAGCCACACATTAGCAATGTCTCTTGAACTACTTTTTATCATCTTAGAAATATTGCCAAGGTACAGCCTTTTCTCTCCCAGACAGATACAGAGAGACAAATGCATGCGTTTATCACTAGCAGGCTTGATTACTGCAATGCTCTCCTTTCTGGTCTACCTAAGAAAGCTATGAATAAGTTACAGCTTATCCAGAATGCAGCAGCCTGTATATTAACTAAGACCAGAAGGAGGGCACACATCTCACCCAATTCAAAATCCCTTCATTGTTTACCAGTCTGTTTTAGAATAGATTTTAAAATCTTTTTATTGGTTTTTAAATCACTCAATGGACTGGCTCCTGAATATCTGTCAGACATGCTTATAAAATATGTTCCTGGGAGATCACTCAGGTCCTCTGGCACCGGCGTTTTAGTTGTTCCTCATTTGCGAACCAAAAAATTCGGGGAAGCAGCATTTAGTGTTTATGGTCCTCGCCTCTGGAACAGCCTGCCGGAGGATCTGAGGGCACCACAACCTATTAATACTTTTAAACGAAATCTTAAGACCTACCTTTTTAGTTTGGCATTCCCTTAATTTTAATTTTAGGCACTAAATTTTAATGAATATTACACCTTTTCTATTTAGTTCTGTTTTATCATTTTATTATTTGTGTGTGTGTGTGTGTGTGTGTGTGTGTGTGTGTGTGTGTCTGTTCAGTATTTTTTTTCCATGATTTTATCGCTTTGTTTTATATATGCCCATGTTCAGCGCTTTGTATTGCAACTTTGCACGAAAAGTGCTATATAAATAAAGTTTGATTTGATTTGATTTGATTGAGCTATTTGACCTCGTTCTAAAGCATTATCAACCTCTGCTCCCACGTTCTGAACCTCACTGACCGCTGGACTGTTAGTCATGTGCTGAATTTGAGGAAACAAAAGTGAGACTACTTGATTCTATGAAAAGATAAAGATTTTCAGAAACAGAGAAAAACATCACGGGTGCATGTGCCTCAGCTCAGTGTTCTGGAAAGAACCTCTACTTTTGACAAAAAAAAAAAAAAAAAAAACTGAAATGAAATGAAATGGTGATTAGCTGTTATGATTTTTTTTTTAAAAAACCTTCCCTACCTTTCTTCCATCCCTTCACTGCAAACCCTGACAAGTGTGGTGAACTCAAATGTTTTGTGGAAACCAATTACCTCAAATAAAACTATGTATGCCAATGATGATGATGATTTGTATTCATTGCACTAAAAAACGTTTAAAAAAAACATATTTTCTGTAAGTTCCTTCCACACAATGCAATTAAGTTGGCCTACACAATTTTTTTGAGGTAATCGGTTTCCACAAAACATTTGAGTTCAACACACTATCAGGGTTTACAGTGTTCTTTATGTTTCTTTCAAAGACAAATATATCTTAAGTCAAGGGTTACAGCTTGACCATGACACTCCTTATTCTGTATTCAAGGGGATGTAAAATGTACATTAGCATGACATGACATGACATGACATGAATGGTGAGAACAGGCAATTCTGCTCAACTAGGCTTTCCATTTTCTTATTAGTTAAGTGAACCCAAGACTTTGGACTCTTAAGTACTAGATGGAATCTTACTCTGTATCAAGACTTTTCTTGAAAACTGCCAGACTTCCTGCTTTTACGCCATAACCCGGCAGGTTTTCCACAGTGCGACTGCTTTCGGCGTGAAAAAATACTTTCCAGTATTGGTGCTAAATTTACCCTAGGCTTACCTCCATTTGTGACTCCTAGTCCTGTAAACAGAACTTGACTTGAATAACCTGGCACTGTTCACTTTGTTAAGCCCTTTCACGTGTTTGAAGGTCTCAGTCAGATCACCTCAAAATCTCCTGTCACATGGGCTGAAGAGATTTAGATTCTTCAGTTTGTCCTGATGGCTTATATCTTTTATACCAAGAATTAACTTTGTCACTCTTCTTTGAACCTTTTCAAGACCCTCTATGTATCTTTCTGGAAGTACAGTCCTCAGAATTACACACAGAACTTGTGATCTGACAAAGTTATTGTACAAGATAAGTTTTGCCTCCTTTGATTTATACTCAATAATATTTTAAAACAGGTATGGGAGGTCCTCTTGTTTCTATACTAAGGAATATTGTTGTAAGAGTAAGGAAGAGGGCTGCAGCTGAGACGCAGGACTGCATTGATTACGAATAGCCCCGAACATATTTTGTGACAAATTAAAATCGCAACTGAATACCCAAAACCCTGGGCTCCACTAGAGCTGAGACCTGGGACAAAGTTTGTCAGTTTCCACCGCCCCTCCTCATCAATCTCAGTCATGAATAGGTTCTGTGGACAGCAGCTCTTTTTCATTTGATTCATAATATTATCCTGTCACCAAATTTGCAGAGCTATATTTCTGTGCCAACAGCACCCACATGAAGATGTGTCATAGAATGACGCAAATTTTTCGGTGACCTTTTTGTTCAACAGCAAAAACATTCAAAAATGTAATGGACAATTCTCTATCGGGAACATGGCCCAGCTTTCCTTGAAAGCAAGAGTAATTAATCTTTTGTGAAATTACTGTACCATGACCGGGGGGTGGGGGGAAAGTCCCATGAAAGTGAAAGGGAGGAAAAAATATAAATTGATGTAAGTGAGAGTGAATAGAAAGAAAACGTGTTTCCATATGAAGCCAGTATTTAGAAAATCATCTTTGAAAATAATGTTGCTGGCTTCTGGAGGTGGAGGAGGCAATTAAGAGGAGTTTTTCATGTATGATACAATCTTCTCAAATGGTTTAATTGTTGTGTAATTCAGAATTCCATTTAAAATCATTGCAGCAAATGTCACAACTATGGTAGGTCCTCTGGGAATTTGTTTCTCAAGGTGCACCAGTTTCAAGACCGAGGGGCTGTGGGGGAATATGTTTGAAGAGCAAGAGGCATGTGTCAATATTGTATTAGTGTCATCTGCCATCAGAGAATATTTGATAACGCCTCCATGGCACGGCCAGTCATCGGCATTGAAAGCCAAGGTCTTATAGAAGCCATCCTGCCATGAAAGCTTTTTCAAAACAAAGTAAACCAGCACCAGTGGTTAAGAGGAATCCACAACTGAGAAAGTGTGAGACAGTTGAAATCAACTTTAATGCACTGAACACAAACACACGGTGCGTGCACCAGTGAACAGGAAGCTGCAGGCAGAGAGAGCGCCGGCGCATGCACCGGTATAACACAGACTCCAAACTAACTACCTGTAGACTGGTGTGACCACCTTCCCTCCCCACACCCACCCCTCTCCTGTGGGACAGAGTAAGCTGGTTATCAACAGATGACAGTTACAAAACCTAAGCTCAAGTAAAAGTGCTAATCTTGTAGTGAAGACACAATATATCAACAATGTACTAGACTAAGCTATGCTAAGCAGATATGCTGGCCATGAAACACAGGCAGGCAAGTAGCACAACAAGAGAGGATAACAGAGACTTTCTATGATCACGCAGGTAAGAGGGGACAAAGCGAAGCACAGAGCAAAACTAGTCCATTACATAGTCACTCAGATGAGGCAGCAGATAACTCTGGCTGGTGGAGCATCTATATGGGGGGGGGCACATCTGGGTCGACCAGCAAAGTCTCTGGGGTCATCTGCTGATCGGAACAGGAGGATGGGGGGGGCGGGCGGGCACTGTGGCTCGGGTGGAACCGGGCGGGGCCTAGGGGAGCTGGGAATGATGTCATCTCAGGGGGGATTGCAGGGGAGGAGGGAACTCGGGAGGTGCACGTGGCTTTGTTGGAGAATCCTTATCCTCGTCTCCATGTGTCGCTGTAGCTGGCAGTATGCCTGGGATCACGGCATCTGACAGGCACTTTGTAGCAGTCGCTCATCTTGATGCGGTAAGTGAAGATCCTGAGCTGAGACCCCAAGAATTCGCAGACACCACACCAGAGCCCGTCGACAGAGGTAACAAAATATCGGTCGCGGCTACATGACTTGTTGCGATCTGCATGCAGGTAGAGGAGCTCGCCAACATCATTAGTCGGGGTGACTCGGACCTTCCCCTGAGGGCCTTGGACTTTTCACTGTTAGGGTCGTTCTTCGAACGAGCACTTTGTTAAGAGCATATCAGGTCATGGTCATGGTCAGCCAGGGGCAACTGGGAGCAGTTGAACTGATCTCTCTTTGTCCACATCTTTCGAGCAGATAAGCCACGAGAGCGGATTCTGGAGTTTAGGCAGGCAGTTGCAGTACCCAGGACCCTGGCAGATCCTGGGCCACCGCAAGGTTGCTGTCTGAGAAGTTCCTCTTCCAACTCTTTAACTGCCTTCTTTGCGACTGGATTCTTGTTGGGTTCTTTGCACAACCAAGCTCTAAGCAGATCCTGACTGTGCTGGCTGAGGAGTGCATCGTCCACAAGGGCTTTGAAGGCGGGAGCAGGGTCTGTCCGGACCACAGTAAATGATCCATGCAGAGGGCGGAGCTCCACACAAAGCCTGATAAGCCCATCCCGCAATGTTTGGCTCCTTTCATCTTACATAAGGAGAGCTGCAGTAAAGGATGTCACACACTCTCGCACCACTAAAATCAGCTGACATTCAAGTTTAATGATGTCAGCAGCGAACGTAGTGCTGACAGCAGCAGGAGGGTGGGATGCGGACTGCTCCACAATAGCTTGAGGAAAGTGGCGCAGAGCTGCACAAGAATGGCACCCTTCAGTGACTCGAGTGATGGTCTTGTCAAGGTCAAGGGCAAAGAAGTATCTCCCCACTGACTTCTGAAGCTGGTCAGCTGTGGGATGGCTGAGTTGTCGGTGTAGAGCAGTCAAAAGACCATCCAGGACCTGTCTAGGGACAACAATGCATTCGCATGTAGGGGAAAGGGGCTCATCGCGTGTAACAACAAGTAATCCATCACTAGCTATAGTGACAACATTGAGATACCTTTTGATATCCTAGATGTTAATTCATTTTTATGACAGTCAGGTCCCTTGGGAAAGGTGAGAATGGGTGCGACACAAGTCTGGGCAATCAGCCTTCAAGGATTTCCATGCCGTTCTGCTTGTGAAGGGAAGCCTTGCACGCCCAGATAAAATATCTTCGCTGGACAGCAGGCGTACAACCGAGTCCTGTGTACGTTGAACAAAGCTAAACACCTGGTGCAATGTCACTGCAGTCAGGGGGGTTACGACCGGCAAAGTTGGATGGAAGAATGGCAGCGCCCGTTACATGTCGAACGGAAACCTGGAATCGGCTTGTGGTGGAGAGAAACGTCGACACACGAGGGCTCGCAGAGAACTCCCCTTTGCATAGCTTCTCATAAGCTCGTACGGATGGTTTGCTGTCGGTCAGGATGCATGCTTTGTGCAGTGACTGGATAGTACAGGAAGAGAAGTGTTTGACAGCTGCAGCAATAGCGAGGGCCTCCACTTCACAGGGCAGCCATGTCGCACTGGATCATTACCAAAGTAAAATTTATAAAATTATGCCTTTAAGACACTTCAAGAATTCTACTCTCCACTGAAATATACTTTGCCGAGGTGCGGTCTTCTTCTTTAAACAAGATAATGAACAAGAGGTTTAAAACCTCAAAAATACTGTTATTCTGCCATCTGAAACACTGTTTAAGTATTATTTACCCATTTATTAAGGAGTAATTGGTTGTTTCTGAATACAAAATAGACTTGGAGTTCAAAATTTGCTATAAGGAGTAATCATGAGGCAGTGCGTAGGCTGGGACAAAAAAAACCCTGTCTTTGCTGACACGGGGTGGAATCTAAACAGTTTGTAAGGATCAAAGGTATTAACGCCATTTTCACAGGAAAAGGCATTTGTCAGGAAATTCGTCAGAAGACCTCTCACAGGAAATATCACCTATTACAAGACTAACAGACCTACAGCATAGGTGGCAGGCAAGGGGTTACGCAGGAAGCGCGTGGTATTTGGGTAAAGGCTGCGGTTCAAGCTGCTGGTCTCTCCTCTCCTCAACACCCCCCACCCCCATCCCCTGCCCACAAACATGCACACGCACACACACACACACACACACATACACACACACATGACTTCCATTCATTCTTTCTGTGCCTCTATGGCCTTTCCCTAATCTTAACAATAAGCAATGTATGCCTAGCTCAAACCTTACCCTAACCTTAACCTATCCCCAATTCTAACCTTACCCCTAACCTTAACTAATAAGTTACAATTTGCCTTTGTAGAAGAGGAGATTTGAAAATGTCCTCACTTCCCAATAATGTCCCCACTCTGTAGGAAAAAAAAACATTTTTGGTTCTCACTTTGTAGCATAACACACATGCGCACACACACACGCGCACATACACACTTTTTTGAATGAATTGTTCATATCTATTTTATTTCAAATAAAAAGAATATGGTGGTCTAGAGTTTTGTGCCACATGTTCTTCATCCCGATGATGGTCAGCTGAAAAGAGTATAAAAGGACATTGGGATCACAGAATTACAAACAACCAACCAGGGGCCAGGAAACTTTACAAAAATTTTGAGCAAATGCCACCTGATGTGAAATGAAACCAGGACCTGACATTTGATGAAAATTAGCTTGAAAAACAGCAGTGTGGCTGTTATCAGTGGTTTCACTGATTTCCGGGAATGTCTCATTACCCACAATGCTCTTAAGATTAGCATAGAAGTGATGGAGTGGTGCATATCAGCCTGCTAGTATACAATTGAGTTTAATGAAAGGGTTTGCAAAGCTGTGAAGCCAATGTACATCTAGATTCCAAGGCAGAGGTAGGTGTGGGACAGTAAAGGTCAGCCAGTGGTTGTGGTTAAAGGGTGAAATTTCCCCCCTGGTTGTCTTCATTTTAAAAATGAGTGGTTGGTGCGAAGGAAGGGAATGTTAATGCTCTCTGCACTGCTTGTGTTGAAAGAGCATTAAAAATGCAGCAAGGATGGTACTCTACCCTCAGCTGGGCCCTACATTATATAGCAGGGTTACTGAAAGCTGGATAAAAGAACTGAGTGAAACACAGCTCTTTGTTTCAATCTGTCCATTTTTCACTTTTCTGGAGGGGTTCCCAGATTTACTCAGCAACACTTTATAATAAGGGTACAATAATTAACATTAGTCAATGCAGTCATAAGCATCAACGAACAGCTGATTAACATTTAACTAATGCATCTGGTAATCATTTACAAATGATGTTCAAATCAACTAAGGCATTAATTTATACATTATTACATTATTAAGTGGTTTAACAGTTTGAAGTGCTTCATCAGGGGTGTTTTCAACTTCACAGTAAGGGAAACAAAGAAATTAATTAATGCTTGTTTATGGTTGCATAATGCTTATTCAGCTATCTAATGCATTAGTTACCTGCTAATTAATTGATGGTTAATGAACTAATGTACCCTTATTGTAAACTGTTACCAGTTATACTGCTTCAAAATCAGTTCTAGGTTTGGGATGATGATTATTGAGCATGACACCCCCGACATTTACCTCATCTCTAAAAGCAACATATGCCAATACTGTGTCAAAGATGAAAAACTGTATCATTCAATTGATCCTCCTCTGGACACTGTATTAACTCAGCATAAGCCCGAAGATCAGCTTCTTTATGTTACGCCACCCGACACCACATTAACTAAAACTGCAAAGTTCTAATGAAGTGAATCAAAGATATTTTGTCAACTTGTCCTCTCTGATAAAACCCAGGCAGGTCTGAGGGGGCACACAAAAATTGCATCAAAGTTCATGATTCAGGTCCCTCTGATAATCTGGAAGACTGTTTTCTCTCATAATACTGAAACTCAGCTTCCTGTGCTGGAAGCCCTGCATTCATGTCATTGACTATTAATTTAAAGGTCCCCTAATATGTCACCAGGTGCACAGCCAATTAGTTATTACAAGCCATTTAAAAATCTTTCCCCTCTTGACATCACTAGGGGAAGTAAACAACATGAGGCGAGAAGAACTGATCAACTTCAGCCAAGCAGTCAATCAGATTTCATTATTCTGGGTGGTCAGGAAGGTGAGATTTTGAACTGGCTCACAGATACACACACATTTGTGCACACACACACACACACACACACACACACACAAGATAATATTAATATAAAAATCTTTATTTATATAGCACTTTTCATGCGAAAAATGCAGCTCAAAGTGCTTTACATGCAGGGATAAAATCAACACAATTACAGGGGAAAAGACAGGACAGTTTAAGAACAAATCATACAGAAGACTGTGCGAGTAAAATCATTCACAATTAAAATAATCGGTACAGAAATAAAATGGAGGAATAAGAACAGTAAAATAGTTAAAATAATCCAGGGGTCGACAATATAAATGGCCCGGTGGCCCGGATGTACTTTTAAAACCATCAGGGCCACCAGAACGCTCCAAGCACTGGCCAGGAAAAGTAATGCCTTGAAAATAAAATAACAAGTAAAAAATGTAATAAATCTAATTTAACATTAATTCCCTGTGGTACTGTGTCTTCTAATGATTTCTGTTAAATCCTCTCGGTAATTACAGCTGACACATAGTGTTATGTGATCCCGATCAAAAGACAGAAACATCTACTTTCCGTGCGCAGCGCGCGCTGTGCCCTGGGACGTACTGTAAGCACACCACCTGCGAGCGACTGCACTGTGCACAGCTCGCTCGCTCCCGCGGAACGCTCGCCGCTCGCTCACTGCTGCTGATTGAAGACGCATCCTGACATAGTTTTCATCAGTTAGCTACTTTAAAATGTTTCTAAAGCCCCCGGTACCCGGCCAAACGCCGGGCAAAAAATACAAAGCAAAGAAAAAGTCACCGGAAGAGTTGAGGGAGAGTGAGAAGGAGTACGAGAAGAAAAGAAGGGAAAGAAAGTTCCAGCCTCAATGGCGAGACCGCTGGAATTGGCTGGGATATAAAGAGGCCAAAAATGAAAAATGAACTCTGCAAATGAATGCCCAGGTTTGCAGACAAGTAAGTTAGAGAAAAGTTAACGTGTATGAAAAGAAGTGTATGATAACGAATTGCTGTGGAACTACAGAGAAAATAACGTCGTCATACGACGGTCTCGCTTGAAAACGCAGATCTGCAAGCACACAACGTGTCCCATTTGTGACACACTGATCTTGTAGATCGGCGTTTTCCGCGTTGTACCGCAGCAATTCGTTATCATACACTTCATTCTCTAAATCAGTGTTTCTAAAATTTTATATCAAGGTCTCTCCTTTACTCTGACAAATGTAGATATTTCACCCTCCCAATCAGAATAGGGTACTTGGAATTATTATGATACAATTATTTTAATAATCTAATGATAAACAATTGCTTTATATAAATGTATAGTAGCTAGTTGTAGTAGTTATTAAAGTAGTCCGATTAAACAACACCCTTATCGGGTCAGCCCGGAAAAGCTACCGTCACATATCTGGGTCGAGTTATTGGAAGGGGTCAGGTGCGTCCAGTAATGGCTAAGGTACTTCCTATTCGCGAATATCCCGTTCCATGTGATCGGCGTGACTTACGCCGTTTCTTAGGAATGGTAGGTTACTACCGAAATGTTTGCAGAAACCTTTCTTCGGTGGTGTGTCCTTTAACCGATCTATTAAGTCCAAAGGTTGAGTTTGTTTGGACCGAGGCGTGTCAAAATGCTTTTGAAAATGCCAAAGGTTTGCTCCTCTCTGCTCCAGTGTTGGTGGCGCCAAACTTTGCAGAGCCATTTCGTCTCGCAGTGGATGCGAGTGCCAGCGGCGCGGGTGCTGTTTGCTGCAGTGTGGAACTGACAACACTGAGCACCCTGAATGTTATTTTTCAAAAAAAAAATTCACGCCTTAACAAAAAGGGTACTCTACAATAGAAAAAGAAACGCTTGCCTTAATAATGGCAATCCAACATTTCGAAGTATACCTCGGTGCGCCACCCCAGCCAATTACCGTTTATACAGATCATGATCCCTTAAAACTCCTTGCTCACATGCGCAACCATAATCAACGACTAATGCGTTGGAGTTTGATACTGCAACCCTTCGACCTTAAAATTTCACACATCCGTGGAAAAAATAATATCTTGGCGGATGCCTTATCGAGAATTGACGGTTAACTTTAAACCTGTTAAAAGTATATCTGTAAATATTGCTGTATATACACATCTGTTTGATTGTAGGCCATTTAATGTAGCACTTTGTTTGACTATCATGGTAAGAAAAATTGAAGGAAAAGTCTCACGCTGATAACGCGGCGTGCAGATTCATTAGCTTGCGTTAGTTTTTGTGTATAGGCCTACTAGAAATTGATGCTGTAAACTGGTGAGTAAAAAATAAAATAAATAATTAAAATATAATGGTTATATTTAAATATAAAAAGAAGGTTGCTGCCTTAGTTTTTTTGAGAAATGTGTAATGGTCTAGTTGTCTTGGTGCTCTGCTCTACTCTGTGAGCTGGCGGACCAGTGACAATATTTGAGTGGTTAATTTTGTACGAGATGTCTTATGTAATTTGTGGGGACTAGAGTCACCATTTTGGGGTGGGGGTGTTGCGTCCCTCAGCCCACTGTGGCTCCATTCTAAGGTGTGATTGGTTTTGGCTACCTCTGCTGGTAGTAGTCTGTCTTTTAATCTCCCCTTAAACTACAGGTAATGCAGAGCACCTGCGGTGGCTAGGCCATGCCCACAAAAACCCTCCTACGGGACCCTGAGGTTGGCATTCACCGGGGCAGTCAAGGAACGCACACAGTTTCATGCGGAACGGTTTCCTCTTTGTGCAAGACTGGTCGTCGATCCAGGCTCCGCGTCGCGTTATTGTTATAAGTTTTTTCCCCTAGACCATACCCTCTGTTAAATGTGAGCAACAAAACTATTGTTGTACGTGCCAACCCGGTGTTGTCCACCCTTGTGTTGCGTTCAGAGGTGTCCGGGCATAACATCATTGTTTGATCGTTATTATGGGGATCGATACCTGACATTGTCCTGGGCCAGTGGTTGCAATGGTGGGGCCAGTGATCTTCAAAAGCTGGGCCAGTGGCAAATTTCCCTTATTGTCTACCCCTGTAATCATACAATAAAATAATAAAACAATAAAAGGTATAACAATAAAACAGGGAGAATATAACGAAAGCACTAAAACAGCATCACAAATTATAAGCTACATTAAAAAGATATGTTTTTAGTTGCCGTTTAAAAATTTCCACTGACCGAGCCTCCCTAATACTTTTCGGCAGGGTGTTCCATAATTTTGGTGCATATTGGAAAAAGCAGCATCCCCAGTTTTCTTCTATGAGGCCTTGGGAACTTTTAGAAGCCCCGACTCAGAGGATCTTAACGGACGTGGAGGAATGTAAAACAACAAAGAATCTGATAAATAAGCAGGTGCTAAACCATTAAGTGCTTTGTAAACAAGAAGAAGAACCTTAAAATCAATTCTAAAAGCTATAGGGAGCCAGTGCAGTGTTGCTAAAATCGAGGTTATGTGCTCTCGCTTCCGCGTTTTTGTTAAAAGTCTAGCAGTGGAGTTCTGGATTAGTTGTAATTTATCTACTGTCTTTTTTGGAAGACCAGTAAAGAGAGCATTGCAGTATTCCAATCTGCTTGAAATAAAAGCATGAATTGTTGTGATTCTGCCTTGTTTGCCATGTTTATCTTGACTCTGCTTTGTCTGACCATGATCGTTTTGTGATTTGGATTCCATGCCATGTTTTGTTTTTGCCTTGTCTCTGTCTTGCCATATTCCACCTTTGCAGTTTTATTCCGGTCCATGTTTTGTCTCATACCATGCATTGCACTTTGTCTCCCCCTGTCTGGTCTTATGTCATGTGATCGCTCACTGCCCCAGTATTGTGTGCCACACTTTCGGGTGATTTCATGGTTTCTGGGATTTCAATCATTCCTTCCAATCTCGTTTGCTTCCTTCACCTTGCTTTTCTATAATTACTAACCAGACTAACAGCTTATTATTTTAGTTAAAGATACTAACCCAAACTAACACTGTTTATAGTACTAACTTACTAACGAGCACTAGGGATTGTATAGCTGCACATTACTAATTGACTAATGAGCTCTCAGCATTCGCCCTATTCTAGTCTCCACCCCTTTGGCTTTACTCAGTCTACTTTGCTGCACTTTCAGCGGAACCTCCGCACTTATTAGACTCTGTTCTCCCTCCTTATCTGTGCACGTTAGAACTCCCTAACCGGAGCCGTATGTCTGTCTATAGGCTGTCTTGTGATCCCTGTCCGCGTTTTTGGCTTTTTGCCAATTTCATGTAGTCAGGAACTTCCTCATGTTCATTCCTTTGTTAATTAGTCTGATCCAGCTCACCTGTTCCCTATCATAGCATGTGACTTCCCCTACGTGTATTGAAGCAGTCATTTCACTCACTGCTCTTGTCAGAACGTTTTCCTTGTGCTGCGATCGTTGATGCCTTGTATTCTTAGTGTTATACTTCTGACTGGAACGTCCCCGATTCTGATTTTGGCTTTTTCTTTGATACTTCTGTGCCTGTGTACCGTACCTGTTTTGCCTGACCCTGAGTTTTGTCTCTGCTGCCCTGTTAACGAATCGGATTACGTCTACTGGATTTTCGCTTTGGATTCACCTCTGACATTCCTGTGCCTGTGTACCGAACCTGTTTTGCCCGACCTTGAGTTTTGTGTTTGCTGCCCTGTGTACAGTTTGGATTGCGTCCCTGGGATTCCGATTTTGGATTGTGGACTCTGTACCGTTGCCTTCTGCCCTGTGGGGGTTCACCCCCCCAGCTTCAATAAAACTCATATTTGCTGAATCTTTTTGGTCTCGCATTTGGTTCCAGAACGATACCTCACATGAATTAGCTTCTCAGCATCCTGTTGAGTTAAAAACGGCCAAACTTTGGCAATGTTTCTTAGGTGAAAGAATGCTGTTTTGGTCACTTTGTTAATGTGTGGTTTAAAATTTAAATCAGAGTCTAAAATGACACCTAGGCTTGTTACCTCAGATTTTATATGGGGAGCCAGGTTTCCTAACCTGTTTAAAAGTGCATTGCTTCTATCTCTGGGGCCAATTAAAAGTATTTCCGTCTTATCTTCTAGTTTCAGAAAGTTATTGCTCATCCATTGATTAATTGCAGACAGTCAGGGAGCATAGGGCATTGGGATTGTTTGGTTCAACGGAAATGTATAATTGCGTATCATCAGCATAGCTGTGAAAGTCAACATTATGCTCCCTGATTATGTTGCCGAGCAGAAGCATATATAAAGAGAAAAGAAGCGGACCAAGGCAGCTCCCTTGTGCAACACCATGAGAGATGTCATATTTTTCAGACTTGTAATCACCTAGGCTAACATAAAATTGTTTCCCTGTTATATACGTTCTGAACCAATTCAGAGCAGATTTAGAGAGACCAACCCAATTTTCAAGGCGATTCATAAGAATCACGTGGTCAATCGTGTCAAATGCTGCACTCAAATCTAAAAGAATGAGAATTGAAATCAAGTTTGCATCAGCACTCAATTGAAGATCATTAACTATTTTAGTTAAAGCTGTCTCAGTGCTGTGCATTGACCTAAAACCTGACTGAAACTTCTCTAAAATAGTATTTTCATTCAGGAAGGTTGTCAGTTGATTAAAAACTACTTTTTCAAGCACCTTGCTCATAAAGGGGAGGTTGGTGATGGGCCTGTAGTTACTTAGGTAACTGGGATCCAAGTTTGTTTTTAGTAGGGGTTTCACAACACCTACTTTAAAAGCAGTTGGGAAAATTCCCGTCTCCAAGGGAATTTAATTATCTTAAGAGCAGATGTGGAAACACTATTAAAAACATTCTTAAATTTAGTTGGAACAGGGTCTAGATGGCATGTTGATGTTTTGCTCTGTGTAACAATCCTACAAAGTTCAGCACAAGAAATGCTAGTAAAGCCTTCCATACTTGCTGGCCTATTAGAGGGCATATCATACAAATTACAATCGTGACTAACAATGCAAGCTCTTATATTTCTTATTTTACTATTGAAAAATCTGGCAAATTCCTCGCACTTAGATACTGAAGCTTACCAGAGGTGTTTTAATTGAAATGTACAAAATTTTGCATGGCTATGAAAATGCAAACTTTGAAATTTTCTTTGAAATGAGAAGATATGCTGGCCTGAGAGGCCATTAGCTGAGCCTTCAGGTGAAAAGGTCTAGTCTAAACCTTAGAAAAAATTTCTTTAGTAATAGAGCAATTGTATTATGGAACAGTTTACGTGAAGAAGTGGTTCTCTCACAGAGTGTTAATGCTTTCAAAATGAATTATAATTTGTATCGTAGTTTTAACAATGATTCTTAATATATTGTTTAATTTTATGATGTGTCACTATATACATCTTTGTATACACTTTTTTACACAATAAAATGAATTATGAATTATGAATTATTGGCCTGAGTGTCGCTGTATTCTAATACCGCAACCCAAAGGACAATACCAAGGCAATGCGAAAATAAGCAATTTATAATATTTTTATTAATTGGTTAAGTATGTTGTGCTATCATGACAATATTATGACTATGACGTCTGAAGTACGCGACTTCAAGACTCATTAAAGAGCTAAATGCTAAGTCCGCGACTGCTTTTGCACCTGCTGAACTCAGCCAATACAGGTCGGCCAATACAGGATATATTGGCAGGCCGTTTTTACTGTATGCGAGCAATAACATACTTAACCAATTAATAATATATAGTATATATGTGTGCATGTGCGTGTGTTTGTGTGTGTGTGTGTGTGTGTATACACTCACACGCAAGTGAACGCACTCAAATGAATGCACAAAGGCAAGCAAAAATCAAAGACGAAATAGTAACACAATTGAAGAAAATAAAACAGCACTGTGGTTAAAAAAAAATAGGAGCATGTGAACCAAAAGAGAGAAAAAAAGACTGGAAACTGGACATGGAGAGGGGGGGAGGGGAGGGAGGCAGAGAGCTTGGGTGTGTGGGCGACCGAAAGAGAAGTGTGACAAACAGGAAATCCCGGGTTGCGAGCGAAAGAGAGAGAGAGTGAGCGAGTGTGAGAGAGAGAGATTAAGTTGTGAACTAAACATCACCTTTTGACTCAGTGGGAAACAGAGCCACAGCGACATCACAACTGCTAGCCGAATTCATCAGGGTTCAAAGACTATTTTAGTGTCGCTCTTTCGCCTCATATTCCACAAAAACACTTGAGATTCCTCCCTTTTGGACTGCTGCGTACCCTGTGAGCATGGGAGTGGGGACAGATTGAGATTGGCAACGGAGCAAGACCGAGTGAAGAAGATGCTTCTTTTGTGAAAAAAAGGATGGATCACAAATTAGGGATTTTCACCCTTTTTCTGTTATACACACTTTGGAAATATGCAGCAAGTAAGATCAAGTTAAATATTATTTTCTGAACTTTAATGGACTATGTGTGTGTATAGTTTTAGAATTATAATTTGTCAGCAAGCCAACATATAGGATATGCATTTTGAGGGGACATACTGTATGTCTGCACGTACTGTATTTCTGACAATGAATACACTCTTCATATACTAATCAACAACAGCAAAAGAAAAATATTTACAAAAGAACAAAATAGGACATGGTTACTTAGGTCAAATTCAGATTGGCATAATGTATCAACTGTTATACCTGCCATTGCTGGTGATTTTCTGTCGTTGTGTTACATACTGTATTAGTGCTCTTGTTTAAAAAACCTAGTACCGATATTTGGGTAGAATTATTTCATTTTTACACACTAATGCAACAACTTACTGGCTTTGACAAATTTTTGGGAGTTATAATAGCTGCTATGCTGAGCTGCCTAAATAGACGTTGGCAAAGAGGTTTGAAAAGGTGAATTGAAAAATTATTGTAAGCAAAATTTTGAAAACTAAATCCATTCTATTTGGATATTTATGTTTAAAAACTTTTTATGAAGCCTCATTTCATAAATGTTTATTTTTCAAGACATTGTGTCGCAGCAACAGTTTAAACACCAATAGTTAATATGTTTTATTGACATAAAGTTTAATTTCCCCGGCAGTGAACTATGGGTTTTTGTGAGAATGAATTTAGCCCTTTGAGAGAAGTTTGGAATTTAGAACAATCTGCCGGAGATTAATAAATGCTGTTTTAAGTGCAGTGGGCATATAGGGTCGCAGTAACAGTAACCTCGTACAGTAAAAGATCTGTGCTGACAACCCTTCATGTACTGCAAGTGCATGGACTGAGCTGTTGAATTTCTTGTTTTTTGAATGCAATCAAGGCAGATGCTAAGACCACAATAATAATCATATAGAAAGAAGAGAACAAAGAAGGATGAGAAGATAAAGAAAGGGAGTAGTAAATATTGTTATCCACATGACCAAAATAAAAGAGTTTGTCGGAACTTGATGGTATTTATTTAATAGTTACAATATTTAACATTATAACTTCAAATACATATCTATATAAAGTGTAGGCCTACATTTTTTAACTACCGAAATACAGCCAGCTTACTGGTGAAAACTCACCGTGTTTTGTGCTCAGTCAAAAAGTTCCCACACATTATATTTAATGACCTTCATTCACAGGAAAGACAAAACTTTAGAGTTTCAGTTCTGGGTATCTTCACCCTATAAAATTTCCCATTGGGTAAACACAGGGTCTTTCCTTTTATGAGGAACACATTTTGGGTCTTGGAGTATCATCTGTGGAGTGCCTCCATTCATAAAGTAAGGTGATTCTGAGATGTTTTTAATGCCTCATTCTATTGGCAGAGCTGTTGCTACCTTTTCACTTCCTCTTTTTACTTCCAGGCCAGGAACTACAACACCCCAGCAATGTGACTGTGGTCCTCCAGGACGGAGAGGCCATGCTTGTCTGGGTTCCACCTGCTGAAGCCCCATCAGAGGCCTACTACACTGTGCAACTTTTAGGGTGAGTCTGCATGTAGGGCCCTTACTTTAGGGTCCCTGTAAAGCATAAAACTTTGATGGGGCCCACTGCCAGGAAAGAGTGAGATCGCACATTTGGGAGGTGAGGGTAGGAAGGGGACGCTACTCTAAGAGGCGTGCTTATTTTTCTATACCAAATTGTGGTACCACTTCCGTTCTGAGCCACGCTTCAGCCAATCAGATTGTACCTAACTGTAACTGAAAGCCAATCAGATTGTAGGTAACTGGAATTTTTCCCTGACTTGGTTATGAAAAATAATCCGGCTTCCAGGAGGGAATTAATCTGCTTTCACACCAGACGCGAAACGAATTTTTCGCACGGCAGATTACATTCAAAGTCAATGCAAAGACGCGAATGCACGCGTTTCATTGACTTTGAATGTAATCTGCTGTGCGAAAAATTCATTTCGCGTCCAGTGTGAAAGCGGCTTAAGCTCATCAATATGCTTCACAGCCTTGGGCCTTCTGTGTGGAGTTTGTACTCCCCCACGTTTGCTTGGGTTTTCTTCGAGCACTCCGGTGTCCTCCCAGAGCCCAAAGACATGCATGCTTGGCTGCTTGGAGACTCTAAATTGCCCATTGGTACGAGTGAATTGTCTGTTGACATGAAATAGCAGAAAAATTGCCGAGAGTGTCTTTCAATAATTAAGAATCAATCAATCAATATGATTCATATGCCTTAAGTACTATTAGATAAGCCATTAACTTTCCTCAAAAGTAAAATAAAAATGTCTCTTTTAATGCACAGTTATAATGGAAAGCCACAATCGTGGACCACTGTGTCAGCCTGCGAGAAGACGCGTTCAACCAACTGTGATTTGACTGACTTCACAACTCACATTGATATATATTTTGCTCGAGTTCAAATGGTAAAAGATGAGAAGACTTCGAAGTGGTCACAAAGCAAAAAGTTTAATAGAAGATCCAGTGAGTATTTGCAGTGCATTTTTACTCCCTTCTCTCATTACATTAAAGTGCATTTATCATTGCAATAAGTGCTTACTTAAGTTCATTGGAACTACTATAGAACACAGATGAAACGAGAAAAATTCTGCTGAAGATATCAGTTATTACTAACCATAATCATCAAGTGAAGCTCTCATAGCAATGATCCTTTCTATCCTTCTCTTCTTTTAGTCTTTAATCTATTCTCCTTCTGTCTCTCTCTCTCTTTCATTCTTTCACTCTGGTAAGCAAATTTAATGTTATTTCTTGTCTCAAAGGCAAGCTGCTGCCCCCAATCTTCACTCTGAACTCCACCTCCATTTCACTCCACATCAGAGTTCACAGAAAACCAGCCCTGAAGGTCACATTTGCTCATGGGCTCCTCTACACTTATCATCTACAACAGAAAGGGCAGGACTTCATCGTGAGTGCATCCTATATCCTGAAACAAATACTGTACCACTCTTGCTCAAACTCCGTGTGAAAAGAGGTGATCACGCATCTAAACTAGCAGTTTGATTTGTCTAATCGATCATTAAATCCAGCTATACGTTATTCGTGAGGTGCCCATAAAAATAGACATTCCAGACTCTAGTTTAACAAAATAATTAAAATATTTGTATTGCTCTGTGGCTATGTATCTGTCGTAGAAAGAAGAGGCATGGTATTGATGCATGTGCATCAAAACCTGACTCCTCTTGCCTGATTCTGAGATCTCATTTTAACCTTAGTTTGAATAATGATTGGCTGAGCCATCACAAGTGGAAACTGCGCCAATCAGAAACAACCCCCCCAAAAAAAAAAGACAGGCCATGGCTTCAGGCTGATCATAACAGTTTGGCTTTGGGCTTGCAGGTGAATATAACTGACAAGTGGTCGAGAGATGAGGAAGGAGAGGTTGAGAAAGATGTAAGGTTTGACCACCTCACACCGGGACAGGAATACTGCGTCCATATGACAGTGGAGGACACTGCAGGAGATGCTATCAGCGAGGCCTCCCCTGAACAGTGCATTCTACTCCAAGGGACAGGTAAAGACAAATTTATTTTTTGTTTGATTCATCCTATATTTTAACTGACTATCTTGTAGTGATCTCTGCATATTTTTCAAAAAAGTCAGGGAAACAAATGAAAAAAAAAAAGATCTTGTGCTTATGCATGGTTTCATTGGCTTAAGGTGTTAGTTTGAAAATAAAATAAATAATTGTGTAAAATTATGGCTGCATTGTCCATAAATATACCTGGTCAACCAGGGCAACTGTCTCTCCCGCACAGCATTTTCAGCTGTGTCGTCACTAGAGTGACTAATGAAAAATAATGGATGAGGATGTAAACATATACATTCATAACTTAGCTACAGATTGTAGTTCATGCTGAAATGTTACTGGACTAAAGGGGTAGCCAGAATTCAATCAATTTTCATCTTCATTGTAATTAATTCTGTTTCTTCTCAAAACAAATTTGAGTAAATTACCCTGTTAAATTACTTATTGGTTATAATCCATAGTCAAAACTAAGGGCACAGCTATTGACTGCAACCTGGCCTTTGACACAGTGGGCCATGACCATTAAACCTATCCGGTGAAGGAGTGGTGATCACGGAGATGTTTCTCATGCTCCACAGCCTAACTGAGTTTATTACGTAAATAGCAAAATCGAGCCAAGTTAAACATTATGACTCCGCGAGGACACTGTCACAACAGGATTGAATAGGTATCTTGAGAAACAGGCCCGGTGATTATGTAGTAAATGTGCTGTCGTTTCAGGAGCAGATTGGTTCACTGCAGCCATGGTGATAGGCGTGTTCCTGAGCAGTGTTTTAGTGTTGAGCTTTCCCGTCCTCCTGCTCCACTGCTGTCTGACGAGGCCCAAGACACTGCCCAGCACCCTGGTGAGCAAGCGCCGAGCCCCGCAAACTCTTTGCCGCTTTCGGACAGACCATGGTGGCCACATTCTGCACGGGAAATTATTTTCTAAAATGTGAACATCCACCAGCCATTGACGGATAAATGTTCAGATTCTGCAGCCACTTAATAGTAAATCATTGTTTCATATCTGAAATCTACCAGCCACTTTCATATTTTAACTGTATTTTGCTGGTGGCTGGTGCTAATTACCCATCCTAGTTTGACTATATTTAAGCACATTTACTGTCAATTCATGTCACAGTACATTGGCACGTTTCCAGATTATTGCCACCATAAGGTATCCAAAATAACCCGCAACTGCTAGGCCAGAATCGGTATAGTCACTGGCTCTAAGTGTATTTCACACTACCAAAAATGTATTTGTCATACTACATATTTTCAATTATGCATTTTAAAAAAATATTGCAGTATATTTAATTTCCTTAAGGGTTCTTCCACAGCACAGTCCACGGCATGAAAGGGCATTTTGGGCAACCATTCTAGGAAGGAAAGAGGAAGATACATAGAAGTCTGAATATGTTTCTCTTTTCTCTGAGTTGCCATTTTTGCCTGAGGGGAGAGAAAATAAATAGCATTCTGATTTGTTTCAATTTCGGTTTTGTTCCAATTCGATGAAAAAGCCAACAATTCCTGAGTTTCTGAAATGTCGAGAACTACCTGCCGTTAAACTCCCTTGATTAAATAAGCGTAATCCTTTAAAATAACTCAGAAATTTGTTTTTTCTTCATAAGCACTGCGGTGAGTTGATGGTTGGCAGCTGCACTGCAGATGGCATGTAACTGTGATGCTACGTTTTATTCAGGTCTATGCCATCATAGTCAGTGTGAAATTTTCTGCTTGCACTTCAGAAACCCCTAAGCCTTGCCTGGCAGCCCCTGATCTTGGGAGACGTCACCGTGGAGAAGGTGACAGACAAGGGCTGGTTGCTCATCAGCCCAAAGAGAAATGAGGAGCTGGGATGGAAGGAAGAGGGGGGAGAGACAAGGAGGGACAGCATGGATAGCGGAGTCAGCATGGACCGGACTCCGTCGGAGAGCGGCATCAGCAAAGAGGTGGACGGAGGCGATGGTGAACGGAAACTGGAGGACAGTGGGTGCGGGAGCCTCGGGGGAACCGTTGGGGACAGCAGCGGTGGGGGCACACGAGTCTCTGAGCAGCACCCCCTGCTGGATGGGAGGACTCCAGAAGGAGGCCCACCTCGGGGAGAGGACAGTGGCTTGGGCCTGGGATGTGGTACCCAGTATAATGGAAGCAACATCTTGCAAGAGGGAGACTGCACAGACCTCTCTGTGGAGGCGGTGCAGACTGGGGACGGATACCGCAGCCAAAAGCCATCTTTTATGGTTGTGCAGGACACTGATATAGAGAAACCCAGTGAGGGAATCACTAGTGAAACAGACAATAGCATAGAAATCACTACAGTGGGGTATCGACCCAGTCAGCTCAGCTGTGTGTGTCTGGGGAAAGGACTGTGTCTTTGGTGTAAAACTGTTGCGCCTCTGCTGACTAAAGAACACTTTGTGTGCAGCCTTCCCACAGCAGCCTACGGTGACCAATCTCATGTGTCTTCAATCTCCTGTATTCCAAACAGCTATTTAAGAAAGAACAATGCCCAGAATGATGGAGCTTTAGTTCGCAAAAATGCATCATTTGTCTGCAACATACCTCAAACAGAATCAGTCGAGTCCATTCGACTCCTGATCCCTGCGCCACAGAGTCCCCCTCTGTGTGAAAGACCGAACAGCAGTGTGAATGCTCCGTCGCTCTCATTACAAGATGTAGAGTTGACCTTCGGGTGAAAGGTTATATTGTATCTGTGTGAATGTATAAAAACAAAGACACTTTTTTTGGTCACTGCTATCACTGACATTCCGATTTTTGGGTACGACAAGAAGCCATTAGAAGTCAGCAAGCTAAATTAGAGCTAACATGGCACAAACGCAAAGCAAACTCGCAGCTAACACAGTACTATTTCAGCGACAGCTCGACTAACGTGCGAGCTACAGAGACCTTTTACAGAACTGACTCAAAGATAACTTAGGGATTGTTTAGAACTAATATGGAGTTAACAGTTATCTCAGCGCTAACCCAATGATGACCAGGATTATTTGAGGGGTCAATCAGAGGACACTTGTTAGAAATATACATGAAAAAATTGAACAAAACTAAGTAAGATGCTTCTTCAAGATTTATAATTTAGTTGAGGCAAATTTTGTAACTGACATGCACCTCATTGGGATGAGACAGACGTATGCTTTCAGGCAATGCCCCTCATTACCTGTTTCAACTGAGCCGTACAAGCAGGCAGAGACAGTATAATTGAAAGATAAGCTAAAAATAACGACATAATTTCTTTAACTTTGCTCCTTATTCACTGCTATTTGGTGTATTTAGACCACATTTTTGACAGATGTGGGTGCAATATTATTTTAGCCATTTATGGCTGGCAGGCATAGATTCATACATACATAAGTTTTCACGGTAATCTTTCATGCTATTACACGTGTATCCGTAACACCATTAAACAGCGGAATGGATGTTGTTCATTTTTTTATCGAAGTCAGATAAATTACTAAGATCAGGTTAAATCAGTGCTTTGACAGCAGCGAAACTCAAATAAACTGTCAAAAACGCTAGTGAGACTCAAATTGTTCTTCCCATTCAGAGTTTCGCTGTTGAAAAAGAGCTGATGTGTACATTTTGGAATCAATTCTGTGAATTGATGTCCATTTTTGGCTCTGTACTTTCCGGCCGAGAACAGTGACACATCGGACATTTGCATTTCTGCTTTCTCTCTCCTTGGGCTACCAAAGCGCCACTTCATTTCACTTCATGTTTATTATTCATGCTTTTCAAGGCCCGGCATATATTTATTAATAAAAGTGTTTTTGTATCATCATTAAATGAACTGTTTTTTTCCATTTGCTTGCACCTACATAATAACACACTCAAAGACACATAGAATAACATTAGATGGAGTTGTGTGGATCGAACGGCTGGAATATTATTTCTTTTGTACGGCATAGATATCATTGTCAGAATGAAAAAATCTTTTATTTACAACTGCACCTCTATCAGCTGCATCTCTTGCAAATTGAGGTTGCAAAAGGCAGTTATGACATAATGGAGACAGGAAGTTGATGTGTGTGACAGCAACTGGTGATGACGCAGCCCTGACTTTGGTCAGGAAGCATGAGGGTTTCGTTGAAGCCTATCGTTTCATCTGTGGGGAACTTGGCGTACGTGCCATTGGGTTTATCCAGCATTACAGTGCGTCACCGTTTCTGATATACTGTATTTAGAAACTCGTCCAAAAAGCCCTCAAGGCCTCGTTTTGTGTGGTGGGAATGACAAAATTGGACAAAAAGTTCATGACAGTATTGTTATCAACCATGACTCTGTTATTGTACAGCTGCGTTCACTTTATCCTTTTCGGCTGTATATTGTATGCCACATTGTTGGCACTGGATAAGTCTGGATAAGAGGGTTTCATATGTAGCCTAGTTCAAACATTTAAATCTAAACCTAATCTTAACTTTGACAAAAGGGACAGTATTCAGGCAGATTTTTGTATTCAGAGTGGCTAATCCCCCCAACCGTTGGTGGTGCAGGAAAGTAAGGTTGCTCTCATTCCCCCGACCGTTGGTGGAACAGGGGGGAAGGGTTCTCTTACTTCATCAGTAAATCTAAGACACCATTCAAATGGTGCCAAAAAGTTTTACCGAAAGATGCCGCTCAACGATTAGAGGAATAGCCTTTGCCTCTTGTAGGATAGATTATTGATTGATAGATTGATATTGATAAGCAGACTTAGGCATTTTGTTCTGGGCTAAAACCAAAAACCGCACAAAACACAACAGCCATCTTTGGACAAGACTGGAGACCCCTGCTGTATCCTTTTTTTAAATTTGTTACTTGGAGTCATCATGCCATTTCCCAAGGGAGAAGAAACAGGTGAATTCAAGGGCTTTTTGGCTCAAAGGGTGAAGTCATATTATGGCGCGTCCTTTACACTGTCAGTGTTTCTCTGTTCGGTTGCTTTGTTTTGTTTGTATTTTTGTTTGATCTTATACTTCTGTGACCCGTGCCATTCGGTTTCAGTAAATTAGTTAATTGTCCATGTGTGCTTTTGTAATCATTCCCTTGTTTTCGCCCCAACTTCCTCCTTATTAACCATTCACCAGACTGCTGATTAGTTTCTCTTCCCCAGCTACTCACCTGTGCCTCATTTTCCGGTATAGTCTTGCACATTTAGTTTTGTTTTCTTTCTTGTCATGATTTTGCCACAGATGATCCTTGTCCTGCGGCATTCTGGCCTTCCTCTTCTGTTCTGCCTGCCTGCCCATTTTGACACAGTCTGTTGCCTGGCTTTGAGTTTTTGATTTTATTTCTGTTCTTGTCACCCTATCTGCCTGGTCATTGATCCTTTGCCACTTGTTCTACTTCAAATTTTGGATTGTGATTCTGTACCATATTTTGGCCCTGCTTGATTTGACTGCATTTTTTGGATCTGCCTGCCTGAAATAAATTACGGTTTATTTGACTTTTCATCGGCACTTGATTCCTCACCAACCTTTACACACACCTTAGTCAAATTCAATTTAAATTAGTACTTTTTTACGCAACCACAGATGTACAAAAACAGAAAACATGGGAAAAACTGGGCAAGATGGCCAAAAGGTCAAGGGAGTTTAAAACTTCTGAGGCCAAATGGCAAAACCCTAAAATGATAGCTGAGAAAACTCCCAAGTGCAGTCAGAAAAATTCCCAGGAGAGGATAAAAAAGGGAAGGTTAGTGGCAATAGTAAAAGATATGTAATATAAAAGTAAGTTGATGGGAAAGGGGACTCTACCAGAGCAAATAGGCTGAGTGGTTCCGCAAATTTTAGTTTGATGTTATGGTAGAAGGAGGCACTCCTCCCCTCCCCCTTACCCATCATTCTGTCTGTACCTGGCTATTCAACCAGTCCACTCCCATTGTTATTTTTTGAATGTCCCTCCAACCCCTCTCTGCTGATCATGTATTGGGTTTCTCTGCCATTTGTCCTTTTGTATCCAATCAGTTCAATCATTACTGTAAAGAACAGCCCGCCTTGTTTCAGTTTAAATCTCTGGGCCTCCATCTTTATGGTCTCTTGCCATGCTGGTACCGGACAGAGCCACAGACTTCAGCAGTTGGTTTTTTGATTTGTATTATTCAACCACTTGTTCACAATTTTACCCATACAATAAACTTGATAAAAGACTATTCACTTTAATCTCTCGGTTCTGCGACAATGTAGAAACTGAATGGGAATCCCAAGCAACGCAGCCCAGTGCCTAGATCCCTGGGTCTCACTCCCCCCGCTGCACTGTAGTTCAGAGCATGGACATGACCGTGGGCACACACAGTAACAACCCTGTGGCTGTACTGTACAAAGAAGTTCTGTGCAACAAGTCAATAACCCTGGCAAGATGAAAGACTATCATGAAAAGTGTTTCATCATGCAAAACACCCCCATGTAGGGGGGAAATCCCAGGCACAGTCGCAACTGTAACTTCCTGTTTAGAGCTGCCCCGGGGATTTCACTTCTCCTCGTGCTCTTAATTTCACAAGGTCCAATCAGAAGCTGCCGCAAAAACAGACCAGACAAAGCAAACAGACTACAGAACGCAAGAGGAGGGAGCCTTTAACCCTCTTATAGTCAAAAAGGATTTTGTTCTGGTTTAGTGGCAGTGAGAAACTTCGAAATTAATTTTCAGGATGAAATTTCATTTCTAGGTGTGATCATAAAAAATATAAAACCCAATAGGAAAAGATTGTTATTGCCCTTTATATATGTCCGTTAAGAACATCTTCAGAGTTAAAATATACTGTTTCCCATAAATAATGTTTGTGTTCTGGCACTTTATCTATCAAGAATGAATCACATTGTCACAATCATTTCAGGAAAAGAGGTTAAAAAAAATTTATTCCAACTTTATGAGCAACAGTGTAGTTTTTTAATCCTTCCATTATTACACTGAAAAAAAGTGAAATTGGGAGTTATGTATCTCTGCTGTTCAGTGAGAATAAGAAATCATAGCCAAAGGTAAGCGCAGCGCTTATATCATGGGAGAAAAATGTGTTCTGTGGTAAAAACTGCGCCGATATGAGCGCAGCCTCATTGCACTGTGATGTAGGAGATCTGTTTGTGATTCAATTTGTGGTTGACAAGTTTTGCCTTCATGAAAGGGGAGGCAATGACCTCTGCAGTGAAAATGTAAGTGAGCATATCTCTCTATCTCACACACATACAAAAACTCATGGCCTTTGAATTTGAAAACAAAAAGGCAAATAGCAAGGCTAAAGTAAGTGAGGGTAATTCCGAGTCATACGTTGAATTTGAGCGGAGTATATGTGCAACACACACCATATTAAAGGAGCAATATGTAAGTTTGTGGCCAAAACTGGTAGTGCAATCACATTCAAAATACTGCAGAGCGCAGTATCCCCTCCTTCTCTCCCCCAGACGAGAGGTTGCCAGCTAGGTTGCCGGATCCAGCAAGAACGTCTACTACATGGAGCTACCATGGCTACGTTTCAATATCACCAATGAATTGCTCTGACAGGGTTGTGTTCAGTTCAGTTCAGTTCAGTTCAGAAAAGATCGAGACTAATGACTAACTAACTTGACTAATGGTCATATTGGTCAACTTGCTCGTCACTCTTCTGTGTGGATGGCCCACTAAAGTCCATACTGTAATATGCGTAAAGAATGAATGAGGACTCATTTGACCGATGTACTGTCTCAATTACATTTCATATTGTCATAATGGCTGTGCTAATGTTGGAACGGTTTCCACAGCGTCTCAGCATAAAGCCAGAGAAACGGGCTGATAATGCATTGCTAATGTTAGCAATGGGGAGCCACGGTTACCTTTATTTCTCAAACAATTTGTTACCTAGTCAAGTCGATGACCCACCTGCATACGCACTAACGTACCATGAACGAACATACATAACGTTATTCGACTGTTGAGAATATTTGAAATGTCCGTGCCTACATTAAATAGAATTAAGTTAGCCAAACTTAGCTGAATCTTACCTGCCCAGGAGAAAATTAGCAACTTCGGCGTCGGTCTTCAAATTATTCTCCGCTTTCAGCCGTCTCCATCTTTCAAAGGCATGTCCTATACAGATCCTTGTTTTGTTTCTGACTTTGTCACGACGTATTTCGGAATCATAACGAGGCCTTTTAGGTTTAGTAACGTCAGACATTTGTGCTCCGAAACGCTGGTAGCTGCAGCTCAATGGTAACTGGCAACCTGGATGCCGAAATGCTACTGGCTTCGTGATTGGGAGATAGGTGGAGGGCGGCGCAACAGGCCAAAACACAAAATGACAACATCAACATTAGTTGTGGGCTGCAACTTCGCTTTTGTAATGAGAATATTCTGGCTGGACTACTGTTGTCAGTGATGTAAGTATTTGAAATTATCGTCATTCCTTAGTGTCTGGTGATATATCAGGGCCATTTCATGATTAATCAACATACATTTCTTACATATTGCTCCTTTAAGTGCTCAATTTGTTTCCCAGAACTGGTGAATGCTTTGAATAAGCTGTTTTCAATGTCCTGTCCATGGAGGACATGTCAGATTAAATGTGAAATATTCAAGACTCTTTCTGTCTAAAGTGATATTAAATTATTTGTTTTTCCCCAAATAACTTTCTCGTTAAATCATAGATTTGCTCAAAGTGGTAAACTTTTGAGGTGAAAACGGCAAAGTCGATGCATTTTCATTTTTTTTTCTGCTAGGACTGACATATGGTTAGAATGGCTCACACCTAACACTACACTGGAAGTGCCCGAGGATGTGCTGCCTTTGTGGTTTACTTCTTGTTAATTTTTCTGCCCATTTTTGCAGCCCCCCACCCCCCATCCAAAATGAAATGACGTGTTGGTTTGACAAGCAAGATCCTACAGGTGCTCGTACATAAAACCCACAGAGTTTATTCCCCTCTGATCTCAGATCAACAGAAAGTTGCACCTCCGTTTTCTTGCTTTCATCCCGACTGCCTTTCAGTAAAAACACCAAATGTCATCCTCTCCTTTGAGCACCGAGTGACGACACTCAACCTGAATTTCTTAAACCCGTTATAATTAATCAGAGCAGGATCTCTCTTGTATGACAACATTGTTGCATATTTAGGCTGTTTTCCAATAAAGGGGGGTGTTATTTTTTCCTGCAAAAATCATTATCATGAGCTACCCTTTCCACATAAAATTCTATTTTGCAATGTTGTAATGGAATTGAAAAGATGGATAAGAAACTCTCCGATCACTTAAAAAAATAATTTTCTCTGAAAAAAAATCTGAAAAAAAAATCTAAATCAAAACCACCAGTGTCCTTTCAAAACAGGAACTTTCCAAAGAATGCATTCCTTTGATTCTGCTCTGAAACAACAGCCACAAGGGTTAATCTATTGGGGAAATAGAACTAATTTCTTTAAAATGAACAAGCGAACATTTTGTTTGCTTGAGGCCCAGTCCACTCATACACAAGTGCTTTTAAAAACTGGGTTCTTCCAAAAAAAAAAAAAAAAAACTCTATCCATACAAAGACTCAAAAAACGCAATCACTGTCGAGAGCAAGCCAAACCAACAAGCAGCAGTTTTATAAATTAATGGAAGACCATGTAGCCAAATCATGAGCCTTCAAAACTGAGTTTCTAAAAATCTTCATCCTTGGTGGCATTTTCCAAAAGGTCAGCTGTCTGTGACCAAAAGCACAACTTTCATCTGGACGAAAGGTCAAAACATATGCATATAAAATGTTTTGTTTTCAAAAATACCAACATACTTATGGACTAAGTAGCTTGGCAGGAGAAACCCTATGAAAAGAGTTGCATTTAATATACAACTGTAAACCTAATAGGATCTACATTTCTAATAGATAAGTATAGTCTCGTAGGTTAAGGTGTACCTGCTATAGCCCATCATAATAGCCCTCTTTTATGGAATGCATGGTTAAAGGTAATCCCAAATGATTTTTTCTAGTAAGAAATTTATAGCCAAGAGAGTCATTTGCACCTTACTATATAGCTAGGTACGGAAATGGAAATTTCAAGCCGTCAGAAAGGTGCGTAATTTGATGTTGAAAACACCGCAGAGTAAACTTCATCTCCTCAGAAATTACATCCCATTGACAACTGGGCATCGAAATAGCTACTAAAACAGTGGGAGATTCAAGCTTCACCTTTGACTTTGATGACTCCCCTTGCAATGATATGCTGATTACCAGCAAAGAAAGTAGTGGTGATGAATTGTCGCCAAAAATATTAGGGAGTAAACCATGCTGAGAGCGCTGATCATGCCGAGAAAAGCAAAGGTGAGTGTACCGTCGTGGAGAGTCCATAGCAACCACCAAGAAATACAGATTGGCGCAGTCTTTCACCTCTTCTGTATGTAGATAGGCCCACCCTTCTTGCGAATTTCATGAGAATTGGTGAGAGATATACGTGGGTTGTCATGTTTGAAGCAGACTTACCTAGACTGCAGTAAACTTTATCAATTGTCAAATCCAAGATTGTGGACGCGAGACAGATCAGTTTAATTCAACGCTAAAAAAGTGTTTCCTTACCACTCGTAGCCAATTTACATCTGGGTTGGGCCAAGTAAGAATTGATCAAATCATTTGCAGGATAATCAGAAATTTTGCGTCACTTGAAGCTAGAAACTTCAGAGAAACATTCTGACTCTTGATCGGATTCGCTCATGCCCTTCACTATGATTTATTCAGCTATTCGGCAAGTTTTCACTGTAGATCAAAATGCATGTTCGGCTGCCTTTTTTTTTATTTAGGAGACACATTTGGTAGCAAATTTGGCTTGTAACCACAGACAATTGCAGTTCAAATGCGCTTTAAGAAAAAACGTAATAAGCAGACAGAGCGCAGAGAGTTTAGTGGAACCTTTCCACGCTGCAGTTTTCTCGACAAAATCAGTGCATATTCTCACTAATTTCTGAACCCTAGGCCATCTATATGTGGCATGCTGAAGGAGGGCCCAGACAGGGAATTGAACCCCAGATTCCTGAGTAAGAAGCAAATGCACTGACCACATCGCCAAAGAGCCAGGCTCGTTGGCAAGGTAGCCAGAGCGCATACTTATTAGGAGGCATTTATAGTGACAGGACCCATCAACTGTCACATATAGATGCTCTCTCCATCAGCATTTGAGTTGGAGCAGCCGCCTGCCACACAACGCTGATACGTATTTAAGCTGTACTACCACATTTCTCGCTCAGATATAACGGATTCACATTGAATTTATACGGCGGCTGCAAGCTGTCTGCCTCTGGTTACATCACGGGCAAAACTGACTTAGGCACTTTTACTTAGTTTTGAAAACGAATCTCTCAAAAAGTTTTTCTTACGTATAGGTGAAGCCTACATTATTCTGACCTCAAAGTGATTCACTTTTGAAATACATAGCAGAGGGCTGGAGGCGAGGCCTCACAATACACGTCAAAGGCATTCAGCAGGTCTGACTGAGCATGTGTCACCTTATGACTTGCCGTGCAGATAGTATTCTTGGTCATGGTCTCGATCATCCACAGCATGAAAACAGTGAAATCATCATTGCTGACCTTATCTGGGGCAAGCAGGGTCTGCAGGGTCTGCATTGCCTTAGATGTTTGTTTTGCATGTTCTGTGACTGTCTGGATGAGTCAACAATGAATGCTTATAGTTTGTGGGAATGCAAGGACATTACTCGCACGCAATGCACTGGCCACATCTGGCTCCAGAAGCAGACAAAGGTAAATTATTCCCTCTAATGAGAAACGATATCTCTCATGGAGAAGAAAAAGCTAAAGGGTTTTGTTAGCCATCGAATATTCTTGCCATCCTCAGAGACCCTCTCTCGATCTGTGCTCCAAACTCCACAGGATCCTTTATGAACGGTTATGCCATGTTCCGAAAGAATTGATTGGTCAGGAGGTGGTGCTTTTATACTCGCTGATCTCTTATCGCAAACTTAACCTGCTCTGGCGCAGGTTACCATTCAGAGTAAGTTACCATGGTGAGTTGCACCAGTAAGACTTGAACCACCATTTTATTCCTGAAAACTGGGGTTTAAACCTGAAGTTAACTTGGTGACCTCAAATCCTGCAGGAGTGGCCAGCATTCACGTCACAGAACAACCAAAACAAACATCTAAGGAAATGCAGACCCTGCTTGCCCCAGATAAGGTCAGCAATCACGATTTCACTTCGTAAAAATCATATCCATGTGACAGTTTAAGGGTGCAAGTTTCTGGTACCTTAGAGGAACATGAAGGCCTGCCTCATATTGACTAAATACTGGTGCTGCAGGGTCTGGGCAATTTGAGGAATCAATACAAAAAAAAAAAAAAAAAAATGCCCTGATGTTGCCATCACACCCCATTTCTGATGGGATAGCTCGGTGGCCAAATTGCTTCCGGTCCCTGCGGAAGGTTACTTTAGCATGCGTGGTTACGAATACTTGGCCGTTCAATACCGCATGGAGAAGCCGTAATAATTCTTTGTGCACCCGGTGCTTTTTCTTGTCTTGATTTTTGCGTTTCTTTCGTTTGCACCAAGCCTTCACCTCCTGCTGTGTCCATCGTTGGTATAGCTGTGGGGTTTTACAATGATATAGACCAGTCCTTCTAAAACCTCTCCCGGAGTACCACCTCTCCCGCATGTTTTAGATCTCTGCCCGCTAGCACGGATGATTCTAATGATTCGCTCATTATCAAGCATGTTCACAGGTAACAAGCTGATCATTTGACTCACCAGCGCTGGAGCAGGCAGAGCTCTAAAACACGCAAGAGAAGTAGTGCTCCAGGAAAGGTTTGAAAAGTACTGATGTACATGATAAAATTGCTATTGCTCAATGTTATGCGCATGCAATTTGACTTAAGCATTAGCACACTGCGCAGCGGAAGTGTAGTAGTCTCGAGAAATTTTGGCAAAAAAGCCAGATCCGGCAATTTTTTTTGTTGTATTGATGATTGCTTGAATTAGCAATGATTGGTAAAACCATGATTTGAAGCTTTTGCTCATTTGGGTCATGTAGCAAGGCCACTATCCAAACTGCAAAAGGAGCTACTCCACTGTGGAATGGCTCAGAGAAAATCAAAATAAATAAGTGGCTAAGTCAAATTCGTCTCTTGAACTCAATTTAAGTGCTGATGAAGGAGCTTAAATGAATAGTTCTTTCACAAAAACCCTTTGATGTGGATGATTAAAGAAAGTCTGCAGAGATGTCAATACGTGGGTGGCAGAAATTGCATCACAGCGATGTGGACGACTGATCTTCAGTTATTGGAAATTTTTGTCATTGTTGCTAAAGTTGACTGAACCAGTGAAATTTAGGATGGGTGGATGGATGGATTTTTGTTTTTCTCAAAAGTGTCGTGCACTAAGAGGGCGCCCAGCCCACATGGGCTTACAAGACACTGCCAAATAAAACAATAAAGCAATAAACAATGGTAGACATGAAGTGCGTTTTAGAATTGCCTAATAGAAATAGACAGTGCTACACACTCCACCTCACACAAAAAGAGTCATTCTGCGCTGTTGGTATGCATTGAACAATAACTTGTTCAGCAAATGGATATTGGAGTCTTTACTCATCAGATAAAAGGACTAAATCATGACAATCGGGTATTTTGCTAAATATATATATATATATATATATATATATATATCTAAGTACATGGTATAACAGACAGTAAAACAGAAAGTGCATTTCATTTTCAACTTACAACCCCAATTCCGAAATAGTTGGGACAAAGTGTAAATTGTGAATGAAATCAAAATGCAATGACTTTCAGATCACATGAGCCAATATGTTATTTACCATAGAACATAGATAACATTTAAAATGTTGAAACTGAGACATTATACATTTTGATCCACAAAATGAGCTCATTTCAAATTTTCTGGCTGCAACAGGTCTTAAAAAAGTTGGGACACAGGCAAAAAAGGGCTGAAAAAGCAATTTATATAAAAGGGAATCAGCTGAAAGAACATTTAGCAAGTAATTAAGTTACCTGGCATCAGGTGTGTAACATGATTGGCTATAAAAGGGATGTCTTAGAGAGGCTGAGTCTCTCAGAAGTAAAGCTGGCCAGAGGCTCTCCAATCTGTGAAGGCTTGTGTAAAAAAATTGTGGAATACTTTAAAAACAATCTTCCTCAACATCAAATTGCAAAGGCTTTGAAGGTCTCATCATCGGCAGTGCATAACATCATCAAAAGATTCAGAGAAACTGGAAAAATCTCTGTGCGTAAGGGACAAGGCCGAAGACCTTTACTAGATGCTCTTGATCTTCGGGCCCTCAGACGCCACTGCATCACTCACCTGCATGATTCTGTCATTGACATTACTAAATGGGCCCAGGAATACTTCAAGAAACCACTGTCTGTAAACACAGTCTTCCATGCCATCCACAGATGCCACCTAAAACTCTATCATGCAAGAAGGAAGCCATTGTTGAGCATGATCCAGAAGCGCCGCTGTGTTCTGTGGACCAAGGCTCATTTAAAATGGACTGTAGCAAAGTGGCAAAGTGTCCTGTGGTCAGACGAGTCCAAATTTGACATTATTGTTGGAAATCATGGGCGTTGTGTCCTCCGGGCTAAAGAGGAGAAAGACCACCCCTCCTGTTATCAGCGTTCAGTTCAAAAGCCAGCATCTCTGATAGTATGGGGATGCATTAGTGCATATGGTGTGGGACACTTGCATGTTCTAAAAAGCACCATGAATGCTGAAAGGTATATAAAGGTTTTAGAGCAACAAATGCTCCCCTCCAGATGACATCTATTCCAGGGAAGGCCTTGTGTATTTCAGCAGGACAATGCAAAACCACATACTGCAGCTATTACAACAGCATGGCTTCGTAGTAGAGGAGTCCTTGTGCTGAACTGGCCTGCCTGCAGTCCTGATCTTTCTTTGATTGAGAACATTTGGCGCATAATTAAATCAAAAGTCCGTCAAAGGAGACCAGAAACTCTCCGGCAGCTGGAAGCCTGTATTAAACAAGAGTGGGATCAAATTCCAATGGCTTAACTCAAGAAACATGTCTCCTCAATGCCCAGACGTCTCCACTCTGTGTTAAAAAGAAGAAGGGATGCTACACCATGGTAAACAGGCCCCTCTCCCAACTTTTTTGAGACCTGTAGACCTGTGTATTTGAAATGAGCTCATTTTGTGAATAAAATTGTAAGATTTCTCAGTTTCAACATTTGCTATGTTATCTCTGTTCTATTGTGAATAAAATACTGGCTGGTGTCATTTGAAAGTCATTGCGTTTTGATTTTATTCACAATTTACACTTTGTCCCGACTATTTTGGAATTGGGGTTGTAATTTAAGTTACATAAAGGACATTTTCTGTCCTCCTCTGGGATAGAATGAAAGCGTCCTGTTTCTAGAGCTAGATGCAGGATACTACTTCTCAGCTGTGCACAAACAGACCTCTGTGCTGTAGTCAGGTGAAGGGTGACATAGGGCTCTGGATGATAGATAGTCTTAATCAAACAATATGTTCTTAATTTAGGTTTACACAACACTTCTTCAGCCCATTTTAGTTTATAATTATCCAACAACATTTTTTTGATTAGCTTAACATTACACAACAGTTTGGAAACCTACCTCATCAAAAATATTTGAAAGCTCCCTTGCCCACGATCGACCATTTGAAACATCCCAATAAAAACTCTGTTCGTTGAGTCTGCTGTCAGACATATTGATCAGTCTGTTCCACAGTCGCACCATGTCACCCTTATGCCGCACTGCACATGGCCCCCAACCCATATCACCATGTTCTGCGAGTTTTGGGGCCGATTTATGCACGCATAGAAAACAGCGCATAGCTCTGTTGTGCATCACTTCACATTTTGTTTTCTTACAGTACCCCCAGACCCCAGCGGCATAATCTGAAATGGGACAAACAAGAGAATTAGGAGGGCAGTTACTTCACAAGTGTAATATAGCTGTTGAATAACCTCTTTTCTTCAATAAAGGAATAGTGGGCTGTATTTTCGGTTTGCTTGTGTTCTTCTTGTCAGTTACATGTTGTAAGTAGTTATATAAAAAACTATACTCAGTCAAAAAAGAAACTTCACACTCAAAATTTCTAAATATTTTCTTGAAACTTAATACAAGAGATATTATTATTATTATTATTAGGGGTAAATACGTTGTCAAAGACATCATGACACACAGCAACTCCGACGTGCACAAGCATGCAGCACGTGCGAGCATACATCAAGGTAAAAGCACGTTTCCTCGTGTTCCTAGTCACGTGACCTTATGAGACACGTGCAATTGAGCCCGCGTTAGCACGGTAGAGTGAAATCTCGGAAAGAAAACTTCTTACAGTCAATTATCCGTTGATTTGCAATGCCACGACTGTCAAACCTTCAACGTGAACATGCCATTGGCATGCTGAATACGGGAACGTCGGTCACTGACATTGCCAGGGTTATGGGATGCAGTCGACGGACTATCCATGATCTTCGGACACGTCTCCAACAAACTGGCACCACAGCAGACCGACCTCGTTCGGGTAGACCAGGTGTGATGACACAAGCAGAAGACCGACAAATCGTCTTACGTCATTTGCGTAATCGATTTCTCACTGCAACGTCCACTAGGAATAAATTGTTTAGAGGTCGTGTGACTGCCCAAACCATACGTAATCGCCTTCGCACTGCTCGTCTCCATGCACATCGGCCATATTGTGGACCAATTTTAACCCAGTTACACCGACGTCAACGGCTTCTCTGGGCACAACGACATCTGAGATGGACTCAGCGTGATTGGAATAGGGTCGTTTTTAGTGACGAATCCAGATTCACTTTGCACTTCGCTGATGGGAGAGTTAGAGTTTGGAGGAGACGCGGTGAACGCAACACCCAGTGTTGTGTGCAGGAAGTGGACCGTTTTGGGGGCGCTAGAGTTATGGTTTGGGGTGCCTTTAATGGTCCTGCCCGTTCCCGACTGATGGTCGTTCAAGGAAACCTAACTGCTGCAGGATACAGAGCTTTTGCCATTCATGGCAGCTCATGGCCCAGGTCTGACATTCCAACACGATAATGCCAGACCTCATACGACCAATTTAACGAGGAATTTTCTTAGGAATGCTGGCATCAATGTCATGGAGTGGCCCTCAAGGTCTCCCGACCTTAATCCCATAGAACATGTATGGGATGTGTTGGGCAGAAGACTCCGTCAAGTATGGAACCCTCCGCAGAATTTGCAGGAACTTGGTGCCATGTTGGTTCAATTATGGCGACGCATCCCCCAAGCTGTGTTCAGACGCATCATTCAATCCATGAGGAGACGTTGCGTCGCAGTTGTGAACGCTCATGGAGGGCATACGCACTATTTACATGCTTTCATCAAGTTGTAACTTACCATTTTTACTCTCTTACATTTCCGTAGCATTTCCGGTGGAACTGGTTACATTATGAACATGATTTTTATGGTACACCGTCCTTAATGGGTACAGAATGGAATTAAATCATTATTTAAAATCACTTTTCTTTTATGTTCAACTTATCGACCTCCAAACGAGTGTGAAGTTTCTTTTTTGACTGAGTATACTTAGTGCAACAAATATCCAACAAGTGGTGCCAGGCACAACAAACCCCGCCCCTCGCACATACTTTGACCTACTTTTCCTAAATTGAATAGGCATCTATTCTGGGTCAGTGGCAATCCCTAAACCAAATTTGGGGTGAATCTGGCCATTAGTTTTGCTGCTGAAGTGTTAACAAACAAACAAAGAAACAAACACACAAACAAACTGAACGAAAAAACAATACCCCTTGCCCTCCCCCTTCGGGCAGGGCGGGGTAAAAATCAAGAAACTCGGCCAGGAGGACTATCTCATAGCACCATACCTGTATGTTCTTTATTGTGGAAATGATACTGACTTTGGTGTGCTTATTGCTTAAATAATTATTGGGGTATATGCTGCTCTATAGTATACAGATATAGCAGAAGGATTAGATTGAGGGACGGCTGTATGTACAATATTACCTTTTGTCGATTTATTTTCAAGGAATTCAATATGAGATTACTCATCTTGTCTGACTCCACTCATTCAGTGCATCTACCGCTGATGTGAAAGACACAGTGTGATCGTCCTCTGCTGTTGTGAGCTGCGGTCTTCATTTAGCATGAGTCGGCAGTGGGGTGCTATAGATTCTCACCAGTTTAAAAGAAGGCTGCCTGCAATTTACCGGAAAGCGGGCTTGTGAGCATGCAGCTAGTGACTCCCATAGCACTCCCACTTCTCTGTGTGACCCGAGCCAGCGGTGTGAATGAAGAGGTGACTCGATATAACCACAGGCACCGTGTGCTGCAGAGAAAACACCTCTGCTTGACTGTTCCTCCCAAACTGAAAGCAGTGCTGTCATCAAAGTCTCATGAATAGGATTGGTCAATACAAATAATCAACCAGCCTAACATTGTTTAAGACTCAACTCAAGACGTATCTTTTCACCCAACACTATCACTCACTCCTAACATACACTTACCGCCTTCGGATTGGGGAAGTACTACAGCATGCTGCCTGGCCATTGATTTTACACCTAATGTACTTGCGTTGTGTGTGTGTGCGTGTGTGTGTGTGTGTGTGTGTGTGTGTGTGTGCGTGTGTGTGTGTGTGTGTGTGTGTGTGTGTGTGTGTGTGTTTTTTTTCATGCTAAATGTTTACTTGCATTATACAAGGTATGCTTTTTATGCTTGTTCTATGTATTTTACTTGCTGTTTGCTTCCATTGTAAAGCTACCTTGGGTCTGAGAAAGGCGCTATATAAATAAAACTTATTATTGTTATTATTATTATTATTATTATTATTATTATAAATTAGGAAGAAAAGTTTGCAGCCTCACTTTCTGCAGAGCCCAGGGAGGCAGCTAGAGGGAAGATTGGAAGCAACATCATGAGAGAATGTCTCAAGAAAATGGAAAACTATACAGCGCTTAAAGGATACAGTCAGGATGGAAGTTTTTTCTGCCCCTCAATTTCAAATTTTATTTCCAAGGGAAAGGAAACGTGTCTCTGAACAGATGTCTTGACTCAACAAGAGACCCCTTAACGAGGTATCAGATGCACCAGAAAGAGCCGCCATTTTAAGGAGCATACTTGATGTTGCAAGTTTCAAAATGAGTCAAGGAAATGGTGCACTGATTAGACTTATTTGAATTTCTTTCGTTTTCTCTTCCCCCTGCAACTTTTCTTTTCTTTTTTTCGATAGGTTGCATGCAATACAATAATATTATGGAAATAAATATGTAAACCAATGAGACAAAACATTATGACCACTGCTTAATATGCTGTCTTATCCTCTGTGTGCTGCCAAAACAGGTCCAATTTTTTAAGGCTTGGACACTACTAGAGTTCTGAATATAAACAGTGTATTCAGGAAGTATACAGACCCCTTCCCTTTTTTCACACTCGTTATGTTGCAGCAGTATGCTTAAAATCATTTATATTCATTCAGTCTTCACTCAATGCCACATAATGACAAAGCAAAAACAGAATTTGTGAAATTTTTGCAAATTAATTAAAATGGAAACACTGAAATATCACATTGAAATAAGTATTCAGACCCTTTGCTATGGCGCTTGAAATTAAGCTTGGGTGCCTTCCATTTCTCTTGATCAGATTTGAGATGTTTCTATGCCTTGACTGGAGTCCACCTGTAGTAAATTCAACTGATTGGACATGATTTGGAAAGACACACACCTGTCTACATAAGGTTTCTCAGCTGTCGATGCATATCAGAGTAAAAACCAAGACGTGGTCAAAGGAACTGCCTGTAAAGCTCAGAGACAGGATTGTGATGAGACACAGATCTGGGGATGGCTACAAACAATTTCTGCTGCATTGAAGGTTATCAAGAGCACAGTTGCCTCCATAATTCTTAAATGGAAGAAGTTTGGAACAACCAGGACTCTTCCTAGAGCTGTCCTTCTGCTCAAACTGTGCATTCTACTAGCGTATGTCATTGTTTCCGTTTTGCCCGGAAATACCCCTTGAAGTTTCAACCACGGTTTTGAAATGACTTTTATTGACCCACATTGACACACGAGAATTGGTGACTTCAGGATTCGTTTACAGAATGCACGATCGACTGTCAATTTAAAAAAAAATAAAAAATGGAGATAGTCCAATGTAGAAGAGGATGCCAGGTTTCCCGTTCTATCTCACAAGATTGTGTTATAGGCATATAACAGTCGTGAATGCGGCCAGTCGGATGTTAAACAGCATATAGGGAAGTCATTGTTTTAATTTTTCTTTTAATTTGATTTATTACCTCGTACCCTCGGCTGTCCATAGGCTGATTTACTTTTATGGCTTAAACCTGGAGGAATCATTTACCTATGCTTACGGTGAAAAGATAAGTGAGTTCTATTTTCCTAATTCTCAAGCACAATGGTGTCATGTGTATGTTTTTATTATTATTATTATTATTATTATTATGCATAGCTAATTTTAGCTGCCTTAGTGCTATGTTTGCGGTTGTATATTACATTACTCTCAAATGATGTGGCCATCTTGCTCGCTTGCTAAGGCTATTTAAGGAAAATTTTTTGTAAATAATCATATTTAACCAATATCACACGAGAGGGAGTGATGTTGTTGCTGAATGTCACCGCAGCCGTGATGATATTCAACAAGAATATCAAGACCTTGAGTGTGATATTGCTTTTATACAACAGTTCTACAAATGCCACTAATTGGTTGATGGCAATAAGCGACGACAGATTATGATTTCTTTGTTTCTTTAATCAGTTATGTGGCTTTGCCAGTGCGAATAGTTCCACAAATGGATCGGGATTTGCCTGTTGCTGTCAATGTAGCGTAAGTTTGTGATTACCAGTATTAAAACACCAGTGAGTGGAATGATTTTGCTGTTAATTCTCCCAGTGATATTGTACTCTATCATCAGCACTCATGGAATGCCTCTCGTCCAATCATTTTATGCGGTTGAAACTAGCTGTTGTATAATTAAGCAACATCATTTGGTTTTTGCCCTAGCTTCTCAGCTAGCTAGCTGCACCAGTGATTGCTCTTGAGCTAGCTTGCTAGCAAGATAGTGAACATCCCAAAAATCTGAAAGCACAATTTGGACGAACGAAAGCACAGCAAAATATATTAGAAGTTCATGCCCATTACAGCTAGCTAAGTTTCTAAAGTTAGGTCAAAAGCAAATCGTATCGCTTTAACATGACGATTATTAACAAAGATTTTCCATAGTTAACGTTAGCTAGCTAGATGTCATATAATCTAATTGGGGACATTCAATAACGTCTGTTTTCTTCAGACTTTGGTTCTAATTTTCTGAATAAATTGCTGATGAAATGTGTGCAAGGAATTTCGTGATTATTGGTCGCTGTTTTGGAACGTCAAGCCATATTAAGCTTTCTCCTAATAATGGGCATCAATTGAGGGGAAAACGCTTAATGTGATACAACGTCTTTTGCCAGGATTTTGGTTTCGAGTTTTTGGTAGGAAGAAGCGTTCCTGTCGAGAAATGTCTGAGAATTATATGGTGATTATTGGTCGCTGTTTGGTACATTAAGAAACGTTAAGCTTTTTTCATGTTAAGCGTTTTAGATATCCCATCTAATTGCTTCCTAAATGCAAGCTAGTGCTGGTTGTCTCCTAAAAAGAATTCCTACTCAGGAAGTGTTGGAGCTTTTTTATGGGAGGTAGAAGGGGGAGGAGCCTCGGGGAAAATGTGTGTCAAATGGTGCCAGGATCCTGAAAATACCCCCATGACCCCCCTTGCGTACGCCCCTACCTTCAGGGTGGAAAGGCCTCGGAATAGAGGTGACTAAGAACTTGATGGTCACTCTGGCTGACCTCCAGAGATCCTGTGTGGGGATGGGAGTAACTTGCAGAAGGACAACTATCACTGCAGCACTCCGATCAATTCTAAGCGTCACGTTTGAAGGAAACCAGGCACTGCTTATCACCTGCCCAATACTGTCTCAGCGGTGAACCATGATGGTGGCAGCATCATGCTTTGGGGGTGTTTTTCAGTGGCAGGGACAGGGGGACTGGTCAGCGTTGAGGGAAAGCTGAATGGGGCAAAGGACAGAGCCATCCTTAATGAAAACCTGTTCCAGAGTGCTCAGGACCTCAGGCTGGGCCAAAGGTTCTGCTTACAACAGGACAATGACCCTAAGCGCCCAGCCAAGGCAAAGCAGGAGTAGCTTGGGGACAATTCTGTGAATGTCCTTAAGTGGCCCAGCCAGCGCCCTCACTTGAGCCCAGTTGAACATCTCTGGAGAGACCTGAAAATGACTGTCCACCAACAATCCCCATCCAAAATGATAGAGCTTGAAAGCATCTGCAGGGAAGAATGGCAGAAAATCCCCAAATTTGGGTGGTCAAAGCCTATTGCACCATACCCAAGAAGACTCAAGGGTGTAATTGCCAACAGCACTTCAACAAAGTACAGAGTAAAGGGTCTGAATACTTAAGTTAATGTGATATTTCAGTTTTTTTTTCTTTTTTTCAATAAATTTGCAAAATATTCTAAAATGTTGTATTTGCTTAATCATCATGGGGTAAGGCGTATAGATGGGGGGGGTGAATGTTAATTATTTCAAGCATAAGGCTGCAACATAACAAATGTGGGAAAAGTGAGGTCTGAATGCTTTCTCAATGCACTATTGAAACTGAAGAGAACTGAAATTCTTGAGCGTAAAATTCAACCTATAAAGTGTTGCTCATTGGTTGCTTTTTTGCTTATCTTTATCCAGTGAATAAGCATCACACATGAAATGTGCACTGCGATTCAGTCTGGAAACTCCTGCTTGCTGCTTGGTGGCCAACCACCGACCTCTCATCGGCCAATCACATCTGTGCACATCACATTAATAATGTAGCATTTTTTTCAAAAAGTGCTAATCAGATTAATGCCATGCAGCTGTTCACGCTCTGTTTAATTTGCACACTTGCTGCTCCATCTGCTATGCGTAGGCCTATCTGGGCTCTGTCATTGCTGGTTCAGTGCTTTTGTTTTTTTCTCTTTTCTTTTGCTGCTCTTTTGCTTGGCTGCTCACCCAGCACTGCTCCTGCAGTCACCTTCTGTTTAAATCCTCATTGCGTACTCAAGAGATTTGGTGTCATTTGTTCATGAGGTAGATGTTACTTCTCCCTGTATTCAGGTAGAGAAAGCATACGTGCACCAACAACGAGTACCCAAAGCAGATCTGTTCAGGCCCAAACCAACAATAATGTACATAATCATACTCAATAAATAGCTTGAAAGTTGCTTGTGCCAGAACGGTTGACTTACTTCACATTATGATTTGGCACAGGCCTATTGAAATAAGCAGGAAATGGAGGCTGTTTCACAGTGCCTGCCAAACCACCGAAAAACTCGGCTGACTGATTACAATACAAAATGGCTGTCTTGGCTTTGATTAGTATGGTAGTCAGATAGTGTTTTTATTATGCCTTACAAAATTGGCTGTCAAATGTCTCTGGTTCTGCTCAGCAACCGAAACAGAGCCCCTACTCTCAGCAATAGCTAAGGCTCTCATTGCCATCTCTCATGAAATTCTTGCAGTTTTTAACGTCAACAACCATCACTATTCTTTCTCACTGCAAGTGACCTGGGAGGAGCCTTTTTTTTCATCCTCCTTTTCTGGTGTCAAAGAACTTTGCAGGTTGCATATCACAGACAAAACCCTGTGTGCATGAAAAAATATTTTCCCATTTAATAATTCAAAACTTATAAACAACTCAGTGATCTGACTGTGAGTGCAAATAAGTCCTGCCCTCTCCTCCCCCAATCCAATTTTTGCTTGTTAAGACTGCCAAATAAAATTGCAATTAGATGGAAAGGCACGTTATTCAATGTGCTTGGAGTATGTAGGTCTTTACAATGATCTGTAGTCTACAGGAATAACTACTAATGCTTGAAATAATGCTCAAGAGTAATTTGTTTTGACAATTTCCAGTGTTCCTCATCACCACAACAGTTCAGTTGGAGGATTCCTGCAACTTTAGTAGACTGAAAACACTACTGGTTACAATAAATACATTCATACAGCTGATCTCATTTAAGTGCCGTTAACCACACGCATATGAATGAAGAGTTGTCTATTGAGTGCCATCACTAACTCCAACAAAACACAGAGAGGGTGAACAGGCATGCACAAAATAAGCATACTGTAAATATAATAATTAAAAAGATAAATTTCACAGATATTAAGATTGCAACAAAATTTCTCAAATCATTCTTTGGGTGCCCGGCATGACACTGTTTTATATTTTTTACACTTTTGCAAAAGAAAAAGCAAAAAAGCATTAGCATAATACCTGCCAACAGGTTCTATGGCAAAAGGAGGAAAAGAAGCGGAGTGACAGAAAATTGAGGACTTGTTGTAGACGAGTGAGAGCATGGAAAATACAAGGTATTATTATTATTGGCTGAAAATACATATGTACACTTTCTTCCACTGGCATTCTGCTTATATGACACCTTTTCATGAAGCTGAGTAAAGAAACATGAAAACATGAAACCACATCCTGTTCCTGATTGATTGGCTGCCTTCTGCCTCATGTAAAAACATGCCTTAGTTACCTTCAATTGAACGATAACAATTCTCATTGAACAATGTTAAATAAAAGAAAATACTAATTCAGAGATATTTAAGGTGGTCTCCAGTTTGCCTCTGCAGAAATATGAGTGGTTTATGGACATTGCGCCCCAAATTTGACAGGAGTGATGATTTGTAAGAAATACATGCCTTATTTACAGCTACACAGAGCAAAAGGAGGTGGGTCTGAAACGAAGGGTGGTTTTGTGATGAGAAAGAAAATGGTGAAAAAGACTAAAAGATATCGAAAGAGGCTCAGCGATGTCTCACCAAACAAAGAGACATAAAAACTGCACTAACAAGCAAGCAAGACCAAAGATTATCCTCGTTTCACGTGTGATGTCCATGTCCTACTTCCTGCCAGGATTGCGTCTGAACACTGCTACTTCCTGTCCAGCATGCCGCTGATGGTGAACGGTCCCTTTTTTTTCTTCAGGCCCATTTTTCTGAATAGAGACAGTATGTGAGACACAAGCCTCACCAGCAGCAACTAAAGAAGCATCGACACTGGCAGCATTTAATTATGTTTGTCAGTGTTCACTTCAAAGAATGAATAAGTGTGAAAACAAACATCAATTTACAGCCTCAAAGCAACACAGCTGACCATTACATGTCAGAACAAAATATGATTTTATTTCCTCGCTCTCTTTGTGTTCATTAAACTTTAACCTATGAACATGAACAATCCTTTTAAGTGTGACCTCTGAACACCAGCACATCCATTTAACTGTGACCTCTGACATGAGCACAACTGTTTAACTGTGACCTCTGAACATGAGCACAACTGTTTAACTGTGACCTCTGAACTTGAACACAACTGTTTAACTGTGACCTCTGAACATGAGCACAACTGTTTAACTGTGACCTCTGAACGTGAGCACAACTGTTTAACTGTGATCTCTGAACATGAGCACAACTGTTTAACTGTGACCTCTGAACATGAGCACATCTGTTTAACTGTGACCTCTGAACATGAGCACAACTGTTTAACTGTGACCTCTGAACATGAGCACATCTGTTTAACTATGACCTCTGAACATGAGCACAACTGTTTAACTGTGACCTCTGAACATGAGCACAACTGTTTAACTGTGACCTCTGAACGTGAGCACATCTGTTTAACTGTGACCTCTGAACATGAGCACAACTGTTTAACTGTGACCTCTGAACATGAGCACAACTGTTTAACTGTGACCTCTGAACATGAGCACATCTGTTTAACTGTGACCTCTGAACATGAGCACAACTGTTTAACTGTGACCTCTGAACTTGAACACAACTGTTTAACTGTGACCTCTGAACATGAGCACAACTGTTTAACTGTGATCTCTGATCATGAGCACATCTGTTTAACTGCGACCCCTGAACGTGAGCATGTCCATTTAACTGTGACCTCTGAACATGAACACATCCATTTAACTGTGACATCTGAACGTGAGCATAACTGTTTAACTGTGACCTCTGAACGTGAGCACATCCGTTTAACTGTGCTCTCTGAACGTGAGCATGTCCGTTTAACTGTGACCTCTGAACATGAGCACAACCGTTTAACTGTGACCTCTGATCATGAGCATATCCGTTTAACTGTGACCTCTGAACGTGAGCATGTCCGTTTAACTGTGACCTCAAAACTTGAGCACAACCGTTTGACTGTGACCTCTGATCATGAGCATATCCGTTTAACTGTGACCTCTGAACGTGAGCATGTCCGTTTAACTGAAACCTCTGAACATGAACAAATTTGTTTAACTGTGATCTCTGAGCATGATTTCCTAAAGGAACAGAAACTTCCACTATGCTAACTAAACAACCATAAGAAACTGTCTGCAGTATGGCAATAAATCACCACAGATTTTTTAAAATATTTTGCCACACTGCTGTGCGCTTAAAAAACACCCCTAGCTGCTGTCAAGACCGCAGAGCATTTGGCAGGTATCAGTATGACTCAAACAGAATTAGTGGAAACTTACTGCAAGACCCTCTGAGTCCGTGAAGGCCCTATGGTGAGAGAGGACAAGAAGGCAGAGTTATTGGTATTGTTAGTCATGCACTTTAAAAGACTGAAATCTTAGATTTATTTTAAAATATTATTCAACAGGATCTCCGCAATAGAAATGTGCAATTTTAAGTTAACTTAATTTACTGTTTTGGCCTGAGATATAGGACATTATGAGCCATTCCGTGAGAAAATGGCACTTTTTGAAGAAGTTGAGGAGTTGACCCCCCTTGAATTAAATGAAACTTGGCAGATGGGTAGATATGGTAGTCTCACAGAAAAAGCCAAGTTTTTAGGTTAGTATCTCAAGAAATCTGCCAGTGGCGCCACCGGAAAGCCACTGAAGTGGCTCAGTTTTGCTTTTGACACCACATTTTACATCAATTATTATGACTTAAGTGTACACAGTACCGAATGTGTTATACTTTTATCATGACCTGTCACACTTCAAGTCTGGATAGACATTAGCACCACATCAGCGCCAAGCTGGGTAACTATGTTATTGAGCCGGAATTATTTGAGAAATTGCCGTAAAAATTGAAAATGGGAATAGGAATAAAATAATATCCCAGACGTATACCAAACTAAAATGCTTTATTATGTGTTTACTCACTACAAAACTATCATTTTCAGTTAATATTCTCTTGGGGGGGCACTGTAGGCTGGATGCAAGTACTGGCCATCCCCAGCAATGTACCAAAGAAATTTTTTTTGAATTGTGATACACACAGCTAGTTTCCTCAGAAAGTAAAGAGCTTGGTTTGGTACTATGCTGGGTAGATAGCTTTCTGACTAAAGGTGCCACTCTAAAGAGCTGATGTTCCACCGACCTAACATTCCATATTCCCAGACATATACCAAAGCTCTGTCTTTTGAAATATATGAAGCACATACACAGTTATACATTAAATTTGTAATCCCTTTGGTATAAAGCTTGTTTGGTTGTAAACTGGTGGTGGGTGTGAGCATTACAAATGCACATTGCATGGGTTATTACCAAGTACGGGTACAGCGCAGTCAGAAACGTACAGCACGTTATAAAACATGACCAGTCCAAAATTTTTAAATGCCAAAAAAGAACTAGTGTAAAAGGCGTACCACCGTAAGTACGTATGCAGACATGCGTCAAAAGTATACATACACTTACATAAAATAACAGTCCATAATTTGAACTCTGAAAAAAAATCTTCGTCACACAACCGTGCACATGAAGACAGAATGTATAGTACAAAAGTTAAAACTTTTTTTTACTTTTCATGTTATCCAAAGCAAAATTATGTCAACTCAGCATGTGACTAGCTATCCGTCAGTCTGTTTTTGGAATTGGATTGTGGGTTGGCGGCACCAGAGGTGCTCTTTGGCCTTGGCCTTGAGCAGCCATCCATGGCCTTCTGCATTGGATCTGGGTCGATGTTACCCACGGAGCCAGTCGAACCCAAGGCAAGCCCTTCTACACTGCATCCTGGGTCTCTACAGGGCTGCTTACAGGCCGTTGATAGTAAGCATGTCTGTCTCTGAATTAAATAGAGGGCTGCAGCCTACATGGCACAATAGTTGCATCAACACCCATGGCTTGGTATGCATGGAAATGGGAAGTCTGTAAAAGAAACCCCGCCCTCCCAACCATCGGGTATCTCATAGGCTAGGCATCATGGGCAGGTGTTAGAAATGAGGGCATGCAAGTTACCTCTACAAATGAACCGCCCTTTTCTTGTCAGGCTGCTACTTGTTTGCTAGGACCTCTGTGCCCTTTATCAGGATAACCACTCACTAGAAGCGACTGCTGTGCCCTTTTTCATACCCAAGCACCATATCTTAGGGAAATCCCAGAATTAACACTGAAGCCTGCTTTCTGATTCTAATAGTAATGCAAAAATGCAGAGAATTTATTATTTTCTGAAACTCTCCAACACTACAAAACTGTACACTGTACTGAATACTGGTAAAAGTCTTGCATGTTGACACAATGCTACAATCACCACCAATATTCTTTTCCAATATACAACCAACCCAGCTTTATATCAAAGAGATTACAAATTTTATGTTTCACTGTGCATGTACTTTATATAAGTGAAAAGACAGAACTTTGGTATATGTCTGAGAATATGGATTATTAGGTTGGTAAAATATTAGGTCTTTAGAGCACCACTTTTGGTCAGATAGCTATCCACCCAGGGGTGCGTTTCCCAAAATCACAGATGCTAACTTACATAGTTGGGCCCATTGACGGTGAATGGACGAACTTTGTAAGTTGCTAAATTAGTTAGCAACTATGCTTTTGGGAAACACGCTCCAGAATATACCAAGCTAAACTTTTCATTTTCAGAGAAAACTAGCTGTGTGCATCACAATTCAAAAACAATTTCTTTGGTACTTTGCTGGGGCTGGGAAGTACTTGCATCCAGCATACAGTGCCCCCTGGAGGCAAATTTTTCAGACTTTTGATGTTCAAAATCATCTACGCTGAAAATACTACCATTGAGATTTTACTAATGCTGTAATGTACCCCAAAGGGACCATGTATCCAGAGAATTTGAGATCTCGATCTTGCTGGGTAAACAAAATAATGCCACCTAAACATAGGCACAATCTGCCATGAAATGGTCCATTTTGAGTTTTCCACCAACTTTGGCTCCGTCTAGCTTGAAAGCGTAGATACTACCAAAGAACTGCTTGGTATTCCTGAAAATAGAGTTCCAAAAGCACAGCAAACAGCATTTACCCTCACAGTACAAATCTGGGTTACAGAGAAAACATACCGTCAACATGCACCAAAAATGAATTTCAACCATCTTTCTGGCCGTCTATTGCACAAACACAGCAAGATACCAAGGTGCTATTCACTGAAAATGATAGTCTTGTTGTGTGTAAACACATAATAAAGCATTCTAGTTTGGTACATGTCTGGGGTATTATTTTATTCCCATTCCCGTTTTCAATTTTTATTCTTATTTCTCAAATAATTTTGGCTCGATAACATAGTAACCCAGCTTGGCGCTGATGTGGTGCTAAAGTCTAACCGGACTTGAAGTGTCACAGGTCATGATAAAAGTATAACATATTTGGTACTGTGTACCCTTAAGTCATGATAGTTGATGTAAAATGTGGTGTCAACAGCAAAACTGAGCCACAAAAGTGGATTCCAGATGGCACTATCGGCAGGCACAGTGAAATACGGACCTAAAAATGTGGCTTTTTCTGTGAGACACTCATATCTACCTATGTGCCAAATTTCATGTAATTCCAGGGGGGTCAACTGCACACCGTATGTCAATCTCTCGTGGAATGGCTCTTAATTATTGTTACATAACTGTTGGTATTGAAAGAGTTGACATTAACTTTTTTACCATAGATTCTTGGTTATCCTGCTTATTGAGCAATCCCACTATGTGAAAATAACTTGTGGTACAGTGAAGCTCTTTGGACTGAATTGTTGCGTAGGTTTGATAGTGGCTCTGTACTGGAATAGGTTGTAGAATAGTAATACACGATAGATATTCACCAATCAGCCAAAACATGAAAAGCTCCTGCTGAATACTGAGGAAATCCCCCTCATGCTGCAAAAACTGTTCCTTCAAAGTGATGCACAGTTAAATTCCTGGACTCATGGCTTCTCAGCAGAACACTTCCTTGAGCATCTTATACCTCTTTCCCACTACAAACTGCTTAACCCAGAGATTTGTCACCCTGTGTCAAGCTTTTTCTGCCCCAGGCCTTGTTAACTCAGAGTTGCATGCCCACTGTTACTCATGAACCCGCAGTTTCGCTAAGCCCGGCGTGAGCTTGCCCTAGGCTAGTTCCTTAACTCTGATCACTGGCAGGGTTTACGAACCCCCAGGTACGTGCCAATTTTTTTTTTTTTTTTTTTTTTTTTGCGTTAACCCGGGGCAGCTAAAGAGTAGTGGGAACACTCGCGCTGCCCCAGGGTATCTCCGGGTAAAGCCTGGCCTTTACCCCAAGATAACCAGGAGATCTGGTGGTGGGCTAAAACTGTCTCCACACAGTAAAAATGCAGCGTCAATTTTACTCTTAAAGAGTTGAATTTTACTCTGATTCAGATAACATTTGGTCCCACTCGAAATTAGTGTAAAATTTACTCTATGGCTAGTGTAAAATTTTCAGAGTTAATTCTACTCTATTTTGTGCCCAAATTAACGATGGAGGATCTCCTTCACGGGGAATTGTCCCTCCGTAGAGTTGAATTTGACACAAACTCTACTGTTAAAGTGGTTTTACTCTGCATATTGTTGCAAGTACTCTATTTGGAATTAAATAGGCTTACTCTGAAATAATAGCACTCCATTTTTTACTGTGCACCAGCTTGTTTTCTTCCCACAGTGTATCCCGGTGTCATCTCTTCCTCAAGAAAATGGTGCAAGAAAACAGGACTCACTGGCCCAAGTGACCGTCTTCAACTGAGCCAAGGTCGAGTTCCAAAAGTAACTTGCCCACTGTAGGCACTTTTAGTTGTGTAGCGGGGTTAGGGGTAAGAGTGGGCATTCCAACTGGTCTGCAGCAGCAAAGTGCTGTACACTGCAGGGTTTGATGTACTTGTGTTGAGACACATTCCTCATGTAATTATCATTAAAGTTCTCTACACCTTGTGCCACAGTTGCCCTTCTGTTGCTTCTGAACAGGCGGGACAGCTTTCATTGCCCTTGTGTATCGATGAACCTTGAGCACCTAACACACTGTTACTTGTTCATGGTTTGTCCCTCCTTGGGCTACAGTAAGTAGACACTGACCACTGCTGCCAGAGAGCACCCCAGAAGCCTTGCCTCCTTAGAGCTGCTCTGACACACTCTTGTGGCCATAGCAATTTAGCCCTTTCCAAAGTCACTCAGGTCCCATCTTTCTCACATCCAACAAGTCGACTACGAGAACCGACCACTCGCTTACCCTCCGAGGTCTGTCTGTAGACCTTGACCTGCACCATTGCTACAAGTTAACCAATGTCACTTGCTTTATCCTCGAGTGGTTTCAAGGTTTTGGCTCATTGGTGCGTATGTGTAGAGTTGCGTGAAATTTGAGAGGGCAGAACCTCCAAAAATGGATTCATAAATTGGAACAAAACTTGGTTTTCACACTTGAATTTAAAATGAATGTACTCACTTTTGCAGCACTTGGATTTGCATGAACGCCTCAGCAAACAGTAGAGGATGAGCACAACAATTAAACAAAGAGCAACAGCTACGCCAATCCCAACGGGGCCAACCGTGCTTCCTGCAAGATACGGTCACCAATAATATTTGAAGGCACAGATGAAAAATCGACTGCATTTCATTAAAAATCTGCAGGAGCCAGAACACAAACGTTAAGTACAAACACGTAACTAGTGGAAGTTTCAAATGTGTCTTGATCAGGATTCCTAATGAAGTAATTCTAGCACCATAATGTTGGTGTAATACCTACACAGGCCGAGATGTGATTACCATTTGCTATTTGTTCTAAGCACATGGCAATATAATGTTAACAAATTTATGAAGCATTATATTGCCATGTGCTTAGAACAAATGGCAAATGGTAATCACATCTAGGCCTGTGTAATACCTACTTATATCCTGGTGTGAGTCATTGTCATCTCTTTCTGGATGACAATGGCCTAAGCCACTGGGCACAAGGAGTTAGATGAAATATGAAAATTATGTAAACCATCTGCCACCGCCTTCAGTCACCAGACCTCAAATCAACCAAACTTGCATGGGAGATTTTGGAACAATGTGTATGACATCGCTCTCAGTCATCATCATCATCAAAACCCCAAGTGAAGGGAAAATCTCTTGGAAGAGAGGTACTCCATCCCTCCATTAAAGTTTTACACTGGTAAACTTAGTGCTAAGGCATACTGAAGCCAATTTTGCAGCTTGTGGAGGCCCAGTACCTTACTAAGGCTCTTTATGTTGATATTTCCTTTAATTTGTCACCCAATATAAACACATGCAAAACTCCAGTTTTGAAAAAGTTGGCACATTAATAGAAAATGCTCATTAAATCAAATTCACCCTCTCCTATTGCAAACACTGTAACGACAACACCTTATTTGATGCTTTAACTTTTGAATGCAATTATTTCTTGAACATATGTGCTTCAAATCTGATGACTGCAACATACTTCAAAAAAAGTCAGTGCAGGGGCAATTAAGCCCTAATAATTATGAGACAAATTGTAATAGTAGGTTTATGTGAATCAGGTGACATTAAACAGGTGAGCTAATTGTTTTATAGCATAAAAGTTGCCCCCCAAAAATGGCCAAGTTCCTAAAAAATAGTTCAAGGTTCAACAATTTGCCGATAGATGCGTACGCTTATTGCTTTGAGTCCAAAGGTTCTCAAAACAAATTGGCAGGATTCTGGACATGTCACTCTCTAAAGTGCATAATATAATGTTGGTGAATGTTGGTGCGTAAAGGGCAAGGCCAAAGACCGCTGCTGAGTGTATGAGATCTCCAGTCCCTCAGACGTCACTGTCCGACGAGCTATCATGCAACCACAAAGGATATTTCCACGTGGGCTAGGAAATACTTTGGTAAACCTTTGTCAGTCAACATCTATCATGGGACACCCCCAGCGCTTCGCATCATCAGAGTTCTGAGGAACTGGCCTGCTCCCCCAATCATCACTCAACTACGTGCGGCTGTGTCTTATTAGTCAGTTATCCATTATAGCCTTTATTAGCCTGAGTTTCGCACCACTCCGGTGCAAAGTCTCGTACGCCTGTTGTGCAGCGTTTTGCATGTGAAGACTAAAATCCTGATATTTAGCAGAGTATTGTTAGTCTAGCTGTCTTTTTGTGCTTGTTTGGGAAATTGTTGTTTTCCCATATTATTCTTTGATCATTTGCTTTTGAAGCTCCGCTTCGGCTTCTAAAGTAATAAATAAAACTAGTCTTGTTTGTATTTGAATCCAGCGCATGTCATTTTTATCTCAGTGCGCTCCACATCACGCACTGAAAATACGTATCATTACAACATCATTCACTGCTGCATCCACAGATTCAAGATAAAGATTTACTATGCAAAGCCATACGTCAACACTGTCCAAAAATGACCCCGATGTCTCTGGGCTCGGTGTAATCTAAGATGGACAGCACAGCAATCAGAGTGTGTTTTGTGGTCCAATAAATCAACATTTCAAATCGTTTTTTGAAGAAATTGCCCTGTTCCCTGAACCACAGATGACAAGGAGAACCAAAACTGTTACCAAAGTGGAGTCCAAAAGCCAGAGTCTCTCTAATTGCATGGGGGTTTGTCAGTGAGCATGGCATGGATGACTTGCACTTTTGCAAGGGCACTATTCGTGCAGAAAGATATGTCCAGATTTGCATGCTGCCGCCAGTGCATACACTCATCAGCTCCAGGGACTTCCCTGCCTTTTCCAGCGAGAAAACATTGGACCACATTTTGTACAGATTATAAGAGCGCACGCTTGCCAGACTGGCCTGCTTGCAGTCCTAAACGGTCTCCTATTGAGAATGTATGGTGCATTATAAGCGAAATATATGGCAAGAAATGCTATGTACAATTGTGCAATTGTAGACCACCATAATGCAAGAATAGGAGAAAACTCTGTATGCTAAACTTGACTAATTGGAGTCTTCTGCTCGCAAATGCTTAATGAGAGTGATCAAAAGATACCTATGATGTCTTACAGTGGTAAACAGTTCACTAAACCAATTTTTTGGACTCAGTTATAATCATCATACTGTATATTTTTGATGAGTAATTACATTCATGTTGAAACAACGCTTTGTTGGAGTGTTTTCAATATAATAGACTGTAAATGTGCTTTTCAAATTAATTCTTTTTGATTTTATTTGCATTTTCAATAACGTGCCAACATTTTTAGAATTAGGGTTGTGCGTGAGTACAAGTCATGATTTATTATTGGATGAAAAGGGTAAATCCTGAATCCATTCTCACAACACATGGACACAGACCTGTGCTAAATTGAATATACAAAACAGTTTCAGACTTACTGAAGGGGGGGAAAGTTGGGAAGGTGCTAGATGAGCCATTTTTACCTGAAAAGAGAGAAATTCGCAGCACAATTAATGTCACCATTCCAGAAGGGCAATGCTATCTCACGGTCCACCTTAAAATTCACATCAGCAAGAAGTGAAATGTTCCACTTTTTCCTTACTGAAAAATGTCAGTGTTGTAATGATTGTTATAATGTGATTGTGAGAAGTTTCCCTGAAATTGCCTTTGCATGCATCTGCTTGTGGGATTTTCCGGTTCATTGTGATCAACTTCCATATATTTTATGCATAAATCCAGTTTCTATCAGCCTTTAACACACACAGACTCGCATGAAGACACACGAAAGCACAAACACACACTCTAATACAAAAAAAAAAAAATTTGAAATATGTGAACTTTCCCTCTTCAAATGTGAACTTATGTTTCACAGCATGTGAATTTATATTTTGACGTGTGAATTGAAAAATCCACACAGGAAAAGAAAATGTGAACCAAGCATTTTCAAATGTCACATCTATGAGACTTTGTTCAGACGTGAACTGAAAATTTCACACGATTAAACATGTGATCGAAAGCTTCCCCTGTCTAATAGGCGGGACTATTTTGCAGTCCATGTGCATACTCAACATGTTGGGTTGGATTTCTTCTCAAGGACAGACAGACCATGCACACAGAGACACACATGCAAACATAATAAATAGCTAATAAAAATTCAAAGATAAAGTTCTCAAACTTTCATAGTTAAGTACTTTTCTCCCGGGACAAGGCACCCCTTGAATTTATAATCAAATATGTATGCTCCGTCGCAGAACACCAGCATTTGTTTAATAGCCTCCTCTTAAATATGAATGTGAAATATAGCTATGCAACTGCACAATTCCCTCGGTGAATATTTATCACCCTGTAGGCTTTCACTCCAACCCTAAAACATTAATAGCTTAACCCTTTGAGCGCTGAATACATTTTCAAGGAATTAAAAATGTTGTTATCCTGAGCTGTTGAAAACCTATCATGTGGCAACTTGTTTAAAAGAGCTCCCCTGCGGGAGCTCTTTTAAACAAGTTGCCACATGATAGGTTTTCAACAGTGTCTGATTTTGATATCTTACATCATCGGGCAACTATAGTTGCCCACGGCGCTGAAAGGGTTAAGGTATCCTTGAGCCACTTTTAAATTCAAATTCTATAGGACCATAGATCTTCAGGAGAAGGGCTAGGGATCCCAAAATGACCTTCTGGAGGTAGCAGGTACAGGTGAGCTCCTTACCATCGTTATCACCCTTCGCTCTGGGCAGGATGAATCTCATCTTCTTCCTCTTCCTGTCTTTCTCCGCCGGATCTGGATCTCGGGTTTTTACGCTTTTCCTTTCGAAAACTTGAGGCCTGTCACCTCGCCATTAAAACAGAGCAGTTTATTCTTTCCTGCTGTTGTTGTCCTCTAACACTTTCTTTCTCTCTCCTGGGTTTTCAGCCTGTCTTCATCTCTAGGGGAGTGTCTCACCATCATTGCATAGTTGTCATTCTCCAAACTGGCCTATCTTCATTCTCCCTCTCTTTGACATTTTCTCCACCCCACCACGTCACAGTAAGTTATTTTGGTTATACCTAAACACATAGAATAGGACACTGCGACTAAAGTGACTATATCTTATGCACTATTCAGTATTTTCCATTCATTATTCTATTACTCTGCAGTGTAGCGATAAAAATGCAGCAATAATACTTTGTGTAGTCAGAAAGTATTATGACAGCTACTCACTGTGCACATGGCTGTGATTCCTACATCGCTGACATGGGATGGATCTAATTACCTGTAAATTAAAGCTGACAGTCGCTACCTTAGTCTTATATTCATTGTTTTCAGATCCAACGCGTAGAGTTTCCCAAAGCTGAATGTAAAATCTGTGTCACTGTCCAATACTTACGTATCTGATTTCACTTAAGCACATGAAACTGAGGAAGAGGCAATATTTGGCACTATTATATGTCTGTTCATATATTCTTTCCAACAGTGTTGCAATAAAAAGTCAGCTGTAATATATTTTGAGGCTGTGATTCCTCTTCAATCATCAATAATATGAGTATGTGAAGACTGTACGTTTTATCGATATATTTGCTGTATTATATCCAGTTATGTGCCACTGAGGCCAAGTAAATGGCACCACAATAAAGAATATGTTTTTTTTGGAGTAACCATTACATTTGTCAATAACAATATAATATCTGTCTCTGAGAAATCATACCACATAATATATTCTATGTTTCGATATAAACATGAGCTCATAAATTTTGAAAATTGCAAAAAAAAAAAAAAAATTTGAAACTTTAATCGGGTCTTGGAGCTCTAATTGTTTCTCCTACACCCCATTTACACCTGGTATTAAAATGCGATCTGTTATCCGGATACGTTATCTGGATAAAAAAACATTCCATTCTTACTTTACGTTTACACCTGGTATTTTAATGTGTTCACATTATCCTCATTCAGATTGGATTTCAGAGAGCGGGAATGATGACATTGCGTAGGTACGGATGCCTGCAAATTGTCCTGATTGCGTCTGCACCTGACTAAGACCTGGAAACAATGCGAGCAAGACGACTTCCAGATGTGGTCTGGACAGATCCGATCGTATTCCGATTGCAGCGCGTTTACACTTTGCATTAATACGTGCTTTTCCTTATCCCGATAACTTATATGGATACAGATTGCATTTTAATACCAGTTGTAAATGGGGTGCTAGGGACAGTTCTCAGCAATTTACAGCAAATGTCAGTCCCACATATTACACATTCTGCAAGAAAAATATGTGTGTGTATCAAACTGGGACTGGGAGCACAGTTTGCGGGCCGCATCAATTTGAGTCATAATCAGTTGTGCTTATCTCCATAATACACATGTGAACAACCATGCATATAATACATAACACTTGGGTACATTATGGGGACATAATGCTCAGGGAAGTGTGACTGATTATGCATTTCTTTGAATTTACTTAAGATTATGCAAAAGGTTTAAATTAGTTTGAAATTCTTTTGCATCTGAAGAGCCAGCGTAACTCGAGAGGCAAGAAAGATGGTGTCATGTCTGAACCAGAGTCTCCGGCGAACATGTCCCCTCCAGCCTCCGCACTCAACTCCGGCCCACCTTTTTGTGTCCACTCTCCCAATAGTTTAATCACCTGCACCTGGTCCAAATGAACTTCTGTCACATCTGGGATGGTACTTGGGAACAGACCATGAGGTGAAAACTGGAAATCCAAAATGTGTTGAATAATGAAATTACAAAGGAAACTCACAAAGGACCCTCAAAAGGAATAACACTAATACAAAGTGAACTGAGATCTGGTCCAACATAAGCAAACAAACACAGTCAGGCAAAGAGGGCGGAGTGAGTGCGGGCTTAAATAACAGAGGTTCATTGAACAGGTGCTGGTTATTAAAGTATTGTGAGAGTGGAAACAAAAAGGTGGACCGGAGTTGAGAGCGGAGGCTGAAGGGGGCGTGTCTGTCAGAACACCCGGTTCTAGACATGATAGATGGAAAAAAAGGTTTAGGCTTTGATGCACTCACACAAAGTTGATACAATTATAGAAAACAGTGAAATGGTGCATAAATTAATTGATAAAATCGACCTGACTGGCCATAAAAATCTCATGCGCAGCAGCGGGGAAGACCCACGAGCAACTGCAGTGAGATTGTACAGTGGCCTAATTTTTCACAAATCCAGTGAACATTTTCTGTTTTTCAAAAACAGGTAGCCCTAAATGCCTCGAGAGATTCATGCATTTAATCACTTCAGTCCCTCCACACTAAAAAAGCATCCGTTTCCCTTCTAGTAGAAAATTGTATCCTCAAATGCTATAAACAAAAGTCCTTACAAGCAAATCTCGCCACTCAGCAGCCATTTTGTCCACTCCCCTGGGCAGTTATTTTGGGTTAACAAGACCAAGCCGCTATTTAAATAAATGGGGAGAGAGCAATAACTTTACTTTCAATGCTCATCAGGGCATAAAAACTGTACATATAGAACCAAAAGTCAAATCTGATTTAAAAAAAAAAAAAAAAAAATGCTTTAAAAGTTTGGTGACTTCACCAAAAAATAAGATTTAAAACGTATTCTTTCCCTCACAGGTTATATTTATATTACTCATGCGCAAGGTTTCAAGACACCAGCCTCTTTGACGGCGTGCTGTGACATCGCGCCGTCAGCTCACCCCACTGAAGTGAATGATGTACACTGTGGCTCATCCCACTTGAACACTTGAATAAAAAAACCACCAAATCGGTTTAATCTGTTGGAGTTGAAACCGCTGTGCTGTGCTCGGCATCAATTCAGTGTCACAATTGGCTGGACAGGTTTCCCGGTTGGGCTGTATAAAGCAGGGGGGAAGAGGTGGGATATACAGTATGTCATACAACCACCATCTCTGGCCTTACAGACCTTTTGGAAGTATTCCAATTGTTTCTCCTCCTTTCCTTGTTACCTCCCTTCTCTACGTCCCCTTCCTTCCCACAAGGATGTATGATGGGGAAGATGGAAAGAGGAGTGGAGACAAGAACAAGAAGGACGTGAGGGAAATGAGGAGTGGACAGTTATGTTTCCTCCACTATCATCCATATTTGACAGACTCTAATGATGTAGTGGCCCTATCACAGCTCCTGTGACTTCAGTACCCGGGGCAGCCGACCACATCCCCATAACGTCGTGGCAAATCGCAAAATGCAGTTTGAAATAGGTCTAAGCAAACAACAGTGTTGCACGTAGCTGTATTTCATTGGCATATAGGCCAGCCAACATGGAGCAATGGGTCGTAAATATATCAGCGTTGCCATGAACTGTCATTTGTGTTCTGGAGTGCTGTCCTCAGCTATGTTGTGAGCTGTCCAGAGTTTGAATTGATTGGGCTTTGATGGGCTGGGATGTAAATTCTTGTAGAAATGGACACGATGATATCATGCAAACATGCAAAAGTCATCCTGAGAGGATGCATGTATGGACATTCCTTTTATTGGATACATTTGGAGGAATCTAAAACAAAGATCACGGACTACTGAGCAACCGATGAGCACCCACTACGCAACCTCAGCCATGACTGTGCTTCTTTATGAGGTTTGTCTCTTCTTTCTATGACGTCACGGGTATAACTAAAATAATGCGCTGAAAAAGCGCGACGTCACTTTCACTGGGGTCAACACTCACTCCTTTGACAGTGGTTCACACTCACTGCATAGCAACACATTCACTCGTACACTTAACACACGGCAGGAAATGCCTAATATTAGACGATCAAAATATATAGTAAGAAATGCTTTCTGTTCTTTTATAATGGGCATATTTTGGGTTTAAGATCGCTGAAAATAAAGCTTAATTCCACACATAGACACGAAGGCCATGGCGATAAACACTGCAACATGCTGTGCAAGTTTTTTGGTTCATTCGGTGTGAACCAGTTGCCATGGCTGCGGCAGGTTGACCTTGGTTGACGTCATGACTTTGGCAGCACATTAAGAAACAAGGTTGCACTGCACGGCTTTCCCTCCCCCCAGATCAGCAAGACTGTTCCAGCATATGCAGGTAATTTTAAACATCAGTCAATCACAGTATATCAGCTTTTTACGTAAATTTACAATGAACATGCTCACTCACTCCAACAATACTTGAGATGAATGAGAAATTGGTTCCCCCTGATATAAAATTCTCCACTTCCTAATTATTTGATACTCAATTACCTTTAACACACTTCTAAGTTGTGCAAGAATGATCTCAGTTGGAAAAAAACCTTTTTTTTAATTTAACTGATCAAAGCAAAAGGTGGCCACACCAGATGTTGACTTTTTCTCTCAAAAAGACACAATTATTTTTGTTTTTACTATATATTATCTGTTTAATTATTTTCATCTATAAGATCCAATATTATGTGAAATAAATACTTTAATGGAACTTGTTTTCTGATTTATCTTGGTTTTGTTAAGTGTTTAATCATCACAACACACTACTGTGTATGCATTATATACTTTATAATGATAACAAAATCTTGGGAAATGTGGTACACACAAGTACTATATGTTATTCCACTCTTTGTTATTGAAGCAATTTATTAATTTTCTGAGTACAATTTATTAAATGTCAATATTTTAGTATGTCAATTCCTTCACTCAGCTTTTGCAAAGAACATCACCGCTGTTTTTAATGATTTAATTGTGTAAAAATAAAAATGTTTTAAACCTTTTGAATTAAAATCCATTTTTTCTTTTAATTAAAATTTATTTTAATTTTCCATTAATTCTTTTTAAATTGGTCATTTTCATACTTAGCCGCCGAAGTAACGACTTGTGATCTGCTGTAACTGTAAGACAGGCTGGTTTGCACAGTTTCTGGGAAGGTGCACTCTGCCCGCCAAAGAAAACCGTTGAATGACAGTGACACCTGCAGGTGGAATGTATTATTACTCCAAATGCCCCGGCTTTGTGAGTTGTTTAATCACTCCCTTCAAAAAGTCCCCAGCAAAATAGAGTGTATAACATAGTTGTATGTAATTAAGCCTTATTTCCAGCTAAGACCAAAGGGAGAAATTACTGAAATTTTAATTTTGTAATCAGAAATGAAAAGGTGAGATAACCAGAGAGAGAGATTGAAAGAACAAGGCATACAGATGTCCTACACTGCTGCAAGATGGAAAGAAACTGACTGCAAATCCAAGCCAAAAAGACTACAAATCATATACAATGACCAGTCTATGTCCAACTTCTTGTCTGGTTTGCATTTGAATACTAGTACTTCCCGTCCGGCAGGTTTTTGATGGGGAACGATTTTTTTTTTTTTGTAGGCCCAGTTTCCTAAACAGACACATGCACTGAAGAACACACAAAAGCCAAAACTACCCCTTAAAAAAGACGACATGAGCCCAAAAACTATGCATGACCACCATGCATATGCGGTCTCAGCAGGCGAACAATAAGCTGGAGAAACAGAAGTCCCTCATCATTGTTAGTGCTTTACTGTCACGGTACGTGATATCATGCCATTTTTTTCTGGTGGGCGTGGAAAGCCAGGTGAGATAATTTAAGATTCATTGAGTCGGAAGAAAGACACCTCTTTGTACATGTTTAAAGATTATAATGAATTCAATTTGAGCTTAAAAGAGAAAGGTGACATCATGCACAGCGTATTTTCAGCTGTGGACGAAAGGCAGCTCACCACTTAGCTGGAGAGGTTCAGGCCATCAGCATAATATAGCATAGGATCATTACAGACTAATTTGAGAGAAACTTTTCCCCAAGATTTAGCCTGGATGCTGCACATGGATATTCCTTTCCTCTGCATTGACCACAGGGAGATCTTTTATTTGGACAGTATGGCCCAGACCTGGGTCTCTCTGTGTGAAGTTTCATGTTCAACCCAGGTCCATGTGGGCCTCCTCTAAATCCTCTGGGCTGCTCTCTCAGTCAAGAAACAAGCAGGTTTGGGTAACTGCAGAATGGAATCACAGATATGAGTAGGGCTGTATGATGTATGTGCCCTACCACGGTGAGTGACATATTCAAGATGCATTCCCACCCGTCACCCAAAGCATGCTGGGACAAGCATCAATGAACTCCTCTGCCCCCACTCACACTTACACGCATACACACACACACACACACACACACACATATACACGCATGCACACTCATGTACGTACGCGCACAGGCACGAGCACACGCAGACACGCACACATGCGCATACAAGGCAACCAAGCAAACAGGAATCAGCTAATGAGATTGATGGCTTGATCCATTTCTTCATTGATTCAGTGAGTGAATTTTATTTGTTAGCCAGTGTGTTGTTATTCATAGATACACATTATTTTTTTAGACATCTAGGTAAATGAATAATGATCTCAGCACAGAATAAATTCACCCCCAGATGTTAAAATAATGCAGCCAAGAATAAGGTTAATGTTGGCTGTTAGGGGCAAGAGAGGGGAATCTGTAACAGGGACGTTTTAACTCAGGGCGATCAAGTAGGGAAATGTTCTTCTTTCAAGAATCTTCTATTGAGCAATACACTAAAGTCAGGCTGGCACACTCAACCATATATTTTCACATATGTAGCTTCACGAAAATTCAAGCAGGAAGACTATAGCATAGATTCCAGCTTGTCCTTTAAATTACACTGGCGCCAACCAATCAGAATCCTACACGGCGTTGCTGGACCAATCATCTGCTTTCCGTCAAATCTTAAAAGTTTTCTCTATCCCTGCAGTTGTTCAGCTGTCAACCAGTTTTGATGCGCTCTGCGACCCTCCTCCACCCCAGCATCACCCTTGAAGAACGTCGAGACTCTTCTACCAGCTCCTCGATCAAGTCAGCCCTCAGCAAATTGTCCTAACAGCAGTTCCTCACCATCACCACCAGTGTTTAGATCCCGGGGGGAATTTCATTACTCGTATAGAGCATATAATCTACAGAATCTTCAACAACGTTATATACTTATTTCATGCCGGGGTCTAACCACCAAAGATCATGCTCTATGTTAATTAATAAACAACATTGTTAACATTTTCAAATCATCACCTTGTTCTAGTCTTTCCTGACTGAATTACCTCTATTTAAAAAATTGAACAATTTTTTTTTAAATTAATGAGAAAATGCATTTTTGTTCTCCCCATAATAACTCATTACGGTCTGGAGACGAAAGAACAAAAAATATTAAAAGAATCTGAGGTTATTTCATGGACATTTATATAGCTGTTTTTCCATCATAACAGAATGGAATTTCTTTGTTTTAAGGGCAAAGTTGACTTTCTGGGTGTGTGAAAATTCTTCATGCCAATTTCCTTATAGTGTACTTCAAACAAGGCACGTCCTCAAAGTGTGCTTGAATTTCAAGTTATAAAACCATGAAAATAGAAAAATACAATCAATACTCAGCTCATGCAATAGGTTAAAGTGTTAATCCACAGCTTTGTGAGCATTTATCAATGACTGAAATCATTTTTCTCATGTAAAAAGAACAATTCATTTTACACATTGTGCCTCTTTCTCTGGACAGAAAGGCTGTTGGTATGTCGCGAATTACAGAATTACACTGCTTGGAAATCAGACACATTGGGTCTCAAAACTAACAACGTGATAATCTTTGTGGGTGTTTAAAAATCAATCACTGCCCCTGTGGGATGTCCAGTAGCCTGAGCTTGCATCATGTGTGGAACTAAGGACAAAAACATGAATGTGCTGCCAATAGGTAACAGAGCATAGTATCAGATTATCTGACAGGATGCAAATGAAAGAGCTGGATACAAACAATATCCATGCCTGCTGAATTATCTGATGCATTTTTCTCTTTCTCCTTGTTCTTTTTTTCCGTTCTTCCTGCAGTACTAGGACATATAGTTCCAAGCTTTTGTATGATGCTGACAAAACGGCAGTTATGTTGCTGTTACATAATTCATGAAGGCTTTTCTTTCTCGGGTTTTTTGATACATTTACCGTACCTTCAGAAAGGTGAAACCTCAAAGACCTACCTGTGGCCGTGCAGTTGATCAAAGAGAGGTGCATTCCACCTGTACATATTGTGTAGGGGTAATAAAAACCAGCAGCTCGACCACACTCACAGCTCCTCAACTGTCTCCATATCATATGACAGCAGTAATGGAATGATGATGATATATACACCCTTTAGTGTATGTATATATATATGAAAACCACAATGGAAAAATGATCAGTCACATTTTCACGTTGTGGAGAAATGATGAATTAAAAATTCAAAATGATCTTAGAAACAAAGCACTGAAAAAATACGCAAAAAATATAAAGCATATAAAATATTATAATAATATATTGTTGGACTCTCTCGTCGATTTCAACATATGAGGGCTCAGAAGGTTCAGCACATGAAAAAGTCCCAGTTCTTATGCTTATGTCGAATGTGCGCCGTCAGACCAGCCTCAGATTTACACGACAGGTTGCAAATATTGCAGCCAAAAGAACTTTTAGGTTCGAGAGCCTGTGCAGTAATTCCAAGGCTTTGGTGTATATGATGAGTGTGAGCTTTCAAACCAGCCTTGGACTTGCACAGCTTATGACAAATGGAACACTTAAATAAGGTTTCAGATGAAGAGATTGGTAATAGTGACCGAGCTTTAGTACCCAGGCGATGTTCTTCAAGATGGCAGAGACGGTCCTGCTCAAATTTAGAAACACCTTCATGGCAGACTGACCTCCACTCCTTTCAATTCAATGAAATCGACTCAAAGGAGTCTATAGGGATATTAATGGCTTTCAGATTGTACTTCAGCTTGTCTTTGTAACGTAGTAAGGGCCTGCCTACACTGCGTGATCCACTATCTAACTGACTATACAGCAAAACCTTGGGTATTCATTTATCATCCATTAGGACAACATGACCCACCCATCTGAGCTGAGATTGAATGAGAAAGGACTCAATGCCACCAATGTCACATTTCTTCATGAGGTCCGAGTTGGAGATGTGAAAACTGGGTTTTCTGTAGGGCCCGTGTGCACGCATGTGTTGCTCACATAGACGGCGTCAACCGGTACTTGCGCTCACCCTCAATCATCTCGGACCCCTCATCTCATCATCAGTTTTGGTTGCTGTCCGGAATCTGTCACGTACAGGCTGTAACCAGATGTGGCGCTCTTCAGCTGCCATCGTCACTCGTGGCTGCCCTAAGCGGGGTCGGTCAGTGACAGTGCCTGTGTTCTATTCTCGGATAGACAGCTGACTGATTGTTGAACGGTGACAGTGCAAATGACGCACCACCTCTCGGCGGCTGAGATCTGCCCGTAACATGCCAAAGGCTCTTTTTGTCTCTGCTGTGTCATAAGCCCTTCCATTTTCTTGATGCAGTAGCATTTTTCTTTTTTTTTTGTTGGCTTTATATAGGCTATTGACCACACCAAAAAGAACAAGTCAAGTGTCACTGTACACATCACGGACAGCTCAATGTTTGTTATTACTGAAGTGCTTGCGTGCGCTGGCACGTGCGTCAGGATTACAATATCACACGCTTTTCTTTATTTCCTCTCATGCCTCACTGGAAAAGCAATAAAAATCAATCGATTCTTCAATTTGCCACAAATACAGTACATACCTCATCTGTGCGTTTTTAATGGCGCTGAGTATATAAGCACACACACACTCTTTATATATACTCTTTATTTATTTATTTATTAGCAAAGATCAAATCCCTCACAGTAGTACGTTCTAAGACCAGAAAAAAACTCAAATATATAAAGAATAAAAAATATATATAGAATATATAAGAACAAAATAAAATAAGAAGAAAATATTATATACAAGATATAAAAATATCTTATATTTAAGAATAAAAATATATATCAAATATATAAAGTATATCTCCAACCCCACCCACTTATTGTTTTATATTGTTATATTATTGCACTGTTATAAAAAAGTAATCTAAAGAGCTTGAAAAAGTACAGTGTTTGTTACTGGGATTTGGGATGGTATCTCTAAGGTAAATAAAATTCTACCCACCGCCAAAAGCTTTTCAGTTAATTTGTACCTCTTTATCATAGCAGATTCTAAGGGTCATCTGGACAAATGATTCCGTTAAGAACAAAATAGAAATATACCATCACAGTGCCTTTATTTCTGGGAATGTAGTGCAACAATTATTTTATTAATTAGCTAAATTATCTAGGTTTTCAACTATAGTTTTACAAAGATATCAATTTATACATATAGCAACATCGACATTCATCAGCATATTGTTTCTCAAGGGAAATTGAATAAAAAAGATATCAGCAAGAGGAGAGAGAGAAAAAAATAAGTACAAGCGGATAAAGAAATAAAGTAAACAAAATGGAAATGAAAAAGTTTTTAAAAATTAAAGCATAAAAATGACAAGTACAGGGGATAAAATGATCATCAATTCAATTTGTAAAAAGATTACAAATATTTGACAAGTACTAACCATTTTAATGGCTTTTGGCTTTCTAGAAGAGAGGACTATTGAAAAATAGGATTCAACTTCTTTTTGAAAGACCCACACTTGAGGCTTACTGCTGGAAACCTTACTTATGGATATGAAACTAGGCTACTATCGATATTAGACTAATAAAGAGGAAAATTATATTTCTAAGATACAGTGCCAAGTCAGCGTACTGTATATGTAATTCTTCACAAAATTTCCTGAATTTGTGCGTGTGGTTTCAGTACCAAAACAGATGAAACACTGTTTCAGGATATGAATCACAGAATAAGCAATTAATGTCAAAACACTTTTTAATTTTTTCAAGGAAATTCTTCTTTTTTTTATTTGTTAATAGAAACTTATTGGGCATGGTTCGCATGTTTTTCCAATGAATATTTTCCAACAAATTGTTCCAAATATGTACCTCCACTGGAATGGAAACATATGCAGACCACAAAGGAAAAACGATCAGAGTCCAAATTTTGCATTTTTGTATAATTTCTACATTATATATTATTATAATATGTATAATAATATATAATAATATAATAATAATATTTTATATATTTTTGCATATTTTTTCAGTGCTTTGTTTCCAAGATTGTTTTGAATTTTTAAATCATTATTTCTCCACAATGTGAAAATGTGACTGATCATTTTTCCATTGTGATCTTCATAATCTGTTGATATCAGGCATTTAGTTTTCTGTTGCTAAGCACTTTGGAGAAACATAAATTGCTGACTACAGTGTCACATGGATCAAGAGAAGTTAGTAAAAGAGATACAGGCTTTGAGACACCTTTGAATAACAGAATAATAGCTGAGGGAATAGCATCCATACCTATGGCAAAATGAGTTACAGGAATTTGGTGGACAGACAGTAATTCTGAATAGCTGTAAAGAGCACCTTCGTTTTTCAATAATTGACTGACCAGTATAATGCTATTGTTAAACCATTGTTCAAAAAAAAAACATTATTTCGTCAGCTGATGAGTCTTATGATACAGTTGATGACATCAGCAAAGACATTTCTCAACAGTGATGTTGCAGTCGTGCACGTGGGTTCACATGGCAGAAGCATGTGTCACCACCTCGACACCCACAGCGTGAAAAAAATGAATGATCTACCGCATTTCGAGTCATTTGCTAATTTACAGATGAGTCACAGCACACAGCACGCTTATTTAGAATCTGACAACAGTCTGCCCACACACAAACATACACTCCCTTAGACCTACAAGAGCCTAGCTAAAATGGCTGCATATAGTGACAACATCTTCATCGACCACTATAATGGACAGAGCTACCAAAGGCTGTAAATCACTGAACAATCTGGACCAATCAAAAGACTGACCATTCTTGGCAAACCAGTACATTGCACGGTAAGAGAGGGAAGTTGTGGCCAATATGTGCTGTGTAATTTAACGCCATATAATATAATGGAGTGCTTTCTTTTTTGCCTATATTTAAGTGGGCGCTGCATCACAATGCCGGATCACCAAGTTATTTGGATAACTGCTAATTAACACCCAAAACAGGTCTTTCCACTCAATCTATGTTCCATGTTTGGGAGGGTTCAAGGTTTTACACAGTTCAGGTATCCAGCTAACTCAATAATCCTGATAACCCTAGAAAATGGTAGACGACAACACCAACCCCACTTTCCAAGTTTCAAGACATTTTACTCATCTAATGCACTCCTGTGAGTTTGCATATGAATATTTTACACACAAAGAAAATATGCCTCCTATCCTTTGCAACATGGCCGGGCACTCCACTGACCAAAGTTACACAAATGTTGCAGCACTGTTTTGAAATGCCGTGGAAATGCTTTAAGCTTGAACAAGGGGACACAAGCTCACCTTTCCACATCTCCAAATTAAGTCATATTCAATATCTAGATAAAATTTCCAGAGTTAATTGAACTGTAAAGGAGACACCCAGAATATGCTCTGGAAATTACAGTTCTGAACTTTTGTATGATGCTGACAAAACAGCAGTTATGTTGTAGTTACATAATTCACTCTTGACAGCAACTCCTTCTTAGGTTTTGTGAGACATTTACCCTACTGTAACTCCAAAGGGGAAGAACCTGACGAACCCCTCTGTTGCAAAGCTGCTGCTAAAAGAGATTTCCAGTCCACGTGAACATATTGCATAAGAGTAATGAATGCCAGTACCTCAACCACATTCACAGTTTCTCAACCGTCCTCATATCATATTATGGTCGTAATGGAGCAATGACGATCAATGATGAACGGTTGGATAGATGATAATACTGGTGAAAATGGGTTGCATTGTTTAATGTTGTTTTATTTTTATTGCACTCACATAAAAAGGTAATCTAAAGAGCTTGAAAAAGTACAGAGCTTGTAAGTGGGATCTGGGCTGGCACTCTATGGGATAAAATGCCAATGTAATCTTGAGTGACCTCGCAGTGCAGAAATTAAAACTGGACACCTTTATTGCATTAATATCGAATTGCTTCATATTGATTGCTTAATACTGGCAATTTTTTTTCTGGCCGCACTTGAAAAACAAGTAAGCACATTTATTCGACAAGATAATGGCGATCAAGTAAGTCCTCATCAACGGACATGCAAATAATTACAATAATTTACAATCATTCACCAATCAAGGTGCATCCCTAGGCCTATTCGGGGGCTTATCCTCACTAAATTGTCCAGTAGCCCCCACCCGCCCCCCAAATAATGCGCATCTTTAGTTTCAGTCATCAACAGCTGTGGGAGAACCTGCCAGACCGGAACTGGCTGAGACCCCAATCCGCAAATCTCTAGTGGCATCCCTGCACCAACCAAAACACCAAACATTGATGCAAGTCAAAACAAGTATGAAATACTCAGACCCTCTGCCAGGGGATGGCTGATATCTGGCCTGGAAAATAAACGTGGAGGTGGCACAGACAGACGGACAGGAGGGCGGACGACCGTGATTTAGGAATCCGGGCCCAGAAAATAAGCGTGAGAGATGGACGGACACGCAAGAGGACAACACTCCCTCCTATATCCTCATCCACTTTCTGCCAGGGTATAATAATGCAAGATGGTTTATGATGTAATGTCACACTGTGTTCTTTTATAAAGTCAGGTCATTTGATTAGCTTAGATTTGTCAATGATTGACAAGGTGTGACACATTTCTCTAGTTATCATGTTACATGACTTATCAATTAGAACGGGCCAAGTCTGTTGAGCTGATATTCTCCCTTCGGAATATGACTGCCATCAACAGGCAGCAAGCCTGCATGCATAAATGGATGCCTGTACAATAAAGAACGGAATTAAGGTGCCATTTAAGGTAATGAATTTCAATAAATCCAGACCGGATACAAAATGAGTACAAAGTGCAAAATTATTCTGAGAAGTAATTCATAATGTGTGAATAAGAGAGGGCTATGAATCCGCTAAACGAAAGCAACTGCCTCCATATGGCAAAAGGCTCGTTTGTGAGTGAAAAGAGAGATTTCCATGAAGCTGAGCAGACATTGCCTCCTCCTGCCTGTTTCCGTTTATACATTTGATACGATCATCGTTCATGAGGAACTTGAGACAATATACAGTTTCACTGTATATGCCATGGTCATTTGTCTGCTACCCAGAAGTGAAATACAACACACCACCCAGCATGCAAAGTAGGAAGGAGAGAACAAGAGCAGTGGCCACTATTTTCTCAACCTGATCCAGTGAACTGTATGGGGCAGCACTTCTCTTTGTGGACATTGACTGTAGTTTCTGGGAAGGTGCAATGCTGTGAGCTGTGTTAGTATTCATAGGGTGGGGAAGTTCAGTAAGGAGGAGTCTGGAAGGAGGAAGAAATGAAAAAGAAATGCATAGGCCAGGTAGAGTAGATCACATGCTGTTTGAACTGAATGGCAGTGGTGGTGGTTTGAGCTCTAGTTCAAACACAGGAGGATAAACAAGGGGAGGGAAAGACAGATAAGGGAGAAAAAAGCTGATTCACGAAACCTAGTGAAAGTAACTGATTTTTCAAGTCAGAGCGAGGACCTGAGTTCAAGCTGTTCAATCATTTAACTCAAGATTCAGTTCAGAGAGGATATCAAAAAATCTGCCAGCAAGTGTAAGTGCATTTCGCTTAATCTTTGTTTTGTTTTTCATTTTTTAAGTAGTGTTTTATAATGAAGTCTGTAACCTAGCAGTAATAGCAATTCATACTACATGAGTCGCATCTTGAAATGCTAACTTTCATTTTAGCATTGTAAAGTGTTTCTGAGGACATCGACATGAATTTGGCCGCTATATTAAGGGCATGTCATTTGAACAACTGTTTGAGCAACCGTCTATAAAATGTACCAATTTGTCTCTGAGTGGAACTGAAGAACATGCAAAACTGCACAAAGTCATGTTAAATTATGTGGTCATATACATGACTGCACACCTGCACGCATGGCTTGAATAATCCGTTAGGGCTGCATCTGATACTCGGCTGTGGTTCACATGTTGGCGATCGAGACAGACTTGCTGAGGATATGAAGCTTTTCACGGGTCATTACTGGGCGACTTTTCTCACTTCAATTCTCACCGACTGGTGCAAGTTTTTGTACACAACACACAAACAACGAGACGTCAGACGAAGGGAAGTGATAAGAGTCTGTGACTGCAGCACAGTGCAATACTATCAGCTCAGCAAAGTTGCGCAACAGAGAAAAACCAACGCCTACTTATCAAACAACCAGCCGAGTTTAGGAGATTGCCTGACTGGAAGCCGCAGAATGTTATCACGGTGCTCCTGACAGTTTTGGCCCAGGGGGTTGCGTGTCCCTGCACTGGATTGTTGCCGTGGTCCCCATGTGAAACAAAGACTCCATAAATTTGAATTGTGCAGCTCAGCGATTTCTGCAGCCCAAAACTATGGTTGTCTTCATGCCAGTGGACGGCACTTTAATATTCTTTTAATTCCCCTACTCAAGCGAATGAGGGGTGGAATTAAAAGGAATCATTCACAGGAGCAATAAGGAAAATGGGAGCAGCATACAAACTTTAACACATCACCTGAGCTTGCAGATGTGCAGCATCTCTATATATGGCTGTCTTTATTCCCTCCGCCAATGTTTTGCACGGCATTGGTCTGTCTGCCTGTCTCTCTGTCTGTCTGTCCATCTGTGTACAAGATATAGTTACTCAAAAAGTAATGAACAGACATCTGTGAAATTTTGTGGGTGGGTTGCTATTACATCAAGCCCGGACCCGATTGATTTTGAGTGGGATCGGTCGATCAATATGGCCGCCATGGCAGCCATCTTGAAATCCTATGACACGCGATAACTGAACTTTGCTCCTAGTGATATCACTCAAATTTTATGGGTTGATTGGTCTCGCATCAGGGACGGAACCCATCAGTTTAAAACACGCTGCTTCAAAAAATATGGCCACCATGGGAGCCATCTTGAAATCCTATGTTGCTGATATACCTTCAATTTCTTATGAGCCATGTTCACTCAGCAAGATTTCGACTGTGCTGCCTTGGCAGAGGTTTGCACTCTCGGAGTGCCTCTAGTTTTGAAAGTAATTTTGAAGTGTAAAGGTTAGGACAATTTTCTCCATCCACTCGCTTTTACTACTGTCAACAGCAGAGGAACTGACAATAAAAACTCTTGGAAACATCCTCAAACCAGTACAGCCACTCTGTGTACAAAACCTGCTGTAATATAATTTAACCATAAGCCCAAGGCTTGATATGTGAAAAACAGCACATTGTAGCTACATAGTAGTCACTTACTCCCTGTGATAGCGGGCTAATATTGAAATAATGGAAGTGAGTCAGTGAGTGAGTCATGATGCTTTGATACTTATTATCTCAAGAATGGTACTAGCCATAACCTTTGATCTTTGCATATTAACAGATAAAGTATAGCAGATGAGCTTAAAATTTTGTTGAGTCTGTGAAGTTGCATCTTACTAAATTAATATGCAAAAACGCACCGCATCACACAGTCCTGTACAGTCCAGTGGGACTGCATGTTACTTCTATCAGTTAGCTTGCTAACCAAGCTAGCTAGCCTGTTCAGAAAATTATTTACGACTCAGTCAAAGCCTGTTTAAGGCTCGATTTCTCCAATAGTTATGCTAGCAATGTTTGTTTTGTGTTTCTGGCTCAATTGACGAGTACTGCATTAACGTTACTTGCGCATACCTTCATTTCACGTCTACAGTGGCCAGCTAGCTAGCTACAGAGTGACATGAAAAACCTGGCATTGGGCGGCCCGTTTTTCCTGTATCTTTGTGGCTTGCTAGTTGGCTACTGTGGGCATCAAATTATGCTGGCTGGGTAGGAATGATTTTGGCGTTTTCTTTACTAGCTTGCTACATTCTCTGAATCGATCCTGAGTTTGCAAGCGACACTTCAGCCTCATTGCATCATAATTAATATGCAAAAAGACACCGCATCGCAGGGTCCTGTATAGGGGTGGGACTTGTAAACATGTACACGTGTACACGGTTAGTCAGTCATAAAGGTTTCTAAAAAAAAAAAACACTAACTGTGTACACACACTCATCGGCTGTGTCCGAAAAGTAAAAAAAAAAAAATGACGCCCTATCATCCAATTCCCAACCACTTTTCTTTTAACCTGTGTAAAACGTCATGGGGTAAAGAAAAGAAGTAAAGGACTCTTTACAACTTAGGAAGAGAACCGCGCTAATAAGAGAATCCGAATGCACTTACACTAGGCACAGTGATCACCCACCTCCTGCCCATCATGTTTGTTTGTTTTCATGATTGGCCAGATGGACGGTCATCGCAGAATTGCGGGACAGCATTTCCGCCTTTCTTTTCGAAAAGGATGCTTCAGTGTACCCTATGCTAAAGGTGATAAATTAGGTAGCATTGTTGCACCTTTCCTTTACATTTAAAGAATCCGAATCTTATCATGACTGCCACGTAAATACTTCCGGATCATTTTCCAGGAGTTAGGAACTTTCCTAAGCAAAAAAGACTATTCGGACGCAGCCATCGTCTCCACGCTCAATTCCTCTTTATGTTGCTTTAAAACACGATTGGTTAATAGCTCATTATTTTTATCTCACAATTTGTTCAGTGTGTGTTTTTCAAATTTTTGGTGGACGTTCTGTCGGCCGCCATTGCATGCACAATGTCATCCTCACGTCTGCTCGTTAAAAGAAAAGCATATTCATTTTGTTATTTGAATGAGAACACGTAAAACGCAGTTTACATTTCTTTTTGTTTTAGCTTTGTGGATGTAAAATATGTTTCTCAATTTAGTTTTGACTTTATCAGCTGCTTTTCCTCCTCAATTACAATTCACATTAATGACGCTAAGAAACGTAACGATAGTGAGACACAGCTCCCACTGTGAGTGAGGGATGCAGTTTGCTGTTTAAGTTTACAAATCAAATTGTACAAAAGCAAGGTACAATAATAAGGACAATGACAAAAAATCAGAGCTAAACTGTTAGAATTCATTCATGTCCATGTTATTGCTTGTCAAAATGATGATTTTCGTTTATGGTTAATTCATTTACAATGGTGAAAGGGCCTAACATTATTCATTTAGTTGTGATTTTATGCCTATCTGATGTAGGCCATAATTTTCTATTGGAGTAACCTACAAATTCACTGTTACCGTCTATTGATTTAATAAACGTATCTGGCTGATAACTGCGTTAATGGATGTGTGGACTGTGTTATTGGAATGGTGACAGTGCCCTCTAATGGTTGTATAGCGGTCAAAATCCACAAACTCTGAAGACACGTGTACATGTGTACACGCAATTATACGGCGCGTGTACACGTTTAGAATTTTTTGTACAGGTTCCCACCCCTTGTCCTGTACAATCCAGCAAGACTGCACGTGTCTTGTGTACAATTGTAAGCAAAATTCACTCATGTTTTGTTGGTTGGTGTACTTCTTGTTGCCATTTTCACAGCTTATTGTTAAGCCAATTAGTCACGGTTGGTTGCCACATGCGATCAAAAGAGCAATTGGCCAAAACCATTTGAGTAATAAGTATGACAGAATTTGAAGAGTTTGAGTTTCATGTCAATAAGCATTCCAGAGAAGTATTGGGTAATCCAAATCCTACAAAAGCGTGCAACCCCTAATCTTTTAGTTTTGCTAATTATGACATTTTTGTTTAAATAAGCAGCTAATTTAAGCTCTTAAAAGAAGGTGCACAGACTCTTTTGGCAATTAATAACTTAAATACTCAGGAGCAAATGAAATAATGGCAGAGGCCATAATCCCTGAGTTTGAGATCCCTAATAAAAATTCCAGCCAACACTCAAAGACGAAATTAAGTGAGAACCAGTTTTTGTTTTAGCAGGATACTAAATACGATTTGTTTGGTGTGTTGTCAGTACAAAGCTGGCCAACCATCTGAACGTGTTCCTGCCACAATGGTTACCATCTCAACCAGCCTGTTGTCAGCAGCAGAATCGATGTTTATTGAGCTCAAAAACCAAAAGGCAGACAAAGCAGAAACGCATGGAATGAACTGGTGGAAAGTTAACAGAGGAATTAACTAGAGTAGCGAAAAAAAAAAAACAGGGAAAAAAAGCGACAATGAGAGACCTGGGAAAACCATAGACTGTATAAAAAGATGGACGAAGTAACCGTGACATCACCCATTGGTTTCAGCATGCCATTTAGGAAGCCTCGATTTTGGTAATTTGAACAGCGCCATTTTGTCATTTTGAAACCAGATGTGATTGCTATTGGACGAGAGCGTGAATTGAAGATCCAGGTAGGAGCGAGGGGTGGATCTACGGGTGGATCTGACTGTATCTGAAGAGGACCAAAGGATAGCCACGCCCCATAAAGCATATTCTGGCTTTATCCTTTATTCTAGTCTATTTGGGACTATAATTTACAGAAATGAACATTATGATATATCAAAGGAGACTTGAGACTTGCGATAGATACCATAAAATAATATGGAAAATCATTATTGAAATAATAAATCAGGTGGGAAAGTAGGGCCATTTTCACATAGACTTCTATTGCATTGAATTTCATTCTGCAACCACCGACGTCACCATCTGCTGGCCATTAAATGGAATGCAATTTTTAGAGATTTCCACATTGGCCTCACTTTTCAGACCCGAGTGCTTCATCCATCTTTTTATACAGTCTATGGGGAAAACATGGGACATAAGAGAACATGAAAAGACGCAGAAGAAACAGTGGACATTTATACGCACAGACAAGATTACAAAACTCAAGACGTGTGTGGAAAGACTACAGGAAACGGAGCAGAGGTGAGGTCAGAAGAGAGGAGACACAAGGAAACATTAATTGCATAATAAGTTACAATTAAAGAGAGAGATGAGACATTCCAAAAAAGGAAAACAAATGCAGGTGGACCGAAGGTACCGAAATGGAACTGAGGAAAACACAAAACATAAAAGACGAAATAGACAGAAACCTGACACATGGAATAAGTGATGCAGATAATTCTGCATTATCTGAGCAGACAGATGCGTCGTGGTTGAATTTGAAACTTTCTGCAAAGAATCTGATAGTGCATTAGTGTGGCTGGTGTGGAACAAAGTCTAAATGTGAGTATGTGCACAGTTTGTACGCATGTATGGAAATGGCTAAGAGATTAAGGATAGATCAGATTTAGTAAATAAAAAAAGGAAACAATAAATAAGTTTATACTTCATTCTTACTTCCTGCCGAGAACTGGGTTACAACTTTAGAGACAAAATCCAGATTGCCATCAATGATTGGTACATTAAAAAAGTAATGATGCTGCTTTGAGTGCTACATGAGTACATCCTATTGCGCTGATGATGTTAGGAAACCCCAGGATGACATAACTCCCTCTGGACCTCTAACTTCTGTGAGAGACTGTAGGGAAAGTCCATGTGGCATGGGAATATGATGGTGTACACCACTGTGGTCATAATTAGACTCAGTGAGGGCTGTGCAATACCCAATCAATCTCCGATCTCACACCGGGAGGTGCTGATGGTCAAACAACCCAAGGAGAGATGATGAAGACAGCAATTCCATTGGTCTGTTTGGTTGCTAACTCCAATGGGGGGCTCAAATTATAGCAGAGAAGGATCAGGGGAGCGGAATCTACAGATGAGTTGATGAGCCATTCTGTGCTCTCAGCTAATAGCTCTCAGTCTGGTCTCAGAAAACTGCCCTCTGCAGTGCACACCGTGAGCCATACTTTCTCACAGGGGAAGGATATGCCATTCTGAAAAAAAAATCCAAATACCCATCATAGGATCTGGAAACCATTGCATCTATCTGTCCACTTAAAAAATTGCAGTCCAATGTAATCTAGAACATGTGGATGTTGAATTTGTTTATGGAGAGAAAGGTTGCCCGCTGGCTTTCTGCAATGCTTTGCACTTCCAGTATCTCGATTATATCACAAAATGCTGTGCTTACTCATGGTCACAGCTGTGCTTAAACTGAGACAAATTCTATAAGTACAACTTCATAAATAGCACTTTTTGCCAGGGAACAACTGTATGCCTGGTTTAAGTGCATTTCTGCGCATAAGAATAATGCATAAACGAGGCCCGTAGCTCTGAGGAACAAAACCATTGACCCAAGATTTGAATAGGCAAATTTCGTTCCACAATACCTGCACCTCCACATTCTCTGCACTGCTCTACCACCTGCTAATACAAACACTGTGAGAATTCTGAAAAATTGAGAAATGAAATCTGCACGCAGGCAGATATGCATTTTACCTTTTTTTCCCTCATTATCTACAGAAGTAGAAGATGACAAGCGCATCATAAATGAGGTCATGGAATAAGCTCATAAAAATGTTCTGATGTATGCTCCCATTTGCCAGAAAAACTTGGAATTCTTCCCAACTGCGAAAGTAACGAGTGGTTTCGCATGACGAGAAAATCCCGATACTCCACTTCCTGGAGAGAGTGCCAAAGGTTTACCTAACTGCGGGACACTGGAACCAGGATCTGCAATCCCCATTGCGGGGAAAACACAAAAAAAGGATTAAAAATTTCAAGGTCACTGGGTAGGAAGAGGAAGTGATTTCTCATTTTCTCAAGATCTCTATGTGGTCTTTAGCCTCAAGAGGGGAGTTGTAAAAGAAAAAAAAAACACCGTAAAAAATTCGGGGTAATCTTTTGCATGAAACAATGTGGGCTGACAATCATGATTCGAGAAGTGCGCTCAGGGCCATGGCCATGGTCAGGGTCTTGTCGTAACAGAAATGGATATCTATCCGTATTATTTTTTTTTTCTTACTTTTTTTCACGCAGGCATTGTGAGGATGTACTAGAATAAAACGTAAATAACTTATTTCCTAATGTATACAGTCACCTATTTACACTCTGACTGGCATTTCCTCCTTAAACTCCATACAGTACTCTGCAACTTTGGGGAAGAATCTACAGAACCGTGCAGAAGTCTTACAGGCATTTAAACGCATTTAAACGCTTGCAAACATAATGAAATAAAAAAGTTTCCACTAACTGAGATATGAACTATACAGAGCTGTAAACGGTTAAAAACTAAATCAAACCAATATTTCGCGTAACTACGCTTAGCCTAAAAATTTGGGACACTGTCCTGTTGTGCTGTAGTTTTATACAATTATTGGCTTTTTGCTAGTTCCAAGCAGAGAGGAAAACTGGCCACTGCTCTCCTGAAGACTGACTGTCTCGCTTGCGTCTGTCCCTCCAAGTAATTGCAGACGGTCATGGCCATGATGATGTTGACATCAGGGCTCTGTCAAGACTATATTATCTGTATCAACTGTTTTTTTTTTTTTTTTTAATGAAATATAAACATTTATATATAAAACTAATATTTTTAAATTAGCACGTGGAATTTCAAATATACTTTTCATCTTCAGTTACACCAATGTGGGAAACAAAAAGTAAACATCTAAAGCCTTTAAAATTAAAAAATTTAATTTTTTTTTTAAATGTAGGGTGCCTAACACTTTTGCACAGTACTCTATATGGGTTTGTACTGGCTGGGCACCAACATAATTTGGAAGGTTTCAGGTTTCTACATCAACAGAGGAAGGTGAGGTGAGAACATTGCACACAACTCAAAGTCCAATGACCATATCACCTGCTTTTACATCAGCGTATCCCATATTTTTTAGTGGAGTCATAGCTGGTTTATTTGGACAAAGAGCAGGGGACTGGCTTTACTCATGTTGGCCTGCTCAAATTTTCACCAATAAAGATGTAACATCATGTCTTCCTGAATACCTGCAGATAAGTGATCAGCCTGTCAGTGACTATATTAGCTTTCAATCTCTAGTGCCTGCTATGTGGGAGTTAAAGCCTAAATTTTGTCCATTTTTGAACTTCTGTTGCACTATGAAGCAGAGATTAAACACATTCCAAAGAACAAAAACAAATTCAAGAGCAAACAAAATCTTGGGATGAACATAATCAAAAACAGTAACAAAAGCAATTTCAGTTGTTCCGGAGTGAAAACGCTATATTCACTTTGAGATGACCATTAGATAATATTATTGTTCCAATGATTTTTTTCTTGAAAAATAACTGGTGAAAAGAAAAATCTTTTCCGGGGGTGATTTTCTCGGTGCCCACTTGAGTGCCCCCCCCTATGGCTTGTAGGTTAGCGTCCGATTTGCACCTGCATAGCTATCTCCCAGGCTTTGAATTCTACACTGCAGTGGTGAGTTGGATTATTCATCCAAAATCAGCTGTCCTTACTTAGTACAAATGATGTAAATTTCTAAACCAGACTGTGAAATAACCTATCAGACACCTAACCTAACCCCTTATGCTCAGTGTTGCCAACAACAAAAAGGTTAGGTAGTTAACGGTATCCAATGAGCTTTGCTTCATGCTTTCAGTTTTAAGCTTAATGTCATTCAGAAACAAAGATGATTGTGCCACTTTCTATAAATAAATAGACAGCAACAATGTGTGGTTCAACAGTAAGGATTTCCCAATTGCTCAGGGCAAGTAAAATGACATGTGGGGTAAATTAGTAAGTTTCGCAACTCAGTTGCTCGATAAAGCGACTGAATACCAAGCTAGCTAACGTTCTGAATGAAACACATACTTTTTTCAGAGCGGATAATGGAAGTAACTAATGAGGCTGAAGGCTTGTAGCTCCAAGGGATCCAACTCTTGTCAAATGTGACATTATTTTCTCTCCAAATCGCTACGTTGAGTTTGCATTTGATAACTTTGCCATAATTTGGTTGTAAGATAATTCGATGTGCAGAATAACTTAATTTTCAGAGTCATTTAATTTGCATATATCGCAGCTAGCTAGCTAGCCAGTTATTTATCCTCAGTTATCCACTATGATTTTGAATAAATCAGTTTTCATCAGAAACTTGAGCGTCTTGTCTAGAGGTGACATATGGCATGGTAATTGTGTATTAGCTATGATGCAAAGCCTCAAGGGCCGATGAGTTTTAACTACTGTATAATACAACAGCCATGAACCTTATTTTGATAACGTTGAGTTATATCTTTATCCCGACAATTATTCATGTTAGTTGACCAGAAACTTTTCTATTTGAATGCGCCAGATATATAATTGCAATGGCCGGTTTTAGCACCCTAGAGGAGATTATCGGGGCTACATGCCAGTGAATCTTACAGTGTACAAATGTTTTTAAGTAGAGCAAGTAATTGTGAACCAAATAATGTATTTTAGTACAGTTTAAGCATTTTTTAATTACTTCCGCCAGGAGGTTATGTTTTTGCTTCCGTTTGTTTATTTATTTATTTGTTTGTCTGTCTCTTGGCAGGGTATCTCAAAAACGGCTGCATAGATTTTAACCAAACTTTGCAGGATGTTAAAGTAGCACAAGAGGAACAAGAGAACAAGTAAATTTTGGCATATCTAGGCCAAAGTACAGCTGAGATATAGGCCAAATTTCAAATCCATCTATGCTGGCGGAGGTATGAGCTCTCGCGAGTCCATTTCTAGTTATGTATTTTTTGGCCGTGGATGTGTTTAGTGGTAAATCCTGATTTAAAAATGTTGCTCACATTCAGAAAACAAACTTTGTAAGAAAACAAATAAAACGTAAAACTGTAATTGATTTCATGCAATTTTATTTCATTTAAAAGTTGTAGACTGACTCAGTGGGCCAGTTTCCGAATTTGGAAAATGAAAACATCCGCACCTATCCCATTATCGTTGCCAAATGACAGCTGGAGCACTAGCTTTTTTGTTAAAAAGGCCAGTGCCACTTGGACTATTCCACTCCTCCATTTTGGAGTGGTATGCTCCAACCCCCGTCTTTGAGTGGTATGCTCCAGCCCCCCGGACCTTGGTCTTCAGTTCTCTCCACAGATTCTGGATAGCATTGAGATCGGAGCTCAGGCTCCAGTTGTCCACCGGATTTCTTGATGGATTTGGCCTGTCTTCATCATTATCCTCCAGATCAATTTCTGGATGGATTGCTTGATGTTTTTACTGAAGATCTGATGTATCGTCCTGTTTCATAGTGCTCTTTAACAAGGTTTCCTTTCACTGAAAAGCAACCCCAGAAATACTCCCTGCCACCATGTTTGACTGTTGGGACCGTGTTTTTCAGGTTGTCCATGCCAAACCAAAGCCACATCTGATTCCCAAACAGCTGCATCTTTGTTTCATCTGTCCATCATTGACTGCCAGAAGCTTATATCTTCATCCAGGTGAGCAAGTTATTAAAGCTAGATGAGTTCTTGTATGTTTGAGTTGGAGAAGTGGAGGTACTGGTCCTGTTTCAAGGGTTCAACCAAAACACGGTCCCAACGGTCAAACACGGTAGCAGGAGTTTCATGCTCTGGGGTTGCTTTTTCAGCGTTGGGCCTAGAAACCTTGTTTACGTTAAAAAGCACTATGAAACAGTACCAGTATATCCAGATCTTCAGTTAAAACATTCCAATCATTGACTGAAAAACTTGGTCTTTCCAGGAATGGATCTTCCAACAGGATACTGATCCTAAACACAGGGCCAATTCCGTCAAGAAATGGTAAGTGGACAACAAAGTGAATGTTTTGGAGTGGCCAAGCCAGAGCTCCGATCTCAATGCTATCCAGAATCTGTGGAGAGAACTGAAGACCAAAGTCATGGCAAGGAAACCCTCAAACCTTAAGGATCTGGAAAAGTTTCCAAAAGAGGAGTGGGCCAAAATCCCCAGGGAGATGTGTAGAAACCTTGTGACCAACCAGAGGAAGCGTTCGGAGGCTGTAATCGTGAATAAAGGCTTTGCCATCAATTACTGAGAAAAGGGTATGAATAATTCTGGACATGGCATTTTTGTAAATCTGTCAAATAAAATACCAAAAAGTAATGTATTTCTCAAAAAATTGTTTACTGTACTTCTTACAGCCTTATATCAACTTACTGTGTCATTTGTGCAAGAATAAATTTGATTTGTCAAAAAATATCTTGAAAAAAAACAAAAATTGGTAGGGGTATGAATAATTTTGTGCATGACTGTATGTATGTGGTTTTATTCATGTTCATCACCTGTAAAGATGCTGTAAAGACACACAATGTTTCCTTTCATGGCGCTGCTCGTCGTCACGCTAATTAAGCCCAATTTAGTGCCCGCAAGTGACTGCAGGGGTAGTTTTCACATGTATAGAGCCTTTACTGATATTGCTATCCTTCCTGATTTGCGCGTAAGCTTGTTTGATGTGTGTACTGGATGTGTCACTTGTCAATTGTCACTAGCAGTCAAATATTTATAGGTGAAGTGTATTTACGTGCATGTGAAGTTGCATTGTTTGGCTATCAATGCCCTCAAGGGGAATCTGAGCAGTTTGTTCATTACTATGGCCTTATGGTTCCATCTTGTGGCCCTATTAGATATAGCAGTAACTAAATTCAGCCAAGCTGTTTGTTGGCGAGCTCATTTTCTGTCTTGACACTAGTGAAATCTTCTCGAGTGCATATATTGACACAGATATGCTTACCTTCTCGAGCGTGTTCTTGATCTAAGCAAACTGATGTGAAGGGATTTTTTTTTTCAAGGCAAATAATTCTTCAGCTGTTTCCTGTGGTCTTCTGGGCCTTTTGGTGTTCCTCAGCTCACAGGAGTAGCCTTCAACTTTAAGAATGTACCACATAGTTGATTTCATCACACCTAATATTTTTGCTATTCCTCTGAAACTTTTGTTTAGATTTTTCAGCCTAATGATGGCTTGCTTCACCGGCAGTGGCAGCTCTTTTGAATTCGTATTGAAAGTTAACAGCTGCAGATTTCAAATGCAAATACCAAACTTCAACTCAAACATGTTAGCAGCTTACTCGTAAATCAAATCAAAGAATGATACATACCTGGCCATGTAACAGTTGTGCAGCCATGTGTATGATTACATTTAGTCCTTTAAGGGGGGAGGGGGGTTAATACAAAAGGGCTGTAATTTCTTGACCGTTCCACCATTTTGGAGGTCAATACTTTCAAATTACAGCTGAAGTTTAAGCAGTTTAAGCTCATTTTCATTATTTAGTTTAATCTCAAATATGGCATGGTAGACTGCTAAAATAATAATGCCGTCAATGTCAAAACCTTGACAAACCTGACTGTATACAACTGACATTTGTCAGAAATGAAGAATTCTTATGGCACAAAAATGGACAGACCCCACAGATCTTGAGTAACAACAGGAAAACATTCTTTGACCAGAAGGTGTCCACCAAAGATTGGAGGCGTGAATAAACTGCGAAGGAAGCGAAACCAAAAACAAAGTGCAGAAATTGGAAGCAGCTGACTGTGAGCTGTCCCACCCAGGCAGTGTGGGGTTTCGCTGCTGCCGGCCACGTGACGACGTGCAGTAGAGTAGCCCAGAGGCATAGGGGTGGATAGAAAAGTTTTCGGGAAGGCAGGTAGAGGTGAGCGGTGTCCTGTTTCAGAGAAGGTTTTTCTGTTTCGTGCGCGGTGAGGGGGCGGAACAACCCTCGGGCGCCCATGTCGAATGGTGCTCCTGTCAAACAGGATGTTCCCCGCCGTTCCGAGAACGGAGAGTCGCTGGCTGGGCTGCTGTCACACAAACACATTTAGTGGCAAGGAGCGAGGGACGAACCACAGGCAGAACAAAAGGGAGAGAGAGAGAGGGGCGGGAAGGAGGGAGGTGTAACAGCCAGGCTTGGCGTGGCGTTTTGTGTTTACCCATCTCCTTTCTCGGCGTCTGGGTGCCGAGGAGCTTTCGTGGCCACTCTGAAAGAAAGGAGCGTTGGGGAACTTTGAGGGGCTCCCTTTATCGTACAGTTGGGACGCACCGGTGTTCGTTTGAGATCGGCGAGCTCTCTCCCCACATACCATCATCCTGTTCAGGCACGTTCTGCCGGAACCGACCGTGGGGCAGAGGCACAATGAGGGTGAGTACAGGAGGGGTACACTGCGGTGTCCCCAGGAGGTGGCGGGACAATCAAAATTTAGCCTGGATTTTTAAGGTGTCGGGGTGAAGCCAGGCCAGCGCGTTTGCAGTCAGCGACACAACACAAAGCTAAAGAATCAAATTAGGGTGTGAAATCTTTTTCAAAAGATTGCACGCTCCAGAGCTTAACTTGTCAAATGTGCATAGGAGTAGCTCCTATCGCACCAAGCGACCTTAGATGCACTTAAACCCGTCATATTTTATGGCAGTGTCATGTGAGATCTTGCAGTGTACATAATACTCTGTTTGTATAGCGAACAAATTTATCTCCCGAAGTGAAAGACCTCAATGTGCAAATAAGGTTAAGTGAGATGGAAACACAAAGGCGGACAGAGAGGCCCTAAGTCGAAATGGTGGGGCCTGAGGATTGTTCGGATGGGTAGTGGGGCGTAAACTTTCACTGGATAAATTGCGGGAGTCGGCAATCCTTCCGCTGCAGTTTTGTAAATACACATCAGCCTGCCCTGGAAATTACATTCCAAAATGACACATATTGAGAGCATCAAACAAGCTTTTATCATTTTTAATCTTCACAATAGAAAATAAGTCTCCCTCAGGCAAAGGGAGAATGTCCCTGGCTAATCCAGGAGAGATAGCAAGTCAAAACTCTTTTGTCCTAATGAAAGGCAGATTCATTACTTGGTGTTGCAGGTGGCTGTTGGGTCTGGTCTGTCTCAGCACGGCAGTACCGATGTTTGACCCATGGAAACAGTGCCTAACTCAGCTCCCCCTCCGCCACAATTTTCAAAGCACTGCTGTCTGTCACTCAGCTGAATGTGCTGTAGCCCTGCAACGACACGGAGGTACTTTGAGAACGACAAAAGAAGCAAAATACACCTGCTATTCAGGTTCAGAGTGACCCCGTTCTAGCTATTCAGTGAAACAGTCTTTGTTTCCTATGGGATCTATTCCCAGTGAGACTGCAGACCAATTCTTAAGAGATGCTATTTTCCCTCAACTGATTCCACATTTTCCAGTTAAAAGCAAGTTTTTTTTTTTTTTTTTCAGACCAATAACAAAAATTGCTCGCATATTCTGCAAGCTCACAGAAATTGGTCATAGCCTGCAATACTGGTAGTCAGCTGAAAGGGTTTTGTACGCTGTTTCTCAAACTACACTGGTCACTGATAAATCCCGTAGTCCAGTGGTTCTCGAACTTGGTCCTGGCACCCCACTGTGTATGCTGGTTTTTGTTCCAACCGTAATTGCAACCTTTGGATTTTAACAAGCTGTTGATTTGTCTTAATTAGCTGCATTCCATGTTTAGAGCACTTATTTACCACATTTTGGTGGACATATCCATTGTGTCATGAAGAATAAAAATCTTTGAACATATTTTCAGGTAAAAATATATTTAAACAGATAAAATTAGGCTGAGAAAATCAGTAAGCGCCAAATTAGGTCACTGAACACAGGTATTCTGAGTTCTTTCAAAATAATTTTCCCAAATTTAATAAAAATAAAATGACAAGAAACAGGTGTGGTTCCATTGCTTGCCAAATAATTTGTTAGTTTTTGCAAGCATGTGTCAACAGTTTCACCAGTAAGGAACCTATTGATTGTTTACCTTGATTAAGTATTTTGTTAAATTGTTTCCCTCTGCAGTTATTTATACTAATTTCTAATATATCTCAATCTGGATATGAAATTTTTATTCATCATGGCATGTATAGATTTGTCAAATGTGACTTATGAGGATAGATAACAGCTCTTAACATAAATGCGCCTAATTAAGACAAATCAATAGCTTGTTAAAATCCTAAGATTGCGATAGTGGTTAGAACAAAAACCAGCATACTCAGTGGGGCGCCGGTACCAATTTCGAGAACCACTGCCCTAGTCGTCTATGGGTGAAACTGAAGTCTTCTCCAAAAGGTTAGACCTATTTGCAAGATCGGTAAAATGGGCCGTACTTGTGTTGATGGTAAATTTTTTTTTTTTTTTTTTTTTTGTTTCGGCAAGCTGGTATACACACGTTTTTGAATGAGGTAAATGCTGTTGGGTGGTCTGTGGAGATATGCAGTGTCACAGCTGTACAAGCTGGCTAGTTTTGCATAGTCAGCCATTGAAATACAATAGACACTACCATCCACAGAAAGCAGAATTTCAGGTTCTGAAAGATGATCCTCCCTGTCTCGCTCTTTCACTCTCTCCTTTATCTGTTTCTTATTGCTTCTTATCAGCGTACCATAGTTCCTCCGTTGCCCTATATAAATCTGCTGTAAATTATTTCTCAGTGCAATATACTTCTGGCAAGATCCAAACACACTTACACATATCTTTCCACACAAAAAAAATGCAGAGTACCTGAGAAAAAGAGAGGGAAATATGCCCCTTTTTTCGTGTTATTTCATGGGCCGTGCCCTAGTACTTCGCAAATTGAAACTGACTGGGACATCAAAAAAAGTACCACAGATTCAAACCAGCCATACAGAAAATTATTCTAAACAAGCGTTGCCATTGTTAATTCCAGTACTTTGTAGTTTTTCAAAAAAGTATTATACAGATATTACTAGTAGGGGCAATGAGCTTTTGTCTGGAGTCCATTTAAACACACTGTATTCAATGTTGAGCATACTGTACGTAAAAATTAAACAGACCAAGTGGGTGTGTCCATGGGCCGCTCATTTGGTTTCCTCATTTGCGAAGCATAGGTCAATAGTGACTCAGCAGCCGAAACAATCCCCCCTCCCCCCACTCCAAAACCAACAGAGAACCAGTCACACTATACTTCTGCTCTCAATCTCTGCATTCACCAAAATCTCCATTCCTCACTCATAACGTTCACAAATCAACATGAATTGTGTTCACTTCAGGTCTATTGATTTATTTTGAGTCCTCAGAGAGTTAATTCCTGTATTTTCATGGAGTTCAATTAACAAAATGAGATTGCCGTCGAGTTAGTGCTAACCTATGCCTACCAAATCTTAACTGACTGAGCAGCCATTTTCCCACCCTCCAATTTTTTAACAGGAAAAAAAAAAAAACTCTATGGCAGTGACAGGTGCTGAGAATACCTGCATGTTACTCTACACCTCATATTCTTATTTCTTTTCTTTTTATTGGTTAATAAACAGCTAGGGTTCACAAATGCCTGGGCACACGCACGTTGTAGAATCCTGTGAACTGCAACCAGAAATATAAGACCAGATTGATCTCTGGTGAGATTTATTGTTTCCTGATCAGGAATTCTGAAAAATCTAAGTATTCAAGGTCTCTTTATTATTATTATTATTATTATTATTATTATTATTATTATTCTCTGAAATTATTTTTTAATACCAGAAAACAGGCTTTTAATTCTGACTTTAATGCAGATGCAGGCAAAAGTCTTTCACAGTGGTTCTCTTCTTTGGGTACCTCTATGAAGCGCAATCTCTCGGACCCAGGGGTCACGGCTAATACTTAACACAAGACTCAGATCTAAGTAGTCTCTCTGGCAGAAATTTTCAGTCAAGCTCATGCCTTAAAATCTCAAGGGTATAAGAGCCAATTATGACTCTGAGCCAGTATCAGCGCATTTGCAGCCTGGGGTCCCTTGTTGCAGCCCAGTAAACACTCTTTTCCCAGGTCAGTCCACCTGTACATTGTATCTAACAGCCAACAGAAAAGTTGATGTTGGGAAATGAAGATTCTTGAATTCAGTGTGTCGGAAGCGGGAAAAATGAGTGTTAGCATTGGAGCCACTTTGACCAGGACCAAATTGTGATGGCAAGACAACTGGGTCAGAGCATCTCCAAAACAGCAGGTCTTGTAGGGTGGTCCCAGTATGCAGTGGTTAGTTCACACAAAAAGTGGCCCAGGAAAGGGCAACCGGTGAACCAGCGACGGAGAAATTTGGCAGCCACAGCTCACTGATGCGCATGGGAGGTGAAGGCTAGCCCGTCTGGTCTGATTCCACAGAAGAGATACATGCTGGCTCTGATAGAAAGGTTTAAGAAAACACAGTGCTTGGCAGCTTGCTGCATATGAGGCTATGTAGCCAGTAGCCACAGACCAATCACAGTGCCCATACTGACCACTGTCCACAAAAAGTTCCTGTAACAGATACATGAGTATCAGTGCTAGACCATGGACCAATGGAGGATGGTGAGCTGGTCTGATGAATCACATTTTCTTTACATCATGAGGATGGCCGGGTGCGTGTGTGTTATTTACCTAGGAATGAGTTGGCACCAGAATGCATTCTGGTAAGAAGAGAAGCTGGCAGAAGCAGTGTGATGCCCTGGGCAATGTTCTGCTGAGAAATGTGGGGTCCCTGCATTCACATGGATGTTACGTTAACACGAACCACAGAACACTGCTGCAGACTAAGTGCACCCCTTCATGGCAATGGTATGCCCTGATGGCAAAGGCCTCAGCAGGATAATGCGCCTAGCCAAACAGCAAAAATTATTCAAGAGCGGTAGGAGGAACATGTCAAAGAGTTCATCCGATCCATGGAGGCACCACCTTACAACATTCAGGACTTAAAGCATCTGCTGTGAACAACTAGGTGTCAGAAACCACAAGACGCCTTCAGAGGTCTAGTGCAGTCCATGGGCGCATCTCAAAGCATAGGCTGCGGCCTTCAAAGGCTGCATTTTTAGGAGTCATCACTTAATTCCATCTGCCAAACCGACATGACCTCATTTCATCTCCATTACACAGCTTTGGTTTAAGCGAGATGTCACTAGTTTCGCCTAACCCTATCCTTAACTCTAACCGTTAACCCTAAACCTAGCCCCAAACCTAACCCTAACCCTAAATTTATCCTCATCTCTAACCCTAAATATTATTGTGGTGGATGGAAGTATATGGCGACTCCCAAAAATGCAGCCTTTGAAGTCTGCAGCCCACGCTTTGAGATGCATCCCATGCCTCAACAGATCCGAGCTGTTTTTGCGGCACGCGGAGGACCTACATACAATACTAGGACGGTGATTTCAGTATTGTGGCTAATTGGTAAATACAGAAAAAAAGTGCGAGGACTCTTCACTGAGATCTCATCGACATACTTAAAAAACGCACATTTTTAAATTCCAAATATTCTACCTTTTGTTTGAATTTGGAATGAATTCGTCAGCATGGGCTGACAGTAGGTAGCCTAAATACTATACATTTTTCACATTGGTTGAAAATATGGTCAATTCACGTTAATATATACGTTGCCTCTCCCCGTTTAAATTGTAAGAAAAGATCGAGTATGTTTGTTGAGTTTTCATGATAAATAGCGCAGATAGGCCCCAGCAAATGAAACACGAGGGAGGCGATATAAATTTATGGAAACAACACCCTCGATGATCTCAAGAATTTTGTCTTCCGCCTGCCATTCACAGCCCTATCAATCTTCAGGAGTTAACCAGGATATCGAAAGCATGCAAAATGAAAATCTATAGCCTATATTATTACAGAGTTGGGGATTTGCGTCATTTCCACACATCTCCTCCGAAACCTGAATAATGAGTCTGTTTTCCGCATCCACCGGTTTTACGGTGTGACAAAGACAATGCGCCAGGTTTCGAACTTAGTTATGCAGTGAAAACTGCATTTTGAAGCCGTTTTTGCAAGTAAAACCGGCTAATTCAATCAGCTGTTGTCGTGCCCGTGCGTAGCACAGGTATCGTTTAGTAGGTATAATTAGGCTACATATGGGTTGAGTAAAAAATGTGACCAACTGATGTGAGCGTCAGCGCACCGAGGAGGCTTTACGAGTATTTGGATGTAGACACCGGCGACGCGAGCGGAAAGCTCACCCTCCTCTGATCCGCTTTGGTTCACTTCAATTTGTAATTGAGTTCAGCCGCAACCATTAAGTTCTGAGACCCGTGGTCTTCACGTATGTGTGCGCGTTTCAGCAGCTATTAGGTTGTATGAGATATCTTTAGCCTGTACACTTATTACAATCAGATTTTGCCTGAAATAGATTGCATAATGACTGAACTGGGTGAATCCAGTTTATCACGTATATTTATGGAAATCAGTTACTTGTCGGTACAAGCATAGCTAATCCATGTTAGTATTTCAGGTAGGTTTCGCGTCGTTCTTTTTTTTTTTTTTGTTATCGGTGTCATATTGTTATGTTTGATGGTCTGTGAATTAATTCTGAAACTGCTTTAGCTGCTATATTCGTCTGGCAGGGTGTACATTCCCATGTTTTTGCCCGCGTTTATATAACAGCTTTGCTGCAGCTCGTTCCCCAGTTGTAATCCAATGAGTCGCAAGAGGTTGACTGAAAAGGCAGTCCAGGTGTTCAGCGCACAAGGACGTGCTGCAGGGTACCCTAACAATAGAGACCAGACACTTTCTCAGCATTAGCAGATGAATGAGCTTACAAAAGGTTTCTTTATTTTCGCTTTTTGTCCAAACTGTTTCACACGGGGAACCTGAGGCATGGAATCTCCTGTTTCTTTCCTTATACAGATGGATAATTATTGCCACCTGCACCAGTTAAAAAGCAGAATTAATTTCCTTAGAGTGTCCGTCAGAACTGTTTCCTTTAATTTTGTCTCACTCTTAATTTGTTTTTTCCCCCCTCAATTTTTCAGACAGATACACGGATTGCTGAAGAGAGCTCCAGACCTCTTAACCCAGGTAGACCTCAAGGTGAGCCTCCAAGTATCTCAAACCACGGTCAATGTGGGCAGGGCGCTTTTGTTTTTTTCATCATTCTGTCAGCTGGGCTGTCAGGTGTGATGGCAGTAGAGCCACTCGGTGGTAGTAATTATTACCTACACCAAGGTGGTTATGTTTTTGCCGGCGTTGGTTTGTCTGTCTGTCTGTTTGTGTACAAGATAACTCGACTCAAAAAGTAATGAACGGACGTCTCTGAAATTTTGTGGATGGGTCGCTATTACATCAGGAATGGACCCTATTGATTTTTACCGCGATCGGTTAAACAATATGGACACCACAGCAACCATCTCAAAATCCTATGCTGCAGATACCTTAAATTTTTATTGGAGCCATGCTCACTCGGCAAGATTTCGACTGTGCCTTGGCGGAGGTTTGCACTCTCAGAGTGCCTCTCGTTGTTCAATTAATGTCCGTGGATGAAAGAAAATTGGCATCTGAATTTATTATGATTTTTTTCTGCGCTGCAGCAAAGCAGGGGTCAGTCCAATTAACGCAAAAGTCTGTGACTGCGTGACCGAGGGATGGGTGTAAATTTACCTTGATGTAGTCAGTCAGATGATTACATCATCGGTAAGCTTTTATGGTGAGATTCAGGGAGTCTTCGAGTACATTTTCACAGTCCAGCCATGTACAAGGGTTTTATCTAGACTTGTTTATTTGAGGGCTTGATTTGAATATAATACTGTAGGAGGTTGTTCATAGTGTGTAGAACTGCCCCAGGTTTTCAGCTTGAGTATTTCCCTGCTGCTGTATAGTGTAAAAAGTTTGTGAAAATGGAAGTAAAATGGACTGTAAGCAGATGTTCAGTCTTCGATGTTGTGACCCTTTTCCAGGTGTGCCGCAGCCAGGGAGGCGCAGGAGATCCATGACTGCACCAACGGCATCGCAGGAGAAGGCCGCCCGGCGGAAAAGGGTGTTGCTCCTCGTGCTGGTGGTTCTGGTGGTGCTGGGTATATTGGTGGTGGCTGCGTACTTCAGTAAGTCCCACGTGCAGCCTGTCAGCCCACTCATTTCACTGGCTGTGCTTCCTTGTGTGTAGTTCAGTTCTGGACAAGATGAATTGAAAATGCGGTCATACAAGTGCATTCTGAACCACGCGCATGCTGAAGAATGTGAATCGAACCCATTTAGAAGTAATTTAAATGCGTACTCGCTTTCACACTCTTTACAAAATACATTTTGGTAAGTTTGCATGGGATTATGTACTTCTGAGGACATTAATGTGCAACATGTACCCAGTTGTCGAAAACATTATCACTTGACCCAACCATAATCTTGTGTGTTGCTTCATGCATTGCATTTACATTACATTACATTTATTAAGCAGATGCTTTTATCCAAAGCGACTTACAGTAAGTGCAGTAAGTGCCAACCCTTATGACATCACTGAGGCTATTTGCAGAACACTTAATGACATCAGTCATCTAACCCCTCACCCATTCCTTCTCTCCCTCCTTCAGTCAAGCAACTCATCGAGAGCAAGTACTTCTTCTGCTCGAGGTCATTGAAGTTCATCCCGCTTGACAATGCCTGCGATGGGACTGAGGATTGCCATGGGGGCGAGGATGAGAGTACTTGTGTTTCCAGCCTAACTACCGATAACATCTTCCCAGGTAACGCACTTTCGTACTCCTCATATCGCTTTATTGTTGGCTTATCGTAGTCTGGGTGGGGGGTGGTCAATGTTTAAGGGGTCTTCAGGGTGAAAATTTCAATATTTTTGATTTTCACATAAAATAAATAAAGGAATGCAGTGAGATGCCAGTAAACACCAAGAATCTATGTTTTTCCTGTGCCTCAATTGTTACTTGTGACTTTAAATGCAAATTACCAAAAATCACAATTTTGACTGATTTTCAACCTTGTGGCATTCATAAAATCATTAATATTCATCCGATTTACTTGAAATTTGGACTTAAGTTGTATCTGTTGAAGATCTATGAAATGACATAGGATTTTATAGATACTGTAGGTGCATCCCTAGGGGGTTAATTTTGAAAATGAAGCAAGTTGATGATGGTGATTTTCATTATGGTTACATAACAGCTCATTAAATATTCATAAATATTCCAAACAAAATAATCCTATGGCATTTCATAGAACTATCTTAACCTTTCATATGAGACTAATTTGAGTAAAATCTGACCATGGGTTATTGAAATATCAGTGCCACAAAATATTTTCAGATTTTGTCATTAAAGTGCCGTTTCCATGGCAACCATGTAAATTTTTATCAAAATACTACATTTTATGAGGTTAAAATCATTTTGAGTATGTTTATTTCTTAGTTTTTATTTTTGCATTATTATTGTTATTTCTACACTTTACCCTGAAGACCCCTTAATGCCTGATGAGCTGTATATTGCAGTACTATGAATGCATATTTGAAACTCCTGGGTTTTTCTATATCTGGAGGGTCACAAAAGCAAGGTACATTTTCCCCTGTGCTGACACTCCCCTCTCCCTGTGCAGTACGTCTGGCATCCAGCAGTAAGGTGCTGCAAGTGTACAAGCCTGAGTCGGGATGGAGGACGGTTTGTGCGGATGACTGGGGTCAACAGCACACTGAGATTGCCTGCCGACAGCTAGGATACACTCGGTGGGTAACAAAACTGGGCTGCACTTTGTTTCTTTGTGCCGTAAAGCCCGTTAACCTTTAGAGTGCTAAATGCAGCTATTGTTGCTCAATGATGTAAGATATCAAAATCAAAACTGTTGAAAACCTATCATGTGGTGACTTGTTTAAAAGAGCTCCCATAGGAGCTCTTTTAAACAAGTCGACACATGATAGGTTTTCAACAGCACAAGAAAATCTAATTTAGAATTTTTAAAAATTTATTTCAGCACCCTAAGGGTTAAATATTGCGCAGTCCCTGTAAGTGGTCTGTGTTTTTGTAAAGGCAAATTCTGAGTCAAACCAACAGATTTTAGAAATTTTGAATTCAGTCATTAATGTGCTTAGTTGCTGAAAGAGTACTATAACATGAGTATTACATATAAAAATTTAAAAGACCCGAGGTAGTTCAGTGTGAAAATATGGAGGGCTTCAATGCACAAAATTTTATAGGACAGTTTTCAGCAAGCCTTAAGTTGGCAAATATCTGCATATGTGTGACTGCAGGCCAACTAATTTTCACTGTTAAAGACATCTAACGGTGTAGAACAAACTCAGAAAACTTCAGGCGTGTAGCATGAATAGTTCAAAAGTAATGACTTCTGGCATTTTTTAGGAACACTCAGCTATTAGAGCCACAGCCATTTTTTCAAAGCTTCAATATTTCCAAAACTGAAAAATGTGCTTGTCAAAAATTCTGCACACTTGTTGTTGGGCACAATGACATTGTTTTTATGAAGTATGAGCCAAATTTTCATTGATTTGACATGGAATGACCAAAAAAGAGCTGCAATTCCTTGCATTCCTATTGATTCAAAAACCCATTAAAGCCTACAGTTTTGATACCCCATTTATTGTTTTCAAAACCGGCGTGCTGGAGTCAACAGTAAGTCATTTAGAGCAAAAATAATGTTATGATCCGTATATTGAAGAACTGCAGCGTAAATCAATCTGGGGTGGGTTACCCGATAACGTTGGATCTCAGGATTAACGAGTGTTTTCACAAGATTCTAAAGCAACAGACATTCCCTGGTAACATGGGTTAGTTTAGAGTGAACTAAGGAGATGCTTTAGTTACGAACGTGTTTGGGAAGCCCACGTTAATTTAAGAATGATCATAAGAGTCATTTAAAGAGGTTCTTGGTATTAAGAGGCTTTTGGGAAACCCACTGCTGATCTCCTACTGTATTGTGTTCAGACTTTCGAGAAACAGAAGAAAATATAGCCAATTAGGTGAAAGAGCTTGATTAGAAAATGTCACTGGTCGTGCAAAAATTTCCTCAAACTGGAGCGGGGCGATATTGACAAAATCAAATACCACAATATATTGGACTGAATACCTTGATATCAATATCCTAACGATAATGTTGATGATTATTCTATTGCTGCTTTGATAAGATATTTACACATGAGATTTTTGATCGTCATTACCAATGGGGAATATAATGACCTGACAGGTGGAGGTACATTAAATGACAGAACAGCTGATATTTGTTTAAAGTTCGGAAAATTGTTCCTCTTTACCGTAATACATACATTAAAATTACGAAAGACAATACTTATGCCACAAAACAATATTACGATATCCAAAATCTTTGATGATACTCAGTCTGGTATCACAATGTCGATACACAACTTCATTGCCCAGCCTTCCTTGAAACAAACACGTTTTTCCAAAAGGAGAGAAAAACAAGATTTAGAATCTGTACATTATTAAACTAAAATTTTTAAGATGAGCTGCTTTTTGTAGTTCATCATTTGGAAATGTCTGAAACTACATTACTTCTGTGATGAATGTGTTTGGAGTTGCCGGCTTATGCCTGAGGACGCACCAAGTGATTATACAATTGGGTGGATAAGCTTGTGATTGGTATATAATTCTCTCTCTCTTGAACAAGATGAATAGTTTGCTTTGTCTTTCAAGGGTGTGTCGTGCTGGATGGTAATTCTCAGTCCATCAGACGATTAGCTTGCGAATGTACGTATTGTCATGTGCTGAAGTGTGCAGTTGGCCGTGGAATATCACAATGAGCACATGCAATTTAAAGTTAAGTGTTCAGTATTGTGTCATTTCTCTCAAAAAAAAAGAACTTGCGGCATTTTCTTTTCTTAATGTATCTGTGTGACGCTCCTGCATTAGCATTGCCGTCCATCCGTGGGATCCCAGGCATGGCAAGTGCATAGTATTAAAAGTAGAATAAACTGGTGCAAATTTGAATCATATTGAAGCAATTTGGTTGAATATTACAAAATATGATTCATTCAAAAATACTTTTTCAGAGGGTTTAATTTTCAAAAGATTTTACTGGTTACATTACGGCATGATATATTCAGTAGTCATAATATGAATTTTGGGCAATTATACATTTTAAAAATGGGCAAATTCATGTTACTTGACTTAATGTCTCAGAAATGCTGCTGATAGGTGACACGCTGTAGTTAGATAGTTTATGGTCTGAGCAGTTTCTGTGGTGAATTGAGTAACCTTCTGGAAATTGGGCACAGGTGTTTCTGGAATGACAATATGATGGTATTTAAAAACCATCCATTGGTGCTGGGCAGGTTGTCCTAGCTCGCCCTGTGGACATTACTACGAACAGAAGGTTAAAGCAACGTTCTCATCAGGCTGTGAAAAGTGAATGGAAATGGCCATCAGGCAATCAAAGAATGTTCATGCAGGGGTTTTAACACTTTGATGATCAACATTTTCTAACATATGTTGTTTTTTTTGCATTGTAATCAGTTGCCTCCTCTTAAAGACAGTTTTACTGGGCTAAAAATGTACCCTTTTCTCATTCCCAGGGACCCTCGTAGTTCCAGAGTACAAGTCCGTGTCCTGCCTTCCGAATTTAGGACATTGTTCAGCGGGGTGCTGCCCACACTTGGTGCAGCTTCTGCCATTGAGCAGGTTGTCTTTGACAGGTGAGCTCCTGGAATTTTCTGGAAATTGCAGATCTCTCAGAATTATCTGAGCCCCTGAAGCTATGAGATTACAAATATGTAATTGGTATGTTCTTAACCAGACATTCTGCTGCCAATGTCAATGTCTGGTAATCAAATGAAACTAAGTTCTAGAACACTGATCTAGTATTTATGAAATGCACCTCCTGAAAAAAACACCTCTTCATAGGGTTCATTTGAATTTGAATTTGGGGGATCACACATTAGTCTGCGGCAGCCATGGGCTGAGGAGCTGCTGAATTTGGCACACGTAATTTCAGACGACTGCTGCTGTTTCAGTTAATGATGACAGTCATTTTGCATTCTGTCTGCCCTCAACCTGGAGCACTTCCTGTGTCTATGCACTTAAAGAAGACGTTAATGTCAATAAGTGCGCATCTTTGATTTACATGAACAAGAGTATCAGACCTGGCTGACAGCATTCCCAGCCCACCAAAAACACAGCATCACTACAGCATTAAATCATTAGCAAGTATTTGCAGATACATTGCTTGTTGCACTTTCGTATTCAAAACCAAGATGGCATACTGGGTGTGCCGAAACCTCATTTAAAATGCATTACTCAAAGCCAGCAGTTGCTGAATAGGCTGTATTTTATTTAGTTATTTATTTATTTTTTCCCAGATTAAAAAATGCCATAAAGATGACAGGCCTATTACTTTTGAATGCCTCTCAAAAGTGTTTTATAATCTTGCCTTTACAATTGGCTGAACAGTGTGAATAAGTGTGACCCTGATCCAGGATTGAACAGCACGCGTTTTTGTTGGATGTTTACTTTGTGAGAGAATGCGAGTATTGGCTGTGGGGCTAGTATGACTGTGTGGGGTCTGCCTCTGCCTTAAGTTGTAGGACTGGTGTGATCGTCCTGCATCTGAAACTGCAATGGTGGACGACGGCATTAACCTGTCTTTCTTTCTAAATGGGTTTCATTCATTTAACATACTCTTATATAGAGCAATTTTAAATCTAAGCTTATATTCATTATTATTCCTTCCACTTTTTGTTGATGCAACAAAATGATGCAACTGTGAATGTAGGAAGGTGTTGTAAGTAGAAACTGCTGTGCGCCTGTCCACCAGTGGTGGCTAGCGAACTGAGAATTGGTGAAGCGCAGACCATCCCTTGAAAATATTGATTGGTCTTGACCTGTTTTCAATTATCCTTCCTGCCCATATTTTCTGTTCAGTTTATTTTTAGCACTTTATACGGAGGAACTGTCACAAAGGCACTTTACAACAGAGCAGTACGGCAGATGCCTGGCCTGAGTCCCCAGAATAGCTCATGAGGTTAAAGAAAAACAAAAAAACTTAAAATGGGGAGAGAAATCCTCAATCGGTGGTAAGAAAAAACTCCCCAATTGGAAGACCTCTCAGGAGGAACTGGGCTATAGTGGGGGCGGCCCACCCTGGGCTGGCTGGATTAGTAAATGTTATTAGGTTTTGGTTTTACAATTCTACCTAAGTCCATTAAAAGCCTGTTGTGCAGGTGGATATGGTTATAGGAGTGAGTTTAACTCAAGTTGTGAACATAAGAAAAACTAGAGAGCACTCGGAGAGCGCATACCTCCACCAGCAGGTTTTGATCCAATAGCACTTATGCATAATCAGCTGCAGTATCTGGATCTGTGTCCTGATTGGTCATGAAATTTAATCACCTCTTCCCATTCGCACAGTCCAACTTCCCATAAAATTTCATGGTAATCTGTGGGACAGTTTTTGAGTAATCCTGCTGACAAACAGGCACACACGCGCGCACACATGCATGCGCACACGCACGCGCACACACTCGCGCGCACACACTCGCGTGCGCACACACACGACCACAGTACCTCCCAGCAGAGGCTATAAAAGGTGAAATGGTGAAGATGGTATTTGCGGTTGGGGGAGCCCCTTCAAAGAAACCGTGAGAAAGTTAATTTGTAACCCAGAGTCAAGATTTAGAATAGATTTAAATGACGTTTAAGGCGGACATTTTGTACACACTACGCACCGTCCAGCTCTGCATGGTCCAGTTCATACTTTCATTCACTTTCTTAGTTTCTCAGTATAGTGTGCCAGTTTGAATTGGTGATTGGTCTCACTCTTCCCCACTGCTCTCTCCTTCCATCTCTCTATCGCTCCCTCCCTCTCCCCCCACCCTCTCTCTCTCTCTGTGTTTCAGTCAGTCATGTTCGACGGATGGTGTTGTTTCTCTCACTTGCTCAGGTAAGCACACACCCGCATCAGTGATAGTAGGGCATACAGCTCTGCTACATAAAGCTGAGCCGCTGAGCAGGTTAAGTGAGATTCCTCTGCGTAAGCCACAGACTGCGCTGGAGGGTCAGCGGAGGGAACGCAGTGGAAATTCTCACACTCCCTGTGCCCCAAAGCTGGAGGGTAGCAGTGCACACTGGTGTATGTACTGTGTGTGTTACTGGTCGCAAGCAAAGGAACTCATAGGAACACAAGAATATGCACTGACTCAAAAGCGAACGAGCATGCATACAGAAACACAGGCTTGCACACATACACAGGCGCACAGATGTATGGAGAAAAGCAATCGCAAACACACACACACACACACACACTCACACTAATGTAGGCTAATATAGTGACTGGCAGTGCTCAGAAGACATGACTGGACTTGTCTTTAGAACTAAAATCAGATCAACTTGCTTGTTTTGCAATATTAAGGTTTGAGTAAACCTTTATGCCAGCTCAATAATACATTTTACTGTTTCTTCAATGAAATTAGCTGAGGAATAAACAAATGAATCCTGCTAGATATTTTACTGGTAGCAAGTGTAACCACACCTCTTGACCCTTTCACCCCCACCAATGACCAGTTCTCACTGCCATTTCTCCCCATGGCCTTTGTTGACATCCTAACTGAATTTCTGGCTGTCTGTTCTTATTCCTGATTGTTAAAAGAAACATAACAAAAAGAGCGCTATATGGCACTTGGGGGAAAAAATGCCAGTTGCACAAGAGTGCCATATGGCACTACTCGGGGTGAAAGGGTTAACAGTACACCAGTAACTTTGTAATGGCATAATAGTGATTTGTGCTGTATTGAGAAAAGCAGATGTTGTTTGTAAACCTGAGTTATTTCAAAATATTGTTATTTTCTGTATATTATATCATATATTGCATTTCATAATAAGAAGCGTGCTAAACATTGAGCTGCCCTAGTGGAACTGTGTTCTATGCTGGCTGTGTGCTGCTGTTTTTGGGTTTAATCGGATATATCTGGTTCGGTGTGGGGGTACAGACTGTGGCGAGAAGCCGGCCCAGGACCGGATTGTAGGCGGGAAGGACACCGTCATCGAGGACTGGCCCTGGCAGGTGAGCCTGTTGCTGAACGGGCAGCACACCTGTGGAGGGTCCCTGGTTTCCCCGCGGTGGATCGTCACGGCAGCACACTGCTTCTCTGGGTCAGTGACGTTATCTCTGCTCATTAATCGGGCTACCTGTGAGGTAGCTCAAGTCTACCATTTTGTCTATTCATCCATCCATCCATCCATCCAACGCACGACTCACTACCCTTTTCCATCCTGGTCAAGGGTAGCTCAAGTGTATGCTTATTTAGCGTCAAGTTTGTTCTCACTTCAACCCTCTACTGCCCCCTGTGTGTGGACTATTGAAATGCCCAAAAGACCCTCCTAAAGGATGTTGCCTTATGGAGGTATTTTTGAAACAAATAAGCACACTCCCACCTTCTGATTCACCTGTCCTTACCCTAACCCTGTCTGTCCATATTTGTGTTTCTAAAGTGTTCTCCTGAGAAATGACCATTCCTTTTTGTCCCCTATTTGCCTGATGATTCTTTCGTCTTAATCTCAGCCTGCATTGCAGGCTATCGGATTTGAACTGTGCTTAAATTGGAAAAAAGTGGGTTTTCTGTAGAGGCCATGTGCATGCATATGGGCCAGGTCACGCGGTAATGGAGTTACAAAATTGTAACTCCGTGACCGACCAGTTTTTTGCCGTTTTCACCCAAAATAAATCAAATGAACGAAATTAGCTATTTTGTTTTTTGAAGTACTAGGGAAGACCTACACAAAGACATTTAAATTGTAACTCTATCTTACTTAGTTTTGGAGCTATGGTATTAAATACACCAATTTTGTAACTCCGTTACCGCGTGACCTGGCCCATATGTTGCTCATGTAGACGGCGTCGAACGGTACTTGCCCTCACCATCATGTCTCAGATCCCTCGCCTCATGATCAGTTTTGGTTGCTGTCCGGAATCTGTCACGTACAGGCTTGTAACCAGATGCGGCGCTCTTGAGCTACCGTAGTCACTCGTGGCTGCCCTAAGCGGGGTCGGTCAGCAAAAGTGCCTGTTTTCCGTTCTCGGACAGACAGCCAACTGATTGTTGACTGATGACAGTGCAGACGCTCCACCTCTCAGCGGCTGAGATCTGCCCGTAACATGCCAAAGGCTCTTTTTCTCTCCCCTGTGTCATATGCTGTTCCATTTTTTTGATGACGTAGCATTTTCATTTTTTTGTTGGCTTTATGTAGGCTATTAACCGCACCCAAAAGTACAAGTCAAGCGTCACTGTACACATCACAAACAGCTCAGCGTTAGTTTTCACTGAAGTGCTTGGGTGCGTTCATGTGGCGCGCGTCAACATTACAATACCTCGCGCATTTCTTTATTTCCACTCGTATCTCGCTGGAAAAGCAATAAAAATCGATTGATTCTTGATCGATTGATTCAGTACATACATCACTGTTGCCTTTTTAATGGGACCAAGTATATTTCTGAAAATATTTTCACTGCACAATATTAGGCTCTTCTTCAGACTCACACAAGAAGAGATTACGGGCTCGAAACGTTACCGCAATTAAACCTTTTTCTACGGGAGCGCTTTTTGGTATGCGGATCTTTTTCTTGTCTTTTTGCACTTTTTCTCTTTTGGATCCAGCGCCCGATGCCTAGAAGTTTTTTTGGGATGTGCATATCACACTACGTTCTTTTTCACTGCACAATATTTGTCTTTTAAATGTTTTTTTTGCCTGGTATAAGTGGTGGAATTATAGGTGCTAGAATTAAAATGAATACCTCCACAATTACATTAGTGTGCATAATTACAAAAGCTATGTCTGCAATTACAAATACAAGTGCTAATATTGCAGTGGCACGTAATTATATATGTTATTAATTGCTTATTTCCGTATTGCCTCGGTATTGGCCTGAGGGTCGCCGTATTGGCCTGAGGCCGCAGGCCGAGGGCTAATACCACGACCCAAAGGCCAAAACCAAGGCAATGCGAAAATAAGCAATTTATAATATTTTTATTAATTGGTTAAGTATGTTGTGCTATCATGACAATATTATGACTATGACTTCTGAAGTACGCGACTTCAAGACTTGGCCAATAAAGCTTAAGGTCGGCCAATACAGGATATATTGGCAGGCCGTTTTTACTGTGTGCGAGCAATAACATTCATAACCAATTAATAAAATGCTTTATATATGTTTACCCCACCCTTCACCCCTGCAGCAGTAAAAAAGAGTTGAGCCGGTGGCAGGTGAGGACCGGGCAAACATACACTGGGTCCAGTGGAGGCTCGTCCGTGGACAAAGTCATCCTGCACGGGGATTATAATGCCAGGACTAATGACTATGACATTGCCATGATGAGACTCAGCAACCCCATCACCGTTGGAGGTATGTTTCCCCGCCTACCTACAATAGACCTCCGATCCTCACCGTACTTTGAAAAGTGAGCTGATGTTCTCTGACTGCGTAAGTTTATTTCAGTTGTCCGTCGTGATTTTTGCATCAGCGCTAGAATGTTCAGTCAACAAAACTCTAACCCCACATTTGTTATCTTTCTACTGCAGGGATAATGATATTAATTTCTGATGAACACATGACTGTTTCATTATCGTTAGCCTCATAGCATGATTGCCTAAGTCATATTTTTGCCAAATTGCGATATTGGCTGCCTTTTCCTTTTTGTTGGCTAAAAAATGTGTTTTTCCCTTTTTTTTTCCTAGTCAACCCTTAATAAAATCTATTCTCTTAAATAATAAAAATAAAAAAGTAAAAAAAAAACCTTTTAAAAATAGGCAATTATGCTATGAGGCTAACGTTATGCTGCTTAGCAGTCTTTCTATTGAGAGTGCAAACTAGTGTACAGCCAATGAAAGTTGGGAAAGGTAATGACTTGTTTTGGCTGTTTGACTCCTTGACTGTAGCTTGTTTCATGGGTGTTATTATGGCCTTTGTCTACTTGCCATTTCCATCCACTCTGTATTGAGAGAAAACGATACAGAATTTGCTACATGCTCGAAATCTATTCATGAGACATAACATGGTGTTTTTACATCCACCGCAAAGTGGAAGGGGGATAGACTTATTGTTGTCAGTCTGTCCGTGTATCCATCCCTCTCGCTTCATTTTAGGGCCAGAACTCCTAAACCGTTGAACATTTCTTAGCAATGTTTAACCTTTTAAGGTGCTTATCACTGTTATTGTCACACAAGGCGCAAGTTATACGAAGCAAAATTTCAGATTTCAGCTTTCAAAAGGGCAATGATTTTGTCCATTTTTAGTCAGCAAATTAGTTGGCAATGACCTTCAGATGGGTTCGCAAGTACCTGTGAGTGCTGAGGGTCGTTTGTCAACTACATAATGAATGATTAACTTTTGGCGGGATAGAGTGAGTAAAAAATTAAGCACTTTAAGGGCTAATGTCTGCATTCATCTTCCTGTGTAGATGTGTCTTTTCATACTTCCTTCTGTCCTCTTGTCCATCTGTCCGTCCCTCCACCACGTGTTGCTTCCGAGCCAGATATCAGCCATCCCATGGTGGGGATCTGAGTATTTCATGCTTGTTTTATTTAAGTTTGCCTGACCTCTAGTGGTTGCTATCATGCATGACAACTGTCAGTTCACCGGTTGTATGCAAAACTAGCGTTTCCAGATGTAATGTGTATACCTGTGTTTATTTTCTATATTTAAAATGTGAACATCTTGTTTGTTAAGGATTTGAATAAGTGCCTGATGATGATGATGATGGGTATATTTCTCCAGAAACTAGACGGCCTGTCTGCTTGCCCCCCTTCGGCTTGATTTTGAAGGCAGAGACCCCTCTGGTGGTGACAGGATGGGGTTACTTGGAGGAAAGGGGTAAGACCTTCTCTATCTGTCAGTTGCAGCTAATCTTCACTGCACACGTGCCTCGCCATTCTGGACTTGAATCCTCGTTCTGAAGCTTGTCTTCTGCTTCCCACCCCTCCAGGTAAAGTGTCTTCTGTGCTACAGAAGGCCATTGTACCTCTAATAGACCGATCTACATGCTCCAGTCGTAAACTCTATGGATCAAATATCACTCCCAGAATGCTGTGTGCAGGGTACTTAAAGGGCGAAGTGGATGCCTGCCAGGTATGTATAGTTTTGGGGTTATTTCGCAAAGGCAATTCTCACCATGCTTGGCAAGCGCTGCTGGTGTAGCTACGGTTAGGACCAGTCGGCTAATATGCAGCTCACACTAGAAGATGTTTTGAGATGTCATACGTTTTGCTTTTTGAAACCTTACTGATAAAATATTGGCAAACAACTTGGTAGAGTGGGCTGGTGCACTAGGCTTGTCATCACTATACTAGCATTAGAACTTTCAAGGAACTACAGTCTCGCTATCGGAGATCTCACGCCTTAAAGGGTTTGATGTGGAAAAGGTGTTAATGCAAGACCAGGCGAGTTTAATGTTTTATTAAGAGGTTGACAAGAAATATTCCTCCTGATTGGAAGGCTCAGGACATCCAGCCGTTTATTGGATCCGATTATGCACAGATGCAGTAACTGTTAGGGACATCTATGGCACCCCGACACCAGAGTTGGCTATAGTTGGCATTTTTTTGCAAACTTGATTTTACCCATTAAGACCAGATGCAACATTTGCGTGTATATCCCTTTAGGACTGGGGGCGACATCTACATGCTTTTTCCTTTAACGACCCCATTGCGCAAATATAGACACCGGCGTCAGTAAACTCTGAAACTGAATTGCTAAATAATTATTCAATTGAATTTCCAAATGTCTTGCTTCTCTGGTACAATTTCCTCCAGTCTCTGTGACGCAAATACAGAAATATAAAATCTTAAATAGGCTCATGCACGACAGGCAGAAATTGGCCTTATTTGTATAATGTATAAAAGGGAGTGGATGCACTGTTTGTGCATTTAGATGATGTAATCATTTTCAAGAAATGCGACCGATGAAATGCATTGTGATTTACTGGGAAAGGTATGGGATTTGTATTTCAAAAAAAAAAAAGATTCCAAAGCTGCGTTTCATGCGGGCCAGCCAAACCTTAGTGGGTGAGACACATTTCTGAGGAGGTATGTTGGGAGTTAGCGGGATTTCACGGTGAGTGGATGATGATGATGATATTATTATTACTATTATTAATGATGATATTATTATCTTAATTGTAATGATGATGTTAATTTATGATGAAAATCATGGTGATGGTAATGATGATGATGATGATGATGGCTTACAAGAAATGAAATCCCTCTTAGAGCGAGGGCATGCCGAAATCTTCAGGGTCAAAGGTCATGGTGCCATTAGTTGATGAACTTGACCTTGCTTTTGAGGCTAGAGTCGTCATTTTCAATAACGTGAGGCCTAAAATAGATGCCAGTGCCAACAATATAAGCTTACTCGGAATGAAATGTGGCCAGTTATTTTTGCTAGAAATTGCAAACAGACAAACTGAACTGATCCATAGACATGCCAAAATCATAGATTTTTTTTATTATTATTACTTTTATTATTGGAAGTAATAATGTGTCATATGCTTTCATCGTAAGGAACATGCGTACCTGTGTGAATACCGAAGTGAATTTAAAAAAAAAATTTTGTTAATTGATTTTTTTTTTAATGTTAATAAACATCAGAGCAAAGCCAATGACTTCCAATGATTGCCAAAGTTTTTAGCTCTCAAACAGGGTTTATTTCATGTTTCCATCTGCTACAGAGGATGAAAAATGAAGGTTTTGGTCAACTTTGACTATTCCGTGAAGTTTTTCAGAAAACCCTCAGGTCTTAGGAGGTTGTTTATGAACAATACCCTTGGGTTTAGAATGTTTTTTTGAAGGCGCCTGAGGTCTTAATGGATCCAGCGTAATGTGCTGTGCTTTAATCTCTGACTCTTATGTCCCAGTTTGAAACACTGACGGGTCTTCTCTGTGCGTGGCTTTAGGGGGACAGTGGTGGACCTCTGGTGTTTCAGGCCAAGCAGTGGCAGCTGGTGGGGGTAGTTAGCTGGGGAATTGGCTGTGCCCGACAGAACAAACCAGGGGTCTACTGCAACGTAGACGAGCTGCTCAACTGGATCTACACCGTTATGGAGGTTAGTGCATGCATAGGGCAGTGTGGATCTCTGCTCACGACTGCATTTCCTTGGTCCTGGGACAGCTGCGTATCTGCCGCACCCCAGCACTTCATGCACAGTTTGAAAATTTGCATACACAATGTCCAAGAATATTTAAGCACACTCTGCTGCTAGCCAGATCAGTTTGTCCTTAATATCTGCTAAGACCCATTTCTTTACATTTTCCGCAACCTTCTGGAAGACTGGAGTGTTTATTTCAGGAGATATTGGTGACTTATTTCAAATAATGCTTTTCCTTCCTGTCCGCCACATGGTGGGGGTGATTATGAGTCTGTTTCTTTACTCTTGGCCTTTTCAGAAAAACTCCTGAGGGTCCGCAGCACCGGAGGAGCGAGGAGCTGGAGCAGCTCTTATGCACTGAGAAAAATTTCTATTTCTACTTTGCCAAAGTTGTTAACATTAGTTACGCATGCAGAGAAGGGCAGGGACGCACTTGTACACATACACTTACATGACTGTACGCGTGCATTTACACATTTACATGCAGGCAGGCAGGCAGACAGACAGACAGACAGACAGACACACACACACACACACACACACACACACACACAATACCTACCAGCCAGTATGACACCATTCAGGATCCCCTAATTCACATTTCAGTTTCCTTTCTGAATGTGCCTGCACAAGAGCTATGCAAATCCATTATGTGATCAGTATAACACAAACGTTGGCACTGAATTGATGCTTATGAATCTAGTGATTTGCATATGATTTTGAGAATGACCTAAACGTCCAAAAGTTTTTAGTGACTTGCGCCTGGTGTGCGTAATTTGGAATGTCATGCATCCTTTGGCGTGTCACTGGACACAAATCGTACTCCTGTTTACTGGAACTGAGAATTTTATGGAATCAAATTGTATAGAGTGCTCATGTAGCTGGTATTTAGAGTATAAGAAGTGGTACAGTTCTTACGGATGACCATTGTAAATGTGTCAGAGTATCTCAGGGTTTTCTTACCTTTAAAAAGACGTAAGGAAAAAAAGTGTACAATTCTGCAATTTACGTTAAATGGCCGCGAAAATTTCTTGAATTTTTATTGGACTTGCAATGTCGCATTTTACAAATTGTCTCAGAATGTTCTTTCCAAGCAAATCTACAGTGATGATTTATTGCTTCTTGGCAAATTTGGGCCTGAAAGATGATCTTTAAACCTGCGTGAACACAGTTATGGCAAAGTGCACCCAGTGCGATTTTAAAGTTTACCACCAAAGACCTTTTTATTCACTCGCAGTTTTCTGGTTTCAGGTATTTCTCTTTGATTTTCATCCATTTCTATAACTAGTTTTAAGCTCAGACATGTTATTGTGGCCTTAATGTTGGACAGCATCAGGGAGGGAATTAAATGGCTTTCTGTTGTTTGACAATTGTGTTGGCAATGATCATATTGTGTTTTGTAAATATTGTAAACATAATGATTTTTGCCTAAGTTATAAGTACAAACAAAAACTTGTTTATACTTTTGTAATTGTCTTGTAAATATCATGTGCAATAAAGTCAATGTTTGTGTATTTTTAAATTAGGTAATTTTTGAAAACTGAAGACCTGTGCATGTGTGTGTTTGTGTGTGTATGTGTTTGGATATCATGGATATCATGAGGGGGGAAAAATATATATATATATATATATATATATATATATATATATATATATATATATATATATATATATATATATATATAAATATATTATATAATGGTTTTTAATGGTTTTTATTGGGAAAAAATATTTTACATCCAGCTAGGTATCATTACAAAGAAAGTAGTGTAGTCTCCACTGTTTTATGAATGTTTGGGAGAAATTATTAAACTAATTAATTACCTAGCTACCTTTTTAATAAGCAGAAAGTCAGTAATTGGAAATTCATGAACCAGGAGCATCATAATTCTTTGGACAGTGACACATTTTTCTTTTGGTTCTGCTGGCTGAGTCAATCAACAGTTCTGAATCCAATTAATCATGCACTTTACTTTCTGAAGAGGATACTGAACAAATGGGAATTGAAGATGACCACTCTGGCCTAACAGAGCATGATCAGGGAAGATGCGCTGCATTTGGTAATATCAATGCATCACAAACTTCAGTCATTCCAGGGCTCAAGAGTGCAAGTGTTTCACTCGCTTATGCAAGTTAAAATGATAGTAAAAAATGAAAAAAAATTTTAGTCCTTTGGAGCAACTTCTGACGAGGATTGAAACTGAAATTACACTCCAGCGTGCGATTGATACCATGAAGATAAAAATTGCAATTCCCTCATATACGCAAACAATAAACGTGAGTTGGAGCATTTTTGCCGTTTGGCTGGTTGCCATTTTGGTTCTGTATCAGTCACCTGAGAGTCTGCCGGGAAGTGAGGTATGTTGAGATAATGGCGATTGCAGTGTCGCTCCATCCCTTACCAGATGCAAGTCATACTTTGCCCCGCAAAACCTAATCGCTGGTCGTGTCACTACTGGCGACAATCACTGCAAACATTTGCAATCAAACATTTGTAATAACTGGCAATGAGTCATGGTGTTCTTGTGGAGGAAATTTGGCCCACTGTTCTTTGAAGGTGGATTTTCAAGCATGAACTCCCTCAAAAAGTAAACACAAAGCCCTACTTGTAAGGGTGCTGTTTCTGTATCTGCATTAAGATATTCCATGTGATCCTGAAGCTCTGTGTTTGTGCTCCAAAGTATCCTTGCCCACATCTGCCTTTTTAAACTTAGGGGCACATGTATTTCTTAGAATAAATGTTAGCGTCGAGCCCTGCCTCATATGCAATGGACATGCTTCCAATTGTGAAAAAAATTACTATATTCTACATTATCTTGAACTGTTCAGTAGTCTTTTGCACCGAAAAATAGGGGGACTTTGTTTACTAGATACTGTCATCTCCAAACAGTTCATCCGATATCAATAAAAACACCATCAAAATAAAGCTGACAGTCTGCTGTTCAACCACATGCTAAATGGATTGTTTCAAACTCTAGAGTGCTAGAGTACAGAACCAAAATAAAGTGTCCCTGTCCGGTAAAGTATGGTGCTCATTGTTCTTCGAAAGAAAATCAAGTGAATCAAAATGTTGCACACGTGACCAGATGTCATCAAATAAAGAAATACTTTAAAATTAATGTAAGGTATTGAATTTATTCCTTACTATTTTCCATACCCCAAAACTATGAACATTCTAGATTTTTCAACTTCGCAGAGTTTTTGAAGTCAAATAGAGTTATGAAAAACCTGTTTCTGTGTGAAGTCACACATGTGGCCAGTCAGATTTGACCTCTGACCTTAAGCAGTTAAAGTTAATGTAACAAATAAGATTTTTACTTGATAAACTTGGATAAGTAGTACTGCTATATAAGGTCCACAATCATGAACCTCCAATGCTTTTGTAAATGGAGGAAATTTTTTCTACTTTTGCTACATTTTTGGTCACACACGTGACGAAGAATGGCCCAGAACCTTTAAAAACAAATTTCAATCACACCAGCCTGAGCAAAACCACATCACACCGGATGGACTTTTATCCAAAGCTTTATTTGTCATACATTTTATTTCATTTTACAATCCAAAAACTATAGTGTGCATAGTTATGAGAGGGGGGAGATGGAGGACATTGTACAGAGGAGAGGAAAGGGAGTTGCACATTCATATCTATTATTTATCATTGCTGAAGTAAGCGCAGACAGTGCTGGAAGACTGCTCGGAGGTGGGTTTCAGCAGTGGGTTCAGTCAGATGCTGTGTTAGAGCGCGTGGCAGCAGTCAGGCTGAGGGACGGTTCTCCTCTTGCCCCTCCCAACAGCTCACCCAACCTCCCGCCTCTCGCGCGTTTACTCGACATTCATCCAACAATCAACCTCTCCTCGAGTACCCTCGGCAAGATTTCTGTGCCCCTCTATTTATGTGCCCCAAATCCAACTTTTCAATGGCTTACTTTTTATCTCTGGCGCAGTCGAGGAGGCAATGCTGGCTAGGCAGGATTTGAGAGCGTGACGAGGCGGAGGACATTAAAGTTTGTACAGGAGGGTACTGACGGGTAACAATGTCAAGCAAAGGGAATGGGGTCCTACGCTTCGCCCTTGGCCTCGCTGAGCTGCGACTATGGTGCGTGTCTGTAAATCTGGGCAAAAGCTCTCAGGAAGTACGGCTGCATTTAGTAACTGTATGCAAGTTTACGACAGGGCCTAAGGCTGTCTGTGTCTCCTCCTGGTCATGCCTCTAATGTAGATAATATGCTTCACTTTGTATAAAGGTTTAAAAACTCTGCGGGAGAGTCTAGTAAAAATTAGCTTCTGCCTTACCGACTGGGCTTCGTATGAGACTTTTAGAAAATTGAACCCATTTTGTAGGTTTTGAAAATGGCAATGGGTGACGGCGGTTTTTTAAACCACTGGTGAGTGACACCGTCTCTGCGCTGGAATGTGGAGAGCAGAGAGCAGACTACAGACTCTTGGCGTGGCAGTGAGAGTTGGAGCTGCTCAGGCAGTGAGCCGCGGAGTTTATGAAGCTATTGTCAAGCAGGACTCTTGGGCTCAATCCCTTCTTTTACTTTGCACCTCCCTCCTTCCTTCCTTCCCTTGTGACCTTTCCTTGATTGTGGAAGATGACGGAAAAGGATATTGAAGGTGGGGGAATTGTGGAAAAGTGAATCAAGCAGTTGGGATGCACTTGCTGATTCAAACCTCAATTGGATGCCATGTGAATTACAAACATGGCAAATGCTCAACAGATGTGGAGAGCTTAAGCCACTGACCAGTTGTGTCAGGCATTTAGGGAAAATATTTCCGGAAAGCGTGTTCCCTGGTTTTCTTGCTCCCATTTCCTGGTAACTAACTCTAACTCCTTGAAGGAACATTAAAATGAATTGGAATCTCCTTCATGATGGTGGCCCTCAATCGGTTGCTGGGTGAAGTAAGGAGGAGCCATCAGGAAAGGAAGGTGGAGGTCAAAAGTAAGCGATTGGAATGAACACTTTGCTTTGAGTTGGAGCAACAATGTGGAATAGTGCTCCCCCCACACTGTGGCTTGAGCTGTTCCAGCCAATCAGAGAACAGTCAGGTGCACTGAGGGGATTTCACCAGTAGGTGGCGCTCAGTCAGATTGTTCTGCTTCTCATGACCGCAAACAGCTCAAACTGCCATCCACTGAAGATGCCCTCTTGTACATCACTGAAAGAGTGCGGCTTGACTATGGCATGTTTTCCCTTACTGATTTTATGATGCCAGTTAGATCCAAAATGATGTCATTAACTATATAATAATAATAATAATAATAATAATAATAATATGTTCTGTGCATGTTAATAATAACGACACTACCGGTCACAAATATTTGAACACTCTACTCGTGTTTTTTCATGTTTTAGAGAGATAAAATAAGTTTTAATGACTTCAAATTGTGCAAAAGAATGGCAAAATAATCTGTAAAATTAAGATAGTGATCAAGTTTTTGGAGTTAATAAAAAAATTTGAATCTAGTATTATAAACACATAAACAAATAATGCCCATTTTCTCACAAAGAATGTGAAATCGACCTAAATTGGTGCAAATTGGACAGAAAAACCAAGAAGTCAAATGAAGTGCTGCCTCGGTAACTTCCAGAGTTATAAACCTTCGGAACCACGTGGCTGCCATTTTAGAAAAAAAAATTACTTGAATCTGTTAAGCAGTTATCGGGGCTAAAGGCAGCCACTTCGATCAATGATTTGGATAGATTTTTGTAAAGTAGAATTGCATTTAAAGTTCGTTTTTGCCCAATTTCGGTTTTCTAAAACTTTGGACCAGTTTCTTCATCAGTTCCATTTTTGGTTTCTATAGAACCCAGTTAGTAGTAATAATATTTATGACTCTACTTATCAGTAATTATAACTACCTGTAATAACATGAACTGCCTTACTTATCTAATTTCTGCTTCTGCAGGTACAGACTTAATAGTGTTTTATTGTCACCTTAATTCAAAAGCCACTGATTGCCCCTGAATTATGAAATAATGTTATTTTTTAATGCAGTTGTAATTATGGTGCAGTGCCCAGCCTAGGAACTGCATAAGGAAAATGGTGACACATAAATCCCACTGAGATACAGCCGTGTGGATATGCCGCAGTACCGCTAAGTGAAGCTGGGTGCCGCTCAATCAAGGTAGGGAAAATATACCCTGAGGCTGCACATACAGGGCCAGCGATCAACCATAACAGAGCTTGTGGAGCAGAAAAGGCTGTTAGCGACAAGACCACAATTACTCTGCTTGAATGCAAATCTTAATCTCACAGAAACGACACGGATAAACATTTATCCATGAGATACAGGAGAAAAAAAAGATAGCTAAGCTGTTTGCTGACAGCACTCTCAGTTTTGCATGCCAGCGCAGTGAATCATAGGGGAAGTAGAAGTGAATATGAATTATATATTAAAGCCCACAGTAAAATAAGCAGGATTAATACGTCTGTTGTTCTGCATTCCCTGGTAAATATGAATTTAATAAAAATGCAATCTCTTTGATCAGTGCCTGAGAATATTTTTAGTAAAATTTGGCCAATTACAGGTGCGATAAAACAGTATTTACATAGAGGAGGCAGTTAGTTTATACAGCCTACCAGTTTGTTAAGCACTGGTCACTCAGGTGGTTCTGACAGTTAGTTATGGGCAGTGACCCTGGGAAGACACCTTTGTTCAAAGTCGTTTAGTTAACAAAACCAGGCTCCGCATTACCATGAGCTGCCACTACACTGGGGACTTAAGAGGAACAAAATAAACATGCAGTTAAGGATGTGAGTCTATATGTCTCCTGTTACAAGTGTATTTTCAAATGAGTGTGTGCATGCAGTTTGTGTGTGTGTGTGTGTGTGTGTGTGTGTGTTGTTGCTTAACCCACGAACATAGATGATTCAGGGGTAGTGTTTGGAGATTAGACAGACAGCACCTGAACAGCACACTCTCCACGCTTTCAGAGAATTCACATGGCATACAGTGTTGAGGACAATAACCAGGGACCACATTAACACAAACAAGTAATACATCAGTGCATTTGGCAGGCAGAGTGGAGCGAAACCCAGTTCCCAGCGAGGATACCTTACATCAAATGAGATCATTTTATTGCTAATATTTTCCGCTAAAATTTTTTTGTAAACTAAAAACCTGTCTTTGTGTTCGAGAGAGGATTTGAGTCACAGTACAAAACTCATATATTTGACACTTGTCTTGTGACTTCTGCAGCAGTGTGCCACAAAACAGCGATGCGCAAAAGGGCGGGCTATGAAACGCTACCGCGTTGGTTTACGAACATCACTAATGCTCGCGCTTCCCCTCAGCAGGGTGGAATCGAGAGCTTCAATATCGCCACCTCTATTTTTAGCCCCGCCTTGCAAAACCAATTAGCAACCTCTATCACTGTACCAGCCGTGGGACAATGGTGTAGCACCACTCTGCCTAAAAAACATTTCTGGCGAATTGGCCAGAGCCCTGATTCCAGAAAAAAAAAGTCAAGTGTTTTGGAAGACCTCTTGACATGTGCTCATTTATTACAGAGACTGAGAGAAGGGGACGAGGGGGAAAGAGTGAACGACTCTTATTGTCCTTTCTCTTACATTCAATTTGATTCAACTTCCCTTCCCAGTTACTCCAATCTCGCCGCAAAAAATTTCCTCCATCCGACTAAGTCCCACCACCTTCCCCGCGTCCGTATTCCCCCGTCTCTCTTTCTCACATCGGCCACATTCTACACTCGCAAACATAAATGACTCTGGTGTTGTAAAGTGCACAAAAGTCACCACCTGCCCGTATTTCCACCAACAATACACAGTTTAACTAACTCTTTGGGATGAGTCAGGTGAAGAAATAAGTGGAGGTAATATTGCAGTTTTCAGTTTTTGTTTGAAAACAGCATTACTGTGACATTCACTAATACGCAAGTACGTCTTTCCCAATTTACTTGTACTCAATTAATGTACCTCTTTTCAAAACCTTGATGAAGAGGTGTGATTTCATTCTTTAATAGTGAAATCCATTGTAAAAACTGACCATTGATCATCTGCTTTGAATTTGAAGCACATTGAAAAAAAAAAGAATAACATATCGGAGAATAGATTAAAATGAATGTAAACAGGCTATTTGAAATTAATAAAGGGATCTTTCTCTGTTGTAATACAGTAAGTTAGAATGGCATTTTCTCTGGATTCCCTCTGAAATTGACTGGATTAGTTTACTGGTGACAGGTGTCCATTCCAGGAAGAAGCCCATTTCCAGTGCCCACTACTGCACTCCTGCTGACCGAATAAGTATTCTCTACCCAGAACAGTTTGCTACATTTTGGCTATACCCATTAAATATTATATGTGCTCTGATTTTTCAAAATCCTTCATGTAACAGTTGCAAGACGGAAGAGTTAAAAGGGGCACAGTCCTTAAAGTGACTTTTGGGTAAAGGGTCTTCATCAAATGCCCAACGGAGCTCTTCCCTCTCATGTAGGAACCCAACATTAGCTCTGTAGATGGAAGTCAGTATCCCTAGGGAACAACAGAGAACTCAAACCTGCACCTCAAACAGCCTGGTTTAAGACAAGACTAACCCTCAGTAGTTTGCCACTGTTTACAGAATACCCCTGCAGAGGGTGTGTGGGTGGGAACTTTGGCACTGCTAAACTGTGGAGGGGTTACTTATTGCAGAAAGTTAAATTACATACTTAGCTGCAGTATATAGCTCATTATTAGTTGAATGGTAATCTCATTAATTACGGCACTTTTACTTCATTGATTTCTACAGTTTGACTTCAAGTACGCTGTATGTCCATTTGGAATGAGGAATGCCCCTTGGTACTTTCTATTGGTATTATAACTGAAAAATAAAATTGCTTGATTCAGAACAGTTCCCACGCGCAAAGTGCAGTTGATCAGGGTGGGAGTGAATGTTGTCCGTCCCTCAACGGTACTATTGCGCTGTTTAGGTAGCTGTGTCACCTTGACTATGGCCTCCAGAGAGAGAACCATATGTTCCTTAATGGCGTGTGTTTGCACAAACGGGTGCCTGTGCCCTTCCACTACTCCCCTACCCCCCCACCCCACCCCGTATAATGATTGATCACTTTACTGCAAGCATCGAAAGGAACCAATGTGTATTGTCAATGTGTTGCTATTCCCTGTGAGGCCCTTCAAATATGTCTTGACGGAGTGAAGCATCAGCTTCTCTGTGACTTCTTAATACGGAATCTGTACTGGACCTATTTGCTCCATTTTTCTTTTTATGCGGAGAAATTTGGGGGATGGGGGCACACTTTTTGGGGTACACTAATCAAAAATCAGCTTTTCCAAGGACTCTCAGTAAGCTGCATGTGGTCCATACGCGCAAAATGCATCCTAGCTAGTTTCCTCCACTCATCTTTACCACTCTGGAAGTACAGAAATCTGATGAGAAGTGGAAAGAAACTCGCATTTTTGAGTATTGAGATGCACTACTGGCATGACCCATGTGATCTAGTCACCGTGCATCATGGGGTTGAAGGAAGATAAAACAGGAGTGGGCCTGTGGGCATTGGACTGGGCTTTGGTACTGCTCTGCAATGAAGCTGCATCTGCGTATTAAAAACACTGGATTCCGTTCAGTTGGGGGGGAGACACAAAGAAGAACACTTTGCGTTTCGCATGTGGAGAGGGTGAACCACCACAAAGCACAAATTTGACTGCACGTGGTCGATATTGAGGGTAACGGCATTCGAAAAAAAAAGAAGACTATTTTTTTTTCCTTGTGAAAAGCTTTGTGTACAGAATAGAAAATGTTTCACATGCCAAAAAATGCATTGATTATTTGTTAGAAGCTGCATCGTAAAAGTTCATCCATTTCTATGTGGTGTTCGGTTTCAGGGGATTGTCAAGATCTTTTTTTATATTTTCTTTTTTTCAAATATACATATTTTGAAAATGTTTTCCATAGCAGTTAAAGTCCTCCCCGAAGGCAGGGGGAGCTAGAAGTGTTTACAGGCACCTGTGTTTCATCCAAAACAAACCACTGGGTGGGACTTCTACCACCCCAATACCACACCAGCATGACTCTTTACTGGGCCATTTTCATATCCGATTCCCTTCAATCCAAGTTTTTTTTTTGTTCTATTTCGCTTTGTACAGGAAGTCAGGATTAACTTTCAATCTCTGCGCCAAACCGGCCGACACTTGCCTAATCCTTTTATTGTTGTACACAGCTCAACTTTTCATATACTCAGTACACAGTGCGGTGTTCCTGTGGAGTGGAGTTAAAAACTGTCAGTGTTTTTTGTTAATTGTAATTGAATTAAATAACAAATATTAGGTAAAACTGTATATGATTAATATTTTAATTATCTGCTCCCACATTTTCAACTTACTGACAGCATTTCTGCACTATAACTGCAATTCCCTGTCCGTGTGTGTTCCAGTCATAGACTATATGTAAAAATGGACAACGCATCTCCACTTCCTAACACTGTACAAAAATGGAGCCAAAATATCCTTCATATGGACACTGCCATTGAGTACATATGAAGCCAGAGTCTGGGCAGCAGTGATCGGGGGGGTTGAACTGCGGTAGCAAGGTCCCGTCAATACACCCGCTCTACTCAGTCGCAAGCACACCCCCTGAACTTTTCATGCAGTCTGGCTGGCTGCCTCAATTTTAGACTAGAGACCTGGAGTGTGTTCATTCACATCAAACGTTATTGTTACCCTAATATACTCTATAATGTTTTGTTAGGAAACTTAACCAAATGTTAGGCCTATTGAAAGCACCGTTCTACAGCAATTGAAAGCTAGTTAAAGGGTTTGCCATGTTGGATGTCCATACCGAGGCCCATTGCTCTTGCCGGCCTTTACAAACTGGTGCTGACTGCTAGCTAACCACTTGCCACGTGGCTAATACATTGACTCCGGTTAAGTTACCTCGTACAAACCTTAAAAAGGTAGCTAAATACAGTCTAGTGTTAATGGACTCCCCGCTATCATGTGCCTTAACATCTGTTCTAACTTCCTCGCTGGCTAGCAAGCTAATTTGTTGACCTGTGACTGAATCATGATTTACTAGTTAGGAAGCTTGCTAAGGGTTTTTAGCTGCCTAGCAAGCTTTGGTAATAGGTCACTTAAATTAATATTAGCCACGATAATAGATGTTAAAATAGCTCTTTGTGCTGAACATAGCATAGCTGCTAACAGTGCATTATGCTATGTTCTGAGTAGAAAAAGTTTTACTATTGATTTCCATTGCTACGTAACATACGGTGACCTGTTATAAAATCTTGCTATACTAGCTTGCAAGCTAGCTAGCAAACTGGCTTTACTTATCAGCAGTTTCATCGCAAGCAGTACATCACCATATGTTCAGAGCAAAGTCAGTTCTACTGTCAATTTTTGTTGGACTTGGAAAAACCATAAAAATGTATATTTTATGTGTATTCATTTGTACTGGGACCGAGCAACTTGCATGTATAATGTAAACATTATATCTCCTCTTGACGGTCGCATTCCAGCACCCAAGAATTCCCAGATATAAAGCCAGCAGGCGACTTCCTCCCTTAGAGTCGCTGTCAATCACTTCTGCCAATCATGACTTCATATCCCATTTTTATTGTATCAAATAAACAAATAAAACCAAACCTATCAGAAACATGAACACTTGAACATACATCAGCATAGTAAGAACTACTTAAAATGACAGAAACCATCGTCAGTAAAAAAATTATTCGACACATATTTCAGTTATTTAGTGTGGCCCATGTCCCATCCACCATGGGCGGCGCGTAATGAAAGCTAGGGAAGGCTAAGCCTTCCAAAATTTTCTGCTGGAAAATCATACATAATAATGTGCACGCATTATATATAGCCTAATGTATGTGAGGCAAATAGATCCATGATGTGAGGTTGTCGCTGCAGCTGCTGCCGGTTCGTCACTATATTGAGGAGTTGGGGCGAGAATGCGTTATGCTGCTTATTTTGGTTCGTTCCGTGCAGCAAAAAGTCCGGTCGCCGTGCTGGCTATACGCTTTACACGTACACGTTGTCTAGTTCAGAAAGAAAATTATGTTTTATTGGTCATGCTACCATTCCGAGGAAGGTTGGATAAGCCAATGTTCTGGGCTACAAAAAACATAGAATTTAATGAACACGATCAAGTGGACTCTCATAACAGTGATTGACTGACACAGAAATATGGAGTGACGAGGTCGATGCCATTTAGAATACAATCGTACCCCTCAAATATCGCCACCCAATACCTCAAAAGCAGCCTGAATCGTCCGCCTGTACTTCTCATGCACTGAAATTCAATTTTAATTGCTTTTTTTATAGTTGTTGTACCTCTTCCATTGGTTCTTTCTTCAGCTTCTGGTCCTTCCTCTTCCATAATGGCCAAAACGAAACAAAGCCTCGCAAATGTAATAACGTTAGATAGTTACAGTATACGCAATAGAAAGATCTGACGGCAGGCAGCTGCAAGTGCATGTATTCCTGCGCGAGTTAAGAGAGAGAATAAATTCTAAAAATCTTCCTTTCTTGTTTTGTCGTCGCTCTTATCAAGTCTAATCATCGAAATAATATAATAAATTAAGGTATCAGTCCTTCCCCGTATTAATCATTAATCTGAACACTTAATTTGCATTAGCTATAGTACAGTAGGCCTATCTAATTAATTATCTCCCCCCACAGCAACAAATTCCAAAGAGGAGGGAAGAGAGAAAGAGAGAGACAGACAGACGATTCCAGCTGATTGATTAAATAAAAGCAAAGTGTTTTTGAAACAAAAGCCTTGTTGTGGTTGTTATTATATTATTTATTCTTTCTGAGACTATTGCATATAGTTAATTATATATTTCAAGATCAGTAGTTTCATCCTGGCGCTGTGTATAAAAGTTGGTCAGACAGCCTTCCCAAACGTCAGGCTCACCCGCCGCCTATGCCATCCACTAACATGGAGGGGGCGGGTCCATAACTTGTCCTGCAGCCAGCCACTAAATAGCAATTAAGATTTTTTGGCTTGCCCTTTGAGGAGCAGTTAGGTTGTCCATATTTACATAAAGTCAATGGTTCCAGTAGGCTAGCTACACTTATCGGTGCTCAGCAATCCTCAGAGGACTTTATTGCAACTACGCATTGTCTGCAACCTCAGGTTCTTATGGTGCGACAGAGACTCTGTTCCTTTTAATCTTGTGGTTACAGTTCCCAAAACTCTCACAGGCAACACCCAAGATCCTGCTCTATATCTGGAAGATCAACAAGGTGTTTGATTTCCATCTTGTACTGTGTTATGGTATACGGCAGTTGGAAGAGCTTGGCAGTGCGACCGCGCTGCGTTCCAGTACTAAACTTGAGCTGCATACAAGTGTAGGCAGGGGTCGCCAGTTGCGACATGAGTGAGTGGCAGTCAGTCGGCAACAACCAAGTTTATTTGCATCAATGTTTGCAAAGCAATGTTCTTTCCCCTAATGGCAGACAACCAGGATAGGCTTTGTATTAGCCCAAATGAGGCAGAAAATGGAATTTGAATCTAGTTTGGTCAGGACTACATCAGTCCAGTTTCACGCTGGTTTGGGTCTAGTTTACAGCTGGTGTAGTCATGGGGGTGTAGCTAATACCATTCGAATACTACAGGGCACAATCAATGTCCCCCAGGGTCAAGCATACTGCAAAATATAAGTACTATATTTTTTTTAGATATCTACGTTGTACCTTTCTATAAAACAGTCCATAATAATATCATTTTAATATACACCTGTTTAAGGTACACATATATGTATATACATACACACAAAGCCATATCCCTCTATGGTATACTGTTATGCACAAATGTCAGAAAACGGTCTTCCATCATTTTTTGATGCAGTTACACAAAATGGTCATTTGCTCATTTTGTGTGCAGCTCAAGCAAACATTCACAATGAATTGGAACAAATAATAAGTTGTGCTTTTTAAGATTTGAAGTAGTGAAAGATAAAACTTTTATCAAGCGGTTAAAAAACTAAGGACTCTTAATTGATTTAAAGAAATGGTGTATGAATCACAATGAGCCATTTGAGGATACATTTTAGCACACGTTGGCAGCATTTGCACCAAAACGTTTGTGGAAAAAGTGAATGTTTTGACTGATACGGGAGAACAGGTCGTATACTGGAGAGTAATGAAAACAGTGTTGCAGAGAGACGAGTGTGAAACTGTGGGGGGCACATTAGTGAGATGTTGTGATTGGTTTGAGGGTAGTAGTCTGAAATCTTAGCAGATGGATGGTTGTGGCATAATTGCACTTAAACATAAGCATAATTAAATATCTCAGCGTGCACGGTCTGGAGTCACAGCCACAAATGGGCTGTGATGTGATGCAACAGAATGTTAGCGTACGATTCCAACTGCTTGTTAAGACTCACAGCTGATTTTTGTACCATCTTATTTGCAGTTAATCATTTTATCTTAAACTTTTGGAGCCACTTTGTGGATCATGATAAGCTAACTCAAAGTTGTTATTTGAATTGCGTGATGTGTTATGTTACCTGTGTACATTAACAAGAAAGTCATTGTAGGCGACAGCTACGGATACTGTGCGAAAAAAAAAAATATATAAGCAATGAAATAATGACACTCCTTCTAATTCTACACATAGGTGCAATATCCGGTCTCGGATAATTTACAGTTTGTACCATAGAGGGTTTTATATGTATGTGTGCATATGTATATTTGTGACTATGTACTGTACATATCTATCATATATGTGCATATATACATGCGTATGTATACATGAACATATACTGCATGTGTATGCATATTCATATTCTCATGCCTTTGGTGTTGCTTTGTTGTCAGCTTTGGATCCTGTGACGCCATTTTCTGTGTTGTCATTCCCTGAAGAACTCACAAGGCACTCTTTACTGTTGAGAAAAATAGGAGAAACAAGGAAAATGGGAATGCACTTCAGAAAACACATTCTCATCCACATGTTCAAACTGTATTTTTCACACAATAATTATTCACGTATTCAAATCATATTTTTAACTCAACACTCATTCATGCACTGCCTGGCAAAAAAAAAACAAAGTCACTATTTGGATTTAACTAAGCAAATAGGTTACAGGCTTCCATTGGATAATTACAACAGTGACCTAAATGTTTCAGATGGCGACAAGTTATTTAACCCTAACTGATGCCATGAGCAGCTTCTCATTTCTTAAACACCCATGTCCGACAACATGTCCTGCGGCCGTGGAAAAGATGTTACACTGTTTCAGAGGGGTCAAATTATTGGCCTGCATCAAGCAAAGAAAACAACTAAAGAGATTGCTCAAACGACTAAAATTCGATAAAGAACTGCCCAATGCATTATTAACCCCAGTCCTGTCGGTCACCTACATATACCCTCACTCGTTTCCCTGTGTGCCGGTCGTCAATATTTCGTCCCCCGGTAGCTATTTCCCTGCATGCTGGTCCTGAATAAGCATTAGCCCAGAAGCAGCACTAGGGTTAAAACCTGGAAGGATAATGGTGAACTGTCAACTTAGCGGCGGAAGAAATTGGTCAGAAAAAAATCATGAATTATCATGATCGGAGATTACCAAAATTCTTGGTGAAGTCTCATCCTTAAAAATTGATACTAGAACTCATGGCTATGTTTAACTGTGAAACTAAGAGCATTTCAACACAAACAAAGTGACAAGAACTTGCAGAATTAAGACTAAACAGCTACGTGGCCACAAGAAAGCCACTTGTTACTGAGGCTAATTGAGAAAAAAAAAAAAAAAAACAACTTCAATTTGCTAGGGACCATAAAGATTGGACGTTGGACCAATGGAAAAAGGTCCAGTGGTCTGACGAGTCCAAATTTACCCTTTTCTAGACTATTGAGTGTGACAGGGTAGGAAAGGAAGCCCATGAACCAATGCGCCTATCATGCATAGTGCTCCTGTCAAGCTTCTGGAGGCAGTGTTATGATCAGGGGTTGCTTCAGTTTGTCAGATCTAGGCTCAGCAACATTATGAAGCAATAAAATGAAGTCAGCAAACCACTGGAACATATTGAATGACCAGGTTATCCTATTAATGGTTTTTTTTAGTGTCTTATAGCATAGGCATAGTCCAGGTTGACAATGCCAAGATTCATTGAGCTTGAATTGTGAAAGAGTGGTTCGGAAAACTTGTGGAATTATTTTCAAGCATGAATTTGCCACCACATTTTCCTGACCTTAACCGGTTGAAAGTCTTTGGGATGTGCTCAAGAAGGCTTTCTAGAGAGTTTTGACTCTCTACCATCATCAACAAAAGATCTCAGCCAAAAACTGATGCAACTCCGGTCAAAAATAAATATTATAACATTTCATAAGATTGGCAAAACAATGCCAGGATGAATGTGCTGCGATCAAAGCTATAGGCGGTCCAAAGAAGTGTAAGAGTGAGTGACTTTTTTTGGCTGGGCAGTGTCTATTCAAACCATATATTTCACACCATACTCATTCCCATACTGAAGTCATATATTTCACTCAATACTCATTCATACATTCAAACCATATATTTCACACGATACTCACCTACGTATTCAAGTCATATTTTGAACACAATACTCATCCATATATTTTCAGCCAATACTCACCCACATATTCCAATCATATTTTTAAAACAATACTCATCTATATATTCTCATAATGTTTCACAAACAATACTTACCCACATAATCAAATCATATTTTTCACTCAATACTCATCCACATATTCAAATCACATATTTTACTCAATACTCATCCGCATATTCAAATCATATTTCTCACATAGTGCTCATCCACACATTCAAATGATATTTTTTGCTCTATACTCTTCCACATATTCAAATCATTGTCTACACACAGTACACCTATTTATATTCGAATCATATTTTTCACACAGGTAACTTAAATCCCTTTTTTAAAAAAAATTGCACAACTCTCATTTTTACGCTCGATTAATGTTATTTATGAAATAACATACACAGTAAAGTGAGGTCCCTCAGTCAATTGAACGATGACTCGGTATTAGAGGTTTCAATTCTTGCGCTGGTCAATCTGTGTACAAGGGAAATTTAAGTTTGGACAAGTTCGCTTTAACTCGGATATACTTCTGTCCGTAAGGATAGAAAATTGCAGGAATAAAAGCCAATTAAAATTCTGTCATGCTTCAATTGCTCACAGACTTCTCTGCAGGTATACTTTAAATATATGGCATCGATAATGGCATACGGTATATGCCTCTATATTAAAAAAAAAAAGTTTACAAAAAATAAATAAACAACATAAGACAAAAGGTCTCTGAAGCATAAAATATTTATTAGTGAAATGCTTATTTACTAATTCTATACTTGTTCTGTTTTGGTTCTTATTAGAAAGATAATATAGCGATATTCACAGTTTATAAACAATGACGTCATAGTTGTTCATGTACAGTTTGGCAGTTGGCAGAAAGCGTGATCATAACACAAAGAAACATGGCAAGTGGCCTCTTCGTTTCTTACTTAGAATCCTCAAAAACACGACTCCTGAACCCTTAGTGAACCTGTTGGTGCAACTTATAACACAACAACTGACTGGCATCGCTATTTCAGATCTTTTATTAAGTACAGTACATAGAAAGACGGAGATCTACAAGTAAGCTTAGTGTAAGATGAGCCTTTTTTCCAACTGCATGACAAAACTTGTGACATCATCATAAAATGTTGCTGTCGAATTATGTATGTATGAAATTAATTTTTCATATTTTTACCTGTGCACTGCGCCTCATCCAGCCTGTTCCCAACACTTACTTTTTCTCTCTAACTTTGCGAAGCACAAAGAGGATCAGGGCCTTCAGAATCATGATGAGGATGATGAGACCAAGAATGCCACCGATTACAGATGCAATGATGACCGTCAGGGTGTTATCAACCACCTTCACTGGAGAAGGGAGAAAAGAAAAGGAACGGAGAAGAAGAAGAGGTCCTCTGTCATTCAAGTGGGGTTGCCAGATGTCTGGTGTCTGATTGGAATTCCCGTTTTTCAAAAAACATCATTATTGTTTTCGGTCCTGACCATACAAAGCAGTTTTTAGAGGTCTAAAGAAAAAAATAATAGAAATTTACTGGAACATTGACTCCCCAGTCTTATACTGCATCATGTATGAGCACTGTTTTCCTACCACTTTTAAATCGGTTGCTGGATTCTTCTTCATGGAAGGCTTTGGGATGTACAGCATTTGACAAGTAAATTTAAAGATTCAATTTGGTTTCAGGTTTTCTACAAGCCGGTCAGACACTCCAAAAGTCCCGCGCCAAAGAGCACACGCTGGGACAAACCGACAAACCGATGGACGGATGGACACAGCCTAAATGAACAGTACCCCAACCAAACTGTGAAGTGGCAGGGGACTAAAAACCATTTTTGAAAGGCTACTGCAAGCAGTTTGGGAAATATTTTTTTAATGATTTTTTTCTCCATAAGTTCAGTAAAAAGGGAAAGAGAGAACGGACTCACATTCTTCGACCACATTGAGCCAGAAGTGGGCGCTGTGGTTGCGATCCTTCTCTTTGGGGTTACGGGCAAAGCAAATGTATTCGCCATCGTCCTCAAAGGTGATGTTCCACAGCCGGATGGAGATGCTGTCGCCCTTACCCACGAACTCTACCCTGGTGTGATATATCTTGTAGCTTGCCGTCGCGTCCTCATGGGGAATCACTCCTTCGCACAGCTACAGGGAAAGGAGATCAGTGTCACTGCTGCAAAGACCAGTGTGTCTATGAAAACCTACATCTGTGTGTTCCTGATAATAAGAGCAGCTTCGACTGACTGCAAAGAGGTGATGATGAGGTGACAGTGCTTTCTAGCCCTCTCAGATGGTACTGCTCAACCCCGGTTTCATTGTATAACAAATGTGTCCACTACGCAGGGAGAATCTGACCAAATATCTCCAGCCAGTGAGCAGAATCCCTTTTTTTTACTTCCTGGGTCATTTCAATCACAATTACTTGCATTTATAAAGCGCTTTTCTCACCAGGTGGTCATTCACAGAGCTTCAAACAGTATAGGCCAGGGGTCACCAACCCTGTTCCTGGAGGGCTACCATCCTGTAGGTTTCTGCTCTCCCTCCTATTAAGCACACCTAATTCAACTAATTAGCTACTTAACAAGATCACGAGCTGGGCAATTACGTAGCTAATTAATTGAATCAGGTGTGCTGAATTGGAGATAAAGCAGAAACCTACAGGATGGTAGCTCTCCAGGAACAGGGTTGGTGACCCCTGGTATAGGCTTTTCAACATTGGATGTGGACATCTTGCGCTCGCTCATGGTTGGATAGGAGCCTGACAGGTGGGTATAAGGAGCGGCTGGCCCTCACCTTGGTTTGGGTGCCGTTGTCTAGGTAACTCCAGCTGAAATAGAGGTTCTTGACGCCGATGCAGCTGCTGTACGTACAGGGTAGAAGCACGGTGCTACCATTCATTGCCTCCATGTGATTCACCTTTCCAACTGATACTTCCAGTGCCTGAGCATACCATACAGCTGAGATGGGTGCAGAGGACAGGGGCAAAACAGAGGGAGGACAGAGGGGGGCAATAGGGATAGAGGGATGGGGTGAAGAATAAATGGTGAATGAGAGGAATGTATACTATATGAAGACTTCCACAGCAAAACACAATAAATGCAACTTTCAAAATTTTTGAGGCACAGCAGCAAGAAGATCATCATCAGCGGACCGGCAGTGATGCCAAGTTCAGCCCTCAGCAACACGCTATATGTCCCAGTGTTTGGCATGCTTGAACATCAGCTTTCATTCCAAAGTGCAATGAACGCCGAACCAGTTTTTTCACTGAAAGCAATATACGGTAGAATGTAGTGATGAATATAGACCACCACTTTCGTCTAAAAGGGGTCCTAATATATTATTTCTCCATAATTTTTTGATGAAAATGTAAAGAAAAATACTATTGTAGGCAATGAGACCAAAAAAAAAAAAAAAATTGAAAATCATTCCTACAAGTATATTGAGGTAAAAATATTGATAATAAACAAAAACACTGTAAATACCAATTTTTTATAACAATTGAAAGGTGTCACAAATTTTATTTTTTTGACTCTTGCATAGCCTGAATGCATGTTTGAAGGTTCATTCCATAATTACTGATGCTAAAAAAATTTGTTTAACCCCTTTACACAGAAGGCAAATAAGGATATTTATGCATTGCCTACCTAGAGTCATCTATTTAAAAACTGCTTTGGCTAATTCAAGACTTTTAAGCTTTAAATTGAAACCAACCTCCTTCTGAGAGAGGGGAAATATAGCTCAACTGAGACAAGACACTTGCAGTATTTAGTATTCAATTGTATTTCAGTTTATTTTCATAATTTTGGTAAGCGGCTGCAAACATAAAAAATCTTCATGAAAATTCTGCATCGAAATGATAAAAAAATAATACTGAGGATTGAAAAATGGCTGGGGGTTAAAGCAATACATTTCTGGGATCATAAAATTCTCGACCAAAAGTATTCTTCATCTGAGCATTAAATCTTATTTGGCTTCGAAAGAGGAAGCCAAATAAGACAGCTCTCCAGGTGGCTTCCCAAACACTCACAGGCCTGAAAATGGTGCACTGTCAAATCATAAAATAATCATATTTTTAACACAAGTCAACTTTTAAATTCAATAAGAATTAATGATTTTCTGGTTGAATTTAGCATGAGTTTATCAATATAGGCGCAGCTGGACATCAATGGTCACCAGTAACCTCTCCAAACCAAAAAAATACCTTTTCTCGATGATGAAGTTCAGAGTTTCGCCCATTTTTCGACAAAGCCGCACCAGCATGCACACGTACTCATTAAAGGAACTGCTTATTTTACGGTCAGAACATTCACTCAGATGGAAAGCTTACTGTTGACAATTCCGATCATCCAAGCAAAACGCAAGCTTGTAACGACGCTTTCACACCCTATAAGGAGCAAGTATATCTCACAACACAATTATAGTTGTTCACATTTTAAACAAGCAAAAGTCCAAGGCATTCTAATTCATTGAATGCGGAATAAATTCTAAAACAGATCGCCACATTAAGCAAAATGCCAGTACATAGCAGTATCGACTGCTCTTGTTACCCAATGTGACAAACTATCTCTGTGATCACGGTGGTAAACCGAAAATAAGAAATAGCTGGCTAGTTAGCTAGCTGGCTAGAGGTAAGATTGAGCTACACCATACAAAGACAGTTTTACTCACACTTCAACTCTCCGACATTGAATTTCTCCTCCAAATGCTGTCAGCCTTCTAGTCTGTTCCATTCAGAATAACTGCCATTTTCCATCTCAGAATCACATTTCCATCCCTTAAATATAAGCTCAGCACTCCGGGCTTGATACTGGAAGACTTTTTTTCCATGCAATCACGTCATTCTCAGCTGCGCAAAGTTGAGAGAATACAACCTAACTTCCATTACACAAGCGTTTAAATACATTTCTGAGGGTCCAATCAATGTCTTTCAATTACTGAGGAAAACTTACACTGTCTGAAATTGATCAAAAATTGTGTCAATCAATAGGTAATTACCGGGAGTTTTTCACATGGGCGTGTACTATAGCTTTGCTGTTACGCAGATACCATTGAATAACCATTGAAGTGATTGTATTTCCGTGAGAGCTTGTATGAGGCTCTAAGAAACAGCTTAATTCTTCAACAGACAAATCTACATGTAAATCCACGGGACGAAATTATGCGTTTTTAATATCTGATGACTATAATTGATCGTAGAATGACAAAGTTTCAATACCATGCCGAATTTTTGCTTCAGAACACTGATTTTTACTCAATTAGGATACCATCGGCTCACTATCACTGAAGTAGTTGTTACAGAGGACAACAATTTTTTTTCTTTCGCAAGAGATCATTTTTTTAAACTGCTGGATAGATATTATGGTCAAGTATATTGAGCAGTTTGCACATCAGGCTTAGCTGAGGAGTTTAATTCATGCAACTCTTGGGAAGCAGGGATGGAATATAACTCGTCCATCTTCAAAACCGTGTTCGAGCTCAGCTTGCCACTGAATATTCAATAACTGATCCAGGAATGCCATTTAGTGATAGAATAGTGTAACTGTGTGCATACTTAGAGCAGCTCCATGGCTGCAGGCACGGTCTGATTGGTTGTGTTGCTGTCAAGAGCTGGCAACATCAAAAAAAAAACTTGCGTTTGACAAGATATTCAAGGATTAGACCCCAGTGACCTGGGAACAAGTCCTTGGACCGATGAATCAAAATTAAAAATTTTCTCACCCAAATGCAGAACATATGTGCATCGCAGAGTTGGAGAACATTTCAAAAATGACTTTTCAACCCCTTCAATATGACATGGAAGTGGTAATATTAATATTATGATTGGGATTCAGTCTAATCGAAAGGAGCCGATGATCTCATGAAAACCAATTAAATCATGGATGAAAAGAAGCATCACAGCATCCTTGTGAGGCACACATAGCCATCTGGAAAGAGACTGATTGGTTGGGGATTTTATTTTCAACAAGATAATGACCCTAAACACACTTCTGAGTTGTCCAAGAATGAGCTCAGTCGGAAAGAAACATTTGATGACTCCGATTGAGCAAGTCTGGTGTAACATCGAAAAAAAATCTCTTTGGAATGAACTTCAAACCACATGGAATGGTTTAGCAAGTGAGAAAATTTAAAAAAAAAAAAAGTGTGAAAACTATGAAAAACAGAAAAATAGATTACTTGAGTATACTGCTGGCTAACGCTCTGACATGCAACAGACCTCTGAACCACTGGAGGTGTTTCAAAAGAGGTGTTGAGGATTATATTTCAATATTTCTCATATTCATCAGTAGATCAATTGCCATGTTGAATAACCATAATCAATAATCATAATCAATAACCATATTACGTAAGCAGCAGTAACACACACACACACACACACACATAACATAACACACACATACAAATAGTTCACATACGCGTAGGGAGGGGATGAGCAGTGCAAAAACACACACACACACGCATACAAGCAGTTCACACACACATGAGCAGTGCACACACACATGCACACACACATGCATAAGCAGCTCACACACATAAGCAGCGGGCTTCTGTAGCTTTGATTAGTGAGCAGGCTTCTGTTTAGTTGATTTGAAAACATAATCAGATAATGTATTTGATTTCTGTAGCTTTAATCAATATTTGTTCAGTAAAATCATAATTTGCTACTGAAAACATAATCAATTGAATCATTTATGTATCTACTTGTATCCTATTCATCTGACTGTGTTTTTCCACTCTTAAACTGTAATTTTCCACACCTTTTAAGTGTATATTCTTTCATTTTTTATGAAACTAATGTTTCTATGCGCCACCAATATTTCTCAGATAATCCAAGGGAAAGAAAAAACCCAAGAATTGTGATTGGAGCAAAGTTGGTTCAAAAAAACATTAGAGATAAGATGGTTACAACCCATGTATTTTGATTGGAGCAAAGGTGGTTGAGTTTTTCCCATAAATATTGCTCTGTAAAGAATGCCGAGTTAGCACTTCTTGGCCAGGGACTGCTCACCGGGTTGGGATTATTGCACGATTCAAGGCTGGGAATAGATGGCTTCTGAATATTCTGTCTCTCTCCAATTATTCACGAACAAGGGGACCTCAAAAATATGTAAACATCTAGTCGGGAAACCACAACAGAGGAAGGCACATGGACAGAAGTAAACTGGGAGACAGAAAGAGGGAGGGGAGAAGTGGCCATGCTGTTTCTTGCCATCTATGCCACCTCTCACCCTTGGTGCTCTGGCCGCACCTGCTGGTTTCAGACTAAAGCAGGTTTGGGCCAAGTAACTTTTTCTAAACCCTCTCATCCCCTCTCGATTATTCAGCCCTGTGACATGAGGTAAACATCAGCAAAATGCAGGCACTGAAGCAACTGTCCGATGAGGACCAGGGTTGGAGTCCCTCTTTTCAGAAGGCTCTAGATTTAGTGATTCTCAAAGTTCTGGTCAAGCCTTGAGAGAGTGGTGCAGACAGGAGATGAGGGATGTGAAATAGAAGGCAGCTTGCCACTGCCAATGAAACTGTCAGTAGAGCACGTTTTCCCGATAACTATACCATTGTCCAGATGCTATTCAACATGTTCAGAAAAAAACTGAGTGGCCTATTCATACGCAACAACAGTCTCAGTTTTGCAAATCTTTCTTTATTTAAAATTGACAGATTTGAGTGTCACAAACTAAAGAAGTAGAAGGTACACTACGATCACTCCCAGCTTCACAAGCTGACAGGCTTCACCAGTTATCCCTGATCCACTGCATTGTTTTTGCAGTTCAGAATCTTATTTTAAAAAATGAGTTTTGTATTCTTCCACTTGTTTGTGGTGCATGCTGCCATACAACAATATTTGAGCATCTTTATTATTTCAGCTGACTGACCAAAACAGTGAAAAGGGGCCATCAGGGCTTGTTTTCCTCTCCGGCTGTCATTGGAATCTTTTCCCCTGTGATTGAACAGTTTGACTTCCTCTGATTGGATTGGCAGTGGCCAACATGCTGATTGGCCAATCAGTGGGCAATGTGCTGATTGGTTAGTCAACCTTAGGAGTCAGATTTGGGTCATAATTTGTGCTTGTAATTTGTAATTTGTGAGCTAGTAACTTCAGTGTTGCATTTACACATAGGAAATTTGTGTGTCTGTCTCTGACTTCGCAAAATATCACTGATGAAAATATTCCTGCACAAATTTTAATTGAAACACAAACTATTTCTGCAGTGGCAAAAAAATTTTTTAACATATGCAAATAAAATCTGCATGCGCAAAACTTTTTCAAACAAGCACAAAAAATTAATGACTCTTAATTAATTCCACAACACAAGAATATGAGATTATTGAATTCAGTGGTTGATCGATAGTATTTTACTCTATGCCCTTGCATGTTTTCTTTGATGTGTGATTAACGAGAAAAAAAAATTAGGTTAAGTCATGGTGTCTCATTGCGACTTTCATGTCGGATTGCACACTTGGCCCGTGATTGTTTATGTTAATTCAAACATTTCTGTAAAACGATTTAGGAGGCATTGATAAAGCCACTTTGTTCTGATGCATATCATTAGCTGAATCTCTGACCTCCAAACTCCAAAGTCTGTAACATAACATAGCATCAGTGGCAAGAAAAGCTCAACTAGGCTAGCCATTTTCCTATCGCAAAAATAAAGCTAACACTTAGGATATGTAAGATACTTGGCATTTATGTGGGATAGCCCAATGGTGTTTAGCTGTACTCAAAAACTTTTGTGCAATATGAAACAGTGTCAGTGGAAATTCTCAACACGGCAACATGCTTTAATACTGCTATGGAAAAGTGTTCTGTGGCTATACAGTGTTTGTTATGGGTGTTGGCCCCTCCAACTATTCTGAGCACCCTCCTGCAGAAAAAGAAATCAGTGCTTGTGATTTGCAGTCATGTGGAAGCATTGTAACAAGCTGTCCACATGCATAGACATGGTTATACCTATAGACACGCTTGTAGATCATTTTGAATGCAAATGCATTCAGATTGACATATGCAGGTCCAGCACCATCCGTTCAATGCAGGTCATTTACGTTCGTGCAAATCTTCTCCTCGTAGACCTACTCTATTTCAGCATTCACCGCAGTGCAGTTACAGCATCGCATTACACGTTCTGAATTACACTCCATTTCCCCTGCAGTCAGGTTATGCGGTGTGGCTATCTGCTCCCAAGAGTGTGCCAGCTTCCTGTGTTATTACATGAGTGATATACACACAGTAACTCCAGTTAATATGTAGTTCATTTAATTTGGGATGTGTGTACCAGCTTGCATTACAGTAAGGTCCACTGCAGCAAAATATAGAGAGATGAAGGAAAAAGGGAAAAATGGAGGCAAGGAAAAGGAGACTGAACACACTTAGCCTTCAGTTCCATTCAGCAGAGGTTAAAGGGGCAACTGACATTGACTGACCAGTGTGTGTTGTGTGCATGTGAGAACACATGCTCGTGTGTGCGTGTGTGTGCAATTAAGAGGGAGAGTGATTCAGCTCTGACCTTGCTGCCATACAGAACACTGAGTAATTCTATGGACTGCAGTGCCTTAAAGTCTGTCTCTTTTTCTGCAGAACGTCTGTCTCAGTATTCTACAGTTTACTAATGTGCGTGTTATTGAGACCTCTGCCATGTCTCCTTGAGTATTCTGCAGAGTTTCAGTCTGAATATTCCACAGTATTCTGCATTTTTTTCATGTTATTCTGCAGTATGTTTGAAGGAGTATTTCAGCAGTGGGTCTGTTTGAGTATTCTGCATCACATATATGCAAATCTGACCGATTATTCTGCAGTGCGTCTGTTTGAGTATTCTGCCGTGTGTCTGTTAGTGGATTAGGTCCTGACTCCGTGTAGTCTGTATGACATTTTTGCATATCTGATTGAGTATTTTGAGCATTCTGCATTGTGTCTGATGGAGCAATTAGCCCTGTGTCTTTTTGAGTGTTTTGCAGTTTGTTCATGTGTGCCCAATTCAGAACTCTGCAGTGTTTATGAATCTCTTTGGCTGAACTATACTGCAGCACTGCGGGCTTCCAACTGTTCCCTCACCGACTGCTGTAACTGTGCTAGGTGAACCAGCACAAGCTGCAACATTCGATAAATATCTCCACTCACTATCCTGTTGAAATCTGAGAGGATGATTCATTGTTATATTTGCTGCAAACCCTTTTCATACAGCGCATATGTACATCACAGGCCGTGCTGTTGTTTTTGCTGTTTCCATGTTAACAGACACATTCGAAATATGAGCTTTAGAAAACGCACGTAATCGAAACAGTGGTAAACCAGTATTTTTGTTGTGACAGTGGATTGTGTTGTTGTTTGCAGCAGCAATGCAATTAAAATCAATTTGTTGTTCAATGGCGTTGAAAGCCAACTGAAAGGATATTAAGATATTGCCCCGCGTACTTTCATGGTAATGCAGAAATGGGTCGACTTTGAAAGTAATGAGTTCAGAAAAAAGAAGAAAAACAAAAACTGGCATCTGTATTTGTTGTTAAAACCTTCCAGAAGAATTTGGACATAGTGTAAAATCTAAATAAAAATGGCAAGCAGTAACATGCAAATCCTTTTTAACCTGTAATCAATTGAAATGAGTACGCAGACAAAATAAGTGATGTTTCAGCTCATTGACCATCTTTTATTGAAAATAACAGCTATTTTGAAATGTTGTGTCTGCAACATGTTCCAATGAAATTGGGACAGGTGCATGTTTACCACTTTGAAACCTGTCCCTCTAGTAACCAGCAAGTTGAATTTCCTTTGAGTTTGAGCAAGCATGTATGACCTTCTCCTCTTATTGCAGAGAAATCAGCAGGATTGGTGAATGGAGACAAAAAAAATTGAACAAGACAATATTAGAGAGACTTGACAGAAAGAAAATGTGCTATATGAGGTACAAAACTATGTGTGGCGACAAGCACACCGCATTTACTTTGAATTCGTGCAAGCTTACGTGACCCTCTGCTCTCGGTGCAGGGTGGTCAGCAGACATGCGGAATGCAGACAGAGGAACATCTGGCAAGACACTATTAGAGTGACTTGATACAAAGGAAATATGCTGTGTGAAATATGAGACTATGTGTGACAACCATGTCACACTCCATTTGAATTTACGCAAGCGTGCATGACCTTCCCATCTCAAGGCAGAGAGGTCAGCAGATATGCCAAATAAAAACAGAGGAAAGTTCCGAAAGACACTGCTAGAGTGGCTTGATAAAAAGGGAATATACTCTGTGAAATACGAGACCGTGTGGCAACAAGCTTGTCACATTTCCTTTGAATTCATGCAAGCATGTGTGATTTCCTTATCTGAGAGCAGGAAGATCAGCAGGAGTGTTGAATGTAGACAGAGGAACATCTGGTGAGACTATATTAGAGTGAGAAGATACAGCAGAAATATACTACATGAGGTATGAGACTATGGCCTCTATCTTACACCCAGCGCAGAAGGGCGCAAAACGTAACGCAAGTGGCTTTGCTATTTTACGACCGACGAAAATACCAATTTCCCATCCAGTGTCCTTGCTGCATGAATAGCCAATTCATGAGCATCAAATTAAGCGCCCATGGGCGTGTTGGTCATAAAATCAGGCATGATCAGGCGCACTGCTATCTTCAGACCGCAAAAAGCAATTGTGCTATTGACTAACAAAACCCTGGTCAGTGGTCAGTTTTTGACTGCTCATTTCAGGGCGCATAGTCAGATAGTATCAGGCGTCTTTGCATAATGCAACCCTAAACCTAACCCTAACTCTAACCTTTATATCATGTGTTCTGCCCATCGTTTGTCCGCCCATCCATCTGTCAACGATGATGGCACGATTCATGATCATTAGGGGCCGAAAAATCCGGGGACGAAAAGTCATTGAGGGACGAAGAGTCCGGGGACGAAAAGTCCATGGGGATGAAAAGTCCAGGGACAAAAAATTTGTGGTCAAAAATTCCAGGGCTGAAAAATCCAGGGATAAAGAGTCCTGTAACCTTCTCGGAAGTATGGCTTGGACATACCTTCCTTGGCTTACAAAATCAGTTTGAAAAGAATTTGATCTTTACTTCTCACTTTATTAGCTTTTGAAGAAAGGGTATGTTTCTAATACATTTAATGCCACTAAAAGTATGGGCCTACTGAACTTTAACCATGGCAAGGAGACCTGTATATGCGGAAAAGTGTCCCCTGAAGTCTGAACTTTAATTGTGAGAAACAAAATCAATATGTGACAGAGATACTGATCGATAAAGATGGAAAGATGAAAAAGTTTACAGAAGTGCTGGCCAATTGCGAACATTAAGTATGTGCAATTAAGCACGGTTCCCTGACAAAGCCTTGTCAATGTTAAATGCACATGGAATGCATGCTTAAACCATCGTGTGAATGTACGGAGTTCAGGACTTGCCAGATTTCAGAAAATTTTTGAATTTGGCATTGCTCAGTTTTGCCCAGGTGCATATTTGATTACCATGATTACCATGTCAGCAGTATTTTAAAACTCAGAATAAACTACAGTCTGTAAATAAGTGAGTTAACAGCTTTGCTGACATGGGGCCGCATGCACAAGGTCAGAGGTCAAGGCACATAAACAAACACACAATGATGAATTGGCCGTGAAGTTTACCATGCTGCAATGATGGCAAATCAATCGTACGGTGAGATATGTCTGTGGAAAAGGGACTGTTTGTGACAATACTTCCATGACAGAGGCTTGCATGTTACTGGCAGAGTTGAAGAGCTTAGAGCTCTTGTGTATAAAGGTCATACTGTGGCTATGACGTTGATATAAAATCAGCTAGGTTGAGTTTGCATAAAATTAGCTAGCCATCACGTGTTTCGTACTTTCTACCTTGCAGAACGCTGCCAAACTAAGCTATGTTAACGTCAAGATGAATAGCTGATTTACCATAACTAGCTAGGAACTTCTGTTATTGCAACTGTTTGGCCTTACCTTTAAGAAGAGACTTGAAATCGTGTACATTGCCATACTACGTTGCGCGCCTCTCTCTGGGCCCTGGGTCCGAGTAGCCCTGGGACTGACCCATTCTCAATCCATCTTTATAAAGCTAAAGGATCCTTAATAATTTATTAACGATGCACTTTCTGAGAGACAGAAAAGCTGACAGCAGGCTTTTTTACCTCCTCACCTCGTATGCCCATCTGCCTCTGGTCTTCGCATTCTCTCTCGTTCACTCTTTCTCTCTCGCTCCCTCTGTTTCTGCAGGGTTTGACTGCAGGCAGGGCTTTGCTTTTAATTCTTTAATTGTTTGTTCTTTTTTGTTTACATTTTATTCGTCTCTTACGCCAGCTAAGCTCTCTCCTGGCGGAATATTTTCTTCCTCTTTAGTGGTCAGTGCTTGGGAGGTAGGGTGGCGGGATGGGGGGGTGTGGGTCTGGTTATCCTTCGTGCGCCTAAGCCCCTCCATCCACAGGGCACAGTGATGCGCAGTTACTTTCAGTAATGCTTCTGCAGGGTGGGTTAAATGCAGCAGAGACTCTGTCTCCAGTTTGAGAAAAGCTCTGACTCACAGGCTCAACAATATTAGCACGTGCTGTGCTCTCACTCATGTTGCCGGGGCCCCAGGTGGTGCAAATAGTCTGTAACCGATTTATGTAGCTGGATTGTTCATCTTTGACAGACATTAACTTATGTCTCCAGCTTAGCGGCAAGCACTATTGCAGGTTGCAGTTCATGCATTAAAAGCACGCCACAAACATTATGCGGTCAAACGTATTCACTGTCTTAGAGGTTTTTTTCCTCTTCAGGGAGTTACAACTCACTACCTTCCATGACCTTATCTGTTCACTCCTCATATCCTATAGATTTTCTACAGCCTTTATAACATGAATTCTGCACTGTTATACTCAAATTATTTACTCAGGATTCAAATCAAAATTGGCAAGCCTTAATTCATTAAATGTTGGTTGTACTTATGTCACTTACATACTGCTTCGACATCTTGTATGTTTCATGTTATTGTTCAGTAAAACGATGCTCCTACCCGTATGGTAAAGACCACTGCAACGTGTTTTGCGAACAATCCATCAGTTTTGGCCCAGGCAGACTCTGAATGTTAAAAACTAGAGAATATTTGGTCCCACAGTAAAAACAAACCCACTGGGCAACATTTTTTGATCACAAATCAACTGATTGAAGAAATAAAAAATGAGTAATACTGACGCAGTAATACTGAAATCTGCCAGCAAGTTTATACTCAGGACTTCAATGTTCAAGGAAATCCTACCCCATTCTTCCATTGATCCATTCCATAAATTTTCACTTAATTCTGGACCACTGATTTGTAGTTAAAAACATGAAAAACATGAAAAATTTTGGCTCGGAAAATATCCCCCCCCGTAACATTGTTATGACCCAGGAATGTCTAAACCAGTGGCGGCCCCCCTTTTTTTTCGAGAGAAGTGAAAAAAAAACATGCAAATTATTCCTTGATTAAGCTCATGTCTAGTGGGTGGACACAGAGTTTCGAATCAAGTATTATCGCTGATCGTTTCTTTGCCTATATCCAGCATATTTACTGAAGTCCTCACGGTTTATATACGCTTTTAATGGTTCAACTTCACTATTCCGGTTGTCTTGCATCATGGCAAATTTATTTGGAGCCAATTGTATGTATTTGCTTTTGTGATAGAAATGACCAAGAAACTCTTTTCTTGCAAATCAAAAATTATCCATGGACTTAAGCTATGTATGATTTATTTAATTTTGTTGTTTTTGTCCAACAGTTTAAGAAGGCAGGCTTGCTGGGAAATTTGTTCGACCAATGGCCTTGCTTGTCCCCTGTTACGGTAACAGTCTAAAAATGCATTTCAACCATAGACTGTATAAAAAGATGAACGAAGCTACCGTGATGTCACCCATTGGTTTCAGCATACCATAAAGGAAGCCTCGATTTTGGCAGTTTGAATTGCGCCATGTTGTCATCTTGAAGCCGGATGTGATTTCTATTGGACGAGAGCGTGTATTGAAGATCCGGGGAGGACCGTGACTCTGGATCCGACCGTATCGGACAAGGACCAGAGGATAGCCGCGTCCCTAAAGCATATTCTGGCTTTATCCTTTATTCTAGTCTATATGGGACCATAATTTACAAAAATGAACATCATGATATATCGAAGGAGACGTAAAACTTGCTACAGCTACCATAAAATAATGTGAAAAATCATTATTTAAATGAAAAATCAGGTGGGAAAGTAGGGTCATTTTCTCATAGACTTCTATAGTATTGAACTTCTTTCTACAACCACCGACGTCGCCATCTGCTGGCCATTGCATAGAATGCCATTTTACGGTACTTCCGCATGGACTTTTTCAGACCAGGGTGCTGCGTCCATCTTTTTATATGGTCTATGATTTCAACGACTATGATCTCAGACGAAAATGTCGGAAAGCAATGGAAAGGCGGAAAAGCTTAGATAATAAAGTAAACCGACATTTGAGGCTCAGCCTTTCAAATGCAAAAAATGACCAGCTGTTTGGCCATGATGATCCTCATAGCAAGCAGTTTTCATTTGCAGGGGGACATGGAAGCGGTAAGACTGACGTTAAATTAATAGGCTATCGCAAGTATGCGTTCGGTTAAAATTTGCTTGAGTTTATGAAAGGACCCCACTGATGGACTAGTTGTTCATAGCCTACTATTTGATGTATATTGATTTGTTTTTTTTACGGTGCCAAATAAAATTTGTCCTGGAATACCGGAAGACTTCCCAAATGTTCCATTCCAAAACCCCGTCTTGACGTTCAGAATCACCCGTCATTAAACTTGTAACCAGCGAGTACTGCGGTTCTACAGCAAGTGAGCTATTCTATGCCCTCTAGAGTCTGTAAGTAAGATATGTAACATTATTATGCCTCGGTGTGCGCATGCGCACAGCGAGCATACGGTACTCAGTCTGTGTATTTGTTTGTCTGTCTGTTACCATCATAACTGCGACAGCGTGTGCATCCAAGCTAAAGTAACAATGCCAACGAGTGACAAACACTGTTCTCTTGATTTTAAATGTGCCAGAATTTTGATTTTTTGTAGCACTTCATGTTTCAGTATACACGTTTTGTGTACATAATGTTAAGCCACACCCACATGATTTTGGCACAAGGACCGCACTCTATTGACTGTTTATGTATTCAAGCTTGCTTTTATGTTACTGTACAACTATTGTACATCAGTAGTGGCTGAGCAATACACACCGAGGCATCAGCACCTCTGGTGCTTTCATTTTAAAAAGGTTATGAGTCAATCCAAATAGTTCAATGGCCTTATTTAAAAATTCTAAATGGCCCTAAAGTCACATTTCTTTTTCACATTCATTCATGTAAATATAATAATAATAATTTTTCCATAAAAAAATAGTTTATATGTTGACAATGTTATGTTTTAATATAGGACAGCATCATTGTATTAAATTTATATCAGGACATCTTTAGGATAAATAGGATCTTTAATATAAATAAGATAGTTTGTTTTGTTTACCCACCCAACCACTGCCTCCAGATTAGTAAATTCACTCACATGTGCAGAAATTCAACTTAATGGTGACTCGGATTATGTATATGACAACACTTCCTACTCTCACAACACTTGGGAGTGTTTTGGAAGCATTAAAGCCTTGTCTTTTAGAACCATTTTGAAAAAAGGCGATCACAGCATTGTAATAACTTTTTGTACAAGCTGTTGATGGTGGTATCTTTTACTAAACCTGGTTTAGGGACTTTGGGGGGAGGGGAGATTTGGTGATCTGTTAACATCTGTTAAAATCACAGATGCATATAGCCACTGGGTTTGCATGTTAGATATACACTAAAGTTATTTTGTTGGAGGCTATTTGGTGTAATATAAACTCAAAAACTAATAATATCAATGTTTTGTGGGAAATATGGTCAAACCCTTTCACTGCTAGTGGTGAGTTTGTCAACATTTCTGAAACATCAAGACCTTTGAAAATCGCTCAAACCATAGCACATTGGTATTCACTGGAAAGCTCTCATCAAACACTTTCCAATGAATACCAACACTCTAGGGTTTGGACGATTTAGAAAGATTTTCTCCTCTTTGAAATTTTGACCAAGTCAATAACAGCAGTGAAAGGGGTAAGGTCACGAACTTTGACAGTAAAGTGAAAGTCTTAGGTAAAGGTAAAAGTTGTCAGTTAATGTAAAACTGCATTATAACGGCTCTTTGAAAGTTTTTTTAGCTTAATTTTTGGAACCTTGGGATGAAAATCATTGAACAAATAGGCCAGATTTTTCTCCCAAGATACCAGGAAAACGTGTTTCCAGCACATTAATTTTTCAAATTTCTCTGGGAGGGGTCCCCAGATACCCCTCCTTCCTGCCCCCTCCCCTTTCAGCAATTCCTGGATCCGCCCCTGTAAACCTATCAAAAATCAGCCATGACTGACCCAGTTTTAGCTAAATCCCCGTACGATGACCAGCGGAGCATCCTGTAGTGAGCAAGTTCACGTTTGGCCACTCTACCAGCATTACCAGCTCTGACCAACCACAAGTTAGTTTTGACTGCACCAGACCAGGTAGAATTGTCAATAATACAGCAAAAACCAACTGAGAGTCTCATCCTGACGTGCCATATATTGACGCTACCTGACCAAGCATCAATATACGATGCAAAAAAACGCATTTGGCATCCTTGTTTGTCGCCAGTTTAAAACAAACCCTACCTTCTAACCCCGACCCCTAACCCGAACCCGAACCCGAACCGTCAAATAAAGATGCCAAAAGCTTCCTTTTGCGTCGTATATATGGACGCTTGGTCAGGTAGCGTCACTATATGAGAAATCCGGATGAGAATGTGTTGACTTCGAATACACAGATATTTTTTGGATTTTTCATAAGAGCCATACTGGAGAGCTGTGAAGGTTGGCACTGGCCCATCATGCCCAGCCTATGTGTCCCTACAGATTGACAAACAGATACTCCTCTCTTAACTCCCACGCTGATATGGTTACAAGCTTCATGTGACGAGAAACAGGAATAGAAACTGTATCCTGAACTCACCCCCAAATTTTCCCTGTTGTTTTCAAATGTATTTTAAATGGGCTTTTTTGACTATGTCAATCTTTGCAAATTCATTTGATTTGACCTGGAATGGTTTGCATAGCGTCCATTTTTTTAAATGAATGGTGTATATTAATTTAGTGTTTCATATTAATGCAAGTTAGCTGTTTGTATTAATTATTAGTTTTTGTGGCCACATGTTAACATGTGCACATTTGGTGAATTATTCATATTTTTTCATTTTTTAAAAATGTATTTATCAATATAAGTCGTCTTTTACTAGCTAGCTCTATTTCATGCCAAGTCTTGAAAACCTTCAGATATTCTGCCTCAATCTACCACTATCCACCAGGGGTATGTTTCTCAAAAGCTTAGTTGCTAACTATGCTAGCTCTGGCTCAAACTATACTGCGAAGTTGCTGACAAAGTTAGCAACTAAGCTTTCGAAAACATACCCCTGAAGGATAGTGATAGATTCTCAAGCTCTGATTTTTGCATTTGCTTTCACCGTGGCATAATGCTGACGAGGCTGCTATGTGTTTGTGCTAACGTGTTCTGCTCACTGATGGCTTTGCTGCTATTCACTTGCTAGGCTTACTTTGACAACTTCCGGCTGTCCTTCACCAGGGGTAGTACTCGCAGTTGTAAGTTTCATACACAATTTGGGTTCCACCTCACGTCACTTGTTTAAAGCTGGACTATTTCAGTTCATACATAGACCGAACCAAGAGTCCTGACAGTTCAGTACAAATACAAGCACCGTCATATCCTTAGTGTTCAGATGTGACTATTGTGGGTTATGTTTTGATGGCTGTGTGTTGTGCTCAGACAGTTGCGTGTGTTGTGTTTTGATGGTTGTTTGTTGTGTTCAGATGGTTGAGTGTTGTGTTTTAATATTTGTTTATTGTGCTTAGATGGTTATGTGTTGTGTTCTTATGGATGTGTGTTGTGTTCAGATGGTTATGAGCGTGTGTGTGTGTGTGTGTGTGTGTGTGTGTGTGTTGTGCATTGTGTTCCCGTGATGGTGTGTGGTATGGTTAAATGGTGGCGTGTTTATATGATTGTGTGTGTTGTATTTTGATGGTTATGTGTTCAGTTTAGATGGCTGTGTGTGTTGTGTTTAAATGGTTGCATGTCTTGTTTTCAGATAGTTTGTGCATTGTTTTGATGGTTATGTGTGTTGCAATGAGATGGTTGTGTATGTTGTGACAGTCGCGTGTATTTTGTTGTTGATGGTTGTGTGTTGTCTTTTGATTGTTGCAAGTTGTGTTTGGATGGTTGTGTGTTGTGTTCCAATGGTTGTGTGTGTTGCGTTTTGAAGGTTTATGTTTGATCAGATGGTGGCATGTGTTGTGTTGTAATGCTTTTTTCCTGTTCTTAGATGGTTGTGTGTTGTGTTTTGATGGTTATGTGTTGTGTTCAGATGATTGAATGTTGTGTTTTGATTTGGGTGTGCTTAGATGGTTGTGTGTTGTGCTCAAATGGTTGTGTGCATCGTGTTTCAATGTTTTTATGCTGTTCTAAGATGGTTGTGTGTTGTGTTTTGATGGTTGTGTGTTGTGTTCCGATGATTGAGTGTTGTGTTTTAATGTTTGTTTGCTGTGCTTAGATGGTTGTGTGTTGTGTTCAGATGGTTTGTGTGTGTGTGTGTGTGTATTGTGTTTGTGTTCCTGTCTTCTCCAGTTCCTTTCTCCTGGAGTCTCTGTGCTGCAGATGAGAGCAGTGCTCTGTCACCACTGCAGAGCTGTCTACGGCATTCTCACAGGGGTGAAACTCCCATAAAATCCATATCTACACACACGTGAATGCGCGTGCACACGCATACATACACACACACACATACACACACACACACACATACACATGAATGCATGCACACTAACACATATTCACATGCACCTGACCACACACCCACACTTACACATATACAAGAACTCATGTGCACAAGCGTGCACAAACCTATCTGCACACGCGCAGAAAATTTCAGGGTGAGATAAAAACACTGAAATGGAAATTAGTATTGCTTCCAATATACTTGCACATAGAAACAATAATTATGTAATTCACGCATATTAATCCTCAAAGTTTATTCAAATATTTCCTACAATTAAAATACAGCACGCTTTATATCAGTAGTAATTCAAAAATAGTTCATTGATTTCATCACATGCAAGTTGTTTTCAGCAAACTCTTGGATTCAGTATATATTCTCATTTTGTTGGATGCTTTTGCCTCTATGCAGAGAGCTGCACATGTCCACCCTATCCACCAGCAGTGCAGAGAGCAGTGATTCTGATTGGCTGCGGAAGTCAGGGTTCGTTAGATGATCACATGGGTAATTGAATTTGGCCATTAAATTCAGAGAGGTGTTGTTGACACAGTCTTTTTTTTTAAAATGATCTATTCCTAGACTGTCACCTCCCATCTCCCACATCTTCCCAGGGTCAATATATTTGGTGGCCACAGAAAAGGAATTCCTGGATCAGCTTGAAGCTCCATCTAATCTGAGTCTACAGAGTCCATCCTATTGAGCCTCTGCCCTTTGTCCTCAGTAGCTACCATAGATATTCTGTGAGAGGCAGATAGTCATCTTATCTACATGTCATTCTCTGTGCTTTGCTGTGGTCAGAGGAGGAATGTAAAGGGGTCAGAAAATAAAAGTCCAGCCAGGTGTTTCCTGTACTCATTAATGCAGACAGCTGGTGTCATTAATTAGCTCCACATGCAGGGCAGAATAATTGTGTAAATGAGCTGATTCAAGTGGGTGAAGCAAAACACTGGAGAGGACTTTTACTTCCTAAATGGGAATTTTCCACGGCTCGTTGTTGTTCCCCTGATGCAGTTTCTATGCTGGCTGTAATGGTCTTCAAGAAAATTACATTGTAAAAATTATAAAATGTATTATATGTGAACATCAGGTTATTGGGTGTGGTTTGTAAAAAGCACTTGGATGTTATACGGAGGAAATACAGAAATACAGCTGCCCTTGTCATATAAAGAATCACATTGGGATTTGTTGGTTGCCTGATCGGTCTGCTTGGACAGATGCATTTATTTAAAAGATGGTGCTGTTTTTTAATCACTGGACGGTGATGTAATTTTAGTTTGTCTCGAGTCTGAACTCAAGAAAATTAAATTAAAAAGGAGTATGTGGTTAAATTACAAATTGTCAGCTTTAGTGAATCAGCACCAATTTCGGGTGATTGTCCCAGGAAATTAAAGGCCCAATATGTAATTCTCTGCCGCTAGAGGGCGCTTAACCAAACAAAAACAAGAGGCCGAGTTTGATGACGCAATGGGATCGCGTGGAATTATGGGAGTTGTTGTCAATTCAAACTGGCTTTATTGGCATGACCGTTACATTTACAGTATTGCTAGTATTGGTGTCTTCATCAATTTACACGCACCGCTGACAGCTAAATTCTCCGACGTGACTCAAACAGGAGCGGCGAAACCACGTACATGGACGAGGTAAGGTTATATTTCTTTACTTTTCTATAACTTCATCTTATCTCATTCAAATAAAAAAAAATGTAAGGGATAAGGGTTTACAGCGCTTATGATGTGCTGCAGGTCCGAGGCTGAGATAAGGGGGCGGGGCCGGCTCATGTTGCTCATCTTTGTATAGAGTAATAACAGATGTGAACTCTCTGTTGCTGAATGCAAATGCTAAAGGTAACAGATATCAAGGAAATGCCACTGTCAGCTGGCAATGTACACTTTCAGTTGCTCCTGCCGCTATTGCTATAGCTTCCTTAGCAACGATGTGCTCAACAGACTAGCTGGCCAGCGGTTATCTGTCGAGACACGCTGATAGACCAAACTGAATCGAGTATTTAAGGGAGCCGTGTTCTAACTGCAAGTAATGTAGCTAACATAGCACTGACGTCTCAACGCACAAACGATGTGCCGTACACATCAGCTTTCTGTTTGTCATGCGGTAAAAACCTGTTGTTTTTGTGAGGCATGATTGGCTCTTATAGAGAGAGCCCAAGAGTGGTCAAAAGGCGAGTTCTCAGTCAGCAATGCTGAATTATGGCTCAGTGTATAATCTTTTTTTCAGGCAATGAGGAGCATGTAAACCCTGTGTATCAGGACTTAAGTGTGTGGAGTGTCTTTGTACTACTTCATCACTGAACTTTTTCCATACCAACTGAGCAGCTTTTTTTCATAGCACAGAAGGCCATTATGTCTAGGCTCTCAGTATACTGTACTGTCTACTCATAGAGCTGCAGAAATTAATGCAGACTCTGATGATCACTGCCATCGTCATAAGGGGCCCGAGTCTTTTAGATAGAGTCTAATCTTAAAGTGCACCCGACGAACTGAACTATCAACAATCAACAACCGAACAGCGAGAAGAAAATGAGAAGTCTTAACAAAGACATCATTTCATTCCTGTTTTTCTGTCCTTCCTTCCACATTCCCAGCTATTATACACAGACTCAAACAGTACAGTCAACCCTCCCACTAGCAAGGCTCCCTATATCTCGGGATCAGTATTTGAAGGACAAAGGGCATATGAAGGGCAGGACAGCCAATCCTAAGCTCAGAGGACCCAGGCGGTGGCTGGACGGGCGTCGGGCATCTGGCCAGAGTTAGCAGCCCCATGCTAAGCTTAAGGATGATCCCCATTTGGCCAGTCCCTTAACGGGATGTAGCGCTGACTTTCATAAAGACTCAGAGACACTGTCAGTAAACACCACCTCAGAGGTGAAGGCCCACCAGCTCAAACTTAGTGAAGATAAGACAGACAAATGGTTTTGTATGCATATGCTTGTATATGTTCTATGAGGGCCCCAGGAAGACTAGCTTACTGCTATGGCATCATATGCGCCAGCAGCCATACCACTATTCGATCTGCTCCAGCTGTGTGGCTGAAGTTAAGCAGGTGTGGGCTTGGTTAGTAATTGGATGGGAGACCACCTGGGAAAACAAGTTGCTGCTGGAAGAGGTGTTGGTGGGCCAGTAGGTTGCGATCTTCCCTCTGGTGGGGGGACACTGTACTGAAAGAGACGTTGTCTTTCGGATGAGACGTTAAACCAAGGTCCTGACTCACTGTGGTCATTAAAGATCCTATGACACTCATCAATAAGAGAAGGGGGTTCCCCGGTGTCATGGCTAAATTCCCAACCTGGCTCTTTCGACCTGCCACCTAATCATCCCCCGATCTAACTGGCTGTGCAAATTGCCCTCTCTCTCCCCACCTCGACCCCCAGGGCTCCCTTGAAAAAGAGATTTCAATCTCAACGGGACTTCCCTGATTAAATAAGGGTTAAATAAAATAATGGGGATCCTTTACAAACAAATATACAAATAAACAGCAAACTTTAAAACCTAAATAAATAACTCCACACCAACAGTTTTTGTTTTGGTGCATCTGTAAGAAGATAAGCCTTTTTTATGCATTGTTACTAACAGAGGGCCACTGATACCCTTTTCTCAGGATCATGTCTTTGATAGCATTTTTTTAATGGAAAACATAATTCATTCATTCATTCATTCATTCAAACCTTTATTTATTCTCAAAAGGACATTGAGGTTTCCCTCATTTTCAATGTCGTCGAGATCACAGACATTATATGATTAAGAGACAAACACAGTCCATCAATCAAACACAACAGCAAAGGAATCAATAAAAACAGTTACAAACAGAAGAACAGTGGTCAGAAATAATAAGAGGTTAGCGCTATTTCAATCATAGCAGTTAATGGCAGCCAGATACAGGTGCATACTGTAGATACCATGAAGGTCAAAGGCAGGAATATATGACGTTGTAAGATGGAATATCCAATACTAATGTTGCAGTTATAGCTTTATTGCATAACAGAGAGCAGCTGTAATGGGAATTATTACAGCTAATATTATTATTATTATTATTATTATTATTATTATTATCATCCATGTACACCAAGGTCAAGGTAACTTTATTTATACCCAAGGGTAGATTTGATTTACAACGAAGTGAGTCAGCTATCTCCACACACACGCACGCACACACGCACGCACACACACACACACACACACACACACACACACACACAAAAACTTAAAATGTGATAAAATGATAACAGTGCTTCATACTCGAAGACAGGGATAAAACTACAAAACACTACTATCAGAAAAAAAAAACAGTGCAAATAAAAAGATATTACCGATGAGAATCACCATGGCAGGTAAAAACAAGAAACAGGAAAAGAATAAATAAATCAATAAATAAAAAGACTGTGCGATCAGTAAGTTAAAATGGAGTCAAATAAATGGTTTCTATCATTTATTTATCATTCTGATGGCTGCAGGAACAAAGCTATCTTTATAGCGCTTGGTTTTACGGACAGGTAATTTGTATCTGCGTCCGGATGGGTAAAGCTTAAATTCACAGTATAATGGGTGAGTACCATCCTTCAGAACAGAACCAGCCATCCTCTGTAACTGTTTGGTACATAAGGATTCTGGGTTCAGCTGTGGCTCTCCAATCAGCCTACTAGACCACTTCACAATTTGGTTCAGAGAGTTCTTATTTTTTAAGGAAAGATTGCTGAACCATGACGCCAAGCAAAAAGATAAAATAGATTTGATAAAAGCACGATAAAAAAAGGGTCAACAGTGTTCTATCAGTGTTAAAGGAGGAAAGTTTCCTCAGACAGTACAAACACTGATTCCCCTTTTTATACACAGCTTCACAGCTTGCATCAAAAGTTAGCTTACTGTCGATGATCGTTCCAAGGTATTTGTATTTTTCTGCACACTCCAGTGTCTGACCCTTTATGACAGTGATTTCCTGACACTGGGAGAGTTTATGGAAGTCGATTCGCATGTCTTTTTGTTTTAGAAATGTTCATCTGGAGGAAGGACCTATCACACCATTCAACAAAGTTCTGAATGACCGGACCATGGCCTATTTCACTTTCTTGAAGCAGGCTTCCAATAACAGAATCATCTGCGTACTTTCAAATTAATCTGTCTTCCCTGCTGCTGCGACACATGTTGGTATAAAGGGTTAACAAGAGAGAGGACAGCACGCATCCCAGAGGGGAGCCAGTGGAGGAACAGATCTGGTCAGACAGTGTTTTATTGACTCTCATTCTTTGTGTCCTATTGCTTAAAAATCCAGCCCACCAGATTTTTGCTTGAATAAAATTGCTCTAAAAGCCTCTTCATTAAAATGTGGGGTTGGATTGTACTAAAAGCAGATGAAAAATCGATAAATGAAAGTCAAGCATGTGTTCCTTTTCCTTCGAGATGTTTAAGAAGCATGTTCATCAAAGTTACTGTGGCATCCTCAACTTCTCTTAGAGGCCTACTAGCAAATGCGTGCTCGGATTTGTAGCGAAAGATCACCTTGGCTTTACTTCTATGATACCGAATGCGGTGAAGTTAGCCGGGGTGTTCATAGTTAATGTCATAATGTGCTCGGATTTGTAGCGAAAGATCACCTTGGCTTTACTTCTATGATACTTGGGCATGTGCACGTATTCATATTGTTATATACAGATGAACGGTGGCGTTATATAATGTGAGTGTAGCCGATGCAAGCATTTCGTTAGCGAATGCGGTGAACTTAGCCGGGGTATTCATAGTTGATCTCATAATTTGCTCGGATTTGTAGCGATAGATTACCTTGGCTTTACTTGTATGATACTTGGGCATGTGCACATACAGATGAACGGTGGCGTTATAATTTGAGTTTGCTCCAGACTGACTGAAGCCAGTACTCACCTTGGCTTTACTTCTATGATACTTTGGGGTCCGGCGAGAAATGATAAGGCCAGCGCTCATCTGACAGTAATGTAATGACGTACGATGAGTGACATACGTTGTGTGCTACACACTGCTGACAGAGGGAGACAGACACATCACTCAAATAGTAGTAGTGATAAGCAAACTGCAAGGGATCAATATCACGCTCCGTCTTCTTTAAGATTTCAGACCTCACTAATTTCTCAAAAGTTTTCATCACAATGGATGTCAGTGCAATAGGTTTAAAATCATTCAGTGTTTTGGGGCAGTTTGTCTTGGGAATTGGAACAACTACAGCATCCTTCCAAGATTTTGGGACATGCTGTTTCTGTAAGGACTTATTAAAAATGTAATAAAATATTGGACGCAGTCCTTTACAGCTGAGAATTGAGCAGTCGGCCACAAATGTTGTCAGGTCCATGGCTCTTATTTGTTTTTATGAAAGAGAAAGCCTTTTCAATATCTTCCTGCTCAATCGTAAAATGGTGATGGTTATCTAGTTTATGACTCACTTCCTGTATTTTTCTGCCAAAATCGAAAATATCAAATCGAGAATAAAAGCAATTAAGGGCATTTGCAAGATCAGAATCTGCATCAAAGCCCTCTAAAGTGACAGTGCTTCTGTTTTTTGAATTGCTCATGCCTGCGATGGCTTTCATATTTGACCAGGCTAAGCCCAGATTGCAGCCATTTTGTTTTCCAGTTTTATTTTCCAGTTCTGTTTTGCCCTTAAAATTCAGTTCTCAGATCTTTAGTCGCTGTATACAATTCAGAGGCAACTCCATGTTTAAAAGCAAATTTCTTAGCCTGTATACTAGATTTAACAGACTTTGTAACCCATGGTTTATAATTGGGGTAAATTTTCACCCGCTTAAATGGTACTAATCATGTCTCTGCAGAATGTAGCAGAAGAACAAGTGACATCAGTGAGCTCATCTAAGTCCCCACCACATGCCTCAGCAAACATATTCCAGTTAGTACTGTCAAAACACTCCTGCAAGCCCTGCACAGACACCTCTGCAAGCCCTACACTCCTGCAAGCCGTACACAGACTCCTCTGTCCAGTGGTTCTTTGTCTTTGGTGCGGACCTTTTCCCTCTTCAGAACAGTTCTGTATGTGGGCAGGAGGTGCGCACAGTTGTGGTCTCTGTGGCCCAAAGGAGGTAAGGGAAATGATTTCTATGCCTCCTTTACTGACCCGTAGCAGAGATCAAGAGTCTTTTCCCGTCTCGTAGGGAAAGTTACAGATTGATATTAGTTAGGAACTGTCTTTTTGAGGGAAACATAATTAAAATCGCCCAGGACATTGTCCTTTTTAATAATAATAATAATTATTATTATTATTATTATTGTTGTTGTTGTTGTTGTTGTTGTTGTCGTTCATAACATTGATGTCAGGTGACAAACATTTCTGTATGTACGCACAAGCATGCACACATATAGAAAAATTGCGCACAAAAGCTATTTGCCACTAAATACTAATACATCATTCGTGTCATGATCGTAACAAGGGGAGGCACAGGCACACGCACAGCCAGAAAAACGGACCGACAGATTTCTGGAATATGTAGGGGAGGCAGGAATAAAAATATTGTAGCACGTATCATGAAGCGACTTGATTGTGCTAAAATCAGGGGGGTAGCTTCGACTCTCGTCATTAGAATGGCAATCTGAAGGCTGTATCGAGAAGTCGACAGAGGTCATTCTGACTAAGCAACCTGATCACCCCATTCCTCAAAAAGCACCAGGATTACGGATGATGCTATAAATCCCTCCAAGCAAGCATGCCTTTGAAAACTGAGCCACCGGAGTATTTTGATGAGCTGTACTGCTACATAATAATTAAGGAAACTGCAACTCTTCTCAGCTGAACACATTCTCAGAGACTTGGGATAGTAAAGCATGTGTATTGCCAACTCTCAGAATATAAGACAGTCCTGTTCTTGGGCATCTACGCTCCTTTAGGTTTTTATTTCAATTCTAATTTGGGGAAAATATTCAGGAAAGAGGATTATTGAGTTCATTAACTGTAACAGCAACTGTTCAGTGTTTTACTCCGACAATTTTCAAGCTATTACAATTACTCTGGCTCATCAATCGTGCCTCACCGCTCTGATGCGAGAACCTCAAATACAGACGGCTTTGCTCCAAGAGGACACTGCAAACATGCCCAGAGAAAAAGTATGAAAAGTATCTAAAATTGTACAACGGCTTTTAACTGTCCTTGCACTTTAAGAACTTTAATTTTGATTCCAACTCAGTAATGCATGATTCATCAGTGCCCCTTAAGTAAACGGTATGTATTACTCCCGAAACAGAATGTTATTGTATCTTCTGGATATATTCAGGAATTCATGAAGGACAAAAATGTACCTCTGCAGCTCGTTTATTCCCGAGAGTGAAGGAAGCTGCTTGGTACCAAGTGATGTCACTTTAAGAGGCATTTTTGCCCATCCGTGAGTTTTAGGTTCTGGTGCAGCAACATTGCAGAATGCACCTGAGTGTTTTTGAAGAGCAGAACGAGATGGCTTCCCGAGTTCGAGAGCTTTGACGCAGCACAGAACTCAAGTGAGTGAAGCACAGAGGAGGAGTGAGTAAAACTAAAGATGTATGCAAGCAAACCACCCCTCCACTGATTGAAAGGGGTTCTACTCCTCAAACACCCAGTTAGACAAGCAGGCCACTATGCCTCCGTCAGCACATTTTACGGCAGCAATATCCTGTCCTATTTACGTGTGTGCAGCAGAAAAAAAAACAAGAAATTTTACCACTAGCAGCTGAAAAGTTTGAATCTGGGGCAGAGTGAAGATATTTCAGGCATAGTCATACATATGATGTGTACAGCATCTAAACATGGGTCTGTGCACACTTGCTAACAGTTCTGGGGCAAAATGAAGCATTCTGCACTGGCTGTTTGCTGAATTGCGGTTATGTAAGGGGGCCTATTGTCTCAGTGCTCTTTTAGTAGAGGAGGGTAGGTCAGGCTGCAGAATAGTTTGAGGGGAAGACATTTTTGAGAGTGCAATATTTTACAGTATTGTTTTTTTTAGCTGTCTACCGCGCCATATTGGAGATTAATCTATGAATATGAATAATGAATATTACCTCAAAGTGTAGATTTCTAGCTTTAATTTCAGAGTTCAGTGCATACCCCCAAAGTTGGTGAACGGTGTCAGAATTACATTATATGTGGTCCTCCCCCACCTTCTTTTTATGGGACGAAATTAATTGGACATGCACCTGTGCAGCTCTTACACGGCCATATGGTATAGCCTCATTAATTAATTTACAAGCAAGCGGATACAATGTGTAGAGTTCATGTTTCGCTTGGAATCTGTTGCTTTTAATGCTCAGAATGAATTCCAATTAACGGACAGTGAGGCAACCCATCATTAGGTCAGAAAACAAAAACACAAGCTTCAGAAAAATAGCAAAACTACCTGATATGGCAATATTAACTATTTGGTCCATTCTTAAAGAATACTGCAGTAAGCTCAGAAACTCTTAAAGGCTTGGAAGACCACAGATAACAACTAAGGTGGATGAATTCTTTCCCCGCCGAAGAAAAGTCCCTTCACAACACCTGACCAGATAAGAATACTCTGCAGGAGGTGGGCGTATCAGAGCTGAATTCACCCATCAAGCCAAGACTTCACCAGTGTAAATACAGAGGATTTACCACAAGATGTAATGCACTGATCAATCTCAAAATCAGAATTTTAGCCTAAAACATCTTAAAAAGCTTGTCCAGTTCTGGAACAACATCTTATGGGCAGAATAAATAAAGATCAACTTATACCAGAATGACAGGAAGAGAAGAGAATGGAAAAGGTAAGGATTTGTGATTCAAAGCATACCACCTAGTCTGTGAAGCGTGGTCAGGTGTGGGCATGTATGGCTGCCAGCCGAATCAGTTCCTTTTTATTTATTGGTGAAGTGACTGCCAGCAAAAGCAGTAGGATGGACTCTGAATTCAATGTGGCTACATTATCCAATCATATGTAATTAATTCCTCAAAACTCATTCCATGGTACTTCACAGTGCAGACATACGATGACTCAGAATACACTGCAAAACCAATCCTGCTATTTTATAAGGCAGAGGAGTAGAATGTTCTAAAATGGCCGAGTCAATTAATTGTCCTGCATCCAACAAAGTATTTTCAAGGCAAAATGCTTGAAGGAAAAAACAAGCACTGAAGAGGACAGTTGCAGTGAGGGCCAGACAGAGCATCTTCAGGGACAAAGCCCAGCTTTAAGTGATTTCTGTGGACTCCAGACTTCAGGCAGTTACTGACTTACCACCAAGTATTTATTCTACGGTTGTCCAAATATTTTTGAGCCCCAGTATAAAAAAAATTGTATTTCCTACCTGGTGAGTGTAATATTTTTGAAGAAACCCTTCAATCTAAGCTGGAGCCTTTTTTATTAATTAATTCTGTAAGTTATTCCCGCTTCTTCCTCACTAGGTTTGCAGGGGAGCTGGAGCCTATCCCAGCTGACTTTGAGCAAAAGGCAGGGACCCATCCCCGGACAGCTCGCCACTGAATCGCAGGGCGCTCACACTATTCACACACCATTCACTCACGCACTCATACCTATGGGCAATTTTGTGCCTCCAATTAGCCTGAAGTGCATCTTTTTGGGCTGTGGGAGGCAACCAGAGAACCCAGAGTACACCCTTGTGCACACGGGAAGAACACGCAAACTCCACACAGAAGGGCCCCAGAGTAGATTCGAACCCAGGACCTTCACAATACAAGCCAGCAGTGAGGTGTCGGTGCTAACCAATTCTTTCAATTCAAATCTGTTGCAGTAGCATACAGAGACAAAATGTTGTAAAGTGCGTCACTGTCCAAACACTTAAGAACCCCCTCACTGCATGCACTATAGGCATAGCTGGTGTCGCGGATTAATTCGATGGGAGATGAAATTAACAGGAAATCTAATACTAAACCAGCCTCACCGCAGAACAGCTCACACTGGGGGCGATACAAGCGAGGCGTGCCCTCTATTGACTGTTGGAGCAGAAGGGGCATTTACCAGCACACGACTCAGCAGCACAGACAATACGCAGCATAGCATCATCATCATCATCATCATCATGGCCAACTGGTGCAGCATCGCAAACGCATAACGGCTCATTTGGGGTCCTTTTTTTTTTTTTTAAACTCCGTTAGCCTGATAAATGTAGCAATCCTTTGTGGCCAGTTGTTTTTTTTCCCAACTTAGAGGAAACATCTGTCAAAAGTATGAGTAAGCAGCTGTCAGGATTTCCAGAGGCACAACAAGAGAGATAAGTGAAGTTCTGTTTTGAGATGAAGGGCAGATGTGGTGCTCGGGGAGTTAAAATGCTTTGGTTCCACAGGAAGCACATTTTTTAGTGGGCGACATTAATAAGCCTACCCCACTGGCTGATCAACTGCAGATGTCAAATGCAATGTGCATTGTGTAAGTGTTTGGGCACATACGCACTCCAAGGCGCAAACACATACACGCTCCTGCACACTCAGCACCCTGCACTGCACCGGAGAAATCTCTGCAGATGCTGCACAGATGCTGCTCTGTGCCTGCGGAGACTGACGGGCGTACAAATGCGAAGTCGGACCTGCAGCACTGTCCCGCTCGCTCACTGCAGGGACGGACTAACAGCCGGACATCCACTGAAACTCATGTATTAATTCAGCCCACAGAGCCAGAGATAGACCGAACAGGTAACCTCATCATGCGGCAGAAGAAGTTCCACCTCTCCTAAAAAAGAGTGATAGGAGCACCGTCCCAAACTAACCCTCGACGCAACAAGTAAACACGGGTGCAACCCTATCCCCCTCCTTCTTAAATTTGTGCAAGCAGAGCAGAAACTGCAGCTGGTCTGGCTGCCGCCCCGGTATGAGCACGGACGGAGAGGAGAGAGGCAGAGAGAGAGAGAGAGAGAGAGGGAGAGGGAGAAGAAGGCAAAGACAGCAGCAGAAGTATTGAGTGCAGAGGACCAGGGCACTCACCGAAAAGCAGCACGACAGTGGCCCCAGCGTGGATCGCATCACTGGACCGGACCGAACCGCGCGGGACCGTCCCGGTGCTTCTCCGCGGCTTCATGTCTGTCCGTCTGTCCGTCTAGGTTTCCGCTTGTTCAGCCGCCCGTCTTGGTTTTCGTCTCGTCTGTCCCTCTGTCAGCCCGTTGGCCCCGGCGTGCCTCTGGTTGTGAGTCGGATTCGGGAGGGGGAGGGAGGGAGGGAGAGAGAGAGAGAGGGGGAGGGAGGGAGGGAGGAAATGAAGGAGGAGTGAGGAGTGAGGTGGGTCACAGAGCAAGAAAAAAAAAAACAAGCGAGGAGTTTTTCGCTGCTCAGCCTTAAGTCCTGTGGAAGAGAGCGTCCAGCCGTCTCCCAGGCGGATAGGAGTGGGGAGAAGAGGAGACAGGCTCAGAGCTGAGAGCCCAGAGGAGGAAGCAGAGGCTGGGAGAGAGGGAGAGAGAGAGAGGGCGAGTGTGTGAGAGTGAGAGAGAGTACGAAGGCAGCTCTAGCTTTGCGGGATGGAGAGAGGGAAGCCGGAGAGGAGAGCTCCTGTCGGGCGGTAGCGCCGGCGGCCAGATAACAGTCGGCCGGCAGGCAGGTGCAGCTCCTCAGTCGATTCCCCACAGGTGATCTGCAGCGGATGCGGAGACCACGGCGCGAGGGAGAGAGGGGAGGGGAAGGGAAGGGGGGGGAGCGAGCGGCGGGGGGGGATGTCACTCGGAGGAGAGGGGAGGCGATGCGCAGCGCAGGATGCAGTCTCAGCGAGCCTGCCAGCGAGCAGGAGGAACTGCGGAAATCGGCGGCGGCGGCAGTGGGGTGTGCTCACAGTCAGCTGCGAGCAGGCAGCGTGCGTTTCCCAGCCAGTGGAGGGAGTGAAAGCGAGAGGTAGATAGACAATGAGAGAACGAGAGAGAGAGAGAGTGAGAGAGGGAACGATGGAGACAGAGTGAAAGAGTAATCTGCTGCAGAGGCCCAGAGGATTGGGGGGGTAAGAGGCTATTTTATCGAAAACTTGGAGGGCTTGTAGAGGGACAGGGTCTTGAAAGTCCGAGGGCCCAAACCTTGAATCAGTCTCAGCTACAGTATGTGCGCTTCACAAATTCAAATTCAAAAGCATGACATTGGCATGACCTATTTCAAAATATGTGTTCCTAAGCTTTGCAGAAACATTATGCAGTATACGTACGCAGACACGTAAAACGCATGAGTGATGCCATCATCAGTATGAGAGGTCTGCCGGTCACCCCACCTTTCAGCACTTAATTACGCTAAACCTGTCGCAGTTTACTTTGCCTGATTAACAAGTGCTAAGACTACTTGGTAATGACTGCAGTTTATTTGTCGATAGCATGATTGTACATCACACAGTAATGAGGTGTCTTCCTACGCACATAAATGATGATGTAAAACATTAATATGTCTGTCAAAGATTCTGAGTTCATGTAGCTCATGAAACAGCACAGATTTGCATAATTCGTGTGCAAGACTTATTAAAATTCAAACCTTTTGCCAAATGGTTCAGTATATTTTCACATGCCAAGGATTTCTTTCAGTTCAGATGTGTTCTTTTGAATGTTTTTAACAAGATAATGGGGTATCTTATGATTAAATTATTCTACTGACAAAAACATGCAACAATGATAGAAGACAGAGGAAATTTTGAATGTTTTGCATTTAGTTGCATTATTTCCATTCCAACAATATCATAACTCTGTCAGCATCATTTCTTCATAATTATGAGCTTTATATTAGTTTTGATTATTGAACAAATAAATTGTTTGATTGCTAATCACGAGAGCAAAGACAAGAGTAATTAAAGCATTGAAAAGTGAAGTTACTGGAAACCTTTGATACCTCTGCCAGCATGGAACTGATGAAATTTAAACAAATTAAATTCCAAATGAATAACATGTAAAGGCTTGTTCTGATATGTAGGTGGAAAAAAACAATGATAATAATACTTACAAGTATTCAAAAAAATCACCAATTTTGTAAGATGATCAAATTATCTCTGAGCATAATACAATGTAATAGTGTATCTCTCTCTCTCTCTCTCCCTCTCTCTCTCTCCGACTGCACCACCCCCCATGAATGACGGCCGACTGCAGACGCGTGCAGTTTGTGCCGAATGACCCTAGATGTGAGGGATTTCTGCAGCGCATGTAGGAGCCAATGCTGAAGTCATAGAGTCATATATCACATGCACGCGGAATCAGTTGGCACGCACTGCACTGAATAACTACAAACAGTGCTCACAGTTGCATAAAATTGAAATATCAATTGAAATATGATTAGAGAAAAATTCAACAATTTCAGCGAACATATTTTCAGCCGCTGTGATTTTACAATGTGAATTTCGATGTTTTCACAGTAAAGAAACAACATTTTATTTTATAAACATGGCACAAATTGGATATCAGCTGCTTTAAAAAAAATTATTAATTCTGAGTTCTTTTTATTTGTAAAAAATAGATATTCAAGTACATGCTTTAAGTATCTAATGCTCAGTAATTATGAACTGATGAATAAACTGTTAAACGGGAAGCAAAGTCATGCAGGGTGTATCTGGTTCATTATATTTTGATAGATGTGGATATTTGCATTGCACAATATTTCCCCTCTTTTTCCCTTGGTCAGATAGGGTCTGGTTTCATCTCTCTCTGACATATGCATGATGGACAACCTGAGCCGCCCCCCCCCAAACCACCCCCTTACCCCAAGCTAGACTGGGACAGGTATCAGATTCACCTTGCTCAGGGCACCGATCATGTACATCAGTGAAGGCAGGACTAGCCATGACATGACTAAAGGGGTGAAAGCTGGAGGGGAAGGCAATCGCTGAAACCACGTCATAAGCTCAAAACAAATCAAGTCTAACCAAGTAAAGTAAAAATTGGATCAGATAGGGCATGTTCTCAACAACAGAAATTACCGCCCAATCTGCCTGCTGAATCTAGTTTCCAAAAGCACCCATAATTTTATTCTTGCAGCACATATGGTTTAGGGCCAGCTTTACAAGCATTTGATGACATGCCATTGGCCACGGGTTGGACCATGTTAATGGACTGAGTTCTTAATATCATGGCTCCCTGAAATGACACACCAACCTTAATCTAGGAGGCAAACAAACTCTCAACCTACAGCAGGGCAGAGACTGACGTTGAAGGGTGGCATGTTGATGGCTGAAAGATTGTAACAAGGACATAGTTAGAAAAAATGTAAGGAAAACATACTTTTGGAGAAGGCAGACCATGATGATGGAACTACAAAGGTCTTATTGTGGGACAGGAAATGTTTAAAAGCCAACGACCTGAATTTGTGAAAGCCCGTTCTTCCAGGACTACAATACTTAGGACCTGATTTCTCTGAATGCGCCTCGTCTGACGACGGCTACGCCTTTTTTATTCTGCTCCAGTCGCAAGGACTGCCTGGTATTTTTCCTTTTATGCTACACACAACTGGGCAGCTAGATGAATATCGAGGGTGTAGTTTTATTGCAGGGGGTGCTTTCCAACGTAAAGTAGATGATGCCAGTGGGAGCGTTATTTAAATGAAGCTTGGCGCAAGTTCAGGCAGGAAGACAACCTAATTTACCGCATCTGTTAAGACTCCTCTGCAGGATCCAATCATTAACCTGTCCGTTCTTTTATAAACCCGGATTAGTTGTTCCTTAATAGTCTCATCAGTCAGATGGAGATTCACTCATTTGACCATCACCTTCCCCCAACCGCCATTAAACACTCAGGGGATGACAGAACGGGGATTAAGATACTGTCCGATCATGGGATTCGACCTTGAATCGAGTCGCCGAAGTCATGATTTATGTTTAGTCAATTGAGCATCAAAAGCGTAAACTAACCTCTCCTGATTGAAATGAGGTCTTGAAAGGCGATTTGGGGTGTATTTCTGGTACAAAAAAACAGACTTAATGACTTGTTAAAACCAGATGTACACTAAAATGCAACCTATTTTGAATTTTACCTGACTGTGGTGATGAATGGTATGGTCCATATTTAATGGTAGTAATATAAATAATGCACCACGATTGTATCTTGTTTAATTGCACCATCAATTTGCATTACTTGCAAGTTGGCTATATTTGGCAGTGATAATAATGTAACTTAACTGTGGAGCCTGAATGTTATTTTTCACTGCCAACTACAGCCTACTGCAGGTTTATATAACAGTATGGTTGAATAATATTCAGAACAGCACATTAGTGAGACATCATGTGGCCTCAAAAATTATGATAACTTGATTTTGTTCATTCTATTCACTCAGTTTGGAACAAAAATTTTTGGTATGCTGTCTGTGTTCATTAGCCTACATTTGTGTCGACTAACAGAGTGTAGAATAGGCCGATGCGGTCAAATATAAAGCCTACAGTCAGCGTCATAGTGGAGGGTATACGCAGATATACTCCATAAATCCACCTTTGTTCTGTCAATTTGCTGTGTACCTATCTATCAGCCCAAAAGCTACTGAAAAACATCACAGAGCATACCCACTTTCTTTCCTGAGATCAACCCCTCCACTTGATAGAGTAGGCTATGCCAATATTTCCAGGGACCATTATAAAGCTAATAAGTTCATCGGAACAAGTCTCTAGCAACTGAAGAAAAAAATGTTTCAATCAGAACTTTTCTGCACAAACAAAAATTAGCTTGATTTCGACATTTCAATTAACATGAAAAGCTAGTGTTCTCAGATTTTCACCACACTGAATAAGAGTAAATAACGATCAAACACTTTTTCTACTGTAAGTGACATAGTTGGTTTTTCCAAATCTCAGGAGCACTGGCTACAGTTAAAGAGTGGTCTAAATTTTACTGAAGATGAGCAGCGGAGACATCTTTCTCTGAAAGATAAACATCTGAGATCCAAGAGATCTGAATACCCTCCCTGATGCAGTCTAAATATCAATCGTCTTAGCCTTATATGCCAACTGTTAAAAGATGCAGATTAGTCCAGGTTATTTGACTAATACATAAGAATGCCACTGAGCATTTTTGACAAATTGTAACTTGTTGCAACAAATTTGCCACGCAGACCAACAGCCTCTCCCGGCAAAAGACTAACCTTAACAATAATAGCTAAGGTACTACAGTCAGCAACTGTTAAAAGCAAGAAATAGGTCTATTTGTTAGTATAAACTTATATCAGCCATTCTGCCCCACACAGGACTGAAATTCACTTGCATACTGCAACAAATACAGTTGCACTAGCCTTTAATAATAATAATAATAATAAATAACATGTGTTACTCATGACTGCACACGTATGTCTCTCCCTCCCAAAAAAAAGAATTGTCACTGTCCATTGTCGCCTAGGGTATAATGTTAATACATTTGTGAAGCTTCATCAGAACCGATCTCAACAAAGGCTTTTGACATCTGAGTCAGATATATCACCATCACAACTGAGGCAAGGACAGTGTCAAGGACCGTTACCCAAAGTACAGACTAAATGTTTGTCATGGTTTTGGAGGTTGGCGTTGGTTTGGGAGCTTTCTTTGTTACACTCGTCCGGGACAGTATTGTTTTGCCCATATCGGATTCTTAGGCCAGCTGGCATTAATTGCGGGCGGCGCCCAGACTCTATTTAAGCCCAAGTTTCGCCTCGCCACCTTTGCTAGAGTGTCAGTGTTACCATTGCACTGTGGCCCGAAAGATCTCTAGCCAGAGAAGAGTTGAGGAATTCGTTGCAAAAAAGGAAAGTGTTAGTTAGTAAAGGGAATCTTTCTCTTCCCTTTCCTCTGTCTGTGCACCGTCTGGTGCTTAATCGTTTGATCTCGGCTTCCAAGATTTTTTCCTTATTTCGTTCTATCTAGCTCGCTTTGCTTCCTGTTTATTATTCGAACGAGATTTATGTCCTTTGGAAGCACGAGCCCCTCTCTCTTGTTTTATCTGTGTTTATCATTTTGCTGTGCTTCCTTTCATTCCGGCCACTGCATTTGGCGTCTCGAAATACCAGCCATCACAATGTTGCTGCAACCAGCAACATCCACGGCTCATCGTCTGTTGCTGTGATTTTCTTTCGCCAGACTATGAACTGTATAATGTAATTAATTCAATTCTCGTTTGATGTCCACAAAATGAAGCTCGGCGCTGTAACAAAAATGTACAGTCGATTAGCCGACATATGCACCTTCCTTATGCATGTACCTGACATAGGGTGGCAGTATTCTTACTGAAGCGGAGCCGGCCTTTTTCGACGGATCATCATTCCTCATATGACGCCTCCTTGGGGCTATCGTATGTCGTGTGCATATGTTTAAGAACACTCAGAAGAACCACTCCCATTGATGGATCAGCCATGAGGTTGCAGATCTCCTTCGGCATATCACATAGGAACAATGGGGCCGATAACGTCATAAGGGACAGTGACTCTGGAGTTTACTGTAGCTCTACTGATTCCCAGCTCATACTTTCAAATGGTTACCACAACACGACACTAAGCATATGTGCAGTCCATAAGTATTTGGAGAGCGAATTGCACCATTGGCCACATACATACGAGCAGAACTGTTGGCTGCTTAGTATATGCATATCCATTGTGATTTTGCTGAATAAAGACGTCTTGTATTTAAGCACATGCCTTTCTGGTGAGCATTCTTTGCCTACTACATAAAAATAGGCTTGACTATACCGTATACATTTTAATTTAAAAATAAATAATAAACCATCTGCAGCAGTGGGAATCAACCAGGCACATCGAGATCTTCCATCCTATAACCTTTTATTTCAGCCCCAATTTTGCACATCTGACTAGGGCAATTTTTTATAACAATATTTCTAACTCATTAATGATGTGTGCTTTGTTCAGGCTAGGGTGAACTGCAAAACCATTGTGGATAACCGGAAACAGGGTTCATTACACCTCACCAACACAATCTAAAGCAGCAGGCGTGTTTGTTGTATGTAATGTGTGAACTTGATGTGTCCTTTGTGTGGGAAACCTGCATATACCTCACTCAACAAAACACAGGGTGGAGACGAGACGAAGAACAGATATGGGTGATCTTGTCCGATTTCCGATTTTTTTTTTTTTTTTTTTTTACTGATTTATAATTTTTTCATGGAAGGCAGTGGGAGTAAATGAAAATCCCGTGTTGAGTACTGTGATTTATGAGACAGACCAAATGACGGGGTCCTTTGGGCCCCTTACGGGAGTCCAGCCTGCTGCGCACCTTCTGGGGCGGGGCCCAAAGTCACCTTGGAAACCACATCTCCTCATCACGGGACTAAGCTACGCATGCACTCCGAGCCAGCACATCCCATAATGCAAACTACTGTATAGGAGCAAGCAGGAGAGGGAGGGGTGGGCGAGAGATGGAGGGAGAGAGGGAGGATGGATTGCAGAAGCTGAGAGAGAAAGAGAGGGGGAGTCGATGCAATATTTAGCAGGGGGACGGGGGGGGTGAGCAGGTATAAAGGGGAAAGAGTTTTTTGGGAAGTGAGTTTGGACAGATGCACTTTGGAGAGAGATGGGCAAAGCTCTGAAATTTGGGAAGAGGATCATTACAAAGAAGCCAGAGTAAAAGAACAGGGAAAAAATCGACCAATAAAAACTGCTCTGGGGTTTCACAGATCATCTAACCCTCAGCAAGACTTTCAATTTAAGTTCTCAGGGAAAAGTGTGAAACTTTCGCTTCCGATAAGGGGGTCTGAGCTGATTTATGAAATGGTCCTCCACTGAAAGAACTTAGAGGGGAGACGAAGAAACAGAAAAAAAAGGGGAATGGCAAAAAAAAAAGACAAGGAAAGAGAGCAGATTGAAAGGAAAGTGCAGGAGGACAGAGAGGCTCTCCGTATCCGCAGTGGGAGTGGAGGAGGATGATAAAGCAAAATTCTTACAAAGAGAGGAATGGGGATGTGGGGTCGGGGGGGGTGGAGTACAGGAGGAAAGATGAAGAAATGGAGGTCTGATGAGGAACCACTGCATCTAGTGACCTGGCAAAGTCTCTCCCTCTCTCTCCTCTCTCTCTCTCTCTCTCACTCACACACACACACACACACACACACACACACATTGCTTCCTCTCTCGCCTCTTTCTCCTCTGCAGTTGAGCTGCAGTGCAACCACTCTTTAAGCGATGAAACTCACTCTGGTTTTTGTTTGTGACCTCAAACATCCCAGAGAAAACTCAGGAGTTTCACGGAGAGTGCCTCTGCAACCCCCCCCCCCCGCCAACTCCCCTTCCGCAAAGGGAGGAGGGGGTCTCAGAAGTGAGGGGTGAGGAAATGGAGGGATGCGTGGCTGAACCTTTCTCACTAACTGATTGCAGCTCCTGGACCAAGCTTACGGTAAGAAGATTGTTTCCCACAGATGGCTTCACTCTGCAGAGTTGCCGCTCTTACAGAGATATGTAGTAATAAGTATAGTCTTATATTTATGCTTACAATTTTACTTATATTACTTTATGGTAAGAAATAGTAAGATGAGATGACAAGATGAGGGAGTTCTACCCCTTTCAACATTTGCAAATAGGGCAACTGTGTTTCATTTGTCAGGTAAAGAGCAAGTTTAAACAGCCAAACATCTTTACGGAAAATAGTATCATTAGTATTTATTTTTATTTTCTTTTTATTTTCTTTATATTATTTTATGTTATTTTATTTTTTTTGATGCCCAAGCATTTACAGAAAACATTAGCTAGGAAGTACTCAGATTTTAATGCTCTTTGTCATACCCAAAATCCATGCTGCAGAGATGATTACTTTAGAAAAAATACAGTAATAGCAAAAATTAATCATGTTGGAAAGATTTCATCAGTTGCTTAGAACAACATTTTACATTGAATACTTTGCGTGCTGGTTGAAAGAGTGTACACAGTGGACATTTCCACCCAATTTTTGTCTATTTTTGCATATTTCAAGGAACAATTACTGCTAAATGCAAGCGTGAGTACCAATGAACAACAAAGCTGTCTTGATGACAATTACCATTTATTAAGCTTCCGGAACGATCTGAGATCATTGTGTTTGATCTAGTTTTGTGCTGACCAAGACAGGGATGATTATGGTTGTTCAAAAGAGAATGTTTAAACAGGTGAACTTCATTTGAATGCCAATTTCTCAAATCAATGAAGTCTGGAATTGTCATTTGTATATGTTAATATGACTTTAATTTGTTCATCTACTTTCCTTTGGTGATGAGAAAGCCTTAATTATTGTTACCATGGGTTGCTAGTCTTGTTGGCATGAAATAACCTTTGCACCACACGCTCGAATGGTGGTGAGCTAATGTGCCATGCGAGGTACACTGAGATATAAAGTGGGACATGTTGCACCGGCCAGGTCAGCCTATTCATTTGCTATGTTCTGAATCATACGTCTAATCCCTATCGCTTACTTCGGCTATACTGGATACTACTTGTTACTTTGCATAGTATTATGCAGTGTAGTCACCAGTGTGCGATAATCATGTTACATAACATGAAGTCACATGACCACCAGATGATTAAAATCATGTGGGTCACGGCATTACACTGCCTTTAGGTACATTGCATTTGTGTGGCCAAGTGTCTGCATTAGTGCAACAAATAAGGGTGGCCAAGATTGGAGGAAGAAGGGCTAACAAGGCATGATTTCCTTGATAAAAAAAAAACACGGATGGATTTTGAAATGAACGGCCAACATATTCAGGCTTCCCATTTTTCTGGATACGTTTTCCCACCAAAGGAGGGTGAGAGAGGTCAGTCTCATTCCACTGGACTCGCGATCTTTTGACAGCAGCGTGGGGACGCATATGTTCGAATGGATCTCATAGCCCAACCCCCACATTCCTGGAAATGAAGGTCCAGCTGTGTAGTAAATTCACAAAGGGCTTTTTCATTGCTGTTAGCTTGTGCTCACAGACATTAGGACCCTGTATTAGTTGTAATATTACCCTGTGTTCTTCTCTGATTTCCGGTAGATGTTCTCTTGAAAATGATTTCCAGATGGGCCATTCCACTGCAAACAGGACTGGTCATTGTCCTCAAATGGAACAGATAATCTGTCACTTTTATCTGGATCCACTTTTATTGAATTTTGTAAGCACACACATAATACTGGCACAATTGTAGTTCTGTCAGCCAACTCACTTGTAAACAGTGTCGGCATCAGAACTGGAATTTGGGGGCGCACAGACACATCCCTTTAACACAATGATTAGTCCTGACTTGTTCTCAATCATTGTCTACGTTCAAAAATACATTCACTCCGAATACACTCAACACTATCAGGCGTTGCTAGTTCTCTAACATAAGGTGACAATCATTCATTTGGAAGTGCACTTTGGTGCATTTAAATCCGCGTTATTCAAAATTGCAGACATATGCTCTTTTATTTCATTTCAACAATTTAAATGATCATGAAGCGCAGGTTAGATTGCCTGATGTGCCCAAAAGGTAGCGCAGAAGTTCCAAAGCAGTTCGTGTTTCGTAAAGCATAGGCCTATTTAGAAGTAAATTATTTTTCTCTACTGAATTTAGGCCATTATTCTGTTGCTGTTAGATCGTATGGGGAGAGAAGCTGTGTCTTCAATTGCCAATGAATTATTACTATAATTGGAAAGCATGTCAATAAAGGAAAATGATTGAGAACTAGCCAGGACCCCCATTCCAGTTCTGGCGCCGACACTGCATGTAAAACATCAAAACCACCTGATGTCTAGGCTCGACTATGACGCACCCGTGGAGGAGAAGAGAGCAGGGAGTGTCAGGATATCCCCACCCCTGGGGGAGATTCAGAGCCCACAGTTGAATCCTGAAGGTGGGACATTAACTAGCGGCTGGCAAGTGTGATGCAGCAGCGGAGAGCGATGCAGCACAGTAGCAGGCAGAGGCATGTTATGCTGAAAAAGTGAAGCAGGAAAGCAGCTTACATAGCCACATCAACCGAGGGGTAGAGCAGTGTCTGATATGCATGAGAGTGTCTATGGGAATGTGGCCACGCTGCGACACACGTGCATTATTCATTCTAAACAGTCAAATTCTGTCCAGACATTGATTTATGGTAAATTTGCTGTTTAGATTCAACACAGCTGGCAGTAATCATGCCTGGGTGTGTCTCGTAAAATTGAATCCAACTATCAATTAAATCGGTTTAATTGATTGATTTAATTACTAAATGGGTAATCACCTTTTCTCTTGGGGCCAGGCAGGTTTAGATAGCTTTTTACCCCTCAGCTGACGAAAGTTGTGGAGGGCTATTGTCATGGCGGGCGGCTTCCGCCTGTCTGTCTGTCTGTCTGTTAACGTCTCGTTTCCGGATGATAGCTGAAAAACGCCTTAGCCAAATACTCTCATTTTCTGGTTGTATGTTGGGGGTGGTTAGAGGAAGCTCCCTATCGATTTCTATCCCGCTGTGATAATCAATATGGCAGCCATGGCAGGGCAAGCGCATGGCTGAGGGGTCCCGTTCACAACAGCGCGCTATTTTTTACTTCAATAAATGAAATCACAATTCAAAAACTGCATTTTTTATTTACTTGGATTGCCTTCGTCTAATATCAAAATTAGTTTGATTATCTGAAACAGTGCAACAAATATGCAAAACTAAAAAAAAAAAATTTGCACAAGGAAAATACACAGCACTGCGTTTGCTTAAAGAATGGGCTATGTCATGAGAGGATGTGTTAGCTGTAATTCTTTTTTCTTTTTTATGTCTAATGTCTGGCCCAACAACAAACAACTTTTCAAGCAATTGCTCTGTTCACTGTCACAGACCAATTTCCATTGTCAAAGTAAAATTATGATTGTTTTGCTTGAGTTGTGGTGCGCTCCCATCATCTGAATTGTTTGGTGTAAGGTGGTCATAAAACTCAGTCTGGCTCAGTCTGTTTCTTGTCTTGACAGTCCGATCACAAATCTATAGTCCTAGCTCATGCAGATAGTAAAGGTCTGAGCTTTGTGAACAAGCAGAAGGTGCACTTTACAAGATCCCCAGTCTGGGCAAGATCCCGTTGTCTGTGCCGAAAAAACTCAGTGACTTACGACACATTGTCTTTAGATGTCAGAGGATATCAGACTTTAGTTTTTTAAAGGTCCTGTCATAGTGCTGCAGTGTACAATAGGCATGGGAGGAGGGTTTGTCCTTGTCCTCTGGTTAGTCTTAGCCCAGTCAAAGCAGTGATACAACCTTTAAGAATGTGTTCCTTGCACAGGCTATGTTATATCTACTGGGACATGAACAATGGTGCATGTGTGTTTGTGTTTGCGCGTGTATGTCTGGGCATATTTTTGTTACCTATTGGGGACCTTTTCTGGTAGAAACACCGGGCTTGTTAAAACCAGTGGTCCTTATGGGGACCAAAGCCTGGTTCAATATGCCAAAATGTCATTTCTGAGGTTATGGTTAAGGTTAGGGGTCAGGTGTGAATTGAAATAGGTTAATTAGGTTAGGGTTAGGCATCATTTGGTTATGGCTAAAGTTAGAGGCGGGGTTATGGTTAGGCTGTCCATAATGAATAGAGCTCAGTGCAATGTCCTGAGAAGGGCAGTTGCACAAACTTGAGTGCGTGCGTGTATGTGTGTGCAAGTGTGTGTGTGTGTGTGTGTGTGTGTGTGTGCGTGCGTGTTCTTGCCCTTGCCACATAGTGAGAACCAGAAAACATTTTTTTTCTATCAGAGTGGGAACATTATTGGGAAGTGAGGACATTTTCTCCTGTCCTCACAATGACAAAGGCAAATTATGGTTAACCCCTTAAAACCCACAGACCCATATAGAGTAGCGTGCAGTGATGATAATACATCACCACTTCCATCTGAAAGTGGTCCTAATACATTACTTTTCTATATATTTTTTGGTGAAAATGTATTGAAATATACTATTGTAGGCAATGAGAACAAAAAAAAAAAAAAAATCATTCCCACTAGTACACTGAGGTAAAAATATGGGCAAAAAACACTGAAAACAACAATTTTTTGGCACAAATTGTAATATTTTGACTCTTGCATAGCTTGAATGCATGTTTAAAGGCTTATTATATCACACTTATAATACATGTTTACTTTTTTCACATGTATCTGAAATTTATTTTAACTATTTCTCATGGTCGACATCATCAGCGCCGAAAGTTTACGGGTAATATTATTGGCTATGGAGAGGGAAGAACAGGAGAATTATGTTCCTGACATGATGCCCATGAGGACTCTCGACAAATTGTCCCATCTGATTCCACGTCAATAAGTGACATATTTGAGCATATTGAATTTGATGTATTGAACAAATATGAGCAGAAGCATATGTTTCAACCTATAACAGCACTTCTGGGGCATTTCGTGCTCATCAATCTTTTGACATTGGAACCAACTAAGCGGTCTTTGTCTTCCTTTCTGTGAAAATTCTACCAGACCAAACAACAAATTCTCATCCCGACTTGTCATACAGTGACGCTACCTGACCAAGCATCAATCAAGACATAGTCCTAGCTCATGCAGATAGTAAAGGTCTGAGCTTTGTGAACAATCAGAAGGTGCACTTTACAAGATCCCCAGTCTGGGCAAGATCCCGTTGTCTGTGCCGAAAAAACTCAGTGACTTACGACACATTGTCTTTAGATGTCAGAGGATATCAGACTTTAGTTTTTTAAAGGTCCTGTCATAGTGCTGTAGTGTACAATAGGCATGGGAGGAGGGTTTGTCCTTGTCCTCTGGTTAGTCTTAGCCCAGTCAAAGCAGTGATACAACCTTAAAGAATGTGTTCCTTGCACAGGCTATGTTATATCTACTGGGACATGAACAATGGTGCATGTGTGTTTGTGTTTGCGCGTGTATGTCTGGGCACATTTTTGTTACCTATTGGGGACCTTTTCTGGTAGAAACACCGGGCTTGTTAAAACCAGTGGTCCTTATGGGGACCAAAGCCTGGTTCAATATGCCAAAATGTCATTTCTGAGGTTATGGTTAAGGTTAGGGGTCAGGTGTGAATTGAAATAGGTTAATTAGGTTAGGGTTAGGCATCATTTGGTTATGGCTAAAGTTAGAGGCGGGGTTATGGTTAGGCTGTCCATAATGAATAGAGCTCAGTGCTATGTCCTGAGAAGGGCAGTTGAACAAACTTGAGTGCGTGCGTGTATGTGTGTGTGTGCAAGTGTGTGTGTGTGTGTGTGTGTGTGTGTGCGTGTTTTTGCCCTTGCCACATAGTGAGGACCAGAAAACATTTTTTTTCTATCAGAGTGGGAACATTATTGGGAAGTGAGGACATTTTCTCCTGTCCTCACAATGACAAAGGCAAATTATGGTTAACCCCTTAAAACCCACAGACCCATATAGAGTAGCGTGCAGTGATGATAATACATCACCACTTCCATCTAAAAGGGGTCCTAATACATTACTTTTCTGTATATTTTTTGGTGAAAATGCATTGAAATATACTATTGTAGGCAATGAGAACAAAAAAAAAAAAAAAAATCATTCCCACTAGTACACTGAGGTAAAAATATGGGCAAAAAACACTGAAAACAACAATTTTTTGGCACAAATTGTAATATTTTGACTCTTGCATAGCTTGAATGCATGTTTAAAGGCTTATTATATCACACTTATAATACATGTTTACTTTTTTCACATGTATCTGAAATTTATTTTGACTATTTCTCATGGTCGACATCATCAGCGCCGAAAGTTTACGGGTAATATTATTGGCTATGGAGAGGGAAGAACAGGAGAATTATGTTCCTGACATGATGCCCATGAGGACTCTCGACAAATTGTCTCATCTGATTCCACATCAATAAGTGACATATTTGAGCATATTGAATTTGATGTATTGAACAAATATGAGCAGAAGCATATGTTTCAACCTATAACAGCATTTCTGGGGCATTTCGTGCTCATCAATCTTTTGACATTGGAACCAACTAAGCAGGTCTTTGTCTTCCTTTCTGTGAAAATTCTACCAGACCAAACAACAAATTCTCATCCCGACTTGTCATACAGTGACGCTACCTGACCAAGCATCAATCAAGACAAAAAAAGAGGCTTTCGGCGTCCTTATTTCAAGTTTATGGTTAGGGTGCAGGTTAAGGTTTAGGGTTTTTTTTAAAAAAAAAAAACTGGCATCAAATAAGGATGCCGAAAGCCTCCCTTTTCATTGTATATTGACGCTTGGTCATCATTATATGATGAGTTGGGATGAGACTGGGCTCGACCAAAAGCAATCAGACACAGATTGTTTTTCAGATAACTGCCGACAATAAATAAAATTAAATATGATATGGCAACTGAAAGACAAAAATTAGGTTTTCCTTTTTCTATTCAAATGAGAAGAAAATCTGATATTTAAGTACATCTTAGTTGCATGTTTCATCCATAAAAGTGTTCCTATTTAAGTCAAAAGAATAAGTTTAGGGTAGCGCAAGCACTGAAATTCCTATTTTAACAACATTGAAATGCTCTGGCAGTGGTTTTGGCAGATGTTTTTAGGAGATTTTGATTGTTCAGGACCTGGACCTTGAGGCGATTACTGAATCTACCTTGTATTCCCCAGCGTACTCAAAACTATTGTTACTCAACATTGTAAAGTGCTAAAAGCCTGTTGAGGTGAATGTAAATTAGCTGATGTAACCTCAGAACGCTATGAAGCCTGATTTAATGGTGCTTTTCCACTTAGCGGTGCAGTCAGGCATGGTGCGTATGTAACCATTACTTTTTTGTCTTCCTTTGGCAAAAGTTGTGGCTGGTACCCAAAGAATAAGTGCAAGGCATGCTGTGTTTTCGTGCCACCACTGTCAAAGTTCCACATTAACAGCACTGTGGCAATAAAATGGAGCTAGAAGCACTGCAGACTGCTGAATGGTCGGACAGAATTGTCACTGAATCGTAACTTTATGCGACGAAGGACTCCATGCTCAAGCTAATCTGGCATGTTGAGAAGTTTTCACAAGGAAGTTCTGAGGTTTCTCTTTTGTTCAGTTTAAAAATGAATAAATGAATAAATTCAAAAAATGTTGGGTCAACTTGCAATGACTAATGAGGTGCAGGCTTTCCTCTGACGAATTTCAACACAATGCGCAACAAGGTCCATTCAATAACAACCCACATTTAGCAGTACGGTTATCAGTAGAAAGCACCATAGATCTAGGGTCAGGTAGAAGATGTGCTGTCTACGCTCTCAGAAGTCTTTAGAATATAGGTGACTGCCAGAATAGAGTAGGTGGCTGTGGCTGACAGTGAAGGCATTGAGAATGTGAACGCCAAAGGCTCAAAGCGCTACAAGGGGGTCCAGAGCTGATTTTCTGTGTAAAAATTTATAAAATTTGAAGCTCTGTGGTGCATTCTGGTGGCTTCTGGAGTCTAATTCCCTTGTCTTTCGGTGATGTGAATTTAACACTTTTTTTTAAGTTTTAGCCATGTGTATTTTTGTGTATACTTGTCAAAATGTGCTAGTACAGAGTTACTGGATATATTCTTTTATCATTTTTATTTCCTATGTGTTGTCACTTCTAATCACCAGTTATTAGAATTAGATGCATGCATAATTGATGTGTTTTAATTTTTCCAATATCTATGCACCCATCCTCTCCCTAATGGCCCCCAGCAGAATGCCAGCTTTTTTGATAGCATACAATGTGGCTAGCAGATTGCACTTCTCAATTTGCTTGTAGTTACCTGACTGCCACCCCTTACCTTTCCCTTTTTATCTCCAAACTATATGCATATGTGGTGATAAAACTAAATATTTTACTGACCAACAGCAATGTTACTTTTCAGTAAAAGTCCGCACGGAGAAATGCGCTCTTCGTTGTGGTCTCCCAAGTAGTTAGTCGAGCACCAGTGCAAGGATGCCTGGGGGTTCAAGATGGCGAGTTGGATGCTCTTAAAGATTCCCTCAGATGCAATAATATTGATGACTGTGAAATAAGGTGAAGGACATCAGTAAAAATCTTTATTTCATATGAATACTTGAATTAGCAAGCTAGCTAACACTTGGTAATAAAAACATTCTATGTGATATGATGGTTCTTTTTAGATATGTTAGATAACGTATATCTTAACCTTTCTTGTTATGAAAGGGCAATATTGTGAATGTTTTGAGTCTTTAAATAAGGTGTTCAGCCAGGCTTGATTCTCGTATCCTTGATAATTCCACGCTCCTGCTGCCATTCATAGTATTAAATTATGGGGGATATAAAGGCTGCCAGCATTATAGCCCCAATCAAAATCGTCAAATGGCATAGCCAATTGGTGAATGCAAGCAATATAAAGGCTGGCTGCCCCTGCAAGTACATCCAGTCCTTATCAAAACTGTTTACTCGGGAGAAATTTTAATATGAGCGCAACATACCGAGGCTGTACTGGGTTTGCGCATGCGTGAAGGTTACCACAATGGCTGACCAAAACAAGGAAATGACACTACAGCTCCTTATTTTATTGAATATACAACTTTAAGCCATGTATCACAAGAACCAGATCAAAGAAACAACAAAGGTGACCAAAAGAATTTCATAATATTGAGGATCAGAGTTATCAAGTTGCTAGTCTTTGTTTGCTGAGTAGACAGCTATAATCGCCAGCTAGTGGCTATTTTTGAAAGCCCCGGGCTGTTATGATCCAGACAAGGACAGATTCAGTGGCGTCCTGGGGCAGAAGCCAGGTGGTATAACTCAGGCTAAAGCAGGACAACTTGAGAACTGATCCAGAAGGCTAAGCAGGAATGCAGTCCCAATCCTACAGACCATTGAAGGCTTTGGAGGTGTTCCTAATCAATTGATCTTTGAAACAGACAGGAGCAGATGGTTAACAGGAATGTGGTCCCAATCCTGGAGACCAATAGTAAGGTTTGAGATGTGTTCCCATTGATACAACTCCAAATCTTTAGCTCTCTTGGAGCTAAATTTTTAGCACATTTTTAGCTCTCTTGGAGGACCACAGGGAGCTTATGAGATCACACAGTGGCGTCGGCGTCCACGTTAACTTTGATCTTCTTCTCCCAAACCACTGAAGGGATCAATGTGAAATTTGGTGGAGAGCTACCCCCTTGAGCAACACATTTAAGACTAATATCCAACAGGTTAACTCTTCAGTAGACCAATATAATGCTGGGTACACCGTTATAAACTTGCACTTTTTTGCCGGTTATTTTAATTGTAATATTACAACCAGTTTATAACAGAGGTTCTGTGAATGTTAACTGTAAACCACAGTTAAATGCACGCAGGACTCTACTTACAGTTAAAATAACAAGGAGACAATGCGCTAATTTAGCTGTTAAATTCAGTCAATTTATAACAGTGTACAATGATCTGGTGTCTGGGGCTAGATATTTCAATGGAGCTGCACTACGAAAAGAGCACTGACTGCAAAAAAAAAAAAAGAAAAAAAGAAAAAACACAACGTGATGAAACATCAAATCATGTTGCTGAATTTTGCTTTTTGTTTTTTCTTCCTGCACAAATTACAAAAGGTGTCTTCATTTTGGACCCCTGCATAAAAAATACCACCGCTTGTGAGCTTACATAACACTAAAGCCTGAAATAAACCAACTGAGCTACAGTGCCCATGGCACTGAGAAATTAGTCTCCCAAAAGGGAGAAAACCGAACCAGCTTGGAGATAGGGAAGTGAGTGGTCAAAACGCCAAAGCCGACTGAACAAAGCTGGAACTAAATAGTGGAGTGAGTGAAAAACCAAGCTAATGGAAAGACTGAACTAATGATTGAATGATTGGTTTGAGTGGCGGGAAACTAAGCTGGCAGGCAGAGATGACGAACTACAGCTGGCGCACGTCACAGAGCCTATATCTCTAAAAGACATGCAGGTTACTGGAAAAGGGAAATAGACAATTAGGAAGACACAAAGGGTTCTGACAACGGGCGGCATAAGTGAACCGCACTGGGGTGCATTTCCCGAAATCACAGATGCTAACTTACATAGTTGGAACCATTGACTGCGAATGGATGAACTATGTAAGTTGCTTACTTAGTTAGCAACCTTGCTTCTGGGAAACGCACCCCTGAACTGTACCTCTGAGTAGAGAAGCGCTATTAAACCATTCTATAAGACAAAGTGATTCGCAAACAATTATACTGACCAATTCATGCTCACAAGGAATGTTGAAGAAATTGAGCTTTTTTAACAAATTCCATGTTTTTAGATTCAGCCAAAAATTCCATCTTTGCTTATTTATGAGAAAGACAGTAAGTGCAGACCAGACTCTCTTTTCCCCAATCCACGATGAAACAACTTATTTCAGATTAACTCGATCTACTGATGTAGCGAAAACGCTAATATCTAACTTTTTTTAACATTCGGAAAAAGCCTAATACTGACAATTAAATAAATGTGGGCACTATTACACCATTACCACAGGGTCCACTTGTAGTTTTCTCATCATTTTCTGAAAGCAGGTAAAGTTGTTTATCTGTAAAGTCATCAGCCCTAAGCGGAAAACCTTTTGCATATGTGCTCGGAAAGGTCTGAGAAAGGTCTTTATTTTAATACATTAATATTTTGATAATATACCAGTATACTGTGGCACATAACATTTCCATAATGAGGCACAGTGTGTGGGACAGTGCACCTTGTTTTTTGGAGACTGCGGCCTGCCTCCAGCCCCTCTGCAGCAGTGCAGCAGTAGGCAGTATTGATTAATTCATCTCTCTGTAATACTTCCCCCCCTTTGGAAAATTCAGAGTCATCAGAAATCTGGCGCCTGGTCATTGCTGAAACCGCAGTATCTGGCAAGTTTCAACCAACCCAGCATATTATCTTCTCTCTCGCTCTACATTACATCACACTTTCCCACTGATTCCCGCCACGAGGCTGTCGTTGGATGGTCTTGATCGGGCCGGCAGCAATTTAAAGGACCAGTGTCCCAGATATCCGTAATGGTACATTTCAAAAGAAGCAGAAAAGGAGCAGTTAGCTACTCAACCTATGTTGTCTCCTCTCTGTCTTCCATCTCTTCACCCTGATTGCTGCGCATCTGCAAACAGCCACACCTCTCGACACGTGACTTAAAGGCAATTGCGCTATTTGTTTATGCGCATCCTGGCCGCGCAGGGTTACAACTGGTCCGCTTTGATAGTAGCTGCCGTACGCCTGTTTTGTTGATGATTGCAGGTTGTTCAAATTTATAATTGAGCTGGATGTACAATTAGCTTTCTTGCTTGAGAGAATCGTAATATCTGTGTAAAATTTGAGGTATTTTTATCTATTTTGCATATAAATGTAGTGATCTAGTAAATAAAATTTCTACACCATCCTTTTTTTGCGTTCAGATCATAGATAAAAGATTGCTGAACACAGTGCTACAGTTTTTAAGTCTTTTTCAACATTGTATTTTATCTTATGCAAGGAAATTCTCAATGGTTTAAATAAGCAATTTCCGGTTGACCAAAAAACATACTGTAAGGGCTATTTATCCTATATTTTGGCCCATTAAACTTCATTTTCATAAAAATATGTTTGTTGCATTACTTTGGTATCTGTAAATGGTTTCCCATGGTGAATAAATCCAAAATAAGATGAATCCTTTGTGGCTTATTTATTATATGTCGATTTCAGTACGGCCACAAGAAGATAGCACGGTTACTCCCAGGTTTCCTTGGTAACCATACTGTATGTTTTTATTGTTTTTTTTTCACATGTGTAGATAAAGATCTTCATTTATGCCACATATTTAAGTCATACCAAAGTTAGAAGTAAAATTGCACGATTGCCTTTAAGGGGAAAGAGGAGGGAGGAAGGAATGATAGAGAGAAGGAGCAGAGAGAAAGATCCGCGGGAGTCTGAAGTTGACTCTGGGCATAGCTTCAGAGCTCCCCTCTCTATTGGGCCATAAAAAATTAATCACACTTTGTGAAGTTCTGCTTCCTTGTGCTGAAAAGCCAAATGACTCCTTTTGATTTTGGTTAAATTTTATCCAACTGACATTGTTGGAAAAAAAAAAATGGTACCAATTGGCATCAGTGATTTCACACAAGAACCCCATCTGATTCTAGTTCTTTGTTAGGTAAAATTATCCATTCTGGAAGATCTGACACTTTCATCTTTTAGATAAAGGTTCCAAAATGACCAAAAATGGCTCTTCTACGAGGACAACCCATTGTTCAGAGTATATATGGATAGTACAAAATATGAAAATAGTGTTGATCAGTAGTGTGACAGAACACTGACATTTGTTTTTCACATGCCCGCTAATTTAAATACAACAGAATTAGTTACAAATTATGAAAATTAATCATTAAAGAGCACAAGAAAAGACCAAAAAGCAAAAATGTTTTTCCTCATAATTTTATTTCAAAATAAATGTGATTATCAGTTGCTCTAACTGTAACACTGCAGTGATAGCATGCAAGGACACATGGACAAGCATACACAAGAGCTGGGTCCCCTATCCCGGCAAGCACAGCATTACTGATCACTCCAGTTGGACAAGTGCAGCGTTAGTTTTGGTTGCTGTTTCTGGCTTTCTTAAAATTCAGTCATTTACGCTTATTCCCAATCAGCATCCACAACATTTCACATAATCCTAGTACTTGATTGGCTGTGCATCTATTCGCAAAAAAATTATGGGGTAAACAATCTATAGTGCCACAGTTTTCCTCTGTAAATATTAAAATTGGAATAAACTAGGATCGTGAACAAAAGAGCTGTGGAACAGAGGTCTCTGTGCTCTCAGAATCAATCTACGCAACAGATCAAACTGTTGTTCATCTTCTTATAAACATTTGGTGGGTGTCCATTGGTCTCTTCTGACATTCGTTTTTTTGAAGGCCGAAGTATGTTGAAGAATCTGCAGCTAAACCGTTGACAGAAAACATTCTCAAAATGTTGCTGCCCTGTAGTAGCGACGTAATAACATTGAGAAAAACATTCCAGTAGCATTGTGAGAACATTCTTTAAGCTGTAATAGTTAAGCAAGTGATGCTTCTGTAACTGCAGCCCAATAGGCCGTCCAGCGGATTTTAGCTCATTGTGTTAACAATCATTTAAAAAACCCTAGGCGTGTTGAAACATGCCGCAACACTTGCAGAGCTCACAGGATTTAGCACGTGCCCCATAACCACCAGAACAACAACCACAAAACAATGGATATACAGTATCATTTCCAATCTTGATTTTATTACATGCGATTCCTGTTGCTTTCTAAATGGGGCAACTATAACAGTTAAATTTCTAACTCCCATTAGAACTCACTGCATTATTTCTTCTGGCTAAATCTCTTTAAAGCTGGCCTTGCATAATTTTTAGGGTCAAAACTGCTCTTTGGGGTGAGAGGATGATACAAAAGTGTTCAGAATATTTTCTATTTATCGTTTGGTTTATAAGCAGTAGGATAAAAACAAATACTGCGAGGAGATATACAGTACGTAATTTCTAGGATATGAAACTTTATCTCCCTTAGGAAGTGTATTTAATTAGTTTCCTTTGAACAAGTGCTCTTCTCCAAAGGGGACATCCCTTATCCATCTATAGGTGCCAGAGTAGTGTCAGCTGTGGATGATTACAATGCTTATCTAGGACACATGAATAATACTGATATATGGGTTCAGATAATCTCAATGCACCTCCTATCCCAAAGAGCCTAGAGGAACTGAACATCACTCCCAGTCTTTTGAGAGGCTGGAACATAGGATTAGATTTTTCTTTATTTGGCGACATCTTTGATTCCGTGCATTTTTGGAACTTGTGGAAAAAGTCAGATAGGACTGCTGAAACAACAGCCTTCAACAATTTTCTGGCTAATAGAACTGACAAGGGAAATTATATCATAATAACTGCCACATCGGTCAAGAATAAGCCCGTCTACACATGCCTCTCTCCAGATTGCTGGAATAATGAACCTCTAGATTAATCCTATCATAGGAATTGTTTATGCTTTATTAATTGGGCAGATAATTACCTGATAATTACAGGGTGAAGTGGAAATTAAACTCAACTGTGCCTGTTCCAAGTGGTGAGATGTATCTTCTCTCATGAGACTGATAAGTGCGGATAAGTGTCTACAGATACACCCAAATTAGAGGAGTTCTACAAAAAGCCACAATATAACAGGATCTACGACATCAATGGTGAAGACACAAATGATGTTCCAAATAATAATTTACACAAACAGAAAACTAACAGCAAAATTCAGTACAATTCAAACAGTAAAAGTGCAGGAAGTACCTGGTATTTTCCAAAACTAAAAAGAAAAACATTAAAAAAAATACTAACATTACAAAAAATGTATATGCAAGTGCAAACAGGAAGCATAATGAGAAGTAGAACACTTCGCAGCAAATGGGTAGAAATGAGCTGACTCTTCCCAAGTACTTTGATGCATCACTAGGCATTTTAAGTCACCGGGGTCTCAGCCTTCAGCCTCTCAAGTGGCAACTGGCAGTATTAGATGCAAAATCAGATTTGGCATGAGCACCTGGAAATCTTCTTCCTTCCTCTAAAATCATTGAATGCACTGTGCCATACTGTTGTCGCTGTCATGCGGGTTTTTTTTTTTTCATGTGTTTGTGCATGTGGGTAAATGTGCGTAAGACAGAGCATGAGTTTGTGTGCATGAGAGTGAGAGTGGCTGAATGTGTTATCAACTGTTCAAGACCGCGGGCGCAGGAAAGACACATTTCAATTTGCATCCCATTGTAAAAATACATGGCATCAAGTTTCAGTCAACTTGATTTTTCAGCAAGTCAAAACACAAGACTATTTGCTATTATGCATTTACCGTAGTTACATAAGTGTAGCACAGTTTTCATACTTGCCTTGACAAAGGACCAGGTTAAAAAAAAAAAAAAAAAAAAAAAAAAATCAGTCAGCAAAAGGTAGTTTTGTAAGGTTTGGCACTTGTCAATTGCAATTTTTTTCCCTCCAGATTTTCATGACAAAAAAAAAAAAAACCTAAAATACAATACACAAATGCTGTTAATACTTGACTTATTCATTTTTGTATAGGCTAAGGCTCGGTATTCAGAAACGACACTCACACTAATTGAGTGTGAGTGAGTACTAAAATTTTAGTGTCAGGTTATACTAAATGAGTCAGAGGTTGCCCCAACACTCATTTACTTTCAGAGACCTCACTCACACTGAAATTAGAGTCCCTTTCTGAGTGAAGGTTGAGTGCAGGGATTACCTCCCTTGAGCCGCACTAACTTGTGCCGGTATTTCGCTGTCATGGCTTTCAGGTGGTTACAAACATTACAAACTCTGGATCATTTACAGCCACGTGCTCGACGCAATCGCAACTACGCAAATTTTAACTATAATGATGATAACGATGCCGGTAACTTGCTGACTGACCACCTGGTTTCAGTGTTTACGAACTGCACTGTGGTGAACTCAAGGTTAGCATTTGTGTACCCACCAGTGGCTACTGGTGAACTGGCAATAGGGGAAGCTCAAAACCATCCCTTAAAAATAATGATTGGACATGACCTGTTTTCAATCATTTAATTAAATTTTATTTACTTGAACTCCAAAAATCCTAAGGACCATCGAGTGCCGCCAGTTCTACTTGTTAAGTTAGAATGAGCACTGATCATTCTTGCCCTGTTTTCAATTATTCATTTAAATTACCATTGCAGAAACTCCGAAAACTCTCAACATTATCAGGTGTGGCCAGTTTTCATTAATGACGCATACCTGTCAACTCTCACGCATTCGGATTTCTCGCGCTTTTTTTTTACTCATGGGTTGGAAAATTCTGCGCTCAACTGGCTCGTGGGGCGCCGTGTGGATTGGCCTGCGAGGCTCATGTAGCTGTAAGTCACGAAAACCCATTCTTTTCTACATTCCAAATTGCTGAATGTAGAAGGCAGTGCTCACACGTTTCACAACTTGTTGCTTTGTGAGCTTCGCGGGCTGTTTTACCCCTTTTGCCTCGATCACAGAATTGATGAAGACATGCTGACATTTTACGTTGTTATTTGAGTGCGAAAGAAACACCTCGTAATTTTGTGAAGCAATGTATAACAACGCTATTAACTAGAGTGCCAAGGGCCTTGAAGGTTGCCCGCAGTTACAGCTCCAACAGGAGAAAAGTAACTAGCATCAGTCCGCGGATTCAACAGCAAGCCAACACAAATTCTTGCGAAAGCAACACGTTGTCCACACGATATTGGCGTTAAAAAGCTCCAGCTCGGACATCCGCGAAAAAATTAAACCTGTTTAATTTTTTTGCGAATTTCGGCGGTGATGGCGAATGGTTCCGTACCACTGAGAATCAATTCACGGTTCTTCGAATCAATTCTTCTCTGCGAAAGAAGAGAACTGTTTCATCCGCACACTTCCGCGGGCCAACGCAGCTCAGTGAGAAAGGGGTTTTAGTTACCATTATCGGGCAACTCGACTGAGCAGTCACACTTTTTCATGAGTGACAGACAGCAACATTTCTGCTATTTAGCAAAAATATAATCTTGAAGAAGTCCACATCATGAAGTCCGATTAGATTTTTTTCTAACCTGAACTTTCACTGTCGTCTGCTGTCAATTTGTGAAGGGCGCCATCTTCTCAATTCACTTCTGGTTCTTGCTCTGCTTTCAGACAATGTTTTTTTTTACACAACAGTGCCACCGAGTGGGTCTAATTAGTATTATTCTGTCTATTCCATGATGATAATAGGAACAAACATCCAAAAATGGGTTTTGACCAGTTTTTATTGCCGCAATTGATTGTGAAAAAAGGTTGACCGTGCGGTTACAATGCCCTTAAAAAAATTTTTTTTTTTCTCTAAAGATAATTTTTTTGGGAATTTTTCCTTTATTTGACAGTTATACAGTGTAGAGAGACAGGAAGGTTGGGGAGAAGAATGGGGGAAGACAGGCAGCAAATGACCTGAGCTGGAATCGAACCCAGGTCGCTGCAGGAAGGACACAGCCTTTATGGTATGCACGCTTAGACCGATGAGCCACTGGGGTGCCCCAAAATATTAATTATATATAGGTTAGTGCCTAATACATACTAATTTCTAAAGACATTATTAAACAAGGAAATATATAGATTGATTTTGTCGCATGACCTTGACCTTGAAGACCAAAGTCAAATCCAATATGGTATGTTTGATCAGCATACATGATTTGTCATTAGTGTCCAATACATACTGAAGATCTAAAGCCAACATTAAAGGACTTTTAGACCATTTTGTCATTACCTGGACCTTGTTGCCCAAGGTCAAATCCAATATGTCGAAAACAACCAGCATACATGATTTGCTATTAGTGCTCAACACATACCTAAGCTCTACAAGCAATATTGAACAAATATGGGCCATTTTTGTCATATAACCTTGACCTTGAGGCCCAACATCAAATTTGACTGACTGCCTAAGAATGTTCAGCATACATGGTTTCCTATAGATGCCCCAAACATACCTGAGCTCTAATTGCCATATTCAGCAAGTTATAGCAATTTTTTCCATTTGATCTTGGCCCAATGTCATATTCAACTTGCCGAGAATGTTTGGCTTACATGATTCCCTATAGGTGCCTCACACATACCTAAGCTCTGAATGCCACACTAAGCTGTTATAACACATTTTTGCCATTTGACCTTCACCTTGAGGCACAAGGTGAAATTCAAACAACCGAGAATGTTTGGCATACATGATTCCCTTTAGGTGCCTCATACATATCTAAACTCTAAATGTCATATTAAGCAAGTTATAGCACATTTTTGCCATTTGGCCTTGACCTTGAGGCCCAAGGTCAAATGTGACTTACTCACAATGTTCGGCATACCTGATTCCCTATAGGTGCCTCATACATACCTAAGTTCCAAATGCTATATTAAGAGAGTTATAGCACATTTTTGCCATTTGACCTTGACCTGGAGGCCCAAGGTCAAATGTGACTGACTCACAATGTTCGGCATACCTGATTCCCTATAAGTGCCTCATACATACCTAAGCTCTAAATGCTATATTAAGAGAGTTATGGCACATTTTTGCCATTTGACTTTGACCTTGAGGCCCAAGGTCAAATGTGACTGACTCACAATGTTTGGCATACCTAATTCCCTATAGGTGCCTCATACATACCTGAGCTCTAAATGCTATATTAAGAGAGTTATAGCATATTTTTGCCATTTGACCTTGACCTGGAGGCCCAAGGTCAAATGTGACTGACTCACAATGTTCAGCATATCTATTTCCCTCTAGGTGCCTCATACCTAAGCTCTAAATGCTATATTAAGAGAGTTATAGCACATTTTTTCCATTTGACCTTGACCTTGAGGCCCAAGGTCAAAAGTGACTGACTCATAATGTTCGGCATACCTGATTACGTATAAGTTCCTCATACATACCTAAGCTCTAAATGCTATATTAAGAGAGTTATAGCACAAAACACCCCGAAAAATGATGAAGTCCAGACACGTTGCCTAGGTGTCACTATGAAGGAGCGATTCAATCAAAATGCCGTTTACACCATTGAAGCAGGTCATGATACTGATTCCATTGCTGCGATTAAAAAAAAAAATTCATCAGACAGCTTTTGAGAAAATTGCACCTAAGTGCCAAAAATGGCCATTTTTGACATAAAAATGGCCGCCAAGTCTAAACGAACAATTCAATCAAAAAAATTTTTGCTCGGGCATTAACTTGAGGACGGATTTGATCACATCCCCAAATTTTAAAAAATTCATTGGACCGTTTTTGAGATCTGGCTTTAAGCGATTTGACGACGCCCGACACCGGCAGCGCCGCCCGGACGCAAAGTGACGACAATAGGTTACTGGCCTACGGCCGGCAACCTAAAAATAAATTTGATTGTCGTTCTACCAATTAGTCTGAGAAACTTTCTAATCAAGAAAAGTAAACTGCGACAGGTTTAGGTCATTCAGCACTGAAGGGTAAGGATTGAGCATCCCCCTGCAGCAGCCGACGCACCGCCTCTGGCACCTACTACTGTCAGTTATGCTCAAGTGGTGAAATTGTGAATAGCAGCTGGCGAGGAGTGGGACCGCTCCCTCGGTTAGTGGTAGGTCGATCTCTTTCTCACACTCCAGTTACATTTCAATCATACTCTCTATATGGTGAGTGGAGGGTGAGTGTGAGTGGCATTTCTGAATACGACCCTTTGTCTTCCTTTCATGTATCAAGGCTCTATATCACTCAGTGCAATGTCAAAATATATTGAATACTACAAGATACTACTTTGCTGAAAATACAATCTTAGACCAGTTGGTAGCAGCTTGCCTATAGCAGGTAAAAGCCCATTCAAGCCGATTGAACTGCCTGAATAAGCTGTTTGCCAAACTGGAGGACTGTAGACGGGAGAGCTATTAAAAAACTGGTTGACTGGCTCAAAACAGCGTTAAGTTAACAAAACATAGCTTAACATATTGAGAGTAGGGTGGTTTGAACTGAATTTCTGGCCGGCTATCAGGTTTTCTTTCAGGGGTGTGTTGGAAAATTCACTATGCAAAGCGTACACTTGTCACTTGGTCGCACATACATTGCTAAATTTTATGCGTAATCAAATAACCTTTCCAAGCATTAATAGAATATACCCAGGAAAACCTGGGAGACACAAAGCAGATTATCATGCCCTTATAAGAGTGATGGTCTAATTCCTGGTTGAATAAAAACATTTCCCTGGGTTCATCTCATTTCCTTGAAGGCGTCCTCTAAAGCCCTAAATGAATTTCAATATTTTAAGCTCTAGAAATGTAACCTGTTTTTTTCAATAGAAAAATATCTGGCAGTAGATACTGATTGATGATTTGCTGATTGCAAAAGCAGGCCAAGACAAGATTCAGTCTGGTTGCACCGGTAAGCTGACTCCATTTACCAGCTAAAACATCTGAGCTGACAGCACTGGCATGATTTCTGATGTCTTCGGTAGGTCTACTTTTGAGTCTGTCAGAGTACAAAGGTCTCAGAGGAAAGCGTGCAAAGGTTAAAAAATCTCTTGCATTAAACAGCAGCAGTGAGTTGTTAAGACAATTGGGACGGTATTAAGTGTTAGAAATAACAAAAATCTACAAACAACTGCTTTGTGTCTTCCCTTAAAAAGTAGAAATCTAGCCGATAAAATCAAATCTATTCCAACAAATTGTCAGGTTCTGGTCTCCCTGAAGGTGCATGTGTATTTTTGCACACATGCATGTGTGTCCCTGTCTTTTTTTTTTTTTTTTTTTTTTTTTTGAGAGGGCCTGACCATACAAAAAAATAATAGGTCATTTACCAGTTCCCCAGAAATGATTTAAAAACCATATTGGGCTGGGATACTGCAAAAGTAATACTATAGCTTTAACAGCATGCAAATGGATGGCATGTACAGTAACTTCAGTAATATTCCAGCATGGCTAACGCACATGTTTGCTAGCAATACAAGTGCACTAAAAAAGCAAATGACGAGAATTTGAACAAGAGAAAGAATGCAAACTAGGTATTTGTTTCAAATAAATGCTTCTAAATTTGCCCTCATAGTAGAATTTAAACCCACTTCCGGGAAAAGCTAAAGAAGCTAAGGCAGTATATTCCGCTATATATGATCCCTTTAAAAAGCTGTTTCCTGCGTTCTCTGTTAGTTCTAGGCAGTCAAATGCTTACAGAAATCTCTAGGAGAGAACGGTGGTTGGGATTCATATCTGAAGTGAGGAAACAGGAAGAAGCAGTCTTTTATATAAAATATTAATGGGTAATCTGACAGCAGCAAACATTATTTCTCATTACCCAAATATAGTCCCAGTTCAAAACACTCTGGGGCGAACAAGCAGTTGGGATGGATTCTGTTGTTTCCCCCATTTGAGGTTTTGGACCAAGACAAGAAGAACAAAAATGGCGGCCTTTGGATCCTCAGTGTGAACCTTCTAAATGAGGGTACTGAAATGTCCTGCAGTGGGACCAGACCAGTGAAGCGTTGGAGGAGAGGTTGGAGGAGGGAGTCGATGTTTTCAGTCACAGGACGATGATTCAAGCAAGATCTAATTCTTGTCTTCAGGCAAGGAATATACATGTCTAGGAGGAGAAGGAAAACAAGAGGAAAACAGGAGATAAAAAGCAAGATGCCGCCACGTCATCAAATGCAATGAATCTCTTAATCTCGCCTGAAGTTGCACAACACAGCACAGAGAACCACCACAGAGCAACACTAAGACAGACGAAACAGGCAATGAGCCCTTAGTTAGACATGAAGTTAGATGGGAGTGAAGAATCAGACATGGCTGATTTTCCACACTGGTGTAGGTCTAAGCTGGTCTCGAGTATAAATGTCTTTGTAGCCATCATCAGTGGCACACAGGTCTTTTACCCCAGATTGTTAAACTGGATGCATACTCACTGTGGATAGGAACTGAAGCAAGTTTGCTCAAACAATGGGATGTGAAATAACGTGTTTGGTGGGTAATCATCCTTTGTATTAGCCAGAAAAACTGCGTATTGCATTGTCCTGGGTTACTGCTATGTGTGCAGCCCACTTAGTTGGACAAGCCAAGATGTTCATGCAATGACATCCATAGAGGAATCACTTGCAACTGGCCTAGAATAGCTTCATAGCTACATTGAATGAGGGTGGCACAGTTCAGTTGCCTCCAATATTTGAGAACAAACCCTGCCATGTTCTCTGTTCTCATCAGTGTTTGAGTTTGTTGTTTTACTTTTGGTACTTTTCATATTTATATTTATTATTTTTCATGTTCATTGTTTATTTTAGTACAACCCCAATTCCGAAATATTTGGGACGAAGTGTAAATTATGTAAATTAGTTGATAAAATCAAAATGCAGTGACTTTCAGATCACATGAGCCAATATGTTACTTACAATAGAACATAGATAACATTTCACGTTGAAACTGAGACATTTTAAATTTTTATCCACAAAATTAGCTTATTTCAAATTTTCTGGCTGCAACAGGTCTCAAAAAAGTTGGGATACAGGCAAAAAAGGGCTGAAAAGCAATGAATATATGAGAGAATCAGCTGAAAGAACATTTAGCAAGTAATTAAGTTAACTGGCATCAGGTGTGTAACATGATTGGCTATAAAAGGGATGTCTTAGAGAGGCTGAGTCTCTCAGAAGTAAAGATGGCCAGAGGCTCTCTAACCTGTGAAGGCTTGCGAAAAAGAAAATTTGTGGAATACTTTAAAAACAATGTTCCTCAACGTCAAATTGCAAAGGCTTTGAAGGTCTTATCATCAACAGTGCATAACATCATCAAAAGATTCAGAGAAACCGGAAAAATCTCCGTGCATAAGGGACAAGGCCGACGACCTTTACTGGATGCCCGTGATCTTCGGGCCCTCAGACGTCACTGCATCACTCACCGGCATGATTCTGTCATTGACATTACTAAATGGGCCCAGGAACACTTCAAGAAACCATTGTCTGTAAACACAGTCCACCGTGCCATCCACAGATGCCACCTAAAACTCTATCATGCAAAAAAAGGAAGCGATTGTTGAGCATGATCCAGAAGCGCCGCTGTGTATTGTGGGCCAAGGCTCATTTAAAATGGACTGTAGCAAAGTGGCAAAGTGTCCTCTGGTCAGACAAGTCCAAATCTGACATTCTTGTTGGAAATCATGGGCGTCGTGTCCTCCGGGCTAAAGAGGAGAAAGACCACCCCTCCTGTTATCAGCGTTCAGTTCAAAAACCAGCATCTCTGATGGTATGGGGATGCATTAGTGCATATGGTGTGAGACACTTGCATGTTTTAAAAAGCACCATGAATGCTGAAAGGTATACTTGAAATGAGCTCACTTTGTGGATAAAATTGTAAAATTTCTCAGTTTCAACATTTGCTATGTTATCTCTGTTCTATTGTGGATAAAATACTGGCTGGTGTGATTTGAAAGTCATTGCGTTTTGATTTTATTCACAACTTACACTTTGTCCCAACTATTTCGGAATTGGGGTTGTATTTCATTGGATTAGGTTAGTCATTTGCTTTCTCCATTAGCACTCTGTCTTCACTCCCTCTTATGCACCGCCCTTCATTCATTGTTCCCTTATTTGTAGCCACACTTCCCTGCATACCTTTCTGCCCCCACACACCTGCATCCCATTTGACCGGCTCCTCTGTTTCTCTCTGTATGTGTTAGCCTGGTAAAACCAGACTCTGCTACTTCGCTTTGCTTCGAATACAGAGTCTGGACAGTCGCGATTGACAAGTGTTTACTTCCTGGTGGGTGGGCGCTTGTCAGAAGTTTAAAGTCATTGGTGTACCCGTAAACTAATCACTAACGTTTGGCGATGACGTATGTTATGCGCCGGCTCAGCCGCCTAGTACTTCCGCTGTAAACACAGTCCTTCATGCCAGGAATGCAGTGAAAAAAAACTGATCAGTACATTAAAGTTAACACTGTACTCATACATATGCCCATCTACCTCATTTTAGCCTTCACTCATTCACTTAAAAGAACCAAAGGTGCTCTTTCAGTTCTCCTTACAAGAAACAAATTGTTGAGCTATCGTTTTTTCCTGCCGATACTGTTGCTATTACAAAAAACATAAGAGACCCGAAACTAACGGCAGAATCGGCGAGAATAACGCATTATTTACATTAGGACAAAATCTGCGCTGACACGAAAACTGAACCGTTAACCATACTTGCGCTAACATCATACCCAGCTCACTATCTAACTTTATAGTGACACAGTTTGGCTCTAAGCGTTTGGCTGTCTCGGACAGCCATTTCATTCATGGATAATGACAACATAACACTGAGACAGCGAATAAGTCTTGTAACACAAACAAAAACACGGCTTTTAAAAAGTTCGCTGCTAGCCAGTATTTTCCTTTGGTACATGCAAGCATTTCTTTGATCTTCTGAGTCTTCTGGTTACAGTTCTGATTTGTCCTTTGATTTTCGATTCTTGCTTTGTCCACTGTGCACAATAAACTTACCTGTGTTTTATTTCTGCATTGGCTTCCTGATTTCCAGTTTGTCTTGTGATTTGGCTTTGGTGTACCTACTTCAAGGCTATTGATTACTGGACTGTCTTGTGATTACAACTCTAGATTTACTCTTCTGTGCTGAAAAACCAATGCTGGTGTTTGACCCTGCCTGTACGACCACGCATCTCAATAAAGTCGAACTGGATTCCTGTCTGCGCATGAGTTCTGTTTCTGCATCCTGTCAGAGCAAACTCGCCGTGACCAACTCAGCGGACGAAACCCAGTTCCGTGCTCCGCAGGACCATAAAGGAGCTGTACAGTGATCTGGAAAAACATAGTGAATTTATCAGTGGCAAGTAATCTTGCAACTGAACAAATACCTTTCGATTCTGGACTTTTCCCAACCGAAAAAAATAATACAAACTTGATTTTGACAGTTCATATAACTCTAATAGCTAGTGTTTTAAGATTCTCACCACTCTTAATTACTGCAAATGAGGTTCAAACTCACTTTCTCCCAAAAGTGACATATGTACCATGTTTTTCCAGATCACAGGAAAGCTGTACTGGGACAGCACCACACTAAGCTGGACAGCATTACCAAAACCCCAGAGTCACTCACCCTCAAGTTCAGCTCCTTCACTGCGCAACTTCAGCAGCCCCAACCACCTGCACCATCAGTCCCAGTGACTTGGGAACAAGTGATAGGTCCTTGCCTTCCTTCACCCAGCCCTAGTGACAGTCACCCTGGTACCAGCCAATCATTCCTCTCCCAGCGCTCTCTGGAATTCAAGCGACAACCAGCATCATTCCCCCCCGACTGCATCAAAATTTCCTACGCTATCTCACTACTCATGGGCTATGCCAGAGAATGGGGTACTGCTGTGTGGGACACTGTGTTTCCAATTTACCAATGCCTCACTGAGTTTATGGAGGAGATGAGGAAGGAGTTAGACTGATTGTCACACGGCTATGAGGTGGCTCAGGAACTACTCCAGCTCCATCACGGTTCCAGATCCGTGTCTGATTATACCATTGAATTCCACACCCTCGCAGAAACTTCCCACTGGAAATCCCAAGCACCCTGTGACGCATTCCTGAATAGCCTGTCCACTGAAATAAAAGACAAACTACTCATCATCGAAATCCCTGTTGACTTTGACAAGCAAACTGACCTGGCAATCTGAGCAGACAACTGCCTGATTGCTCACCACAAGGAATTACAATGCACCCTCTGCCGACAACCACCACCTCCTGGTTCTGCTCCTCTGGCTCCAGTTACCTGACCTCCAATTTCAGCGCCCAGTCACAGTCCATCTGCTCCAGACATTGCCAAACCCATGCAGATTAATCACACCCATCTCATCCCTTCTGAATGCCAGCACCACTTGAACAACTGGGTCTGCCTTTACTGTGGTCAGTCTGGTCACTACAATGCCAACTGCTCTGTAACAGCTAGCGCTTACCAATAGGTGGGGGATTACTGGTGAGCAGAATCCACCAAGCTGAATCCCCCTAAACCTCTTCTCTCCATCCAGATATGTAGTGGGTCAACTCAGCTGTCAGAACAGGACTTAATTGATTGCGGAGCAGACGGTAACTTCATTGATGCACAGCTAGCCACCCCGATACATCTCCAGAGTCAGCCACTACCCAAACCCATCTAGGCCTTTGACATCTCTTGGTCACCTTTGGCTAAGATCACCCACATCAACCAACTAGTCCTGCTGTGCATCTCTGGTAACCATCAGGGGACCATTCTTCTACTGCTGCTGCAAACTCCTCGAGCACCCCTGGTTCTGGGGAACCGCTGGCTCTCCCGACATAATCCCCATCTAGATTGGACGAACCTGCAGATATTGGAACTAAGTCCTACCTTTGTGCAACACTCTCTGATAGAAGCTACCCATCCTAACCAACCCACCGCCACCTCATCCAAGCCACCGCCTGAGCCCTGGCAGTAGGCATTATCCATCCTACCTCATCTTCTGCTGGTGCTGGATTCTCCTTTTATAGCAAGAGGGATGGTGGCCTGAGTCTGTGAATTTACTACCATGGGCTGAACGACATAATTATGAAAGATTGCTATCCACTTCCTCCAATGTCAACTGCGTTCAAGTCTCTCAAAGGAGCCAGAACATTCACCAAGCTTGATCTCTGTAATGGTTACTATCTGGTCTGGATACAGGAAGAGGATGAGTAAAAGACACAATTCAACACTCCCAGCGACAACTACGAGTACCTGGTGATGTCATTCGGGTTATCTAACTCCCCCAGAGTGTTCCAGAACCTTGTCAAAGATGTCCTCCGGGACGTGGTAGGCAAGCCTTTCTATGTCTACCTCGACGATATACTCATCTTCTCCCGGGATCCAACCACCTTTACTCAACACGTCCATCAAGTCCACAAATGCCTCCTAGAAAATTGCTGCTTTGTGGCAGCAAAGAAGCGCAAATTTAATCAGAAATCCATGAGTTTTTTGGGCTTTGTCATCACCGATGAGGGCATCTCCATGGACCAGGCTAAGGTGACGATGTGGTTGCGGAATGGCTGCCACCAGAAAATCGGAAGGAGTTGCAGCGTTTTCTGGGCTTTGCTAACTTTTCCTAATGATTCATTAAAACTATAGTGCCATCGCTGCTCCTCTGACTTCACTCATGTCCACCCGATTGGTCTGGTCAATCAAAGCTGAAGTAGCCTTCCTGCATCTCAAGATCCATTTTACCAGTGCTCTAGTCATCAAACGTCCAGATCCCAGAAACAATTCATCATGGAAGTGGATGCATATGACTCCAGTGTGGGAGTGGTGCTCTCTCAGGATTCTGCCTCCGACTCCAAGATTCACCCTTTTGCCTACTTTTTACATTGCCTCACCCCACCGAAAGAAATTACTCTGTTGGGGATTGGGACCTGCTTACTATCAAGATGGCAATGGAGGAGTGGAGGCACTGGTTAAAGGGAGCTCAGGTTCCCTTCCTGGTGTGGACTGATCACTGCAATCAAGAGTATCTAAGGTACATCAAGATGCTTAACCTGTCAAGCCAGGTGGCTCATGTTTTCCCATCGATTAAACTTCAATCTGTCATATCAACCTAGCTCCAAGAATGTTGAACTGGATGCTCTCTCCAGAATCCATGAAGCAAGGCAAAGTAAAGAGTCGGATGACAACATCCTGCCTTCCCACTATTAGGCAACGGCAGCACTGTGGGACATAGAGACGGTCATCCGCAATGCACAAAGTTCAGGTCCTGCTCCCGGGGCCTGCCCTGAGAACTGTCTCTATGTGCCGCAACAGACCTGTTCGTAAGTCCTTCAGTGGGGTCAATCTTCCCGCCTGGCTGGACATCCCAGAGTTAAAAGGACTTTTATCGAAGCAACGATTCTGGTGGGAGACTAGGGATGAGGACACTAAGCGGTTCCTCCAAGCTTGCACCACCTGTGCCCCCTGTAAAGTTTCCAACTGACCACCTGTCGGCCTACTTCAACCCCATACTTGTGTCCCATCTTCCATGGTTGCACATTACTGTGGACTTCATCACTGGACTAACACAATCCCCAGATATAATGGTCATCCTCACCATAGTGGACCAGTTCTCCAAGTTTTCCATCTAGTTGAACTGGAGAAGCTACAAAAGGCAAAGTGGACAGCCGAAATTGTGCTGGACTATTTTTTTTGCGGGAGACATTGTATTGGATCAAAACCACCAGTTCACAATCCAACTTCTGGCAGGTATTCTGCAAGCTATGAGGGGTCTCCATGAGCCTTTCCTCTGGCAACTATCGGCAGACCAACAGCCAGATGGAGAGGGTCAATCAACAGATGGAAACTGTTGTTACACTGCTTTACCTCCTCCAAGCCTTCCTTTTGGATCTTATTTCTACCATGAGTAGAATACTCAATTTATTCTCTCCTGTTTTCATCTACAGGCCTATCTCCATTCCAGTATTACCTAAGTTACCAGCCTCCGTTGTTTCCAGCCCAGGAGGAGGTTGGGGGGCTGTCCACTGACAAAATTCATCAAGAGGTGTCAACAGACATGGAAGAGAACAAGAACGGCCCTCTTAAGAACTACACACAGGATGAAGGGGGCCGCCGACCGTCGCTGGATTCCAGGACCACAAATCGTTCAAGGTCAGAAGATTTCACAATCCACATTTGATTACCCCTTGAAAGTTGTCTCTCCCAAGCTTGCCCGTGCATTTCATAGGTCCTTTCCCCACAGCCAAAGTGGAGATACTGATAGTAGTCCGTCTCCAGCTCCGCCACTCCCTCAGAAGGATCCATTCGACGTTCCTACATCTGAAGAATTAAACCTGTGTTCCAGAGCCCACTTGCCTCCACCCCCGTTGCACTCCCAGCCACCTGCCTTGTCAACGGAGCCCCGGCATTCAATGTGCGGCGCCTTCTGGACATGAGATGTCTGGGTCTTGGGCTCCAGTTCCTTGTAGTCGGGGATCGCGATGGCCTTGAGAAAAGGTCCTGGGTCTTTGCCAAAGACATTCTAAATCCCACTTCTCATACGAGACTTTCCAGGGAACCTTCCTGGTCCTGATCCGTGGGAAGAAGGGTACTGTCAGTGTTTCAATCTGTTCTGTTTTGATTTTGGTTCTTTTTGTATTTGTATTTATTATTTTTCATGTCCATTGTTTATTTTAGTTCTTAATTGTTTTCATTTAGTCAATTACTTTCTTGATGTGCTTTATGTCTTCACTCCCTCACATGCACTGCCCTTTAATCATTGTTTACTTGTTTGTTTGCTCCCTGATTTGTAGCCACACTTCCCTGCACGCCTTTCTGCTCCCGCACACCAGCATACCATTTGATTTGCTCCTATGTTTCACCCTTTATATACCCTTCTGCGTTCACTAAGAGTTTGCGAGTTTGCTAACCAGTATATCCCTGTGTTACCTATGAGCATTTTTTTGATCTTCTGAGTCTTCTGGTTACAGTTCTGATTTACAATTCTTGCTTAGTCCACTGTGTATGGTTTACTCACCCGTTTTGATTTCAGCATTGGCGTCCCAACAAGCTGTCAGTACTCTTTGTTGCCCTCCCAATATCAGGCTTTCATGGTGATACATAAAGGCCATTTATAAAATTGCATTGCTCAGGGGGCATTGGGAGCACAATGTGATGCTCTTCACTTCCTGTTTTCTCCAGCCTGCGTTTCTTTGTTGGCAGCTAGTTAAAATTTGAGTCCCTAGCTAGAGTCACGACAACTCAAGAATAGGAGCCATTTTATGAACTCAAGAAACCAAGCCATTGTGCACAGTGGAAATCTTTAGATTTTTTGTTCTTTTCTCAGAAGGAAAACATTGATTTTGAGAGAAAACAATAAACCAGATAGTGATGGTTTCGACAAGCATAATAAGGGAAAATGTTTAAACACAAGAAAAGAGACAACGGGAAAAAATAACTGGTGTATATTTCATTTGTTTTTTTAAATGCATTCTGTTGTATTTCAGGCAGTTTCTCTCCGTGTGAAACTAACTCACATAGCTAACTGTAAATGTGAGTCGCTGTCAAATACTGCAGCTGGGTACAGTGCATGCTGATAGTTCTTACAGTTTACAATGGAAACATAATTAAATAAAGCAAGTAATGACAAACCAAAAAATGCTGTTTTCTAAAGTATAGTTAAATTATCTAGTCCTTTCATTAACAAAGGAGCTATCAATTCAGAATGGGCTTTCACAACGCAGTCATTCAGGCCCTCACTGGATTGTCACGATAGGTGAGTAACATTTGGTCAATGTAGCATGCTATTTAAGTGTCTTTGATGAAGGCCTGCTGGTAAAATTTAAGTCTTGTTGCCCCTGTATTCCCCGTATAACTTGTTACAAAATGTAGTTCCAGAATTTAAAAATATCACAGTGTTGTAGAATGAAACACTAATTGGAACATGAGCCCATCAGCGAGGAGGGAATTTGGATTGCTTGGATCGCAGATGTCTGTGACCTTCAGAAAAAGATAACTGGTGAGGGCAGTTAAGTTTGGAACACTGTAAAAGCAGCTCTGCCCTTGGGAAATTATGTATTCTACAAGGTACTCAATCAGTCCAATCAAATGTAGGCTGCAGTGCACATATACACAAAAAATTACTGTTCCAATCTGAGTGAGTGCAATCAAATAAAATCTGGTAAACAAACTATTTTTTTGTGTCTCACTTTATGTTGCAACTGACATGTTTTGAGTAGCAATTCCTCAACCTTGCCCCTACGGTAGAGTGAAACTGGCAGTGAAAAAAAGCATGCAGAAACCAATTGATTATCAATCAAATGTATGACTGCAAGTAATAAAAATTGAAGAAGCAATGAAACATAATTCATTCATATATAATACAGCATATACTGTACATTATTTTGGTGGGCCTATATTATGTGTCATATATTAATAATATTAATTAAAGCCTTATTATTCTGTTTTCAGGTACCATCGAGTGAAATTATAAACAGTTTGTGCTTCTGTTTAGATGTGGTTCTCACAAGTCGCATGCAGACTGCCTTATGTTACAGGAAGGCACCAAATACCGCCTCGTGCGACCTTATTCACATAATATTCCCACTTGAACAGCGCCCCCTCAATATCCATCTCTCCCCCCCACCCCAGTTGCGCATGGGCAGAAAATTACCAGTTATCCTCTGTGGCAGGCAGAAAACAGGAATAGATGCAGTGATTGGTCTGTGTGTGTATCATTAGATGTAGTGCATGTAAAGAAAATAGGCCCAGGGTCAATAGGTGTTAGATCACTTTTTTCCTTCAATTAATGATTAGTTAAAAATTTGTTTGTGCTGACTCAAGTTGTCTTTGTCTTACTTTGAATTGTGTCAAAAGATCTGAAACAATTCAGTGTGACAAATAAGCTGAAAGAGACTAAAAACCGGCCAGATTCTTTTCCACAGCATGGTGTATCTGTTACCGATACACTGAAGACTATGGTGCAATAAAAGTTGACGCTATTTTGTTTAAAGTGGGTTTCACATCCACATCATAAATTTTCTCTCCATTGGTGCAGATCATCACTAAAAAACTATTTGCCTTTACATGAGTATGCAGTATGAGTTCAAATTCCAAAGAAGTATGCATCCAGCTTCAACATACGGTATGATTTAACTTTAGCGCTTACACAGCCCTGGTTTCAGCGCAAATGCTTCATATAGCCACATATTACATTATCAATGTGGACCCTGATGTTCACCCAAAACAGCATGCTACCCAGGATAACGATACTGCTACTATTGCTCTTACACGATAAAATAACTGTTAGTAAGGAATTATAATGGCCTTAATAATTTACATATAGTAGCAATATCTAGTAGTCACGCTTAATCTGATATCACCATGAGTGTTGTCCCACGGTCAACAAAATAATGCTTGTCCAGGAGTAACATTACAGCCCACCAATGAACTGCAGCTCTGATATCTCGGTTCTGCTTGCAAATGTAACGCATTTTAGTGGTCTAAATCAGCAAGCTAATGTTAGCAAGCTTTTCATGTAGATAAATAGAAATTTGTTACAATGCATGCTATCAAGAAAAAACGAAAATAGTTCTTACCTTGTGAATTTTATATAATTTTCATATCTCTTCCACTCTTGAATTCCTCACCTTTGAGGATTACTCTGGTTCGAATAGCAGGTTTAACATCCCTGCTAGCCCTGAGCAATGCATGTTTGTAAAGCCTTTGAGATTTCATGACGTCATAGTGGCTGAGCTGCCATTTATTAGTTGACTATTATGTTACTCCTACTACATTTTGTTGATCCCAGAACAGCACTCACCCAGCAATGTATTGGTGGTGGTTGTGGTTAATGTATATTCATATAATTGAACTGTAATTGCATCACAGCACTGCAATTTACAGTTGCTTAACTAGTATACTGCAAACTGGCTACTTTGTGCTCTGATAAAATGTTTTTACAAAGTTATCAAACTAACAGGTTTCATTAATAGCGGGCCATATTATATCAAATTACCCAGCCCTATAGAACACTGAATAGGCTCTCTATTATATTTCAGTTCAATTTACAATTAGTTCATTGTTAATTTGTGAGCAAACTTTGATGCATATGAACAAACTGAGTGGACGTCAGATTTTTGATGAATGCAAAACCAATGTCTTGGTCTCATTATGATGGATGTTTGCATTCCCCTTCCATATTTAGCCTCTGATGCGTACCATCGTTCGCTTGAAGGTACATGAATATAGCAACACCTGTTATTTGAAGCATATTCAACCAATCAAAAGATTCAAATAATGCTTCAAAGGCAAAGCTTCAGGTATGCCGCTTTGAAACATTGCTTAAAAGACTCGTGCCAACATAAGTAGTTATCTTAAATGATGATTTTATTGCATGAAAATTGCTCACTAATTGCACTACCTATCGTGCTCTCCGGTTTGATATACCACCCATACAGTGCTTCAGCCATCCCAGTCAGCAGCCTCAGTCCAAAACCAAAGTTAATGAGCTGGGGGTCACGTGACCCAAATGACGTCAAAGTAAGGGTAGCAGATATATTGGAATGACAGCGACAGTGACAGTGATCAGTCTTCACCAGAACATAAAGATACGATGACAGACAATTTAACATAGTATGTTTGCCTACCGTAGTTGAAAGTCTGTGAAGTATAAATTGCTCGACTAAGGAAAATAAGTGGCAAAATATGACAATGAACCTCATTAAAATGCAGTCGCTAAACTGAAGACTGGGGCTGTACCAGACGTACCACTGCAAACTAAAACTGAAACTGTCCTGTCTCCGCAACCACAACAACAACAACATCAACATGCTTCCTACCCCCCATAAGAAAGCTCCTCCAGTATGTAAAAATAGCTGGATATTGTCAGCGATCGTTTGAAAGTGACAAAGCGACTTTGGAGCAAATATGAAGAGCATTTTATGCCCTTGGACACAACTTGGATTGGTTTGTAATTGCTTTTTGTTGGGAGCTAATTCAGTGAATTTGGGTCATAGAGCGATAAACCTTATATGGTGAGAATCAGTAGAGCCTCTGCTTTTACGTATATGATATGTTGTTTGTGCGGTAGAACGAAGTTAGGGATTCGTAAGCACCTCGTATGTGACACTTGCTGCGTTCCGTGTTTTTGCTACAAACTCATTTGGTAGCTTGGTCTTGGAATGTTTTGTTTTGATAAAAATGGTTTTCATGGGCCATTAGCCGAGTTTCATCTCGTTAACTGGGTATATAACATGACTTGGTTGCTGCACAGTTTACATGCCTTCGGATGGTGTTAGTTGTGAGATGCGCTGCTGCCCTCAGTACCGTGGGCATTTGGGTTCAATGAGATAACCCAGTCGAGCAAGTCGTTCCAGATTACGGTCCAACGTCACCTTAGAAAAGTGTTTACTGCAAAGCCTAAGGAGATGATTCAGCTCAAACCTTTGCTCTGTGTAATGCATCAATTGTTTCCGTGTTGCTGGATTCTTCAGAGAGGAAAAGAAAAAAATACAGAATCCCTTCTTCAGTAACCTATTGCAGCTGTATGCTTAACACTGAAAAGGCATATTTCAAGTTTCGGTGTAAAAACTTGCCAAAAAAGCTTGAATGATTGTTGAGAAAGTGAGTGCTTAAGTGAGTCAATACAGCTGTGCAAATGTCAGCTTTATTGATGACCTTACTGTGACGTCACCCATCAGACAGCTCCGCTCTCGAATCTCAAATATGCAGAATCGCCTTAGGCTTGTTACCGGTCAGATCAATACGGAAAGTGGAAAGGCTGCGTGGAGTGGTTGTGCGCAGCTTATTTTCATAATATCGTTTATACCAAAGCATTATAGGCCATAAATTAGGAAATTTGTTGGCATGAGTCCTTGAAAAAGATGCAAACATTTTCCTAGATTTCAAATTTAATGGCAGGTGACTGAGCGTTAGCCCTTATCGGGGCATTCTGAGAACAGGGTGGTTTGAACAGAGCCAGTCACAAAGACCCTGCTGAAAAATCCAGCTTATACCAGTAGAGCTCTGTCGGGCAAATAGGGAATAGTTTTGAAGGTTTTGACTAAACCTGAGAGCGAGACAGAATAATTTGATTGATAATGACTTGTGCAAGTCCTGTCCCCCCTTCACTAAAGGAATTTAGTTTGTTGTCTCTGGCCCCTACCGCAGTTCGTATTCCAAAGATGACCCTTTTTGGGCCAAAAGAATCAAGTAGAGGGTTATAAACTATGACAGTACACCCCTGCAATTCCCAAGACAACAGAGAACACCATTTTTAAAGCCTTGTGACCTCCTGCACGATGAGTATGTCCCCTTTTTTATTTAATTTTCCTTTTTATCTTATTTATTTCTTTATTTATTTTTTGGTTTTGTTTTGTTTAGTACCCCTGAATACCGCCCATGATTTGTCCATATCACTCGTGTTTTTAGGATCCGCAGTAAAACTTATCAGAGGTATTTGATAACTGAGATTCATTACCTCCTACTATATTAATGGTTGGTCTCATTAGAAAGAGACTAAATCCATGAATGTCTTTATAATAGTTAATTGTGCTCAGCTCTGCTCCTAAGAACATAAGGGCATTTTATACATATACATATACATATACTGTACATTAAAGGTTTCATTTACTATTTCTCACACCTTCAGACATCCACAGCTCCACCAGCACAGCTTGCCTTCCTCACTTCCTAACCACATAAAAACGTGGTCCTTTCCTCCATACATGGGCTTTTTGGCACACAGGAGTTCAGGGGCTTTTTGGTACCAAGAAAAGGAACAAGGGCTTTTTGGGTACCCAGCAAAGACCAACTTGGAGTTTAAACATCTGTGCAGTGGATTTGGGGATCGTTATCTGCCATTTTCATCCGAAGATTTTGCTATCTTTTGTTTCTAAAACTTAGATTTTGGCCTTCCTTGGGACAACTTCAAGAAGTACAAGCTTAGCTGCCGGATAGCTCACTCGGTTAAGGCACTGCGTTGCAGTGCAGAAGTGACTATCACGTCGCGGGTTCGAGCCCTGGTCGTACCAACCGGCAGTGGTCAGCAGCTTTTTCAGAGTAGCGCACAATTGGCCATCGCGCTACAGGGTTTCAAATTGGGAAGGGACTGCCGGGAAAAGGGAAATAGCTGAATAGCTTTGGTCGTTGCTCAAGCACCTCCTGTTGGCCAGAAGGGCGTTCGTCAGGAAGATTCTAAGTCTGTTCATGTCCGGGTATCCTCCGCCCTCGTTCTGAACTTGCGAAGATTCAACCAATGAGTGTATAAGAAGCAGTGGCTGACAGGCACGTGCTTCGGAGGAGAGCCGTGAACTGTCTTCGCTCTCCTGAGTTGGCAGCAAGGGGTCGCATATGAGCAAGCTTTGTCCATAGTTCACCAATTGGGCATTCCAGATTCGGGTGGGATTGGAGATGCCAAATTTATAAAAAAAAAAAAAAAAAAAAAAGAAGTACAAGCTTTGTTTTGGTGTTTTCTTTCTATTTCTTCTTCTTTGATTGTTCATCTCAGTTTAGTTTTTGTTCAACCTAGTTGACCCTCGTCTGTAGACAAAGACGTTGTATATTTTGCCGTAACTTTTATCAAATTTCCTTTTGATTTTGACTCTGAGTTGTGATACATTAGGTTGCCCTGCCTATCAACAAATTTGGCAATTTGATTGTTAATAACTTTCTCTGATGGTTAGTAATAAATTAAATTGAATAAACGTGTTATACATGTTGGGTTTTTAATAGTTCAAGTGCTCGTGTTTGGAATTCAGAGCACTGGACGTTAAGTGAGGGCCTCTAACTGTTAAAACCGCGCATAATTCAATTAAACTTCACTTCCTCGACAGGTCCAAAGCCAGTTACCTCCGCCAAGGAGGTTATGTGATTGGTCCTTTTCGTTCATTTGATGGTTAGTTAGCAGGATTGTAAAAAAAAAAAAAACTACTGATTTTCATGAAGCTTGGCGGCAGGGTGTAGCATAAGCCATGGAAGGACCTATTAAATTTTTGGAGCGGTATCACAGGGCAAACAAAATAATTATTTTTCATTTTCCTTAAAATTGTGAGATAAGGAATTTGGCCTGCCAAGGCAGAATAAATGCCATACATTTTTAAATCCAGTAGATTGGTGGCCTCATAGCATAATTGCCTATTTCATTTTTTAAAGTTTTTTTATTATTATTATTATTATTATTATTATTTAAGGAATGGATTTTTTAAGGTTTTGAGAAAAAAGGGAAACTTTTTTTTTCGCCAACACAAAAGGACGGGCAGCCGATATCTCAATTTGGCAAAAATATGACATAGGCAGTTATGCTATGAGTCTAACAAGATAATAGCAAAGTTCAATAGTGACAAAACATTCCCAACTGTTGAAGAACAATGACTGTGCTGGCAGATTTGTGAATCATAGAAGAGTACATTTTTGGCGGAGGTCTACTCTCTCCGAGTACCACTCCAATTCTGTGGTTCTGACATTTCTAATTGGTCATACTCCAGCTAGTCTGTTTCATAGATGGTCAGTTGCTGTTCATTGGTGTTCAAAGCCAAATAAGCTTAAGCTGGTAGAATAAGCTGGTACCAAAATTGTTTGGCCACTTGAAAGTAGGATGTTCACTGAACCTAAAAGCGTCACAATTGAATTTTGAGCCAGTGTGACCTACTTCAACTTGTTTAAACTGGGACTGTGAGCAGGGGAAACACTCAGTCACTGACCTCTTGTAATGAGAGCACAACAACAATACGACTGGTCTAAAATGTCGTTTTAAATTAAAAAGAAAAAATATGTTTAACAGGTTAGGGGAGAGAGAGTTAATATCAAAAACAGTATGTGAAAAGAAGACAGACAGATTGAGGGCCGCACCTTGGACTTAAAAAAAGTAACATGGAGAGCTTTGCTGGGCTTCCCAACAAATGCACGAACAACTTTCACACAACGTAGTAAATAATGTCACACCATCATGGCAACAATGCTTGGCATGCAGGTAATTGGTCTACTGGCACGAGCAACATTTCAGGCACATGAAAAAAATTACATTGCACCAAGGGGACGAAGGGGTAGTATGGATTTGTTTTCAAACTACACTACAAAGGTTAGTTCTATTAGTGACAGGTATGTTAATTAAAGACTGAATAGCTCAAAAAATAAGGCTGAACATCTATTAAAAGAAATGGTCAAAGAGTTCAGATGAGATCATTTCATTTTGGCTGAGGGTGGTTGATCCACAAAGATTTAATGGCCTGTCATGGCGATGTCTGATTGACTCAGTGGTATTGGCGGACAGAAAAACAGGAATATCAGAGGACATGGGAACATTAGAAGGTTGGGGAAAGGTTGAGGAAAGGTTGATGGAAGTAACTTTTTGGGAAGACACTGGAAAAGAGCGCATGGGCAGGGGTAAGGACTGGATTAATCACATGACCACCAACAAACACCAATCAGGAGTCGTTTTACCAGCAGGAGGGGGACTGGCCTTCATCAATGTGCAGGCCTTCTGGGACCATGTAGGCTGGTTATAATTTCCTGGCTCATTTTCCCCGCAAACACACATGCACACACACACACACACACACACACACACACACACACACACACACAAGAAGTTATGCAAGTGCCCACACAAACAGGCAAATACAAACAAATGTAAGACGGACATGAAACAAAACGAAAAGAGGAAACATTTTCAGAGTTTTTTTAGGCTTGGATAGTAAAAGAACTTCAGTCTACCCAACACTCAACTGAAAAATAAAAGGAAAAAATATATATATATTTCCTTCCGCACTTCAGTGGCGGCGCCAGAACTGGAAATTTGGGGGCTAAAGAAACATCCCTTTATAACAACAATTAGTCTTGGCTAGTTCTAAATCATTTTCATAATTAACATTAGATTCACTCCGAGTGCACTCCACAATATCAGGTGGTGCATCTCCCCCTTTAGATATGACGTCGACAATCATTCATTTGGACGCGTAATTTGGTGCATTTAAATCAGCGTTATTCAAAACTGCATACCTGTCAACTCTCAAGCATATGGCGTGAGTCTAATGCTTTTTAGTGGCATGTCACGCTCTCACGCCATAGTCTGCAATCTTACACTTGAGAACAAAGGTGAAGATAGAAACATTTTCATTTGGCAAACAAGATTATTTTTAATTGCCGAGTCCCACTTTTTTATCAACCCACACTGTACCGAGAGTGAAAGGCGATTTTTCATTGGAACGCTGATCAGTATTTAATAAGTTCTCATGTGGAATTGAAGGACTCTTGCTTTCTTTTCTCAAGGGTTGAATGCTAAGAAATTGCATAAAGATGTTTCAAATGGTATTGTATTTCATTTAAACAATTTAAACGATAATGAAGCACAAGTTAGATCGCCTGATGTGCAGAAAAGGTAGCGTCGAAGTTTCAGAGCAGTTTATCTTCGTAAAGCATAGGCCTATTTATGAGTAAATTATTTTTTCTGTACTGAATTTATCCCATTATTTCATCTCTGTTAGATCGCATGGGGAGAGAAGTCATGTCTTCAATTGCCAACAAATTATTACTGTAATTGGAAAATGTGTCAATAAGAGAAAATGTTTGAGAACTAGCTAGGACTAATTTTTGTTATAAAGGGATGTTCTGTAGCCCCTATATTTCCAGTTCTGGTGCCGCTACTGCTACACTGAATTACTTTATTGGATTCAAGGAAACAAGGCTGGTTGTTTTTGTCAATAATTACTTCAGCAAAGTAGTTGAGACCATTAAACAGAACTTCCGGTGCATGATTTTACGATAGTCACAATTGGGCTTAATATGCAAATCTCAGTGGACATTTGAGATATGAGCATGGCGAGGCAGGGATTAACATTTGTAAAGACAGTGCCTTAATTTCACTTAGCTATATGGTATAAATACAACTTGAACGTAACTAGATACACTTCAACCCTGCGACTCCTGGGCGAGCTCAAAATATGCAGTTTTAATGTCTGTGATTGCACCAGTATACATGCATTTAACAGAATTATATAAGACATGTTTGTGACTTGAATACCTGATAATTAGAGCCTTGTTTTCTCAAGTTTTTGAATGTCCAACTAACCAGAAAACGTTAAATTAAAAAAAAATGCGTTTCTAGACGTTTATTTTTGTATTTTGTGAACACACAATGGGATGTTGTTGTCGGTGCATGTTTTGTACCAGTATTACAAAGGCAACTTGTATTTTCAATAAAAATATTTTTTGATGCATTTAACCTATGTCATTATGTATTGTGATGTATTTTGCCCATTACACAGTAGTGTGGAGTGATACACCACCCCTTTTGTCTAAACAAGGTCCTAATATATTACTTCTCAGTAATTTTTTGGTGAAAACGTATTGGAAAATACTATTGTTGGCAATGAGGACAAAAAAAAAATTCATTCCCACAAGTATATTGAGATAAAAAAAATATGGGTAATACAAAAACACTGAAAAAATGCGCCCCGGTGGCTCATCGGTCTAAGTGCGCGTACCATAAAGGCTGTGTCCTTCCTGCAGCGACCTGGGTTCGAATCCGGCTCGGGTCATTTGCTGCATTTCTTCCCCCATTCTTCTCCCCAACTTTCCTGTCTCTCTACACTGTATAACTATCGAATAAAGGGAAAATTCCCAAAAAAATCTAAAAAAAACACCGAAAAAATCAGGTTTTTTATAACAATTGAAAGGTGTTGCAATTTTTTTTTTTTTTTTTTTTTGGACTCTTGCATAGCGTGAATGCATGTTTGAAGGCTCATTCTGTGATTACTGATGCTAAAAAAAAATTCATGAACTGGTTTGAGGCAACATTATTCTGCAAAATTCCCTCTGATGGTCAATTGTTCCAGTATATGAGGGTGACATAAACTTTTAGTAGTGTCACAGGACACAATGCCATAACGGGAGCATTTCAAAGAGACTGGTTCACTAAAAACTAGTGGCAGTAAAGGTGCAAAATGGAAGTCAAGTGTCTCTGATGTTTGTTATCTGTGTATGACAGGTAAAAAAAAAAAAATCAGCAATAGACAGCATGAGAACTCCATGGTGATTTTATGCACCAGAAGTGAATAGATGAAAGTATCAAGATCTACCGTTTCAAGACGTCTGTGTGAAAATGGTCTGATTGGCTGTGTTGCTGCCAAGAAATGACAAGATCAAAGAAGACTTGAGTTTGCCAAGAATTCAAGGATTGGACACCAATGGATTGGGAACGAATCTGTTGCCTGAAATATTAAATTCCGGAATCAAAGCAAAGGGTGGCCATGCTAGACATTGACAACTTTTTCTCCCAAAAAGACATTATTATTTTTGTTTTTACAATATATTGTTATCTGTTCACTTATTTTCATCTATATGATGCAATATTACATGAAATAAACACTTGAATAGTGCTCGGTTTCTGATGTATCTTCATTTTGTTAAGTGCATAAGCATCACTGCACACTACTGTATGAATTTCATTGAAATAATTCAACTCAGAGGAGAAATTTTTGTCTAAATAAATGTGATGCAGAGAGGAATCCCACTGTACTGGAGCTAGATGAAGTGAATAAATTAAGCATGGAACCTATTGTGAGTGAGCGCATGTTTCAGTCCGACACACACAACTGAGGGCCCCCAATCACATATCTTCCCCTCATTACTTCCTGTCCTTGCTCCTGACCTTGACATAAATGAAGAGCACAATGGAAAAATGATCAGAGTCACATTTTCACGTGGTGGAGAAATGATGAAATAAAAATTCAAAACGATCTTAGAAACAAAGCACTGGAAAAATTATGCAAAAAAATCTAAAATCTTATAATTATACATAATATTATTATAAATATTATAATAATATATAAGATATAAAATATACAAAAAAAAGCTAAATTTGGACTCTGATCATTTTTCCTTTGAGTTCGTCAAATCAAGGGCTGCGTTCGAATAGTCTTTTTCGCTTTGGAAAGTTCCTATCTTCTAGAAAATAACCCGGAATTATTTACGGGGCAGCTGTGATAAGTGTCTTTCAATTCTTTAAATGTAAAGGGAAGGTGCTTCAATGCTTCCTAACTCATCACCTTTAGCATAGGGTACACTAAACCATCCTTTACAAAAAGAAAGACGAGAACGCTGCCCCACAATACCGTGCAGTAGCAATATTTAGAACGAAGACCATCCATCCAGCCAATCTCAAAAACAAACGAACATGACGGGAAAGAAATCACCTTGCCAAATGTAAGTGCATTCGGATTCTCTTTTTTTGCGCAGTTGTCTTCCTAAGCCATTATTAATTCCCCTTTACACCTTTCCTTTACCTCATGACATTTTCCATTGAGGTTAAAGAAAAGTGGTTCGGAATTAGACGATAGGACGTAATTTTTTGACCATTCGAACGCAGCCAAGGTCTCCTATTATGAATGAGATTACAATTCCTTTAATGTGCCTTACATGAGAAAGGAGATGGGAGCTTCTCGAGATATACTGATTAGGAGCATATCCCCCCAGAATGCGTAACATATAAGTGTGATATGATGTGGATCATACATGTGATCAACATGCAAAATAAAATAAGCAATTTGAATGAGCCAAAATATGCTTCATGGATGGCTTTTTTTATTAACTTAAAAACAGCACAAGACCCACATTTCAAACAAAATGGCAGCACCGTGTGGGCAATCAGGAAAAATCAAACATATGAAACACACCAATTGTCATGAAAATAGATGATATCTGAAAAATACAAAAAAAAAGCAAAAAGAACACAAACAAACAAACAAATAAATACTGCACTCTAAAAACTGCCAGGATAAAAAAAAATGATAAAAGGACTGCCCATGGGTTTGCTGAATATTCTATTGGTTGCAATAGACACAATCAGTTTGACACAGCTAGATTATTATGTACATGATTCTGAGAGAGTAAATCTATAGCCACTGTCTCTGGTACATCCTTGGAAAGTTGACTCATTACATATTTACCTCACAAAGTGACATTTCCAGCCATGAGGACCTTTATTAGTGTGATTTTAAGCAATGAACCTGCTAAAAAAATTGGCTTGGCCGAACGATCAACTAACATGCTAGATCACACATCTAAAAAATTGCAGTTTTAATGCATGAATGACGAGAGAAAATTCTCAAGCTAGTTTCCTGTCTCTATTATCTACATGGATATAAAGCTATCAAAATACACAGTTCTTAATATACATATAGCTTTTACCATCTAAAAGTATTTAACAGTCATGAAAAAAATCCTTTCACAACAAAAATTTTGAATATAAACTGCAACAAACAAAATTAAACACATCTATATTTACTACAATAAGTATAAGAAGTGTTTAAGAATTAAATATTCTTGTGTCTAGTGATCCATTTCCAACGGTGCAGGGAGATGGAGCTAAAATTCCTAGATTAGACAATATAAACTGCAGCATAAATTTAGCAATAAAACATTGATTCTCTGTACTTTTAGCACTGCCCCCAGTGCAGTCTTGACAGCAAATGTCTTTTTGCTTGGGACATATTAATCATGGTTCCATATATTTTGAAAATCTTTCATTTTAAAATCGTGGCAACACAATATTCGCAGTAGCTTGAGGTTTTTTGCAAACAAAACTGCCGACACATCGTCAAACAGCCATTCAGTCAGACTAGCTGTGAACACCCATGCATGCGCGTCCAGTCGCAACAGCTCCGATTTTACACCGGTTGATTGTGTATTTAGGCTTTCCGCTGTAACTCGATTGCTGTGTTCTCCGGATGGCATGCATTACTGAGTTGCCGATTTCAGGATTTCGTCGCCTCGGGGTTCGTCATTAAGCTACAATAGTAAATGGGAAGAAGTTTTATAATCAAACCCGCTCTTCATTCCAACAAAATCTCTGTCATGATTTTGCACAATACTCCTGAAAATGCAAATGTTTTCATGTCGGTGAGATTAGTACACTTTTTTATTCAGAAGACAGAAAAGATCTACAACCCCAATTCCGAAATACTTGGGACAAAGTGTAAATTGTGAATAAAATCAAAATGCAATGACTTTCAAATCACACCAGCCAATATTTTATTCACAATAGAACAGAGATAACATAGCAAATGTTGAAACTGAGAAATTTTACAATTTTATCCACAAAATGAGCTCATTTCAAATTTGATGGCTGCTGCCGGTCTCAAAAAAGTTGGGACAGGGGCCTGTTTGCCATGGTGTAGCATCCCCTCTTCTTTTTAACACCGAGTGGAGGCGTGTGGGCATTGAGGAGACAAGTTTCTTGAGTTTAGCCATTGGAATTTGATCCCACTCTTGTTTAATTCAGGCTTCCAGCTGCTGGAGAGTTTTGGGTCTCCCTTGACGGACTTTTTGCTTAATTATGCACCAAATGTTCTCAATCGGTGAAAGACCAGGACTGCAGGCAGGCCACTTAAGCACACGGACTCTTCTACTACGAAGCCATGCTGTTGTAATAGCTGCAGTATGTGGTTTTGCATTGTCCTGCTGAAATACACAAGGCCTTCCCTGAAATAGACATTGTCTGAAGGGGAGCATATATTGCTCTAAAACCTTTATATACCTTTCAGCATTCATGGTGCTTTTTAAACATGCAAGTGTTCCACACCATATGCACTAATGCATCCCCATACCATCAGAGATGCTGGCTTTTGAACTGAACACTGATAACAGGAGGGGTGGTTTTCTCCTCTTTAGCCCGGAGGACACGACGCCCATGATTTCCAACAAGAATGTCAAATTTGGACTCGTCTGACCACAGGACACTTTGCCACTTTGCTACAGTCCATTTTAAATGAGCCTTGGCCCACAGAACACGGCGGCGCTTCTGGATCATGCTCAACAATGGCTTCCTTTTTGCATGATTGAGTTTTAGGTGGCGTCTGTGGATGGCACAGCAGACTGTGTTTACAGACAGTGGTTTCTTGAAGTACTCCTGGGCCCATTTAGTAATGTCAATGACAGAATCATACCGGTGAGTGATGCAGTGGCGTCTGAGGGCCCGAAGATCATGGGCATCCAGTAAAGGTCTTCGGCCTTGTCCCTTATGCACAGAGATTTTTCCAGTTTCTCTAAATCTTTTGATGATGTTATGCACTGTCGATGATGAGACCTTCAAAGCCTTTGCAATTTGACGTTCAGGAACATTGTTTTTAAAGTATTCCACAATTTTTTTACGCAAGCCTTCCCAGGTCGGAGAGCCTCTGGCCATCTTTACTTCTGAGAGACTCAGCCTCTCTAAGACATCGCTTTTATAGCCAATCATGTTACACACCTGATGCCAGTTAACTTAACTACTTGCTAATTGTTCTTTCAGCTGATTCTCTTATATATTAATTGCTTTTTCAGCCCTTTTTGCCTGTGTCCCAACTTTTTTGAGAGCTGTTGCAGCCAGTAAATTTGAAATAAGCTCATTTTGTGGATAAAAATGTAAAATGTCTCAGTTTCAACATTTGAAATGTTATCTATGTTCTTTTGTAAATAACATATTGGCTCATGTGATCTGAAAGTCATTGCATTTTGATTTTATTCACAATTTACACTTTGTCCCAACTATTTCGGAATTGGGGTTGTACATCAGTGGCTTATCATTATGGCTGATCTTTGATAAGACAAGCAGGCTGAATCTCCTGACCCAGAAGGCTGCAGTTACGGTAGGTTTTTACTTCGCAGTCTGACTCGAAAACAAGCTGAAGGGGCGCTAGCCAATAGCAAATAAAATAGTGCCAATATACATAGAAAATGAGCAGATACTGTGGCCCTCTAAGATTAAATATGGCATCCATGAAGTACAACATTGCATCTAGTATTTACAATATGCCACATGCCATCATTTACCAACCAGCTATCTTCCAGGTATGGTATGTAAAATGCTCAGTTAATCACACAATCTGATTTAAGATTAAAGATCATAAACGTAAGCAACAGAAGAACGGTAAATTGGGTTTTCTTAATCCAACCGGTCATCTGAATTCATACTGAGCAGTTTTGAGCAATCTGAGTATCTCCATGCCGTTTCAACAAATGCTTCCCACCTGACCCCCTCAGATTTGCCTGAAAAAATTCAAAATCAAAGCTTTATTAGTATATAGGAACTGTGCAAAATTTCAGATCTGTATCAGTTATTGCAATAAAAATCATAAACAGAAGCAATATTTAGCCATTTTTGGAGCTTGTTTTACAGTCACGAAATGAAATCCAGTTTTTAAATGCTCATATCTCAACAACTATGACAGGTATGACCTTGACATTTGGTATGATACATATTTGGCACTAGTACAGTTGATATGAGTATGAAATGTATTGATGTAATTTCTAAAATGTTATGTCTGTTTGAAAATGCTTTTCCATTTTTCACTGTTGTATGAAATACCATTTTTAATGGGCTGTAACTTCAACAATAATCAGTGCAGAGGTTTGCAATTTTTCTTGGAAGTTCTACTTTATGAGCTTGATGAGTACCATGAAAAAGTAATAAGGGGTAATAAGGCTTTGATTTAGAATTTTTTCAGGCAAATCTGACGGGGTCAGGTGGGAAAATTTTCTTAAATTAGTTGAAACCGTGTGGAATTATTCATCTCTTAAACCTGGTGCACTGTCCATTTATTTTTTTGGTTTCATATGACACATGATAGATTCAATGGAACTCTGATTGGGTAGAAAAACAAACCCAGCACTGAAATACAGGGCAGAAAAAAAAAAAAAAAAACAAAACCCAACACCAAAGTGACCCAACACCTGTGGTTCAGAGACAGGGTTATATGAACAACCCGGCATTTTTGAGAGTGCACTGTGAAATGAGCTTGAGGAAAAAAAGGAAGAGTGGTTAAAAAAATAGCTATAAGATGGACGGCTGTACAGAGCAAACTGAAAAGGAGAAAAAGTAAAAAAGAACACGAGACAGACAGAGGGACGAAAGCTGAGTGACAGCTGAGTGAAAGAATCTTTGAAAAAGAGGGGGAGACTGGGAGATGCTGAAAGAGTATTTCTGAACGCGAGAAAGAGGGAGCAAGAGAGAGAGAGAAATTGCGATGATCTTACTTGGTTCCCTCCTCGGCGCCCCCCTCTCCGTCCGTTTTCGCCTCCTCGTCCGTTTTCTGCTCGTCGGAGAGCGGCTCTTGCTTCTGCTTCCTGCGTATGCACTTCACCACCACCATGGAGAGGATGAGCAAGGCCAGAACGCCCCCCACCGAGGCCCCGATCGCCACGGCAATGGTGGAGTCCCGGGGGGGCGGCACTGAGCAAAAGCAGGGCGGCACACAGGGGTCATGGAGGTCATGCAGAAATGTATAAATTTTATGAAAATTAATACATTTTTTATTTTTACTTAACTTATATTCAAGACTGACCGTATGAGTCACTGAGATGAAAAGGACAGTACTCATAATGCAATATATAATGACTTCATATTGAAAGATCATACTATGCTTTCTTGGTAAGCAGTCGCTATCATTTTACGGCTGTCGGCTCCATTCAACTGCTGCTGAGTACGGAAAATTGTTTTCCCCAGTGCAGTCTTGAAACTATTAGAAACAATACCTAACGCTCTGGCTCTAGCAGTGCATCCGCAAGTATCCCCGTCAAAATTAAACTAGACAGTAGGTGCCTGCTGGTCGACGTGCATCCCCGACTGGTCCACGTGCAAGTATACTGAGGTAAAAATATGGGTAATAAACAAAAACACTGAAAACATCCATTTTTTATAACAATTGAAAGGTGTTATATATATATATATTTTTTTTTTTTTTTTTTTTTTTGACTCTTGCATAACCTGAATGCATGTTTTAAGGCTCATCCCATGATTACTGATGCTAAAAAATTTGTTTAAACTGGTTTGAGGCAACATTATTGTGCAAAATTACCCCCGATGATCAGTTGTTCCAGTATATAAGGTGATATGAACTTTGAGCAGTGTCACAGTGTTAAACACGATGGCGTGACGGAAATAGCTCTCTGAGACTGTTCATAGCTGTACTGTGGCCTCACTTGACGCTGAAGATGTTAAATGCTGGCTCTGTAAGAAACGCCATTAAGCCTTTCAAAGAGACAGGTTATTTGGATGATGGCCTGGGTAAGTAGAGGGAGAGGATTGATGGCCCTGGCCCCGGGAAAATGCCAATCAAGTGAGTATTTTCCTCTAATAATGACATAATCAGTTACTTGTTGTGGTGGTGCGAATAATGCATGCACTGCAGGTAGTGTGACAGGGTGTGTGCCTGCTTACTTCTTTCCAGGTGGGCATATTGAATGTAAGAGGCACTACACATTTAAAGACCTGGCTATTGGTAGGCCTAGGCTAATTTATCATAGTAGACCCTATGACTAGTTCACCACTGAAATGACCTGCCTAGCTGAGTCTAGGCGGCAATGCGGCGATGAGTCTATGCAGCTAGGCCAGGTTTACAGCATGGGAGTTCACAGATGGGAATACTGAAGTTTTTACGTGTTGCCCTGAAGCGAAGAACCTCTTCTGGATGGAAATTCCTGAAAAAGATGTTACAGACCTGGCTGAATCCCAATTTCAAGGCCCATCTAAAATGGTCATTGTCTGTTTTTTTTTTTTTTCTAACAAAACAACAGTTTCAGTGGCATTGCCTCAGTTTTCAGAGGGGTTCAAGCAGCCTCTTCCCTTATGAACTGTAAATTTTGAAGTCAATTTCAAAATAAAGACTGTCTTGTGTCTATGTTCCATAGAGTTACATAAAATCCCTCTATGTTAAATTACTGTGTAAAGTACCATTGTAGTGCACAGTGCATGTAGTACTAGCAACAGTACTTTAATTCAGAACATGGGCATCTAGTTGCCATTTCAATTGATAACTATCTTTTTTTTTTTTTCATTTTTACACAAACTTATTTTGAAATAAAATATTTCTATTGCTAGATTTTGCCTCGGTAATATGCACTGTAAGCCCTGGCAAGTGTGATGAACTCAAATATTTTGTGGAAACCGATTACCTCAAAAAAATTGAGTATGCCAACTTAATGATCTTGTGTTCACAGCACTTAAAAACATGTAAAAAAAAAAAAAATTACTTTATTATGTTAAAGTTCCTTCCACATAATGCAATTAAGTTGGCCTACACAATTTTTTTTGAGGTATTCGGTTTCCATAAAACAGTTAAGTTCACCACACTATCAGGGTTTACAGTGTGTATGATGTTCTTAAGTCTTTCTATGACAGAACCTAGTGACTTTTTTCCTGCCAAAAATAATGGAAATTTAAGACTGACAGGTATAGGTTATAATGATAAACCCTAGTAGATATCTACTGAGCAACCGTCTCTCTTTCACATAAAGACTGGATTCTTACATTCAAAAATTATGTTTTTCTTTGTTTTCTCAAAACTAATTAAAAGTAAGCTACTAGGTTCAGCCTTTGGATGGGAGATTACGATTGCAGCAAGCTGTTTCATCTCAAAGCCATGTACAGTGACATGGCGGCATTGATAAAAGCATGTGGTGGAGAGCAAGCTTGGCCACAATGGAAACAAGCTTTCTGAGTTTCAGCCGACCCAACGCAGCTGCATCAGTCCTCTAACAGGTAGAGGATACCTGACAGTGACATTCCAAAATCCTAGCTTGACATAAAAACTGTTGAATTTGCATCCCGTCTCTTGGTGAAAAAGGTTAGAGCACTTTGTCACTGAAGCATAATGGCGCCTTTAAACTGCCAAAAACATCCCCCTCTCCTCATGCCTCCCACCCCCAAAACTTACATTCTGTGAGCACGTTGAGCTTGATAATCCCAGTTCCATGCACACGGTCAGGGGGATTGCGCACAGAGCAGTTGTAGTAGCCGTCATCTGACAGCTGTACGTCAGAAATGGTGATGGACAAGTCGTTTTTCTCCACGTTCCCAACAAATGCCACCCGGTTCCCAAATTTCTCTTGAGGCTCTCGAAACATTCGATGTTTGTGGTAGCTCATGAACTGACAAAATATTAAAACATGACATGAGGGAAAAAGACATACAGAAAAAAGATATTAATTGCAAACTCTGAGGAGTAAGTTTTTTTGAGATGGTTTTTTTTTTTTTTTGCAAAATTCAAATTCAAGTCAGCATTCTAATGCTGCGTTTCCACTGAACGCGGAACAAGTCATTCACGCGTCCAGATTATAAGCAAAGACGCGGATATACGCGAGAAGGAACGTGCTCGCGTCTATTTGCATCGTTGCATTGACTTTGAATGCAATCTGGCCACGCGAATTATTCGTTTCGCATGTGGTGGAAACGCAGTTTAAGACTCCATTGCTGTCAATGATGAGTACTTATGATTTATTTATTTATTATCCCCATTAGCAACACACCAGAGTGAGCGCTAGTCCTCCTGGGGTTCAGTCATACAAATAAGGTACGTCTTCATTAGAACGAAGTTTCCAATTAGCTAGCTACTTTGCGGTTTTGAAATTAGCCCGATGTCCAATTATCTGGTTATTTTGTAGTGAAGATGCTTTTAGTCAGCGGTGTATTTGAGTCAATGGAATGGATAATTAGCTAGCTAGCATGCAAACACGATGTTCTCCATTAAGATAATAAATTTGCTTTTCTACAATAACTTGCACACGAAACGTTTTACTACAGCCCTTCGCATGAATATTGCTGTAACATAATAGCCAGATAATTGGACATCGGGCTAATTTCAAAACCGCAAAGTAGCTAGCTAATTTGAGACTTTGTTCTAATGCAGACACACCTAACGTCTAATCAGCATCTGCAGCAATGCGTTGCCAACGACGCTCGTGACTGTTGCTATGGCAATGGTTGCTGCCACTGATACGGGATTTTGCCCCGCGGGCTGATTCAGCCTTGTGACTCGCGCTTGTATCACAGGTGCACATTCCCTGTATTTATAAGGAAGTATATGATTAAACAGACAATCATTCCTTTGATAGTTTATAGTGAGACATGATATCAGACAAAAGGACAAGATATAAAAAAGTTACACAGGAAAAAAAGAACAAGAAAAAAAGAAATAACTTTAAAATGAATAAAATTAAAATGAAAGAAAGATGCACATTACAGGTTTGAGAACTGTCCGGTCATTCAGCCATTTTTACAAGTAAATTTTCACATGCCTTTTAAAAATGTGCTTGCTGTTGACGCTTGATCTAGCGAATGTTAGCAACACATTCCATGTAGAGTATAAAGATTAATCTATAAATGACAGTACAATTAAGTTTGTTGGTCCTTGGTTTGGGTAGCATTAGCAGTCCATTGCATGCACCTGTAGTACTATAACTTAGCCTGTTAGACATACTTATTAAGCCTTCTGCAAAGCAGAATGGAGTATTAGAATTTATAACTGATCTCAGGAACATTAGGAGATTTAAAGATATCTTTTCTGCAACTGTGAGCCAAGAGAGGCTTGAGTGCATTTGTTTGCTACTAGTATAAATGGGACATTCCACTGCTAACCGAGCCGCTTTATTCTGAGCAACCTGAAGGTTTTTTTTTTTTTGAAAGTCCGTATTGTTTGCTGATGACCAAAGGACTTGACAGCACTCAAGCTGAATCAAGACCAGTGCTTGTATAAATTGTTTAATATGGAGGGAGTGAGATAGGAAGAACATTTTCTTGTCATGCCCATTGTCTTCTCTGCCCATTGTAGTGATTGATACATAGAATGAAAATTTTCATTAAAAAGACTCAATAAGACCCTGTTCATGACCTTAAATTATAAGGAGTTTAATGGCAGCATGCATTCAAGCCATTTTAGGCATAGATGAAATCTCTGAGAAGAAGCAACCTCCCTGTCTTCCTTGTTTTACTAGTCAATTTTGGGTTAAATTGTGTTATGATCTGTAATTTCTGCCTGTTCTGGTTTTATTCCTCACACTGGTTGCCCCACGTAGCTTGTTACCCCCCTTGTGTATATATAGTCCCTCACTTCTGCTTAGCTCTGTTAGACTGTTGATCAACTTTTCTCTGCGCCAAGCCCCGTGCACGCCAGTGATCTGTTTGTGATTCTGTGACATCCTCTTGCCCGATTCTGATTTCTGTCTGTGCCTACCTGGATTTGTTTGCTCTCTGATAACGACCCATTTTCTGCCCGACCACGATTTGTGTGTATTGCTGCCCTGGTTTTTGAATTTGGATTTCAGACACTCTACTCTCCTACTGCCTAACGATTTGGTACTGTCACCTGTGCTTTTTGGTTTTGAACCCCTGCCTGTCATTGGACTGTTTTTTGGATTAACCTTCTGTACTTTCACTGTGTTTAACTGGCTTTGGACTCGGATTGAATAAAGACCACGATTTTTTCATTTTGGACTACTTGCAGTTTGTTCCTTTCACCAGACATAACTAATTGCATGATATCCCAACCCATCGGGTCAAGTCACACTGAATCTTTAAATAAATGTGTGATCAGATTATATTCCCTTCGAGACACAGAGAGACAGAGAAAGAAAATGCACTCCGAGGCTAGTGAGAAGCAGAGCAGCAGTCACAGGATGTAAAGCTAGAAAGTATGGGGTGATGGAGGGCAGGGGGTATAGAGAGGGAGGAGGTAAGGAGGGTGAGTCTAACCAAGATCTTTGTTGAGTTTTCGGGTAACTCTGTATAGGTCCAGTTCATGTTGAACTTGCTGGTGTCCACCTTGTAGCAGGAATTAAAGGAGCAGGACAGCTTGACCTGTGAGCCGTTGAGTGCATTCAGCTGCTGAGTCACCAGCACGTCCATGCAGGACACCGGCGAGCCTGCTGATCAATACAGTCACAGGTTGTCACTCAGGCGAGAGCAGTCACTCCCTCCCCATCCAATGCTACACAGAATTCCCATACACACTCAGCACGCATTTTACTTCAAACACAGCCATGCAATGCAAATTCCAAACTTTTGAGCAGTGACGTATGCTTGCAAAAACAGGAGCCTAAGGGGTTTGTGACAGCCAACAATGGCACATCTGACTGGAATTAATGATCCTGCCCTTTTAAATCACCTTTCAGGGTGCCTGTTTTCGGTAGTAATGACATACTTTGCTAAACTTGATGTAAGCGTGATATTTTCTTGATAACAGTTGTCGCACCTTACATAAGTTGTGTCAATTAGAATTTAAAAGATTTCTAATTGACGTACAGCATGCAGCAGGTACTTTGTGACTGTCAGTGATGTGGTGCATTAAGATGCATTTTCAGCGGGGTTTCTGCCACCGGCTGTATGTGTATTGCTTCAGCTTACGTGCACAGCTTGTAATTTTTACTTCAGGGCACTGCACAAATGCAATGCAGTAATTAGTTTTCAGCAGTTGCAATTACGTCAGCTCAGAAGAGGCATGGTACTTGTGCTGAAATACTTCAAATGCTGCCATCTGACCAGAGGTATCCAAGAAAAGGTTTGGGAACCACAACTATAAAGTATTATTTCTCAACATTTACTGATTCACTAGTATTAACTTCATGGCACTAATAGAGCTGAATACACACTGAGCATTGTTTTTCAAAAGTTGGAGACATAATCAGTGAATAACAGCTGTACATTTATGCAACAGTTCTTCAACAATGACACAGCAGCACAGTAATGATATTATGGCACTAAAACCAACATTACATGATTACATGGCATGCATAGCATCCATAATCTGGGATGGAGACATTGCAAAACACAACATTTCTCACTTCAGAATTTTTTTTTTTTTTTCTCATTTGAACTGCGTGCACAACTAGAAATGGGTATTATTTGCATAATAAATCCCTTCTGGTCAGTGTCAGAGGGCAAAGCCACACAGTTCTGAACTGCTGCTGTTTGCCATGGGAGACACCAGGCAATGTGTGCTAGTGTGTGTCAGTAAGTCTGTAGGAGTCACAGAGCGACTACACCTGTGAAGGTGACAGAGAGTGTGCGTGTGTGTGTGTGTGTGTGCGCTTTAAAGTGTCCAGGTTGAACTGTATGTGTGTGTGTGTGTGTGTGCATTCAAGTGTTTGGCTGTTACTGCATGTGTGTGTGTGTGTGTGTGTGTGTGTGTGTCCTTAAAGTATCTGTGTGTTGCTGCATGTGTTTGTGTGTGGGTTTGTGTGTGTGTGTGTGTGCCTCAAAGTGTCTTAGTGTGACTGTGTGTGTTTGACTACATTAACTATATCTGTGTGTGACTGTGTGCATGTGTGTATGTATATGCATGTCTGTACATGTGTGCATGTGTGTATGTATGTGTATGTCTGTACATGTGTGCATGTGTGTATGTGAGTATATGCATGTCTGAACATGTGTGTATGTATGCATATATGTATGTCTGTACATGTGAGCGTGTGTGTACGTATATGTATGTCTGTACATGTGTGTATGTGAGTATATGTATGTCTGTACATGTGCATGTGTGTTTGTATATGCATGCCTGTACATGTTTGCATGTGTGTATGTGAGTATATGCATGTCAGTACATGTGTGCATGTCTGCATGTGTGTATATGAGTATATGCATGTCTGTACATGTGTGTATGTGATTATATGCATGTCTGTACGTATGCATGTGCAAACGAGTGCGACCATGTGTGCTGCATTGCTCTGCGGTGTTCCCCTCCCCAGCACTCAGGAGTTGTTGTATTTCAGGACGAGTTCCCGCTGTGGTTGCAGTCATTCTCCATCGGACTGGATGACTGCAGTAACAGCTGCAGCAGACTCCAGTTCACCCCCTCCCTCCTTCTCCCGTCCCATCTCAGCCTCGCCTCTCCTTCTCTCCTCACCCTCCCGACAACTGCAGTCCTCCCCCGCCCTGCCAGGAGCAGGTGTCCTTTACTGACACTGCAGCAATCACCTGTTTTTTCTTTTTTTTTTTTTTTTTGGAAAGATGGGGGGGGTCTGAAGGGGAGGGGGGAAAAAGACCAGTACAGTAGAGGGGCTATTACTGACTGAGTCACATGCATTATCTCACACACGCACTATGCAACATTCTCTCTCTCTGTCTCTCTCTCTCTCTCTCTCTCTCTCTCTCTCTATGCCGCATGCACTCAAATTGCCACCTCTCCTCTCTCACTCACATGCTCCTTGCTCCTCGATATGCCCTGAGTCAGCAGTTCGGGGTGAAGAAGTGTGCTTCCAGCCTAAAGTCACCCCCCCCAGCATCACCACACGCGTCCATCCTCACATCACAGTCAGCACAGGGCTCTCCTGTCGCAGAACTGCAGATATCAAAACCCGACTGACGATAGGAGCTAGGGGTCCGCAAATCTGCAGCACATTTTCAGTGTCTGAGTACAGGAGTTAGATCGCAGACCCTGAATTACAAACAACCCCCTGAGTGACCGCTGGAATCATAGGGACTGAAACACGCACGATTGCCCTTGTTTTCGCTACGGCATCTCCTCTTTTCCTGAGAGGCGCTCTGACAATTTAAATGCTTTGCACCTACTCTTACTTTTGCTTTTCTCCAAAGGGGTAAATTTTTGCAGCATTGGCTAAGTTCTGACTGCTCTTCAGCAGAGGAAGGGGAGGAATTTGTCAGTCAGTGATGTATGTCAACCCGTGCTGCCTCATTACATGCAGGGCAGGCTAACCGGAGAGCTGTCTGTGTTCTGTGTGCAGAGGGTGCAGTCACTTATCACTTGACGGGCTACAATGTCACTCACAGTCATAATCATTAAGCACTGAATAGCTGATTGTGCCTAAAAGACCTGCTGGGTGTGCCTTTAGCAGTCGAGGCTGGTGCAGGACATTAAAAACTACAGTATATCTCTACGTCCTCCATCCACTCCCCATCCCCCTCCTCTTCCCTGCCCTCCCTTTCTCTTCCCTTCATCCACACACCCCACCCCTCTCTCCTCTCGGTCTTCTTCCTCTCTTCTCCCAGCACAAACTCAAGGTCACTGCAATACGTTAATGACACAATGTTCTGCACTGAGGAATTACCTGTTTTCAGGGTCCACGACTGTTCATATATAACACATATAACACACGCACACACACACACACGCACACGCATGTGCACACACACATGCACATGCATGCACACACACACAGGCACGCAAAAGCATGCACACACACACACACACACACACACACACGTAGAAAAAACACACATAGTACACCATATGTACTCATACTTGCTCTGTAAATGTAAAAATATCTTACTTGAGTGCCTCAATTGTCCATAGAAACTTATTCTGTTGGATGTCAGGTATTTTTTTTTTTTATGAAGACAGTAAGAGAATAAAACAACTGTTATATATATTACATACAAAAAATATGTTACCCTCTGCCACAATAAGAGATAGTGCCCTCTTCTGGATTTCTCCTATTTTTGCAGGTCTGTCACACTTAAATGTTTCTTATCATGAAGCTACTTTAAATATTGAGAAAAGATCACCCAAATAAGTGCAAAATGATGTTTTTAAATAATGATTTAATTAACTGAAGGAAAAAAGCTATCCAACCCAACCTGGCCCTGTGAGAAAAAGTAATTATTCCCTTTACTAAATCAATCAAGTAAACAAATGTAATTAATTATTGGGTTCGATTTCTCTGGACACACCCATGCATGATTACTGCCAGCCCTGTTGAATTTAAACATCACTTTAAAAGTACCTGTCTGGCAATGTGAAGAAGTCAAAAAGCAGACCATGATGCCATGATCAAAAGAAATTTAAAAAGAGATGAAAAGCAAAGTTGTTGGCATTTCTCTGTTTGTTTACAAAGCCATTTCTAAGGCTCTGGGACTCCAGCAAATTATTATGAGAACCATTATCTACAAATTGAGAAAACAAAACAGTGTTAAACCTTTCCAGGAATGGCCGTTCTTCCAAAATTCTTCCAAGAGTGCATTGACAACTCATTCAGGAGGACACAGAAGAACCGAGACTAAGATTTAAAAAATAGCTTACTGGCAAGCAGTCTTACAGTGATGATACAAGTTATGAGAATTTCATGTGAAGTTTGACATTTGAATTAATGAAAATCAATGTCAAGGTCACTAAATAAAAGTTCACATACATTTATAAGACCTTCTGTAATACAATCCTAAGCTCTGAGGCAGTTTTGGTGATACAAGTCATTGAAATATGTCAATATGTATTCAATATGTCAATTGTGAACTTTAAAGGTCACAGAATGTCAAGTTGTGGTCAGCAAATGGACTTTTCTACAACGTAAATGTCTCTATCCAAACCTTGGCTCAATCTGTGACCATTTTGTTGATGAGTCATTGTAATTTCACTGTCGAGTTTGACCTTCAAAGGTCACTGACAGTCAAGTTGAATGTCACCAAATGAAAGTTCATATGTGATTTCCTTGAAGTCAGTAACACAAACCTAGGCTCCATCTGTGACCATTTTAGTGATACAAGTCATTCACTAGGTCACATTTGACCTTTGAAGGTCAATACGAAGGTCACCAAATGAAAGTTCATATGTGACTTCCTATGTCAGTAACACAAACCTAGGCTCCATCTGCGACTTTTTCAGTGACAGAAGTCATTGAATTTTCTCTTTGTCAAGTTTGACCTTTGAAAGTCAATATGAAGGTCACCAAATGAAAGTTCATACATGACTTCCTATACATCTCCAGTACAAACCTACACTCAATCTGTAGCGATTTTGCGGATTTAAGTCATTGAAATTCACTGTATAGTTTGGCCGTTGAAGGTCACTGAAGGTCAAGTTTAAGGTCACCCAATGAAACTTCATACATGACTTCCTATATGCCCACAATACAAACCTAACCTCTATCTGCAATAGTTTTGGTGATAGAAGTCATTGAAATTTCACTACGTGAAGTTCGACCTTCGAAGGGCACCGAAGGTCAAGTTCAAGGTCACCAAATGAAAGTTCATGTATGACTTTCTATGAATCTCCAATACAAACCGAAACTATCTGTAACCATTTTGCTGATATAAGTCATTGAAATTTCACTGTGAAGTTTGGGCATTCAAGGTCACTGAAGGTCAAGTTCAATGTCACCATATGAAACTTCATACATGGCTTCCTATATGCCCAAAATACAAACCTAAGCTCTATCTGTAATAGTTTTGGTGATAGAAGTCATTGGAATTTCACTATGTGAAGTTTGACCTTTGAAGGTAGCTGAAGGTCAAGTTCAAGGCCACCAAATGAAAGTTCATACACGGCTTCCTAAAAGTGTTTAATACGCATATGTTCCAAATCTTCAATATTTTCAAGCCTAGAAGCCTTTGAAAATTGTAACATTTTACTTGACCTCAAGTTTGACCTTTCAAGGTCATCTGAGGTCAACTTTAACACAGCCAAAATATAGGTCATATATAACTTCCTATATGTCAGTAATACAAACATAATCTCTATCTGGATCTCTATCTGGTCAATTCAATCAAAATGGCACTTGCACTGTACATAAAGTGTATCAAGGTGAGTTGATTGCCAGATTTAGAAAAAAAGTTATTAGACAGTTTTTGAGAAATAATTTTTTGAAATTTCAAGTCATATCTTTTAACAGTGTTAATATATTCCCTGACCTCGAGTTTGACCTTTCAAAGTCAAAGTCTGTGGTCAAATTTAATATTGGCAAAATATAGGTCATATTTGACTTCCTATATGTCGATAATACAAACTTAATCTCTATCTGCAACCATTTGGCCTCCACAGGCCATCTTGCATATTCATAAAGAACAGCGCCCCCGATAGACCCACTTCCGTCGATTCAATCAAAATGGCGCTCGCACTGTACATTGATGGTACCAAGGTAAGTTGATTGCCTGATTTAGAAAAAAAAATTATGATGCAGTTTTTGAGAAATAATTTTAAAAAATTTCTCAGTCCTATCTTTAACATTGGGGCCAAAATTTCAAGGGTACATAAAACGGACAAAAATCATTCAATTTGTGAAAAATGTCTGGAGATATGGTCTCGTAGTATGTTATTGCAAATTTACACGAAAATTCATCAGGCCAAAAAAAAGAGAAAAAATGTTACGGACGACAGACGCCAGATGATGGACGCCACACCACGACAATAGCTTATTGGCCCATAGGGCCGGTAAGCTTAAAAACTGCAGGCCTTACTTAAATCTGTTAGGGTCAGTGTTCATGATTCCACAGTAAGAAAGAAACAGATTAAAAATGGCATCCATTGGAGCACTGTAAGGTGCAAAGCACTGCTGACCAAAAAAGAATACAAAGGCTCATCTCAAATTTGCCAACAAGTCTTATGGAGTCTTTTGGAATAATATTCTGTGGACTGATGAGTCAAAAGTGACATTGCCAGGTAACCGTTCACTGGCAAGGTCCAATTATTTGCATATTTGGTCCATAAAATCTTGCTGCTACAGCTCCTTCCTGTCCAAGCAGCAATTATAGTAGAGTACAGGTTGGCGATTATGTATGTTAAGCTTAAAGGAGCTGAGTCACCATTACTGCGCATGATCAGAATTTCCATCCCAAGAGAGTGAATCTGGTTGACAGCAAGTCATAATCTAATTCCATCCCTGCCAATCCGTCTTTGTTTTGCATTGCATTTATATATTTTAGTTTCTCCGGCATTATGCTTTTTATGTTAAGGGGCTTTCTATGGAAATTTGAGGATTCAAAGTGCTATTTTAAGCTTTTGCCAAGGGATACGAAGGATGTAAGCTATTTGCCGTGGCTGATAATCATAGAGGAAGAAAAAACCGTCTAGATTTTGACTTGCAGTCGAGCGGATTTACTTTGTTCAAAGTTGTGAGCATGCGCAGTAATCGTGATGCAGCTCCTTTAAGGTATACTGAAAGCTAACCTGTGTTGTGCCCCATATGGTTTTGATTCCAATCAACAACTCGTGTCATCCATTTCTTACCAATAGTTTCATCTTTAATGAGGAGCCCTCCAATAAAGTTACAGCATCCACTCAAAAACTGGAGACATCCAGCTAGCAAGCTAGCTGGTTTGATAAGTTAGCTAACTTTCACTGCAATAACTGTGACTAATGCCTTCCTCTGCGTAGCTTAGTGACAGACTGATCAACAACAAATGACAGGCGACATACTATAGTGGGATTTACAGATGTGCCAATATCTTGCTACGACTCATATCTTCAACAAATTTTCGCAACACCAGCAACACCGGGGGGGTGTTTGTGTTTCCATACCTTCTGCTAAAAAATGTAAGGAAATTGAAAAACGTAATTTTCATTGTACCGAACGTTTTGGTCTGCTGATATGTGAATTCCCGTTTCACCTTTCCTTTACCTCATGACGTGTTTCATCGAGGCTAAAGACAAATGGTTAGGAATTAGACGATAGGATGATAATTGTTGAACTATTCGAACGCAGCCTTCCCATAAATAGTTTGGCAAATGAGACTGTACTCTTTTGCATGAGGTCGACATGCAGGATGCTGATATAATGCAAACATCGGCGGGCATTACGTGTTCCCCAGTCTAGATGCTCCTATCCACCATTATGTCGTCGGCCAACAGATAAAATATATGCGGTGAGTGTGTGTGGGTGTGAGTGTGCGTGCTTGCGCGCGCGCGTTTGTGTGTGTGTGTGTGTGTGTGTGTGTGGGGGGGTGAGAATTTGCGTGTGTGTGTGTGTGTGTGTGTGTGTGCGCATAACCTGTGTAAGAGAGAGAGGGGAGCGGGGCGCGAGTTTCGTAAGCAAAAGCTCGTTTAGATTAGGAGCAAACATTTATTCTTTCGGTGTAACCAGTGTATTTATACGAAGGAAAAAAAACAGCCAACGGTTATGAAATTCACAGAAACAAGAGTACAACTACTTATACCACAAATTAGCGATGAACTATTAGGTCCTGGTGCCCTGGAGCAATTAGCATAACTAGTTACTAAGCAGATTTGACATCCATTCTCGAACTGGCTAGATTATTGTACAGCAACCTCATCGTCAGGTTGCCCGTCACGCAGTGTTTACTGAAACGCAAATGCACAACAAACCAACACAAGCAAGAATAAATTAATCGCACGAAATCATTTTATTGAAAGCAAGTCTATTTACCGTATACGTTGCTACAAATATGCGGGTTACATCAATCATGAGGGCCTATAATATCACCGTTGTGCGCAACAATATGCACTTATGGGCACCGCATTAACTTCGTAGGTTTTAGCGGTTAGGTCATACTGTGCTTCACAAATCCCATACGTTGATATGTTTATGTTTTAAAAAGTCTGAAATTATGATACGAAGGAGAGACAAGGAAAATTAGGCGTCCGCGCAATAGGGCCTCCCCGCACACACGCCATCCCAAACACATATTCACACAGCACACACTCATGCACGCACGCACAAACACGGTGTTTATAGTTAATGTTGCTTTTTTTAATCAAGTGTAATTATTCATATAGGCCTACACTACATGCTTTCATGCACACAAATAAACAGCCTGTTCTACGCGTTGCGCTAAAGTCACTTTCACCTCGTTCAATACCGAAGGTGCAGACCCGCGAACGGGTATCTTAATTTGCGTGTAAAAGTATACTGGACACCACTGCAAAGACAGCTGATAGCTGTCATTTTGTACTCACCCATCATAAGAATCAGAAGTCCTATAATGCTCCAGAAGACGGACATCCAATATGCGCTCCGTGTTGGGAAGGATGGAGACATTTTGATCATGTATGGATTTAACGTGTTCTTTCACACAATTTGGGTTTCTACAAACGCTGTAATCGCAATGTTCTTTCAATTAAAAAGCGTAAATAAAAATAAAAACAGTGGCATTATTTTTCAGAGCTATAATATGGCTGGCAGTGACTGTAGCCGAAGATAGAGTTGATTTTACGTTTTCGGGTTTTCCCTGAAATAGGCGGGGGCTGTCTAGTCATTTTTACTCAGACGACACTTATCCCTCCCCCACTGCGAGATCTCTTCGAAATATTAACCATATTTCGCCTCATCCAAATCATCCGCAATATCATTGCAGCATGTTTAATTCATAAATTTATTGTAAGTATAACGTCCAAGGCAAACGGAGGCTCTGTCCGTAGTGTACATTCTGGCCTACCGCCCCTAACATTTGTATCATTCCAGGTTGAGATGGGATGTTTGCATAAATTTGCATTTTAAAAATTTGTTTGTTAGCTTTCGGTTTTTTTTTTTTTTTTTTTTGTTGATCGTTTATGTTGTATTTTAAATTAATTTGAGAGCATTGTGGGATTATTACTTTCTTTGTCTGGCATAATTGCTAATATAAATGTTGAATTAACTAATTTTATTGTCGAGGTAGCTAAAAAAAAAAATCCGGCATAACGATGTTAGTAATATGTAGATGGACTTTAGGAATAATTTAATCACCACAGATCGAGCCCTTGCCCTACTTTGTGTGTGTACACTTTGCTGAGCATACCAAGACATAGTTCTTAGAGGGTGATAATCAGACAGAATGTACAGCTGATCCAGGCCCAGGCTCAAACTATAGATTGTAATCATTGGTCGATAGTTTAGCTTGAAGAGCAACCAGTGCAGCCTGGATGAGTGCCAGCCAGTGCTCATGACAAAAAAAAGATAATTTTACTCAACTATTCCCTAACGTCCAGCAAATCCATTCCGACAGTGACCCCCATTTGGCCACAGCCCATGGACATACTATACTGATTTCTGTCACCAAAACATGTCAGCATTCAGTTCACATGCATGAGAGAATTTAAAAAGTTTGAAGAAAATGGTGTGAATTACAATCTTGGTTTCCCAATATTTTCCCTGAATACACAAAATGACTTACTTGGTGTCATGCAAGGTAAAGTCTAACAAAAATCATCAAATCAAAATGAAGGTAACACATGTGCCTTATATGAGCAAGCAACAGAGTTTGCATGTTAGAAGCAGAGTTTTGGTTCTGTTGAACGGCATGTTTACATGATATATTGCATTCATCCTGCCTTAATTGAGAAATGTACCTTTAGTGATGTACATCTGAACTGATCTGGTTAATTTATAGCACTCTGCCAGGAAGAGGATTGGGGTTTTGTCCATTTGGGATGTGGATGTGAAGCACAGATGCGAAAGTGGAAAAGGACACTGTCTCTTTAAGAACCCTACCTACCTGTCAGCACAGCTATTGGTTAGAAACACAGAGCATGAGGCAGAGAAAATCCGGGCTGGCGTTGCCACTAAACAAAAAAATGAGAGCGAGAACTTTCCCCTGCAGCTGGAGACGGCTTCCCATAGGATGAGAGAGAAATGTAGGAGGATGAGAGGACTGGATGGAGAGGAAGTAAGAGAAAATGTCAGGTTACTGTGATGGTGTCGTAGATAAGGTATTATTTATTTATTTATTGAATTTATTGAATCAGGACATTGCACATCACAGCATATCAGCGATATGCATCAATGTAAATATGCCAGAATTAACACAATGGCCAAATTTCATCCGTAGTCCGAAAGCAGGTACTTATGAAAACATAAAACAAGTTTTCCAATTACAGGACACCTCACAGACCAGTCCTCAATTCAGTACACAGAAAAAAGGTAGCATTAAAAGGATGAGGATATTCAGGAGGCATGGTGACAGGAGAGGGAGAGAGTGAGTGAGAGAGATCACATGGTCAAGTCTTTAAAAATTAATCACTAACAGAAAATAAATGCATCAAAATCAAGGAAAAACTGTTAATCCAAAGAAAAATGGCATTTTCTAACAAGAGTTACAGTTATTGTTGGGTTTGATTTTATCTCTTTTATCTCTGGTTTTCATACATATATGTGTGTGTGTGTGCATGTGTGCGTGTCTGTGTGAACATGAAATGCTTAGGCCAATCTTTATATAATTTCATGGCATATAAACACATCAATAGTTGTAGCCCCCGGACGAAGTTGGGCAGCTACTATGGATTCACGTATGTCGTCTCCGCCGCCGCCACGTCTGTAGAGACTTTCTTGTGGACGCTCTACAGCCTGTAATTTTTTTCCGATTACTTTCATATTTGGTATGGACGTGTATTATATTTCACTTTTGACACCTATCGATTTTGGTTGCCATGGCGACAGTATTGGTTGAATAATACACAAATTGGTGGCAAAACGTTGAGATTTCATGGTGGACGCAGTACAGGCTGCAATTTTTGACCAATTACTTTCATATTTGCTATGGACATGTGTTACACTTCACTTATGACACCTATTGATTTTGGTTGCCATGGCGACAGGATTGGCCAAATAATGTGCAAAAAAGTGGAGAAGCCGGCTTTCAGGGGCTACACCCATGCAGTTGCATCCGACTGGATGGTCTTGTTAAAAACCATTTTTTATTAATTGTATCACCTCACAAATGAGATTCCCTTTCCGCTCTCTGGGAGCACAGATTAAAGAAACTTTAAGCATCCAAGGAAGAAAAACTGCACTGTCATTATATACTGCTCACAAAAAGTAGGGGATAATGAAAAGAAAAGACAAATAAATCTGAAAATATATTTATTTCGAATTTTGAAACTTTGTTATTTAATTGGCGGGCAATTCAAGATGGAGATCATGACACTTTATCATCACTTAAGTTATTGAGGTACGAAATTTTCTGGAGGTACGAAATATGACATGGGATGGTACCCCAAAAATCATAAAGTGTACAATATCGAGTTGGTCCGCCATTAGCGTCCAAACAAGCATCACACCGATGCCGCATGCTCCTAATGAGACGACCAATGTCCGCTTGAGGAATTCTCTGCCACTCCTCCTGGAGTGCCACACCCAGCTGTACCAAGTCCTGACAGGGTGGGCGCTGCCATTGTACACATCGTGCCAGCATATCCCATATGTGTTCTATGGGGTAGAGCTCAGGGCACATCGTAGGCCAGGGCAAGGTTTGGATTCGGTGCCTCTGGAGACGGTCAAGGACGATGTGTGGACAATGAGCTCTGACATTATCATCCTGGTAGATGAATCCAGCTCCATGACGGCGTGCAAACAGAAGCGCATGTGGACCGATGATGTTGTCACGGTAGTACACCCCTGTGACTCTCCCATGGCAGATGTGGAGGTCAGTCCTGCCTGTCATAGTGATTTCACCCCACAGCATTACTGACCCTTTCCCATGCCGAGCATGTGGAATCATAGGGGCTTGCTGATGAGGACGGCCATCACTGAGGTCCAGATTGAACCGTGACTCATCGCTGAATATTATGTGTGACCATTGGGCATTGTTCCATCGTCAACACCACTGTCTCCTTGTCTGCCAATGACAATCTGAGAGGGGGAACAGGATGTATGGCTACCTGGCTCACAGGTTGGCAGCATGCAGACGGTTTTGTGTGGTCTGCGTTGAGATGGGGTTTCCTGAAGCCTGTAGATGCCCTTGTTGCTGCTGTGTCTCATGCAGTCGTCTGTCATGCAGGGCTCTATTGACAATCAGGTGGTCATCTTGCCTGGTTTTGCATTTTGGACGCCCTCTTCGAGGTCTGTTCTGGACTCTACCGGTGGCAACATTGCGTGCCCACAATCGGCTCATGACGAACTGCAAGACATGCAGTTGTCTGGCTGTGTAAGCCTGGGTTCTTTGGGCCTGGAGTATCCCTATGGCTCACAATCTTTCTTCTTATCTAAAGTCAGGTGCTTTCCACAGTTATTCGAATTTGAATATCCCCTACTTTTTGTGAGCAGTATAGAAATAATGAAATTGTTCTACCGTACTTAACCATAGTTCAGATTGTTAGGCACAGTCAAGTCTACTCGCATTAACTCCTGCACTCTGAGATCAGCACCACCTCAGATTTAACACAGTTTGAGTCCTAGTTTTGTATCACCGCTGACTAAAGCAGAAAGAAATACAGCATTCTACTGACCCCAGGGGACACAACTGAGTGTCCATCGCTGTGTTTGAACTGTTTTTTTTTTGCTCAGGAAAGTTTCAAACGCCTAGAAAATTAGCCGGAAGTACTCATATGGCAGCCGTGATAAGTGTGTTCAAATTATTTAAATCTAAAATGGGTAACTTGCAATCCAACTAAAGCCCATCATTCAAATCTGGAATGATAAGGACTCCCCTAATTTATCACCTTTAGGATAGGGTACACTGTACCATCCTTTACGAAAAGAAAGGCGATAATGCCACCCCGCGGTGAAGAAGGTCATGGGTTCAAATGCAGACAGGGGCCTTTCTGTGTGGAGTTTGCATGTTCTCCCCGTGAGCTGAGCAGGCTAAGTGGAGACGCTAAATTGCCCATAAGTATGAGTGTGAGAGCAAATGGAGAGTGAATGGTGTGTGCGCCCTGTGATGGATTGGCGAGCTGTCCAGGGTGGGTCCCTGCCTTTCGCCCAGAGTGAGCTGGGATAGGCCCCAGCTCCCCCGCCACCCTAGTGAGGAAGAAGTGGTACAGAGAATGGATGGATGGATAAAGTCACCCCACGATGCCACGTGGCAGCAAGATTTAGCGGGAAGACCATCCAACCAGCCGATAACGAAAACAAACAAACATGACATTGCCTGGTGTGAGTGCATTCCGATTCTCATATTAGCACAATTGTGTTCTTATGCCGTTATGAATTCCCCTTTACACCTCTTCTTTACCTCGTGATGTTTTCCAGCGAGGTTAAAGAAAGGTGGTCAGGAATTAGAAAATAGGTTGAGATTTTTTGACGATACAAGCGCAGCCCATGCTCTGACTCGAAGTTTTGCAGAAATGTGGCATGTTTTCAATTTTGTGTTGTTGGTTATTTTAAAAAGGTAGACATCTGACAAACTTCTGTTACAGCTGAGCTGTTTTCTTTGGTCGGCCTGATTTAGAATTTCTCCCAGGGCATCTTTGAAAAAAAGATATATGTTCTCAATGGAATTTCCCTGGTAAAAATAAACGTTAAAAAAAAAATTACGTTTCCCTCCTTCTTGTGTTTAATATTCTTTGCCTATATTGAATATTACCGTCCACTATGACCTTGATGATATTGAATCATGCTCGTGGGGGCTTATGCAATTCTCTCTGATCATCCTCTTAAATGTAATCTGACTAATTCAGTCTCAATTAGATAATTATGTGAACACAAAAATCCTGGTTGATAACATAGCCTCATAGTTACCATTTAAGTACCTAATGGATCAAGGGATTATTGTCATGAGACCACATCAGATGAAATACAGTTGGAAAAATTGTTTTGCCACTGAGCAGGGGGGTGCTTAAAGCCCGGTATGGTTTGTGGTCTTGGATAGGAGGAAAACAGAGAAAGTGATGCAGGTTAACAAGTGATGATTACAGATGACTTGGTGTAAGATGAAAAAGGTCTTTTGTTTTCATCGTGAAATTATAAACATTGTATTACTGTCCTTGAAGAGACTTACTGACCATCCATCTCTTCCCTCTTATCCCGAGCAGTTTACTGCACAAATACAAATTCAGATGGACCTGTGTGCTCTTTAAGGGATGATTTCAGACCAGCATCTTTCCAAAACAGATCAGAAAATCGCAGGTGGAGTCCCAGCGATGCAGAGGACGTGTCATTAGTATAGACCAAAGCTCCAAAATGTCCAGCCAGGGTCCAGATTGGTCAGTCATATAACACTCTAATGTTGGAATTTAAGATGGGATGCTTCTCGTTTCATATGTGAGGAGGTTTCTGATGCGTACTTCTCCCTGAGGATCACCTTCCTGTGGTGGGTTGACAGGTCCTGGATGCCAGGTGAAACCGGATGACCTTCCTGCTGAAGATGAAAGAAGATTTAATGGGTGACGCCACCATCCAACAGATATAAAGAGCAGCTATCTATTTTTGTCAAAAAAATATTGACGGTGACACTTCAACATTCCACTGCAGTAGGTCAAATCTTCATCATCAGTATATGCAGTCAGTCTACAACATTTAACATTGCAACCAGTAAAATCGAAGGTACAGACTTGTGTAAATTAATTGGATAAAGCAGGCTGGTGTAGGAAAAACTAAACAACAAAGGTTTTCAGGCATTTTATTACTGTAATAGCATCTACATTCAGCACTCAGTACAAGATGTGTCCTCCACAGTTACTGTATTGATGATGCAGTCACATTAGTTGCATCATACAAGTCAAGCAAATTAATGAAACGTGGCTAAGAGGTACCATGCAGTGATCTTTGAGGTGGTTATCTAAAATCTACATCACTTGGCACGGCTATTTGCACTCCATTCATCTCATTCAATTGACAAGCACCTTCGTCCAATTAATTTGCACAAGACTGTAAGAACATATTCAGTATTGCAGCTTCATAAAGACAACAGAGCATGATACTCCTATTCAGCGAAGTAGAGTATCAGCCCTAAATATATGGGGCTTTCACAGTGGTCTTATAGATACTTTCCTCTCCGGATCCGGGGCGAGGGGCCGTAATCGCACCTCTGGAGGGTCACGTTGCATTCAGTGTCCTGGGATCAGAGTGGGGGGTGTTAGGGCAGAGACCTGTATCCTTAAATCCTGTCAACCATTGAATTCAAATATGCTTTAGTTTCTCCACAAACACAGTTTAATGACTTCAGGAATCGTCAACTTGAATTTGCTGATTTTTTTTTGTGAGGAAATGCAAGGTTTAATACATAGTTTGTACAAAAAGATGGACGAAGCAACCGTGACGTCACCCATTGGTTTCAGCATACCATTTAGGAAGCCTCGATTTTGGCAATTTGAACAGTGCCATTTTGTCATTTTGAAAGCGGATGTGATTCTTATTGGATTTCTAAAATTTTAGAGATTTCTGCATTGGCCTCAGTTTTCAGACCCGGCTGCTGCGTCCATCTTTTTATACAGTCTATGGTTTAATATGTGTTTGTCCATACTGTTACTACATTTTAAATGCCATCTGGTGAGAGCATGCTGCTTGCACACTTGCTCGTTTGACCAAAGATCTTTTCAATGTCTCACCCACAGGATCCTCAAAATGTCCATGATCATTGGTTCTTCAACTCCTGACCCCTCAGTTTTGTATTTAAGACTCACTATCTTTAGTTTTTTGGTTTGTTACGCCACAAAACCAAAGCACTTAATTCCTTACTCGAGCATGATTTTGTGAGTGTGTGTGCGTGTATGTTTCTGAAAGTATGTCAGAGGTGGACGAGGTTTGTGAAATCTGCTGTAAAGGTCCCCGATATGTAATAAAAATGTGAACACACACACACACACACACACACACACACACACCTTTCCTTCTTGTAACCTGCTGCTCTCACCTCAGACCACTCTGCTGGCCCCGCCCTCTTCTCCGGTACATGCCCACTCCCAGTGCGCCTCCCACTGCCAGCACCATCAGTCCCATACCACTGTAAGCCAGGATCACCCTCAGTGGCGATGAGTTCATCGTAATGTGCCTGCCTGTGGGGGGGTAATGAGATTATCAAACAGCTTGCATGTCAATCCGCTTGAAACGTTGCTATGCTAATCGAGAGATAAAGAAGAAACCTTTGCACAGGATTGCATATCGCAATTTTCTCACAATGAGCCACAGTATTTCAATCCAACATTCCCAAATAATATACTCAACATGACACATCTGAGTTCTGTCAGTTCAGTAAGATTCAAAGCGTTTGATTGACATGTAACACATACCCAAATACTTTAACTTTGCCATAATAATTTTGCAGTTCTCAGTGTCAAAGCCTTTCTGAGGATGTAGCATAACCATTCCTGTGCAGTTTCCTCTCTAGCATTCAAGTTTGATGTGGTCAAAAAGATGAACAAGGTGTGTCAGCAAAATATATGGTTCTGAAACCAGACTGAAATTCATATAATAATTAATGTACGTCTTTAATGATTAAAAACAAATTTTCAAGGAGCTTTGATGTTACGTTCAGGATAGACGCTGGTCTGTAGTTTCCAATCTCAGATCAACTGTTATTTTTGTGGGGTGGGATAATTCCAGCCTGATTAATTCTCTCTCTGCCCGGCGTGACATCTTGTGACTTGCAATATCAGGTTGACCCCTGACCCCCGTTTCTGGGGGCCTGGCCTGCTCCGATTCAGCAGAAAGTCACCGAGGAGCCACAGCCTCCCCTGGCACATTAGATCTGCCCGGACCCTGGAGATTTTCAAGTCTTCTTTGAAGACTCATGTTTTTTCCAAAGCTTTTAATTCAGGTTGAGCTGGTCTCCCAATGACTTTTAACTGTAATTCTTGCATTGCACTGTATGTTTCTACAGCATTTTATTGCATAGTATTTGTGTGTAATGTATTTTTTTCCTTCCTTACTGCCCTGTACAGCACTTTGGTCAACCTTGGTTGTTTATGTGCTTTATAAATAAAGTTTGAGCTGAGTTGAGTGGTATGTGTCACTCGTGCCATCAAATGGTGCAGAAATCCAGTGCAGTACCAGTACCTGATCTGCAGGGGTCGACAATGAGCAGCGTGCGATTTTTGTAGATGAGCGGGCTGTGAAAAGGACGCACAAAGCATTGGTAGGTCCTGGAGTGCTGCAGAGTCACAGACCGCAGGAGCACCGAGAAGTCACCGGCTAAAACATCCCCGGTAAATTCTGCATTTGGCCAGAGCCCGGAACTTTGATTTGGATAATAAAAGAAAAACTTCTGCAAGGAAAAGAGTTTTTTACATTCAAGCTATACGCCGCTCAGGAAGGGTGCTATATATCTAGTTATCATGTGAGTGAAAAACATGTTTCCTTACACTTGTCAGTGAATGCTGTTTAGAGCATGCTTAAAAACAACAACTAAGTAAACGTGCATAAATTGGTTTAATATACACTCAATTTTATTGACATATAATTTTCTGCTGTAATGTTTTTAAATATTGTTTTACCACTCGCCATCATGCTACTGCATTGCTAATTCATTTATGCAGGTAAACAGGCAGTGATGGACAAAATTAAGAGAGTTACCGTATCATTGAATTGCCAGTCGACGTGGACTGTATGATCCAAGGGACCCGGGCAGGTGGAGAATGTGCAGGTCAAGGGTACATCAGATCCCTCTTCTACCTGATGGACTGAGTCAGTCAGCACGCAGCCCTGGCTGCGGCCCATAGCACACACTGTGACGCACATATGGGAGAATTCACTGAAGCGCACAAATGGATCACATATAAGAATGTGCAAGTTTACCAAAATGAATAGGCTCTTTAAAGTTCTGATTAAATAAATGAATAAATAAATAAAAATCGTGCTCACATCATTTAATTAGCTTTGCCAGTAATCGTATATGACCACAGGTGTCAATTACCGCAAAATGGAAATCAAGAGCAGACTAACCATGATGGTCCATTAGTGTATAATAATTGCCTCTTATTCAGTTATATGAGTCCATCTGCAGCCAGAGAGGTTTTTAAAATGCGTTATTACCAATTTTTTTTTTCTCATTCCACTGATGCCAAGCCCACATCATGATGTTAGACTGAGGTGTCATGTGAATCTATATGGGCAAAGCTTTTTACTTCAGCCAAGTGCTTGTAATGATGGTCTATAGACAAGATTGTGATGAGTAGAATCATGGGTCTTTGTGCTAGGTTAAAACAAAATATTTTGTATATTTTTTCATTTCAAATACCACTGGACACGCTTGATTCACAGAGGGCACATTTGCTCAGAAATTACGGCGCTAATAAAGCTGAGTTATTTACTTTATTTATTTATTTATCAGGTACAGTGTACAAAAATAATAAGCTCAGCAGAGCAAAGATGCCGGTACCAGATTCTAGCTTCTTTAACTAATTTCCGTCTGTTGCCCACAATACTCATTCAGTAGCAGCTACTATGACATACATTCATTATTCCCACCTATTTTCAGAAATTAAGTGCTATATATATATATATATATATATATATATACACACACACACACACACACAAACATACCTAAAGTGCAATCATCATAAATCACATTAACGATCATAAAACATCAAATTCATCCTTATACCAAAAGTTACAACATCAAATTCATCATTAAGAGGTGAAGGGGCAAGATTGTGAATAATTTTGTAAACTAATTGGACATCAGAAAGAATGATATAATTTTCAAAGTTTAGGATATTATTCTTGTTCAGTATGTGGCAATGATGAAATTGTTGTGCTTTTTTTTTTCCAAAATTTTAAGAGCCTGTTTGTAAAGGGACTCCAATGGCCTTAAAGGGCATCTAAAGTCGATTCCCATTGTTTCTGTTTATCGGCCAATCAGCGAGCCGCACCTGCGCAAACGAACCGAAATAGGATTATCTACGCATGTACACAAAACATTGGTTTATATGAATGAAATTGGTCATGTGACAATGCAAGATGTGAACAGAAGCAAGTGATTTGTTTGTAGACATTGGACGTTCAACGTCCCGTCTGAGAATCGACTTTAGATGCCCTTTGAGGTTGTTTTATTTGCTTGTTATGCTGCATATGCTGCTGCCGCGCATCTAGCAGGCACTAGAGGTCACTGTTCCAGGATTCATGCTTACCACAGAAAAGAGTGGCCATCCAGGTGGCGCATTCCATCCCCTAAAAATCTGTGACGAAGATTAAAAATACAGACAGCAGAAAAAGTCAAAGATACCGTTGCTCGTATTGTTATTCTTTAATATATATAGTTAATTGACAATGATTCCTGAACCTCCTACCTTTTTAATGGACAATGAATCATAAGTACTTAAGCAAGAGTGCGAGCATAAATGTGAGTCCGGGCTTAACTTATGACTAAAGCCCACAGACTTGGGGTCTGCAGGAGAAATGTCCCCTAATCCACCCACTGTATAAATGACGCACACCCACAAACATACACACACGCACACACACACACACACATATGCACGCCTCAATGCACGTGCACACACACACACACACACACACACACACGCACACGCATACAAACCTCAACGCCATCAGTTTTATTTTATCAGAAGAGTGAAACCCACGCTTGCTTCTGTGGTCGTGAAGTGTTTCCATGCATCCAAATACAGCCCATCATCTGAACATTCCCAACATGACTTTATCTGACTAACAAAGGCGGTGTCAGAGTCCAGCCTTGACGACCAGAATGTTGACAGATTTTTTTGGTCCATTTTAACCCTATTCAGGACTTTTGGGGTCCAATGGACCCCAAGCACTTTCATTTATTATTATCTTTATCATTTTAAATGACACGTGTCTGAGATTTCATGTAATCCTCCATGGTTTAGTCACACAAAATACAGAAAAGAATGGCATTGTTAGGGCATGCACTTTTTAAGTAAATTGACAATAATACTCTGGGGTCCACTGGAGTGATACAAAAGATATCACATTCTTCTAAGCAAAGCAGAAGGCACTGTGCCATTTTTATCCCCTTGAAAAGTTCTGGATACTTCCTGGCTAGAACATTGTTGCAGCAGCAGGATCATTTCTTGAGATTGGGAGGACTTCATTCCAAGTCAGTTGCACAATTATCACAGACATAAAAATTATTTATTTCTTTTCCACGGCCATGTTTAACCAGGTAGCCCATGTTTTAACAGTATAAAGCCCCCTTTTGATAGCTTACAACTTCTAATTACACGTGTTACATACAAAGTTATATGGTCAGAGCGGTGCTGAATTAGAACAGTATAGCACAGGGACCACTGTCCCTTCACAAGTATACCAGGGCTGCTTTGATCACTCTTGGATACTTTGATCTAAGAGAAAGAGCACAAAACATGCAGCCAGCTGCAATGAGGAGATGCTTTCTGTGCCCATGTGAATAAGACCGGAAGACAAGAACCTGTTGCATTGATTGCGGAAACCATGTGTGTTAGGAGCGTTGCACAGATAGTGTTTTGTGTGGTCAGTGCCTCGGAACTGTCGAGAGAGCGAGAGTAAAGTCTAAAGTAATTTCTGAGATTAAGTTTTAGTGCTGGGACACTTTGGCAGAAGCTGTTGTAACATAGAACTTGCAAAGTCCAATGGACCCCAGAGATATTATATAATATTTGCTGCTGAGGAATGAAGACATTATGGAAGGCAGTACTAGACTGACATTTATTAGCATGCTATGCAGTAGTTCTTAGTAGTTGAGCTGCAAATTTTAAAAGAAATTGTAATTTCTGGCTATAATGCCATTTTGTTGAATTTTTACTTGGCCACTATATGTGGCATTAGAAATCTGATAGTAGATTTTAGCTAATGTGCAGTTAAACTCTGTATTTTATGCAGTAATAAACTCTCCTCTGAAAATAAACAGGTACTTTAAGCTGTATGAAGTGTTTATTTTAAGCTAAAATAATGATAGTTACCTTTGGGTCCATTGGACCCCAAAGGACTGTTAATGTAGATTTTTTGAAGGTCCTGAATAGGGTTAACACATATATGACATTCATTTTGCATACTGATTATCACAAACCATTGCTTGCCAGGTCACAAACATGATACCTATTCAACGGAACCCACAACAATCTGCAGATATGGCAGTTTTCAAGTACTGGAGTTGGTGAGCTGTTGTTTCATCTCAAATAAGGATGAAAAGCAGAACTCAGGAACACCATGTGGCAAAATGACCTTTGCATTCTGTAAGCATGCCATAATCCATGGATTTTCTTTTAGCCTGGTCTCTTTTCATTTAACCTGTATCCTACCAGGTATACTGTAGTAAACATTGACCAAATTCAGCCAAATTTTGTGGGGATAAATCAAACCTTAGTTTCTTTTAGCAACAACACTATATGATCACATATTTTAGGTATATTTTAGTTTCAATGATCCCAGTGTTTCCATGTGGGTACATTCAAATTTTATGCCCTATCTCTGGTTTATTTTGGTAACAACCTTATTGCGATTGACAGCAATTTGTTCATTTGGGTCTTTATAACGCTGCTACTCAGAAAAAAAGTGAAGTAGTATGCAGTATGTATGACCAGTCTGCTGCTTTCCAAATACAGGATACTACAATATATAAAAATTACCGAAATGTCTGAATGGTGAAATGACGTGCGCAGAGACAAAACTAAAGCAAATTACTTTTGTTAAACCTTAGCCTATACTGTGTCAAAAAAGAATAATAGTCTTGGACGACGTCAAATGGAACACGGAGAAATTGTCCCCCAAAAAAATGTTAACAAATGGTAGTGTTGGGAGGATTAAGGTCAAGGAGCCCTAAACATAAAAAGTCCCAAGATGGCTCTGTCTAGAGTCAGGGCTTATAATACGTGCTACAACAAAACCTTGTCCCACACTGGCTTTTTTTTTAAAAAAAACTTGGCACTCTACGGTCAGGTACTGCATATTTTTGCTGAAACCACCATTCAAACTAAAGGCGATCCGTAGAGTCCTTATCTCTGCGAGCACCATCCTTTTTGACCTTTTCTGTGATGTTGACCTCATGAGAATCTAATCACCTTTTAATGTTGTCTTGTCTAACCCTCCCACAAAGATTCATCGAAATTGGTCCAAAACTTTTTTCTGTAATCTTGCTCACAAACGGACTGACTGACAAACCTATGCAGGAAAGAAAAAAAAAACATGACCTCCATCCAATTCATATGCAGACATAATTGCAAGCACTGCCATTAATCCTTAGATGCATATGAGGATCGTTTTTCGCCCGGTCTTGTGTTTCTTTGTAAATATCTTTCAAAATGACCTACATCAACAACTGCTGCCACATGAGTTATCCAACAAACTTTTCTTTTCTCAATAGACAGAGCAATTTTTGTTTCCTCCCATTCACAGTGTGAGCAAAGAGTTTTTTTTGTCTTCAATACCTCAAGTTTGCATAGGCAAGATCATTTGAATTGAATTCCATGGGAAATGATGCGGTATGTTGAAACAAATATCACATCATCTTTCCCTACCTAAAGAATTTGACTATATTTGATTTTTTTTTTTTTCCAAATATATTGCATATGACCTGGAATCATCATGATACTGGGTCCATTTAAGGGAATATTTTGGATTTTGCGACGCTACCCATTGCAGTAAGCCATCCCGCCATCCGCTTCCAGAACAAACCGTGTGAAGGTAGAAGGCAATGAAGGTGGGATGTTTAAGGATTTAGGATCAGGAATATATCTTTTACCTCCTCATTTCATTTACCTATGCATACATTACTCTAAGTATATATGCTCTTTTCTTCTACTTTATTGGCACACCACAGGTAATTAATAATGAGAACCTGCTGCTTTAGGCAACAAACCCTGCAGGCCAAACTAAATATAAAGAGTCAAGGTTCAGTTTTTTGTCCGATCAAGCACTAAGATGGCAAAGATGTGTAATCTAGTGATGATTATTGTGGCGTGATTTTTCATGCCAAACCCGATGTCTCCAGCATCTCAGATAATAATCACGCTCTACAGTGTTTACGGAGAATGTGATATTCAACAACCAGTGAGCAACAGATCTGCGGTTAAGAAACCGTGATGATGAGACATGTCAGAGGAGAATAGGCAGGCTCCAGCAAGGCCACAGATGTTCGAATACTGTGATTTTTATAACATTGGCATGCCGAAGTAAATCTCTGCGCGTACGAGCACAAGATTATCTCTGAACATAGGTGTTGAACCTTGAAGCAGATGAAATCGAGCAGAAGACCACCAGCTGGCCAGGTTCAGCTCCTATCTGCTTCACAGAGGAAGATTAGGCTACAGTGGACATATAATCACCAAAACTAGAAGACGGAGCAGGGAGGCACATGTGATTTGACTCTTTTTCGCTTCCCCCTGACCGTTTCATCATAACCCTTCTCGTATCACTCATATCTCCTCCCATTTAGGAGATGAGAAAGAACAGAAATGGTGGTGGTGCCGAACGAATATAACACTGAGGAATGAGGAAGTAGATTTAATTCATAACATTATGGGCTTGGTTTCACAGACACAGGTTAAGCTTAATCCTGGACTAAATTCCATTTTCAATACAGAATCTCCATACAAAACTCTGGTTACTCCAGCACTACACTTAATCCATCTTTGTGAAACCAGCCCTGTAGTTCATTATATCACTTCTCATCTTTATCATTCATTTTAATATGGTTACCTTAAAATGGATAAACAATTGTTTTCCCCCCTCCCCCACACACAGAAACACACACACACACACACACACACTTAATTATAATCAGTATAATTTTGCACTTTTCTTTTTAAATTAACCTAATTTAACCAAAAAAAAAAAAAAAAAAAAAGCACAGTGTACAAGAAAATATCTTACCTGGATTTACCTCCTGCGATACTACAGCTGTGCAGCGGATGAGCTCGCTGGTGATCCAGCCGCTCAACTGAGTGCTGGACTTCAGGCCGTTCTGAACAATGGACTCCTACTTAACCTTGCTGCTGTGCAGTTTAGTTGCCTCATTGCTTAGACAGTAGAGTCCAGTTTACGGCTTTGACTCCACCGTTGGACACTAACCTCAGCTTTAGACTCTGGTGGACAAGGTACTTTAGGTGCTTCACTCCAATGTGGTGGAGACTTGAGGCATCCTTTTGGGCTTAGCCACAGTCCAGGGGGAAAAATATCCAACCAGCCACTGCAGTGGTCCCGAAAGAGTGAAGGTACAGTGGGACCCAGCAGCGAGAATGAGTCTCTTTCGCTTCCTGAGCACAGAAAGTCAAGGTTCTGTCTCACCAATGAGGATTCCTCTGCGATTCATGCATTTTCACTACGGGGGCCATGAAGGCCCGTTTTGCTTCTGAAAAGGTGGCGACAAAAGACACGATTACTTCTGCACCACTGAAATGGGGAGGGCATGAGAATGAAGAGGCGCACACAGGTTCAACAAAAACTCAGTTTCAACCACCCCCTACTTCCTGCAATACATCTCATGCCCCACCTCTCAACATCACATTTAAGACTGCACTCTATGAGAACTGTACACACCTCCAGTCCTCTGCCACGCTCATGTTAATATACATTTTAAAAAACCCTCTTCACCAGAGCAGATATTTTTTAAATCCTGCTGTGTGAGCTTGAGGTCAGATTCTTTATAAAAATGCATTTATTCTGAGAGGAAAGCCAACAGGTCCTCCCATCGCAATGTTCAAGCCAAACACCTTCCCAAATAATGGTGCTTAACCAGTGTGATGGTGGCAAAAATATTTTTACATGCAGCCTAAATGCTAGCTCCTATTCCATTATAGAACCAAGCAGCCCTGAAAGAGTGGTTGCTAATGCTAATTTCAGTGGATTACATGTCAGTGAATCATTTAAATGCTAATTATTGCTTTTTATTTTAATCGAAAGCATTGCAATACGACGAATTAAACTGAAACAGACAAGCGATGAATGATGATTTTTATTGAACAAATTCAAGGGCATATTCTCTACATAACCAACGTATGCAATAATATTTTCATGACTCTACTTCACATAAATATTACAAACTTCAGAATAAAAAGATTATATATTACGATTCTTATCTAAGGAATGAAAGACCAACAATAGAGTTTAAGACAGAAAATAGAAGTTCATGACAGTTTCGCCTCGTCTCAGACAAATGGGAAAAAAAAAAAAAAAAAATCCCTCAACTTGGTGCTTTATTGCAATCCCATGCTAAGAAAAGCATGCACAGTACAGAGACACATCATATTTCACACTAAATGATGCACACTCACATTGGCACTTTTTCAGGCTCCACCTGTTGAGAGATCCAGTATTACAACCGTAAACAGTCCACAACTGCACCATTCATACGCTATAGGCAGTGGGAAACCACATGAAGTCCACTTCCTGTTTATGCACAGCTTGCGGCTCACATTGTCTCCTGGATATCAAATTTCCATTTACAAATAAAGCTCAAAACCAAAACCCAGGGCTGGCCATGACCCTGTGTACTGTCCAAGGTATTCGCAGTTCACTCAATATTCCACAAGCATATTTTTACCTGTTCTTTTTGTGTCAAATGAGATCATTCACACACACACACACACAAAAAAAAAAAAAACAAGATACTGCTCTGGAATAGCCCATGAAACTATACCCATGCAATAGTAAGGTGCCACAAAAACAAAACTTTACAATGAGGCAGTATCCCCTTAATAAAAAAATACAAAGCACACAGTGACTTACATTACCTACAATGACGAGGAAAAAATTAACTGTGGAAAACTTTGATTGGCGTCATCTGATTCCCGGTTTTCAACAAAGCTTCATTAGTTACCAAAGATAGAGGTCTGAACTAAACGACAAGACCAATAATTTGACAGATATTCACCATATTAATACATATCATATCAGTGCTTAGTTGGGGAATTTGGGGGTTAATGCCTGGGTTTCAAGAGTTAATAATTTCTTTAATACCATTCGTTTGAATTAAACAAATGACATAACAATTGTTAATTTCATGCTCAAAACTGAGGTTGGCCATTCCCTATCTGTCAGAAAAAATGATAGGATCTGCTGAATTCATCATTTCTTTGGGCTTCATTGATCATTTAGAACAGTGGTTTGCAAATTTAGTTCAGAATAAAATTAAATTTAAATTTCATTCCAAATTATCAGCCAATTCTGAGGTCAAAACAGGAAGTAGTAGATCCTTAATGACCTTTATTGACAGATTAATTATCAGCTGCATGACCACAGATCTGTAAGCATTTAACAGCTCAATCAATCCAACATTATTATTAAACATGAATAAAAAGAAATCTTGGGACAAAAACCAGGGCTGAGACCCAATGACCCAGGACAACAATGGCAATTAGAGCTCACGCAAATAACGACTAGTGCCTATTTGGGATCTACCGTGTGTGCGTACGTCCGCCCGTCCGTGCGTGCGTGCGTGCATGTGTGTTTGTGTGCGTGCGCGCGTATGTATGTGTATGTGTGAGAGAAGAGGGGGACATCAAAAGAGAAGGCTAAAGAACACCACTCGTATCTGCCAAAGGCCTCCCACACTAACAGGCTCTCTTGGGTTGAAAAACCAACAGCCTGCTAGTCGTAGGACAGCAAAACACAACAGGAACTGCTCCAAAGGTTCAGTTCTTCCCCCGAGGACTTCAGAAGCCGAGGGTGGTGATGGGTGGGTTCAGCGGTGGTGGGGGGGGGGAATGAGGCCTGTCGACAATGTCGGCCTTCACCTTATGAAACGACCAAAACAACAGGAATCATCCTGCTCTGTACATTCTCCATGAACAAACAAGCCTCCTGCTTCCACGCAATTGTGAGAAACGAGGCAGGGAGGCGGCTGTGCCTCTTCTCCGCCAGCAGAGGGAGCTAACACTCGGTCTCAGCAACATTCCCACTGCCCTGCAAACTCTCATTGTGGATGTAGAACTCGTCTTCAAAGTCAGAATCCTGGGGGAGGAGCAGGAGATCGTGGGTCAGTTTGGGGCCCTATGCTGGCTCCGAAAATAAACAGACGCAGCTCTTCAGAGGCTTACCTGGCAGTACAGCTCACAGCAGGACACATGCTTCTCTTTTGTAGGTGGGTACTGACCAATGGCCGCTTCTCTGTGTGCATCACAAAATTATCAACATATGTTCAGTGAGGAAAGGAACATTTTTTACAGATTCAGTCATGCATTTCTGTATGTTATTTACAAAAAGTTGAACGTGTCTTGGTAATAAAATCAGAACTGTGTGATTTTCTCTTAATTTGATGTTTCAGTGCTGGTGTATCCATCACTGCTGGTAATGAAATCAAATGTAATTGAGTTGTAAGAAACCTGCCCATCAGGGTTACAGGGTAAGAGCACAAATGTTATTAAGAAGCTCTCATGGTAAAAAGTAAGATTTGCAGAGTCTGGGGTGGCATCTGAACTCCAGTCTCTCACTCACACTTGTTTGTTGAGATATTATCAGTCAGCTGAAGGTGAAATCGACCCTGTCCCTGACCACAAGAAAATGCAGTGGCGTCGCTGGAACGAGGGTTCACAGCAACCTGCTACAGTGTTTGCACAGCATTTTACTCAGAGTTACTGGCAGATTAGCTGAGCCAACACTGCTCCATTATTAAATGATCCAATGTTGATGAAGCAATCACTATGGTGTCTGGCATGGGACATTCTGCACAAGTGAACCCTTACAGAGTAAAGCACTGCCTTTCTCTACTGTAAAGATGGAGAATAACGATGTCTTAGTGGAGACACCATAAGAAGATTCACTGAATGTGAACTCACTCACCGCTCTTTGATCTCAATGGGAGAGGAGGCAGGTTTGTCCCGTTGGATCCCGCACGGCTTGCAGTAACACCACATCCGAGCCAGCAAGATCGGAGCAATGATGATGGATGGCAGCAGTACCAGACCCATCAGAACCGCCACGTCGGTGAAGCGCACGGCGAGCGCTGTCAGAGCAGGGAGACAGTGTTTTCTTCATTAGAACAAAGTTTCAAATTATCTGGCTATTTTGCGGTTTTGAAATTAGCCCGATGTCAAATTAGCTGGCTATTTTGTAGTGAAGACGCAAATAGCCCACTAACTTGATCGGGAAATTTTCCCGATAAATCTTGGTCTAGTTCGCGAAATAGCCAGCTATTTGTGCTGCGTCTTCATTTCTCGAACGGAGGGCTTTTGTAAGATGGGGGATCAAGCTGGGATGTCGCAAAAGGCTGGCAAACGGGAGAGCCCAGGAACTGAGGCTCGTCCTGCACTTCAAAGAACTCAGGAGTCCTGCAATATGACGAGTTCTTTGGACTTCCTCTGGATGAGTGGGCCGTTCACTCCCCAGAATGTTTGCGCAGCTGGAGTACAGGGAAGCAGAATGTGTTTATGGCTGTGTGTCTGAGGGACTGGGGGCTTGATGACAGCAGGGAACAATAAGCAGGTCTCTGGCGGTGCGAGGGGGGTGACCCTCACAGTTCTCCCCCTGCCCTAGCCATGTCTTTCATGAAACTGGACCTTAACTCATCTGTTTACATTTTCTGATACTATGGTCATGTCAAACCTTTCTCATATATTCCATATACTACTATGCAATACTTATGTGCTTATAACCAAAGTTGCTTATACAATAATCCAGTATAAGAGCTTTTCATGACAACTGCATCATATTAGTACATATTCATATCATGTTTGGTCTTGTTATTCTCAGGGGAATCCAAGGAGTTGAATGGAGTATGTTTCATTCCCATTGAAATTATGGTTCATTCCCTTTTGGAAACCCCTGAAAATTGGTCAGAATCCTCTCGGGTAATCATTCTGTTCTTCTCTTTCTGCTAAATTGTTTTATTGCATCCTCCAAATGGTGGAGACCCAAATTCCAGATTCGATCCCCCTTCCAGGCAATTTATGGCCATGCCGCCTGGATCAAAGACGTGATTTGGCTTAAAGCAAAGAGAGATAATCCATTCTGGGAAGATCGCCGACAACTTCCCACACGTGCATCTCTATGCCGTGTGTAGCCCATACCACATAGTCAGGAAAGATCGCAGATGACTTCCCACATGTGCATCTCTATGCCGTGTGTAGCCCATACCACATAGTCAGGGAAGATCGCAGCCGACTTCCCACACGTGCACCTCTATGCCGTGTGTAGCCTCTTTAATTATGGAAGATCGCAGCCGACTTCCCATACGTGCATCTCTATGCCGTGTGTAGCCTCTATAGTTATGGCAGATCGTCTCTCTGATCTTGCCCTCACACAACTCTGTGTGTGTAGTTTTCGCCAGGTATGACTTTTATATTTGTCGAAATTCGTGGTAACTGATGTTTGGTTTGTTGATTTAAGTTTTTGCCTACCTGGGGAATAAATCATTGTTATTCCTTTAAACTTGCGTGGTCTCCGACTCTAATCCTTTTCCATTCTTTCTAGCCATGTTACAGCGGATACTTAGGGGTTTAATCCCAACCGAGAACTGAGTGGCCAGCGGCCCAGTATGGGAATTGGTTTTATTAAGTTGGAGAGGCTATCACGGTCTACTCATTTAAAGGGTCTATGTAGCACTGGTTCTGGGAATTTAGCCATAAGGGGGCCCATGGACGAAAAGTCTGCTTCCGTTAAATTCCCTTAAGGAACCTGTGGGTGTTTGCATGGACCTGGGTTCATAGTCTCTGAGCCAAGATGCCTTTGCTGCGGTGATTCCCTCCATCCCCTGGTATTACCAATTACTAAGATTCGGCAATAATGCTAATACACGGAAGCATATATTGAGTGACGGCGGTTGTCTCCTAAGAGTTCGAGGTGTAGTCACCTCGAGATCCACGCATGTTTGCACTAAATTCCAAATCTCAATTCTAATTGGAGTCAGATATTTAACGAGAGTATAACTAAATTTGGTATTCTAAATTTACTATGGAGTCAGATAATTGTAACCGTTGTGCTTTTGTGCCCCGTTCTTCGAAAGGAGAAAATTAATTCATTTTATTGTGATTCGCACCAGCCAAAAGATTGCGCTTGTAACACCAGCCAAAAGAACATGCTGAGCCTTCGCCTTCGGCAATTTCCGTCGTTGGTATTGCTGTGTGGGTTTTACACTTTCGGGCTAATGGGAGACGCAAATTTGGATTATTGGGCTAATTTCCCTAACCGTAAAATAGCTCAGCTGGCTAGTTTAACTTTGTTCTGATGAAGGCACACCTAGTATGTGGGACACGGAAAGGATATTACAGTCTTAGAATTTCATTAGGAGTGGAACTTAACCCCTAGAGCGCTGAAATAAATTTTAAAAATATATAAATTTAATCATCTTGTGCTGTTGAAAACCTATCACGTGGTGACTAGTTTAAAAGAGCTCCCCTGCGGGAGCTCTTTTAAACAAGTCGCCACATGATAAGTTTTCAACGGCTTTGATTTGATATCTTACATCATTGAGTATCAATAGTTGCATTTAGCGCTCAAAGGGTCAAACCCCGACGACTATGGCCACAAATCTTTTATTCCCATTTATAGTTTTTAATTCATAAGGAACAACTTGTCTTCTGCATAGCGAATTATGAGATGTGACATCGACTATTCATGCAGTGTAAAAAATGGAAGCCATTTTGACACAATCCACTTTTGGCACCAAATTACAACATTTTACACAGTATATGCCAACTTGAGAGTTCAGTATTCTGCTCGCGCTGCTGAATGCTGTGACACCATCAACCATTTTATTGCTTCCTGACCTGCAGAACCTCCACCCCCAGTCGGGTCCTGGCAAGGGTTACTCACGTTTGGGCACAACGGCCAGGTACAGCTGGCTGGGGGCCCCGTGGACGTCGGGGGGGTTCTTGACGCTGCAGGTGTAGGTGCCATTATCAGTGAGGCTGGCATTGAGCAGCTGGATAGACGCATCCCCCCTGGAGGGGTTCCCGATCCACCTCACGCGCCCCTTAAACTGCCCCTGCTCCGGCACGTGGGCGATTCCAGAGTAGTAGAAGAACTGGAAGAGAGTCGGGGTGGGGGTGGGGGGGGGATAATGGAAGGCCAAGTGAGAGAGTTTTTCCTCAAAGGAGAAACTCAGAAATTGACTGCAGCTGTTCTGGCTCTCTGGCTACATCTGGTTCTTAGAATTCTGAAGCTGTATTACACTGCTGTTGCATAACTGTTTTTAATGTGGGGGTGGCCTGGAGCTCTTTTTCTTTCGGTTAAAAGTGCTGAGGGTCACAACGTTTGTATGTTCAGCTCTCATAACACATCTATGATCTCACACTGTAAAGGGTTAAAGCAGAGCTATGAGAACAGGAAGCCTGGGAAATGCATTTGGTTTTACACGCCAATCGTTTATTAACCAGATTTACACAAACTGATATGGCATGTTGACGCAACATAACTCAGGCCTTTGAACCATTCTAATCCAAATAGCATTAAAAAAAAGCTGCGAGTTGCTTTTTCACAAAGTACATCTGTGCTGGCAGAGATATTATAAATAAAATGTTCCAAGGAGAAAATTGAAATAGCTTTGAAAGTTGACATTTGTGAAAAGTACACTGCATGGACAAACATGCGTGTACACACACACACACACACACACACACACCATTTGCAGGTGTCAATAGTGACAAATGCACCCGTTCTTCCTGTGGCCTGACCCCATTATTCAGTCACACTTCCCTTGTACCCCAAATATCTGAGTTATATTCTTACTTCAATTTTACAAATGCAACATCCCAAATACAAGCTCACCACCCGCCCCCCCGACATCCTCCGAGTCAAGATGACCTCAAGACACCTCACTCACAGCAACCATTTTAGACCTGCCAAAATTAGCATCATGTGACTACATACATTTCTCTGCCACTTCTAGCGCATACAACATTCTAGCTTCATAATTCCCTTGAAATGAAGGCTTGTTCGACTGAAAAACTCAGTTATTGATAAATTGGCACATTACATGAAATTGCATTTAGTAGTACAGATCAAGTCAGATAAATACAGGCAGGCTCTGCACAAGGAGCTCTTTTTATCTGAGTATTTGTACAGTGATGTCATTTTTCCTATTTAGCTCTGTACTCCAACAAATTTAATTGAAGAACAATGTCACAACATGCCGTTAAAATTTAGACCGGCAGACAACATTTGGAAATTATATATATATATATTTTTTTTTTTACATCAGTGTCAGGGTCCAAATCCCAAGCCACTGTGCAGAATGGCTGTTGTTTTTCAGTTTCATATACTTTTTATGGTAAGCTTCAAGTTGTTTTTTTTTTTTTTAAATGTTTAAATCCATCCTTGAGGAATTTGCGCCAACCTTAACTAGGCTTCAGACTTTAAACTTGATAGTTCAACTATGCGGAAATTAATGAATGGCCATGTATGTCCACCAGTCATATAATGGCATGAAGAGAGAAGCCAAACAATGAAAAGCCTCATTACTTTTTCATTTGGACACTGTCTCCCCCTACTGGTACTCAGGGGAATGGCTCCACACAAACCCTGCACCCCTCTACAAAAATGACCATTTCACATTTTGTAATACAAATAAATGGTGCTACTGAGTCTAATCAAGAGTCCAACGTCCTTCGATGGTAAACAAAATTCACGGCAATGTTGTATAACACAAGTAGACAAAACAGCAGATTGTGCAATGGTCTACTAAAAGCCACAGTTATCAAACACGCCCTCCAAAATCAGGTCTGTCAAGTTAGCAACTGCTGTACACAGTCCACAAACCAGGAAGAGAAAGACTGAGCACTCAGCCAAAATGAAATTCTTGCACAAAGCCAAGCTTCGAGCAGAGTGATCTCTTGCCTGTGGGTAAATGCAGGAATTTTACTTGGCAAGTTGTCCGGTTGTTTCTCACAGGCAAGAGAAGCAAAAGCACTCGGTCCAGCACCGCAGGTTTAAAAAAAACTTTCAGAGCACAGCTGCCGCAGAAGCCTCCCCAGAAGCAAAACAATGTCCTTTAATATCCTGTCTTCATCATTAGAAACTGAGAAAAACACAATCAATAACTGCTTCAAGAACCAAAGAGATGTGTGGAATCAATGTGAGTCAAGAGCAATGGTTCGTACTCAAAGAGTTATATATAATAATTCAGCGTGAAAATATGCCTGAAAAGTGTGATCAGAAGACTGTAATAAGTGTAACACTACATTGTTTTTTGGGGCAAACTATTCTCGTGAACACTGCATGTCATATGTAGCCACGTCCTAACTTAGCCTTGCATTTCCGAGCAGTGGGGCGTTTCGTCCTCACTTGTTTTTGAGGGTTGGGCCTAATATGCCCATTCTTCCATAAAGCAGCTGTGTAACATTCTGTCCAAAAAGCATGACATTCAATCTGGACTGAATAGAGAACATCTAGAGCATTACCCAATGTATAGTACTAGATAAATAGTATTTATAGTATATTCACAGTAGTAGTAGTACTGCTACTACTTAACCCTCGTCCTGCCAGTTGCCAACGTATGGAGGACGCACACTCGTTTCCCTGTGTGTCGGTCATCGATATATCGTTCCCTGGTAGCTATTTCTCTGTATGCCGGTCGTCAATAAGCATTAGCCAAGAGGCAGGACTACGGTTAATAATAATGATGATGATGATAATAATAATAATAATAATAATAATAAATTATTATTATTATTTCCATCATCTCACGCAGATTGTATGCCGCAATAAGACGATCAGGAGCGGGCCATAACATAACATCATTCCTTCACCTCTTTATATTGACAACACCTTTCTCAAAATTCTGGCTGTCCCAAGTAATGCTGCTTTCTGTGGAAACTCCGTTTGAATCACAGCCCTGACTTTACCCAGCCATTTTTTCCATTTTGTTTGTCACTGTTCCAAGGGCACCCAAAACAACAGGAACAACTTCTACTTTCGTAAGCCCCCACAAGCGTGCTACCTCATGTTTTAGATCTTGGCAGCTTCCCACCTTGTCTTTTTCCTTTCTCAACTACCCTTACATCCCATTGAATCCAGCACTATCTCTTCCTTCTAAATGATCATTTTGTCTGGCAATCTTGTTTCAATTACATTATGGCATTGCTCAGTGAAGTCACACAGCAGCTTTACACTCTCATTTTCCATTAATGCAAGTGGCTGATGCTCATAGCACTTTTGCCCTATTTTCAGCTTGTACTTACCACACACCATCCAGTGTACACTTTGCGCAATATTGTTGTGTCTTCGTCTGTATTCTTGTTTCGCTGACACATTACATTCACTAACTATGTGACTCGTGGTCTCCCCGGTTTTTCAACACATTCTACACAGTGGGGAATCCACAGTTTTGTCAATTTGATATCTGACATAGTTTGTTCTTGCTCATAGCTTGCTCTTGTGCAACAAATATCAGGGATTCTGTACTTTCTTCCAAATCTCCACTCCTCATCCATGCCCATGTTTCCATCTAATCAGTTTATCCTTGGTTAGACTCAGTATCCATATCCCCGAGGAACTGCCCATGCATTGCTTTCTCCTTCCAAGCTCCTATTTTGCTATCCAGATCTCTCTTCTTGAACTCTACTTTACTGACACACCCTTTTGTTTCCATTATTCCACCTACCTTTACACCCACTAGTAATGGTTCACCACTGTTCCCGAGGTACCACCCTAAGCTGTTCTCTTCGCGCCTTATATAGTCTTCACATCCTATCAAACCTCTTCCTCCTTTGTCTCATGGTAGGTAAATCCTGCGTACATCACTTTCCGGGAGTAACACACCAAACATTGTCATCTTCTTCCTTGTTCCCCTGTCCATCTGGTTTATTTCTTCTTTTGTCCAATTCCAATTTTTTCCCAACAGCCCAAGTGTTTACGGCTAGTGCCTAGTCTCTTCCATTCAACTTCGACTTGAGGTTTGAACCCAGTCGTCTGAAGTATTCTTTTTCAAACACTTCTTTCATTTCTTTCTCTGATTTTTTTTTTCCATCTCTAATATACCTAAATACTTGTAGCCACACTCCTCAACATCTTTCATGACCTGCCCATCAGGTAACTCAATTCCATCTGTCCTAATCACTTTTCCTCGCTGTACTATCAGTACTCCACATTTCTTAATGCCAAATTCCGTTCCAATATCACTGCTGAATAGATGTACTATACTCACCAAAGAATCGATTTACTGCTTACTTTTGCCAACTCTTGCCAAACAGCTTCAAGTCATCCATAAATAGTAGATGATTGACTTTAAGCTATTTCTGTCCCCACTCATATCCAATCCCTGTCTTCCTCAGCAACAAAGACAGAGATATTATGCACACAGCAAACAAAAGTGGTGCACCTTTGTCGGCTTATGAGAAGTCCGATAAACACACCTAGCTTTTTGCCCAATAGTCCGTTTATTCTGTGCTTGTATACAGCAAGAGCTGATTTCTTTTGTTTTTTTAAATCTGCGCATGTGCGACCTGTGGAGGGCAAAATGAATGTGCTCGGTGAGAAATCTGACTATTTGACTGCATCATGTAAACCGGGTTTTTCCAGATATTGGATAAAGTGCATGTAAACACCTCAAATCAAATTATCGCCATTACTGGATTATTCCCAGTTATCGGATTATGATGTGCATGTAAATGCACTCCCTGAGAGCAGTCAGTGCAGTGGTGCTGCCCTCTAAAAGTGGTCTTATACAGTGCTTAAAAAATTTATTAGACCACCTTTAATAAAAAATGAGAAAACATGAATATTTAAGAAATTTGTCAAAAACGTGTTTAAAACTAAAAATTTTGTTATTTCTTTGACAAATAACGAACTGAAAATACTAGTCCTTATTCACATAAAAAAACAAAAAAAAACTATTTTGTATGGCTTCCTTTGGCCTTGATAACAGCTTGCATTCTTGCACTCAACCACTAAAACTAATTTTTATGTTCAGGAGAGCAAGAAAATAACTGTTATGTGGCATCTTAATCAAAACATAATAATGTTCTTAACTATTTTCTGCTTTTTTGTAAAACAGTTAATTCAGAAATTCAAGGAAAACAACAATAATTATATTTCAGCATTAAAAATATAATTTCAGTTAAAGAGCTTGCTCATACTGGTGGATCAACCATTACAGAAACATAAAAATGATTTACATAATTACCTACACTGATAATTTAGGGCAGCTGTGGCATAAACCTTACGTTGGGTGGTCTAATAAATTTGTTAAGCACTGTATGTGAAATATCCTTCAAACTGTTTTTGAATTCAGCTTCCTACAAAGTATTTGTGCAGTACTGAAATGTGCTAATCCTGGGCCATTCCCTTTCAATAATCTGTCGTCACCTCTCAGATTTTCATGCAATTTAGGGGAATGATTGCGATCTGGGAGGAACTGCAGGAACCAGAATATTTTCACTTGACGCTTCCCAATTAGTGAGACATGGACTAAAAATAAGCATAGAGTTGATTACCAAACCCTCGTGACCAATTGTGGCTCTATCTTTGGAAATACTATGGCACTTACAAAGCTATAACCAGGGTCATTTTAAAGCTCTTCTCAAGCACTATCTGATACAGAGGATCATTTTTCTCCTCAAGACAATTGGAAAAAGGCAACTTTCAAATTAAATAGAAAAAAATTATAACATCCAAATTCCATCAAATTCATGCTTGAGGCAGGTTATGATGAGCACAAGCTTTCCCACGAGTTATGTGATAGGCACTCTAATATTGTTTTGAGAAATCATCAATTATATACGTGCATTTCAAAGAAGCACTCCTCGTGCATTGCCAAACTGGCCGCACTAAACAACACGGGGGATTTTCCATCAATATTACCATTAATAAGCAGCACAGTACATGCAGTATACGCATATACAGCGCTGTGAAAAGTTTTTACCCCATCTCAACTTGTTCCATTTTTGAATATTTGCCACAATTAAATGTTTCAGATCAAACTAATTTTAATATTAGACAAAGATACCCCATGTAAACAGAAAACGCAGTTTTTAAATGACCATTTCGTTTATAGAAGGTAAAAACAATCCAAACCTACCAGACCCCATGTGAAAAAGTAATTGCCCCCTTAGTTACTCTTAGTCACCTAACCAACCAATTAAATAAATTTAATTGATTACTGGGTCCAATTTCATGTGACACATCCAGGCATGATAAGTGCCAGCCCTGCTGAATCTAAACGTCACTTGAATAGAACACGTCTGGCAATGTGAAGTATGCAGAAAGGCTGCAAATGATGATGTCACCATTTACAGAAATTCAAGAAAAAATGAGAAACAAGGTTATTGACATCGATCAGTCTGGAAAGGGTTATAAAGCCATTTCTAAGGCTCTAGAACTGCAGCGAACCTTGGTGAGAGCCATTAACTACAAATGGTGAAAACCTGGAATAGGGCTAAACCTTTCCAGGAGTGGCCAGCACGCCAAAATTCCTCCAAGAGTGCATCGACGACTCATCCAGGAGGTCACAAAAGAACCCATACCAACATCCAAAGAATTACAGGCCTCACTTGCCTCAATTCAGGTCAGGGTTCATGATTCACAATAAGAAAGAGTCTGGGAGAAAATGGCATCCATGGGAGAGCTACAAGGCAAGAACCACTGCAGACCAAAAAGAACACAAAGGCTCATCTCACATTTGCAAAAAAAAAAAAAAAAAAAAAAAACATCTTGATGACCCCCAAGAATTTTGGGATAGTATTCTGTGGATTGAGGAATCAAAAGTGGAACTTTTTTGAAGACAGGGGTCCTATTACATCTGGCGTAAAGATAACACAGCATTCCACAATAAGAGCATAATGCCAACAGTCAAACATGGTGGTAGTAGTGTGATGGTCTGGGGCTGCCTTCCTGCTTCAGGACCTGGGCGACTTACCATAAATAATGGAAGCATGAACTCTGCCCTCCACCAATAAATCCTGAAGGAGAATGTCTGGCCCTCAGTTTATAACCAAAAGCTCAAACGCATTTGGATGATGCAACAGGACAATGAACCAAAGCCTACAAGCAAGTCCACCACTGAATGGCAAAAAAGAAACAAAATTTAAGTTTTGCAGTGGCTCAGTCAAAGTCCTGACTCGAATCCATTTCAGATGCTGTGGCATGACTTTAAACAGACAGTTCATGCTCAAAAACCCTCCAATATGGCTGAATTAAAACACTTCTGCAAAGAAGAGTGGCCACAATTCCTCCACAGCAATGTAGAAGATTCAGTGCCAGTTACCGCAAATGTTTGATTGCAGTTTTTGCCACGAATGGAGGCATAACCAGTTACTGGGTTTAGGGGGGCAATTATTTTTTCACATGGGTGATAATAGGTTTTAAATAACTCTTTACCTTAAAAAATGAAATGATCCATTAAAAGTGGCATTTTGCATTTCCTCATATTGTATTTGTCTTTTTATTTAAAAATAATGTCTAAAAAAATAACTGAATGATCTGAAACATTTAAATCTGACAAATAAGCAAAAGTAGAAGAAATCTGGAAGGAGGCAAATACTTTTTCACGGCCATGTACATTTTGCCAGTGTCCTCCATTCACAGGGCGTGTTTGGGAATCTGTACTTTGCTTTTATCACAGAATGGACTCACAGGATAGACTGAGCATGAACACCGGCACAAAAATGGTCCTCGGCAGACAGCAGTAGTCCACAGACCATACAAACTCTGATCATATGAGTTTGGGGACACGCAGAAGCTTAACATTTATTAACAGAGCAAAGTGTTTTTATTTCAAGGTCCCTGAGACAAGGGCTAAGATCATATTTCTTAGCAAATGCGTTCAACCTAAAATTCAAGGCAGTAGTGTTAACAGTTTCTGAAATCCACTCCAGAAATGAATTTCAAGGTCTACATCTAGGTCACAATGTCCAGAATAAGGGCCAATATTCTTATTAAACCAAAAAAAGTCATACCTATGATGTAAAACATTTCTTTCGAGCCGGATATCAAAGCTGTATTGTAAACAGCTTCTCGGCCTAACATCAAGGCTGTGGCGTTATAGTTTCTGAGATGCTCTCCGGAAACAAGTCTTAAGATTAAGGTCCTAGTCGCAAGATTGAAATAAAATCTGTCACAAGGATTGTTAAAATAAGAGACATGGCCTCCCATGACCATGTATGTACATTGAAATGAAGCACCCAAGCCAAATATACTCGATAGAAAATGTGCCAAAAGACATTTTGCCACTCTATTGGCAAGGTGTAGGATCCTTTTCTCCTGGAGATCCCCACACCCCCCTTCTGTATCCCAATGGCTGAACGACCTTATCTTCTTTTTAAATTAGAAAAGATGAAGTTCACTCTTAGAGGGAACACTAATAAATTATATATACACTGGAACTCTTATTACATTTTTCTATGAACTGCAAGCACTTCCTTGAATAAGGTACGCAATCATTTTTGCTTGATTTTTTCGGCTTCTTCCTTTTTTTTTTTTTTTTCTTCTTAAGCCATGATTATAATCCTGATCTGCTGTCTGACTACTGATATGTGTGTGTATGTTGTGTATACCGTTTACTGAGTATGTATGCAAGGCCTGTCTTTGGGGGTGGGGGTGGCTCTGAGCCTGCGCTAAAAGGATTTGTATGTGGGGGGAGGGGTGTGGGGTGTGGGGCTTGGGCCTAAGAGTTTTGTATCTTGTACTTTATTCTTATTGATGCTGTTGCACATTATTGCATTTCTACTTGTAATAATAAAATACCCTGATCACAAAAGACATTTTAGTTTCAAGGTCACTGCGCCATGGTCAAAGGTCTTCATTGTTAATTATTCATTGAAAGGTACGACTTTGGAGCGAATGCTTTCATTCGAGCCCAATATCTAAGCCCTATTGTTAATAGTTCCTGAAATACTCCCCGCACAAAAATTCCAAGGTCAAAGGTCAAATCAACCTGTACAACCAAGCAGACATGTCCCCTTCACCACACCTCAGGTCTCTGTGTGTAAGATATTCTGAGATATAGCGCAGTGAAACTGGTGACAGCAGCCCCTCCACCTAGATAGCGCGGGGGATGACAAGCTATTGTTCTGTGATCTAAGAAACGCAAATTTTCCTCCAAAATAAATCTGCCTTCTAGGGTTTTACTTCTAAATCTGTATTAGGAATCAGCAATTTTTTCTCTCATCTAGTGGGACATTTTTTCCCATTCAAATTTATCATGGGAAAAATCTAGAAATTTCATCTCAATGATAATGTTCAGTATAGGAATGTCACTCATGATGACCGAAACAAATTTTTGTAAAACAAAAATTATAACAATTAAAAAAAAATTGAATTCAACAAAAATCAATGATATTTGGCGAAAATGCAGTTCAACAATACCTATTTGGTTGCAACAAGTATCAGCATTGATGCTATAAAACTGAGAAAGCCATTTTCATCAATATTAGCATATTTATGTTCGTTAACCTGAAGTATGTAACTTAGCATGGGCATATTGCCATGGGAAAATTGAGAGACAATCTCTTCTTATCATTGTTCACTGTAGCCTTTATGGCAACTTAATGTTGTGCACATCACAAACTACACCTAGACTGAACCCAGTAAAATACGCAAGATATCATTTTTGGAGTAAATGTTTGAATATTATCATTTATGGTAACATTTTTATAACTGCTGCGACCAGAAAAGTGGTCCCCTCAGATGTCATGAAAAGAGCTTTAAAATGACACCAGAACTAGCTTTGTAGGTGCTAGACTTCCACAAATATAGCCACCAATAGTCGCAAGGGTTTAGGAATTTGCTCAAAGTTCATTAGTGCTTGTCGCACGAATTAGTAACCAGCGAGTGAATATATTCTGGTTCCTGCAGTTGTTCCCGGATCCCGAAGATTCCCCAACACTTTTTGAAAATCTGACAGGTACATCCAGGTTCTTGGGTGATATGACAAGGGATTACACTTGTAGTAATTAAATCTACTTCATATTTTGCCTGAGCACTCAAACAGTAAACATATTGTGCAGTCTCCAAGTGCTTGGAGAGGCTTTTCAATATTCAATAATTAAAAGGTTTTTTTTTTTTTTTTTTTTAAATTGCAGGCTTTTTTGTAGTGTCAAGACAGCCAAGATGGAAGTCCCATTCTGTCCCTCTTCACGACCAGACCTTCATTTCCACAGCTACCATCTGAGCTGGAAGCTCCAAGGGCAGGAGTGGTCAACCCTATCCCTTCAGACGAGCAACAGAGATCAATTATTTTCCTGCCCATCTTTAAAACCTCCAGGACCAGGGATGGTAACTTCTGCTCCAGGGTCGATACAGTTTCAAAACGAGGGGTGCGAGTCAGAGGATTTCGGCAGGTACTCACTGAGTGGATGGGGCCCCCAGTCTGGGGCCTGTAGGACCAGTCCACGGACACAAGTTTGGAGATGTGGGTGGAGGACTTGAACGAGCAGGAAAGAGTGGCGACGCTCCCATTGACCGCCTCCACCTCAGACGAGGTGCTCACCTCAATGGACCACACCTGGCACACCACTGAGGGGCGAGAGCAGGACAGAGATGGAGGAAAGGAGCAGAGAATGGGAGGAGGGAGGAGAGGAAGAGGACAGAGAAAGAGAGGGAGAGAGCCCGAGAGAGAGAGACAGAGACAGAGAGAGAGCCCAAGAGAGAGAGGGAAAGGAACAGTGAGAGAATGAGTGTAGGTGTGTTTCAGTCAGACAAATGAACACAGTACAGGAGAAAAAAAGCAAGAACAAGCATGCACAGAATGATAAAGTGTTAGAGGAAACATAATATGTACGAGGAAAGGAGTGAGAGAGAAGTACAGCAAAGTGTTTGAGAAAGAGAGGGAGCCAGCGAAGAGGGGGGACAAAACAGGATAAAAAAAGGTTCAATTAAAGGAGAAATTGTACAAAAAGCACCAATCACAGAGAAGCCAGTCAAAATGGCAACCAGTCCTCATTACTGACATCACCGAAGCATGACCCCATTCTCAGAATCCCAGACATTTTTTAAAACATTGAAAGTAAAGAAACATAACTCCATTTCAGAGTGAAGCGGATGTTGCCATTTAATTCTCTATTGAATAGTAAATGCGCCCACGACTCACAAGGCCGAATAAAGACAATGAGGATTACAACCTTAAAAACGGTAATAACAAGCTGCTAAACACTGGCATTGCCTTTAGTCGTTTGCTAAATCGGGCAGATGAACAGAAATTTCAACAGTCACCTGAACTTGTGACCTTGAAAATGAAATCAGGCAGGGAATGGCTGGATTTACACAGCCAATCAGATATAGGGGAGTGATAATGCAATGACTTAAGAACAGCACTTTTCTTCGGAGGTATTTACCTAATCAAAAAGAAACTAAAGACAGAACCATTTCAGAGGCAAGCTTTATTATAAAGAAACAAATACCAAAAGTTAATCATATGAGCCCATTTAATTGCCATCAGAGGCTGTGAGAGATCCAATACAACCACAAGAGAGCAGTTACAGCTTGGGAGTATTCCACCGAGCAGGATTACGGTTATAAAAGGTAAACAGTCTACATTTATTTAGTGCTTTTCTAGTCTTCTAAGCACTCGAAGCTTAACCATGTTTGCCTCACATTCACCCATTCACATACACACTCATACACTGACGCCAGAGACAGCCGCTCAAGGTGCCAGCCTGCACATCAGGAGAAGCTCAGGGCTCTGTCTCTCGTTCAAGGACACTTCCGCACTTCGAGATCAAACCAGGAACCTTTCGATTTCTAAACAACCCACTCTACCTCCCGAGCCATGGCGCCTTCAACGCACAGCAACAAGTAAGAGCTGTTATAGCTTTAACAAAGCCGCTATCCAGCTAACTTGGTGATGCTACATGGATAGATTCCTCTTGCTTCTTAACCCTTTCGCGCCCGCGTGCGGAAATTTCCATATTATGCTAATTGACACCTCTGCCTGAAAATGGATTTTTTTTTTTTTTTTGTGTTTTTTTGAATACCTTCAGGTCCTCAATCTAATCCAGAAAGGGCCAGTGTGGGCGCAGGCTTTCATTGCGACTAAGCAGATATACACCAGATTCTACTAATCAAGGTCTTCAGCAAAGATTCAAACTGATCATGCATCTCTGAATATTTACGCTGGATAAGCAAATTCAGCTACATTCTGCTGTAAATAAAGGCACCCAACTTGTGCTGAAATGTATAAGCGACATTTCACCATTTCATGCTATGCTTAACTTTGAATTTAATAAAAACTCAGAGCACATCTGATATCTGGTCTTAATTAACTTGGGCAGAGCAGTCATGTTTGGTTTTGTAAAAGCTGGGTGTCACAGGGTAAAAGGAAGCACTACTCTGGAACATTCACACGCCACCCAACTGCTATATGCAACATCTCCTGCCCTCATTGTGTCTCAGACTCATTAATTCCCCACAGAAGACAGCAGTTTTCCTGCATGAAAACCCAACCGTCTCATATTACCCCCAGGTGTGTTCCCAGGACCTACCCCTTTAAACTCCGTCTCAGCTATCCAGCTACTCCCCATCATGACCCATCTTGTCTCTCCACTCGCGATAGTTTAAATGTTTCCATTTCCTCAATTCAACAGTTCATTTTTAATCAACATACAGTATCTCAGCCTCTTAAGGCACAGACATCAGTCATTCTATATTTTGTATCACCAGTGCATTTTATTTACACCTGCAATGCACACAGGGATGTTTCATGCATTACAGATAATTCAGGACAAGGATAGCAGCCAAAACAGCATCAAGACAATAGAAATGAAACTCTGCATTTTAATGAGGCATAATAATGACTTCCCCGTTAATAAATTCAAATCAAAATGCATTTGTATAGCATGCTAAAAAACAGTCATAATTTGGAGGCAAAAAAAAAAAAAAAAAAAGGTTTGGGAACAAACCAGGGCAAAACTCTTATGAGACCAAGTCTCTATAGTGAAGGTAACTGCTGAATCTCCAGAATGCATCTGCTGATCTAGGAAAGCCCATCGAGAGCTCCGCCCTGCAAATCCATTCCATTCATGCATTAAGTAGCATCGTGTCAGTTTCATGGGTGTAATTCTCGCTTCACTTCTCATCTTTTCTTCAGTAAATGTCAAAGCCTGCCGCATGGAAATTTAGTAACAAAGACTTCAAACGACAATGACTTTCCGAATATTTTAGACTGCAGCAAACAAAATTACTTTTTTGGCTTTTTACTCCAGCAAATCAAATTTTAAAACGCTGAATACAAGGTAAAAGTTGAGACTGTAAGCTGTAATTTAAGGATTTTAATATGCACATATGGAGCCGCAGGGCCTTTTTATTTAATGGGCTGTTAATCAGCCATGCTTTTCTAATGCATGCAGAATGCAGTTTTGTATTGTTTGTTGAAATATGCATGGGAATCCCAATGTCTTAAAAGTAGCATATGTTGTTCCAAAATCTCAGTGTACTTTTCAGCATTTATGGTGCCAATAGAAGTGTTAGTTTCCCCTGCCAAGGGCACTGACTAACCCACACAATGACTGAGCACGGCTTTCGGACTTGCAGCCGTTAACAGTCTGGATGGTCCTTTTCTTCTTTGCTCCAGCACACATGGCATCCATTTCTTCCAAACAAAGACCTGAAATATTGATTCTTGTGACCAAAATACACGTTTCCACTGTGAGATGGTCCATCGCAGATGCCCAGAGAAGTCAACAGTACTTCTGAGCACCGTTAACATGAGGCTTCCTTTCTGCACAGAGAAGTTAACTGCCATTTATGGATGTAACTACTTATTGCAGAACTTGCCGAAGGTTTGCCAAAGTAATCCTGAGCCGATATGCTTATATCACTTATCGATCAATGCCATTTATTCAGTTTAGGCTTACGCCCCTTAATATCATACAAAAATTCGTAGATTCCTTGAATCTTTTAATTTCATTATACACTGTAAAGGGTGAAATATCCAAATATTTTCCCCTTCAGTCTTTGAGGAACATTGTTTTTAGACCTTTCATGATTTTCTCACATATTAGTAAAGAAATTGGCTATCCTTGGCCCATCTTTGCTCCTGAGGGACTAGGCCGATCCTGGATGCTGCTTTTGAACCAAATCATGATTATAATCATCAGCTGACATCAGCCATTTCAACTTGCATTATTATTCAAAATGTCTGTCTCATTACTAGTCCTAAACTGCCCCTGTCCCATCTCATTTTGGGATGCCTTGCAGGCCTGAATAGCAGGAATGGATGTATATATTCACAAATAAAATTAACTTGAGCAAATATTAGTAAATATCTGGTCTTTGTACTTTCTGTAGTGAAATGCAAGTGCAAATGTATTTTCCATATCGTCCCAATTTTTTACACTTTGGGGTAGCAGAAAGTAGATCTTTACATACATTTCCAATGACCTGCCTGCTGTATGAATCCTGGTCTTGGGGCAGTTCAAAGCATGTGGTTCAAAGCAAGAAACTACTTTTCTAGTTGCTCCACAGTAGACAGCTGTTGTCACAGATGTCAAGGCGTTTTTTTTCTTTTTTTGGTACTTGATCCAATTATCCTTGAAACTTTTCTGCCTTAAAAAAAATATTTTTTTATTATTATTATTTATTTATATATATATTTTTAATAGATCCCAGAATCAGCTGCTGGCATAAACAACATGCGACCATTTCGCGGAACACCAGCCCCAGCACCACTGAATTTTTTAGGGTCATATTAAGGGTCATCAAAACCCTACAGGGGAGCTGCGATATTATTATTCATTTAATTCCTACATAAACTAATACCACCCAACCGGAGGTACCAGGACAATATGAAAACCGTATTTACAATGCGTATTACGAATAAATACTCAAAAAATAGCCTAGATCAAAAGTAGGTCTTGTCAAAACGAAACACAGCAGTGCGAGATGCTTTGGAGATCCCCCAATTCACTTTACTACACTTCGGAGAGTAAATATCACTGCACACCAGAATTGTCCAATGAATATAGATAGACGTTTTTCATCAAGAAAATTGATTGAAACATCGGAGGAAGGAAGTAAACTAAACTGTACCTTGAAAAGAGTTCCGAGTATTCGCCGTGTAAGAAAAAAGCAGCCTTGGAGTTTTCAAGAATGTCTTTCAAGTTAAGAAGTTGTTTATTTTTATCGATGCAAATTTATTAAGACGAAAGATTTTACACAATTCGTTAACATTACAAATATGAAAATCGTTGTAACAATCGTAAATGGCTCAGAATTTTCGGTTAGGCTGGGCCGAAGTTTCGAAACTAGTTCCTGCACCATTGTAATAGCGCAGTGCGATTTTGGCCTTTGCTCTGAATATCAGGAATGGCGTGTAGGTCATAATTTTATTCACCATTTAATTCGCATGCCGTATAAACACGATGTTTAATGATTTCCAGTAGGTTTACCTGATATTGAAATCCACATCTAGTCCCAAAAAGAACGGTATCATCAGAGAATGACGATGTGATTATAGGCCTCCCAAAAACACACATCCTAGAGCTTTGATAGTCAATAGACAAACAAGAATGTACTGTAAGCAGCTCCCTTTCTCAGATGTGTTCCGTGTCGTCAAAACAGATTACAAGTTTTTGTCCTGTTATGACGATCAGTTGGCTGACAGCAGAGACAAGTCTTATCCAGCCTTAAAGTATCTACGTTTACAACTTTTGAAATAATCGACATCCGTCCAGTAGCTCCCACCTGCAGTCAAACGGGGTAACTGCTCAGAATTGAAATGAAGAAGACTTACCGAGCCCGATAATTAAACCCTGTAGCACAACGCTTGTCGGACATAAACGCCAGGGTATTCGCCATCCCATCGTTTTCAGAAATATACACGATTCGATTTACAGCAGTTTCAAACAAGATTCGGTTTCGGGTGTTTGGCGTCCATGTTCTCAGTGAGTCAATTTCTCCATCGCACCGCCTCAGAAGGAGGGCACCTGTCAGACAGGTAGTTCAGGAAGTGAGAGGAGGCTGAGCTCGGGTGTCTCGTGTTTAATTGCTGTAGTTACTATAAAAGTGATTAGACTTATTTTTGAAACAGAGTGGGCCCAATGCTATCAGGGCGCAATAGTCTTCATGACACACGCGCTTGCACGGCTAAATCGCATATCGAGAAAATAGAAGACTTTTATCAGTCTACAAATTCAAATGCACATTAATTTAGATATATAGGCCGACTCATAAGTCATCAGGGTTTTCACTGCGCGCAGCAGAAAGTGCGCTACTGATTAGTTAATCGCGGATGGATTCTTCTTCGGAAATTCTAAACGTCTGTAAATCGGAATTAATGGAGGACAGCACAGAAGTCGTAGCCTGTAGTAAATGCTTTTAATTCATCTGAGCTGTTCTCTCTCTGATTTATCCCGGTCACTCTTGTGGATTCCCCGAGAAAGCGGGTAATGTTATTCGAGCGCGTGTTGGTCCTTGAATAATTGCATGTAACTGGAATGATAATTTATTTATTTTTCTTGCTATGGTGAAATGCAACCTGCGCAGCAGGCATATTCCATTATGGGACTTCCTCAGGAAATCTCTTTAGTTTTCTGTTTAGTGCCTGCTCTATCAAACTGTATTTCTAGAATAACTGAAGATCATATTTATGCATATCTGTTCTCTGAAGTGTTTGCATTTTTAATATTGCCTAAAACAAAGATGCGGGTTCTGATTTTTTTTTTTTTTTTTTTTTAATGGGCACGTGCGATTACGAAGCCAAGAATGTTAGTCCTGTGGCGGCTGGCACTTCAGCGTGTTTCAGCCTGGTCAGATAAGGGGTTCAGTTTGTTGTGTTTTGCTAATCACCTGGGAAGACTGAAGACCAGCGGGTCTCTGTTTCGCACAATAGCATGCTTTCGTCAATGGAACTGGGAAAAGGCAGGCAACGGGCCGAACAGGAAGCAACATCTTAAGATTACAAAAAAGGGATACCAAAGAGGTTTCAAAATCATAATGGTGCACCAATAATGTGCTCCAGCTCATTAGAATACAAAAAACAAAACGTGCCTTGTGTCCTGAAGTATTTTCTTTGCTGAGGGCAGTTCCAACGCCCGCATGTGTGAGAATGTATGTTGTGCATATATATAGCCTACCCAGTTTGTTGTCCCCAGCACAAGTGTTGCAACTTCCAGCATATACTTGGTATCATTTTGTACTGACAAGTTGCCCAACATCAGAGGGGTGTACTACAGCGCAAGGTCAGTGGGTTAGCGAGTTATGTTTCGCATGAGGACAGGGTTTTCAATGTCATAAAGGTTGCTCCCTGCATTGGTACCTTATGGTATCTCTGGTTGCAAGTTTCGGGTTTGTCGAGCCAGCTCACGCAAAGAAAGCCTGGCTAATGTTGACCTTGCTTCGTAGTACACCCCTCAGCCCCATAAGCAAAGACGTCACCTGGGCGAACAGTATGATTGAACTCTGAAGTTTTTGATAAGGGAGACACCATTCCACAAGGAGGTGCTGTTCCCTGCATAATTCCACAGGGCACTGCTCTGCATTTCCGTCAGCCTGTGCGTTGGCGCTTAAGTGTCTCCACCCTGCTGTCATCTGAGTGGAACTGCACTGGACGTGTCTGAAATGGCTGTCTTGCGCTCTTCTGAGTATGTGACTCATATACTTGGCAGTAATCAGTTTTGGATTCAGCCATTTTGAGGTTTTGTACTCCTGCCATGGTTAGAAGGCCAGGAGACTGAAGGACCAGCAGATGGGATCGGAGTGAGTTTTGTCAGAACCTTTGTGACACCACCTCTGAAAGGGAATGGAAGATTCCACTGCAGAGATGAGACGGTGAATTGTGCAGGAGAGAGGGAAAGGGATGGAGAAACAAGAGAATAATGCACTGATGCGTGACAAGTTTTCCCTTTTAGTTTCATAATCTATCTTACCTGACACTCAAGACCTTACATTCAACTAATTTTTCCAGGAACGGGATATTTGCTCTCGGAAATATAACTGTCTAAACTTAAGTGCCCCCATGACAAGCGTTATTTGAGATGGCCCAAGTATTTCAGTTGTCATTCTAAAACCCACACAATACGGGTCAACATTTAATCACAATAGCACACAAACACTGAATCACTCTTGACGTCAAATTTTTTTTTAAGTACATACTCATGTCCAACTAAGCCACTTTCGCCAGATCTGAAAAAAAAAAAAAAACTCCCCGCACATTTTCCGACTTCCTGCCTTGAGTCAGAGGGTCTATGCGACGTGAGTAATCAAGCTCCAGAGAAGACCAAAACAAGCTGGATTCAGCTGCAGGGTGGGGTTCTGGAGCGAGCAGATGCTGGGCGGTTGTCTGAAAGCTCTCGCATTCTTCAGTAATGGGTGCAGTTATTCCCAAAACAGCATTTCCATGCTTCTCTACTTCAGGTCCTTTCTCACTGCTCTGTCAATTATTTACTTGGAAAGAACAAACTGGGTTGGACTTTAATCTGTTATGTTGAGTAAAGTGAGGAGGGTAAGAGAGAACAGGAGGGGAATCATGTTACAAGTTAGATTTTGTAAAAAAAAAAAAAATATATATATATCATATTTAGTCTGTTTCAATCATGAAAATGAGAGAGAACATGTATTGAACAAAATATTATCACAGAATCTAAATAAAAATACCTGGAAAAAAAAAACAGCTTGAAATGAAAATGTTCTGGTCATAAAACGTCTTTATTAAAAAAAAAAAAAAAAAAAAAAAAAGCATAATCTTTGAATTCAGCGAGAATAGAAATGATCAGTAAAAATACAAATTTCAATTTACAACCATACAATATAAAAGAATCTTCATTGTACAAGCTTAACATTAAGTGTTCATGGACTACCTCTCTCTTTCAGTGCGCAAGAGATTTCATTCAAGGGTTTTCAGATCTGTCTGCCACTCTGAACAGTTTAACCCAACCCTGGATAACACAATGCTCAACACTGCAAACCTCTGACACGGTACCAACGAGCAGCTATGAAAACCTGCTGGTGACAAAATCAGTTCCATAATCACACAAAACATGGCACACGTGCGACCAAACACATATTTCCACAGTACGGATTTTGAGGATAAATGGAAAGCATGGTGGAGCCCAAACCTCATACATGACAGTTCTTTGTATTTTTACTTTAAAACAGCACTCATTATGCATTACCACTGCATTGTTCATCATGTAGGCGTCATCTGCCTGTAATGGTGTAAGGTACGGCTCAACCAGTTCACATGAAAACGTTCCAGTCCCTTATTTATAATCGCACCAATTCCTCAGAATACTGTCTTAGATCTCCCAGGATTCCTGTTCGAAGACTGGACGGGTGGGAGCCACCGATACCCAACACTTGGTTTAAGTGAAATTTCAGTAACTAGCAGTAACTCCTACTAGTTCTGGTTCCGGCATGTTTGGCTGGACTGTTAACTCTCAAATCTTGGTTACAATCAAAACGGCTATTCTTAAGAGCAGAGGCATGTTGACTCAAGGTTTGGCTTGGCCCAAAGCTCCGGAAGTGAAGCCTGCCCTTAAAATTGCAGACTGTCAGGTTTTTTTGGGTTATTGTCCTTTTGTTTTGTTGCCCATGTAAAACAGGCTCCACTCCATATCCATCGCAGGTGTTATCACTGAGTACAAATACAGAGAGAAAATGTCCTCATGCTCCAAGTAGCAGAAAGGCTCACCCCCTTGAGCAGCTCAAGTCAGCAAGCGAACTGCCAGTACCATCAAGGAGAAGTGTAGGTTCAACCGCTTAAAAGCTGGTCCTTAACGGATCTTTCAACCAGACATTCACTCAGCCGAGTACATTTCTGTCTATACATACATTCATTAACCCTAATATTCCTGGCCAGGGTCTCAGTGGCACTGGAGTCTATCCCACCATTCAGTGAAGAAGAAGTAGGAAATACATCCTGGACAGTTTGTAGGGCAGGCCGTCGCAGGGCACCGCACACTCTCGCTGACAACACACACACACACACACACACACACACACACACACACACACACACAAACAATTCACGCACACACTCATGCCAACAGGCAATTTAGAGGCTCCCGCTGGGCTGTCTTTGGACTGTGGGAGGACACCGGGGCACCCAGAGCAAACCCACACGAACACAGGGGGAATGCGCAAACTCCATGCTCATCCCAGGCCGGATTCGAACCCGCGACCTTCGCGCTGATACACAAAGGTCCGACCTACAGCACTTTGCTGCCTCTGAGCAAGTTTCTCCACTCTAAAACACAACCTGCAGGTAAAACATAGTCCAGCTTGTCTGAAGGGTAGGGGTTAGGGTGGCGCTGAATCCGTGGGATGGATTCTTATCAATCATTGGCTGATTGAATGGCCCATTTGAGTCAACACAAACTACAATAATTAATTCTGCTATGCATCATAAATTTACATGTTTTTATCCACGACATGCCTCCAGAAACAATGGTAGACATTTCTGGCTCATGACCAAAATTCCCTGAATGCAGAGTATTTTCTGCTGTGCCTCTGCTATCCAGTAGGAGGCAGTGTTTATCACATTAGGCCGGCAGCAGTGTAGCCGCGGCAGAAGAGCAGCGCTGATGACACTGGATGAGAATAAGAGGGGAAAGACAGATACTCGTATCACTTTCGGTAGTTTTTGTAAGCTGCCGCTTGCAAGTTAATACAAAGATGTGCGGGTATAGTCTGGCTCCAAACAGTGTCCAGCACTGCGAGCAGTCTCAGCCAAAGAGGTGGAATCACTCTCATCGCTCTCCCGCCGGGCCTGTTGCCTCGGTCCAGCCGTCGCTCACTGCTGTTCCCAGGAGAACATTCCTCCCTTCCCATTGGAAAGTCTAGGGATCAGTCACTGCCATCATCTTCATCCTCGCCGTCCGAGCTGTCGTCTTCCTCCTCCTCTGAGGCACTGGGCTCATTGGAGCTGACTTCCGAGATCTCGCCATCAGAGCTGTCGACCTCCATCTCCACATCACTTAGGTACAGGTGCACTGCTTCCGAAGGATGGCTGAGATACACACACACACACACACGCACACACATGCACACACACAAGCGTGCGCGTGCACACACACGCACACACAAAGACTAGCGTCAAAGTTACGCAGGCAACTGAAACAGACTGAGGGGAGTTCGGAAACCCCCGGATGACCTCCACCATAACCCAGAACGTTGGACTTGCCGCTTGACCACAATGGAGCAAAACCAGGGACCGTGCCACTTTAATATTTACTTTTATGGTAATTTTAACTTTTATGAAACTCTCGCTTAGGTTACTAAAATGTTAGTGAAATACCCCCACGATAAAAAGGAAGTGCGAATTTGAGTTGCGTCTTCACCAGTCACCATTTTCTTCCTCCTTTGCCAGGAAGGAGGGGGATGTAAGGATGCAGCAGCGGCAGAGAGAACTGAAAACCCATTAGAATATGAGAATAACAGCCCAGCACACACAGACACGGTCTCTGTCCCCTACACGCCTGAAACTTCCACCAGGCTTCCTCAAAATGTATTATTCTTTTAAAAAATCTTTAACACATCCCCACTGACGTATTGCATTTGACCCAATTACAAATCCAGAGTCTCGAGTGACAAAAATAAGTCGTATATATACACATAAGGAGTCTATATCAGAGTTCTTGGGATTCTGAGGAAGCTGACCAGTGTATGAGGACAGAGAGACAAAGACACTTATAAAAAAGAAAGACTGGGTTAAAGATGCCGTGCAATCACAAAAATACTCACATCAAACATAACAAAGCAAAAAAAAAAAAACCAAATATGGAACCAAGCCTACTTCATTCAATTGATTTTTTTCTCACCCTGCTGTCTATTTGGGGATTTGCTAATGGTTAATTGGAGATCACATTTCCCACTTCAGGAAATTGCTGTTTAGATTTTCTACAATCAACAAGGCCTGTTTTGACTCAAGAAGGCTAGCGGATTCTAATCTGCCTCCTACAGCAGGAGTCTAATTAGAATCCAAATGCCATCGTAAATGGGAACATGGTCTTTGTGGACTGTCAATTTAAACTTAACTTCAGAATATCAATCATGGACAGGTACAGCATGTCAGACCTCCAGTGTCCATGTTTTGAAATGAAGAACACTCCAAAAATAATCGTTATAATTTTCCCTATCATTAAATTTTAAGAGTTATTATGTCTTTATCTTGAATCTTCACATACGCTCTAAATGAAAGTAAAGTCGTGACTGCACAGGATCTTTAACTGAACAACTTTTCAAAGAAAATCGTCATTAAACTTTATGCAAGTCCTCCTTTGTTTAACATCAGGATGGTGATTTTTGAGACGCGAGCCAATATCATTAATCAAAAAAAAAAAAAAAAAGAACCCACTAGTTCAACATTCAACATGAAAATGATGCCGCAAAAATTATTTGCTGAACATCCAGAGGATAATACTGATGAAGAACGTAGAAATGTAGGGAAGGCGCCGTAGAAATGTAGGAGAGGCACTTTATGTTGACAGATATGAGGACTAGCATTGATGCTACAGTATGCAATACACAAGTGGCCAAGATGCATGAGTCTCTGGCACTGTGTTTTAAGCACAGGGTCTGACTTAGTCCAGCTGTGTGAGGCTGCTCAAGTTGGACAAGGGCTGGATAGAGCATTTAAGAGAGGTATATTGGCAGAGAGCAGAACCCTGGGGAGAGTTTATACCACCCTGCCACTCAAGAGAATGGGGAGGGGCCAGGTAGGGGGTCAAGGGGTGCAGCGAGAAGGAACAAGAACAGTGGAGTCAAGTACTGCACCCCCTTCCACTAACCCACCACCTTTCTATCACCACCTTCATTTTCCTTTCTCCCTCTTCTCTCTCTCGCTCTCACCACAAAGTGGGGTCTTTCCACTCCCGGGTAGAGGGGTGGTCGGGGTCCGAGTCTCGGGGCATCCGACGGTAGTGCTTCACGCAAAGGACGCAGCCGCAGATCAGCAGCAACAACGCAATGGCGCCTGCCACTGCACCCGCCAGAATCGTGATCTCCGAGTAGGACGCTAGAGGAGGAGGGAGAGGAGACACTTTAATTTGCCAGGTGGGACTGGGAGAAGCATGGCGCAAAATACAGCGGTGTAAAAAAGTATACTCGGAGCTCTAAAAAAAATAAAAAAAAACGCACGGGTGAGGTATGCACTTTATTTGCTGCAAATTGAAGAATCAATCCATTTTTATTGCTTTTCCAGTGAGATATGAGTGGAAATAAAGAAAAGCACGCAGTATCGTAATCCCGACTAGCGCCACATGGAAGCGACGAGCACTTCGGTAATAAAGAACATTATGTTGTTTTTGATGTGTACAGTCATTCTTGACTTGTTGTTTTGAGTGTGTTACTGACGTGCTCAGCGTGTCCATGTGGCATGTGTCGGAATTACAATACCATGCGCTTTTTTTTGTCTCCACTCCTATCTCACTAATAGAAGCTATAAAAATCGATTGGTTCTTCAAATACAGTACATACCTCACCCATGCATTTTTAATGGCTCAGAGTATATTTACCCCCTCCCAATTTCTTTTAGTTTTACATATTTGCCACATTTTAATGTTTCAGTTCATCAAACGAACTTTAAGACAAAGATAACTCAAGTAAACAATAAATGCAGTTTTTCAATGAAGATTTCACTCACTGAAGGGAAAAAGCTATCCAACCCTACCTGGCCTTGTGTGAAAAAGTAATTACCCCTTCAGAAACTAAATCAACCACTTAAACAAATTTAATTGATAACTGGGCTCAATTTCACTAGACACACTTATGGGGTGGTCACACATACGTTAGCCTCCGTAGCTATCCGTAGGACTGGGATTACTGTAGCCCAGACTACGTATAAGTACTTACTTTACTTACTTAATTTACTGTACTTTAACATATTTCAATTACATAGGCAAGCCTAGTACACCGTAGTTAGACGTAGTGAGATATACTGACAGCCGTAGTGTAACATAGTAGCCCTAAGTTGCCTGTATATTCATGCCAAATTTGTTGATTACGAGGTACGCTACGTTTGGCTATGGGTTGTTACTACAGTAAACTACGTGTAACTACATTAAACTAAGTAACTGCTACGTTAATAAAAATGCCCGCTACCGTGGCTATCTTTTGAACATGCCCAACAAATAAACCTCCACGCATGGTTTTCTCACATTAATGGCCAAGTTATTTCTACAGATAGCCCAGATCACTACGATGTGCCCCGTTAGGCAACATTAAGCTACAGGTGCTTCCACTACGCTTAACTAGGTTATTTAACATATGTGTGGCCACCCCATCAGGCCTGACTATTGCCTGCCCTGCTGAATCTAAGCATCACATAAATGGAACCTGAATTTAACCTGGCGAGTTAAGTAGGCAAAAAGCAACACATGATGCAGTGATCTGAAAAGAAAAAAAAAAAAAAAAATTAAGAACGTGAGAAATGAAGTTGTTAACATATATCAATCTGAAAAAAAGAGTTACACAGCCTTTTCTAAGGGTATAGGACTCCAGCAAACCATGGTGAGATCCATTATCTACAAGTGTAAAAAACTGATGAACCTTCCCAGGAGTGACCAAACCAAAATCCCTCCAAGAGCACATCAATGACTCATTCAGGAGGTCACTGAAGAACCCAGACTAACGTCAAAAGAACTGCAGTTCTCACTTGCCTCAGTTAAAGGCAGTGCTCAAAATTCCACAATAAGAAAAAGTCTGGGCAAAAATAGCCTTTATGAGATAGCCGCAAGGCAAAAACCCCTGCAGACCAAAAAGAAGATAAAGGGTCGTCTCACATTTGCCAAAAAAACTTGATAACCTACACAATTTTTGGGATAATACTCTATGGACTGATGACTCAAAAGTGGAACCTTTTGGAGGACATGGGTCCTATTACATCTGGCCTAAAGCAAACACGGAATTCCACAATCAGAAAACGGTGGTGACAGTGTGATGGTCTAGGGCTGCTTTGCTGCTTCAGGACCAGGGCAAATTGCCATAATTAATGAAACCATGAATTCCGGTCTCGACAATAAATCCTGATGGAGAATGTTTGGCCATCAGTTTGTGACCTAAAGCTCAAGCGCAGTTGGGTTACGCAGCAGGACAATGATCTGAAACTCACAAGCAAGTCCAGCTCCAAATGGCTCAAAAGAAACAAAAGGAAGGTTTTGGAGGGGCCATGTCAAAGCCGTGACTTGAATCTGAAATCCTGAGGCATGACCGTAAACTGGCAGTAACCCTCCAATGTGGCTGATTAAAATATTTCTGCAGAGAACAGTGAGACAAGTTTCCTCCACAGCAACGAAAAAGACTCATTACTTGTTATTGTACGTTTGACTGCAGTTGTCGCTGCCAAAAATGGCACAACCAGTTTTTAGTTTTAGGGAGGCCAACTGTTTTTTCACATGGGTGATAGAGGTTTTGAATAACTCTTTACCCTCAGTAAATTAATGGATCATTTAAAAGCTGCATTTTGTGTTTACTTACATTGTCTTTTGTCTCATGTGTGTCAGCAGAAAATGCAGCTTTTAATGATCATTTTTAATAAATGAAATGATCATTTAAAAGCTGCATTTTGCGCTGACACACAGTCTGTGTTAAATTGAAATTAGTTGGATAATCTGAAACATTTAAAGGGGCATTTCATATGAACATCATGATTTCCAGGTTATTTCACCCTTTCCATGGAGTGAACCTTCATCAGAATTGACTGGCTATATAAGGAAGACTAATCACTTCCATTTCCCCCAAAAATGGAGACTTACTGAAAATTTCCAGATGACTGGTAGGTTCTCTGTTTAGCATTAGTGCGGATGGAAAAAGTCACAGCAGATTCATAATTCTTTTACTGCATTATGTACTGAAAAGATGACTGCCAGCCGTATAAAAAGGGAAGGGTTCCTTATTTATGGGTCCTTTTGACTGTCAGATAGAAAACATGCAAATTCATTTTCCAAATTTTTTTTTTTTTCTCCCCACAAAGAGTGCCTTTAAATACAAAAAATAAGCAAAGATAGGAGAACTCGGGAAGGGAGCAATTACTTTTTCATGAAACTGTAGCATGAATATCATGTAAATATCTTTCTTTCGGTCACAACACATGCCAGCAACAGCCAAAGCTGGGCTAGAGTCCCCAGGAAAGTTTTCATTAGAAGGGTGAACAAAGTAAAAATCCAGAACAAACACCAAATGCAAGGATCAATCACTCTGCACCTCGCTCCTATCACATTGATGCTCATGTGCATGTCAGATTCTGCCTGGAATTTATGCTAGCCATCCAGGGATGGCTCCTGTTCTCCTACAACATAAATAAACAAGACGACAGTGTCATCACTATCCCCCGCCATGATCAAGGGCCATAACTCAGTTAAAAAAAAAAAAAAAAAAAATGCTTCGACATCCATTTTCAAACTCAATGTAGATCATGACTGGCTTATTAAGCATACAAAATGTCATGCATCTAGGTATAATAAATTTAGAGAAATCTTATCCCCATTGTGGCCCAGATGGATGGACGGACCCCAATCCAATACCCCCCATCACACTTCGTGGCGGGGCATAATAATGTGGTGATCGAAGTGCACAGATGATCTTGCTAGATCCCCGGGTTTACAGTATTTGTTTCAGTCCAGGAGGTTGCCCCAGTTGATGGTTTTTGGTGCAAGTGACTCGTTAAGCGCATTGGAAATTAAACTTCTTGGAATGTTTCTTCAACATTCTAAGTCAACATAATAGAACTCGATTATTTTTAGTTACCATTAGTGTTTGTGAAATAAGCACTTGAACGTTCTATTAAAAAACTAGAATGCCTTCAACACATGGGTCACTGATCAGCCACACACCTCATTTCCAAGGCCAAGATTGGCAGTGGAATGATAAGATCAAGAGAGGAATGCAAACCTCCTCAGCTTAAAGCCACTCCTGTCTACTGCTGATGCATGTAAGTAATGCATGTGAGTAATGTCAGTAATTGAGTAATACTTCTGAATTTCTCAAACCAAACCCAGATCGGCACAGGCTCTGGCAAAATATGGACCAGAATCAGCTTGAGACTGACCTGAAGCAACGACCCTCAGCTCCACTTCGCCGGCAATCCCGTGGACATCTGGAGGGTTCTTAACCTGGCAGCTGTACGTTCCGTTGAAGGTGAACTTCACCTGCTTCAGCATGATGGAGGCGTCTCCACCCATGATGTCCCCCGCCCACGACACCTTCTTTCGGAAACGCCCATCTGTGGGCGGGTACGGCTTCTCTTGAAAGAAAAACACCTGGAGGGCATGGTGAAAGTTTTAAAAGAATGTAAAGCGATGCAAGCAATTCAAACAGGTTTCTGAATAGTACTTGTAGTCAGTATGTATAGAGAAACTGAAGACCAGACTTCAAGGCGCTCATTATGGATGCCATTGGAATGTCTCAGTGGTGTAGGCTGCACAACACAATCCGCAGGCCTCTGACATCGATGCAAAGCCACACAACCTTTGTTGTATACCTCAGCATCTCTATCATTACTCATTCCTTCTGTCCCTCTATACTATTTTGTCAAAGAAAGTTGAGAAAGCTCAAGAAATATGAAAAGAATTGGGGCTGTTATCAAGTAATTTTTTCATGTTGTTTATCACAGAAACTTTTAAACTGTATATTTAGACTGAATGTTGTAAAATTGGTTCAATGACAGGACCCAGCTCATCCAATCCCAGTATTTTGGCCAGGGAATCCGTGGACTCTTGGGATCAACAAAAGCATTACACGGGGCCTTTGATTTCACTGTCAAATGTACTCCAGAAAACATTTTTTAATGCAAACCACTTCAGTGCTTTGAACCCTGACATTATTTTGCCCAATTTGCATTTGTTAGTTTGTTTGATATTATATAAATGAGGATTTTAGGACTGTGTGAAATACAAGTGTTTCACCTTTTTTTTTTCAGCACAACCTAGCTAATATGATGTTAACTCTCCACTTCAATCGGAAGAAGAACACATTGTCCCTTTTAGCTGAAAGAAAAAATGCACTTGCACTTCATAGACTGTCATTTTTGTGTTAAAAACATTTTCCAACCAAGATATGATATCTAACAAAAAAAAAAATGACTTCAGTTAACTCAAAATATGTCCATCGTCAGGCGCATTATCTTCAAAAGCAATGAAGTGACTCTGGTACCTTAAGAAGTGTGAGGCTGTACAAAGAGATATCCCTTATTAGGTACACAATATGGAGAGTAAGATGGAATGCGATTATTGAACATAACTACATTAGGAAGGTGATGACTCTTGGTAAAACACTGCAGAACTCTCAAAAATTCCAAGGAGCATCTTCCACCATGATCGTGGCATAACCTCAATTTGAAAAGAATCCATAAATATCACTACAAACAGTTGCATGTATAAAGTTGGTATTAGAAGGGGGAATGACTGCAGAAACATGGCAGAAATCTAAAACATGCACATTGCGTCTTGACCCATACGGCTATGATGTAACCTTAATTTGGAAAGACTCCATAAAGAAGTCGAGGACTAGTAATATTTACAGGGTTGATACTGGAAAGGGGATTAACTCTTAGTAAAACAACATTTCAGCGTTCTCAATAATGCACATGGGTACTTTAACGCATATACAATTAAGTGATTTCAATTTGGAAACGCTCCCCTAGCCAGTTACTCAGTGCGGCCTCATCCCTGCCAGAAAAAGTCCAAACAAAACTTGGGGTGGTGTGTGAAGTGTTAACCACACAGATGCAGAGAATTTATAGAAGGAAGTTTGTTCCTTATTATGGAGATGGTTTGTCAGTCTTGCATTTCCGGTGCAGATCCGCGCCGCTTGGGTTCAAAGGCTTAACTTACGATGGCTGTCTAAAAATGAGTTGCACACTTTCAGCCAGTGGACTTTCTGAAGATGTCATTAAAAGAACAGGAAGTGAGTGGTCATTTATAAAACAGCAACGTGAGAAAAACAACTGCAGCCATCACCCTCAACCATAAGGATGGTCAACCCCTCAGAACTAGCCAGCCGGTGGCGTCACTCAGCATTAACATTCCCAGTGAATCGGACCAGTTAAACAGGCTTTTGAAAAAAAGACAGAAAATATTTTCTCCTTCCTCGTGCTCAAAATGCAAGCGCTAGCCTGAAACACCAGCGCAAAAGCTTCGATGAAATTGCATGGGTGAGCCCAAGCACACGTGCCCAGCTGACCATTCCAACAGACTAATGAGGCAGTGTGAACTGGGTCCTGTGTCATAAAGCAGGGTAACTGAACTGTAGCCTGCAAACAGGCGCTAGTAGTCGCTGAAGGCAATTTTTGCCGAGCTTGCGAGACTAACGCCTGCAATGATCTTAGTATTGTTTGAGTTCTGCCCACCTTTCCGCTTGAGTGTGAGGCTTTTTCCGAAGCCAGTAGGCAGAACGGCCAGAACATCTCTGCCATTCATTTAACTCTTAATTGCAAGCTCTTGCTCTGCCTTCAATTCTAGGACTCTTGAGCACCTTGAAGATATCGTTTCTACAGCTTTTTTGAGAGGATCCGTGTGATCTATATTCTCAAGCGACACTATGTTGAATTGAATACACGGGGCAGTTTCATGTCTTGTTTATTTATACGTCTCACAGTCACATGCTCTAATTTAACCAATCAGTATTTTACGTTCAGATTTGAATGGAGATACTCAAATCTTCAAAGGACCATTGCAGACCCTCGATTTCCTCGCTCGCCCCAATCCCTGAACTTTTGACCACGCGCCACAGGAACTCCAAATTCGAGAATAAATACCGCTAAAAGACCAGCCGAGGGCCTGTTCGCAGGCTAACTGAACTGTTGATAGCAGAAAGTTAGAACGCGCCGCTTAAAACTACACTGATCAAACCCCGGAAACCTCCCACTTCTTGAACACATCCTTAAGTAAACAAGAGCTCCCCGGAGTTTCTTATCTCGCACAGTAACTCAGCTGATTCCATAATCAAGCTACATGAAATACCCCCCGGAGAACTAATACCATCCCTATCTTGGCCACACCAGCCAACTAAGCGCCATCCTGTATGTCTTCCCAGACAAGTTACGTGCTGGTATGTGCCTGATTTAACACGAGCCACGGTGTACAGACCTGTACTGGAATCTTGGAAGAAATAGTTCAAAAATGTCTCCATACTTAAAAGCCACAATTCGGGCCCTCAAGTCAAAATACAGCAATGGATTTCTTTCCTCGCGGGTAATAGGTTGTGGAGTGCTAATTGTACATTAAACTCCCAAGAAAAGACAGGGAGGAAAACTAGACATTCTTGTTGCTTAAAGACTTGAGGAACATGGCAATTGAGGGACCCTATGAATTTCAGTGGTTATTTTTCAGGCAAAAAAATAGCTTTTCACAACCTTTGCAGAGTGTTCACTGAAGGACTATAATGGGTGACACCACAGAGACAAGCCAGAGATTTTTTTTTCTGAGAGAGCATGCATCTGCTTTCACTTGATTTACCGCTGTTGAGAGCATTCTGTCAAATAAGCTTTGCATCTCCAGCATTTTCACTCCTCTGATAGTGCACATTCTTCTGCTAACAACATAATTAACTGAGATCAGATCAGCACTCCTGGGACTCGTATCTACCGCCCTGTTCAGAAAACTAGATACAGCATCTACAGGCTCCAAGGGACATAGAGTCAAAGTGAGTTTCCAGATAAAATGGAAAAAGTACAGCACTTCTCAGCTTTGGTTTCAGCATGACACTATATTCAATAGGAAACAAACAAGTTTTATCTAATTTCATCTGTTCTCAGCAAAAACGGTAAGGTCTGTGAGTTTAACGGCTGTGATGCACAGCTCTTACCTGTTAACTTGATACAGACTTTAGTATCCTGAAATTAAAGCTGAAAATGGACTAAGGCTTGTTAGAATTACATTGCTCAAATGTGGTGTTACAATCCAAACACTAAAAGACGTTACAGTTGATTCTGTTGCCCATAAGTAGTCTCACATTTTGCCCTATGATGCCCCGACCCCCAAATCCACCTCCACCAAGGGTCCTCACCGTCTCCTCCCGCCCCGGCCCCAGGGGCCTGAAGTTCCAGGCCACATAGACCGAGGTGGCCTTGATCGGCGCAGTGGAGCTGAAGGTGCATTTGAGCCGGACGTCTGTCCCATTCACTGCCTCCACCTCGCCTGATGTGTAGATCTTTATCCCTCCAACCTGCAGCACTCCTGAGGGGACACATAGGTAGAGTATACTCACAAATGCTGTATGGGTATACTCACAGATGCTACGTAACATGCATATACTCACAGATATTACATGCACATACTAACAGATGCTAAATGCAGATACTCACAAATGCTGTATGTGTATACTCACAGATGCTACGTAACATGCATATACTCACAGATGCTAAATGCAGATACTCACAAATGCTGTATGTGTATACTCACAGATGCTACGTAACATGCATATACTCACAGATATTACATGCATATACTCACAGATGCTACGTAACATGCATATACTCACAGATGCTAAATGCAGATACTCACAAATGCTGTATGTGTATACTCATAGATGCTGAAGGCAGATACTCACAGATACTACATGTTTATACTCACAGATGCTACGTACATATACTCACATATTCTAAATGTGTATACTCATAGATGCTAAATGCAGATACTCATAGATGCTAAATGCAGATACTCACAGATGCTAAATGCAGATACTCACAGATGCTACATGCGTATACTCCAGGTGCTACATGTACATGCTCAGAGATGCTACATTCGTACACGCACAGATGCTAAGCGTATACTTAAAGATGCTTCAAGCAAACTCAGAGATAAGTACATGCATAAACTCACAAATGCTAAATTCATGTACTCAGAGATGTTACATGCGTGTACTCACAGATGCCACTGTGTATACTCACAGACGCTACATGCATATACTCCGATGCTACATGTGTATACGCACTGATGCTACATGTGTATTCTCACACATGCTACATGCACAGGTGGAAGCTTCTCTAACCCTGCAAGCCAATGCTTGGAGAATATTAAACGGCACACAAACTGTGCAGCACTGAGGCCAGAACTGTCTCTGCAGATTACGCCCAGTCAAAGGGCATTTTTATATTCCTTCACTGACAGACTATGAGGGGATCTTACACTGCCCATCCTTTTAACTTTTTCAAAAGAAGGGTTTTTATTTTATTTTTCCAAATTATAATTTAGCAAGGTGCAGTGCACAGACAGGAGTGTTTTCATTCATATATAGCGCAACAAGCCACAATTTCAGTGTGTCCCCCTCTCCCAAAAGTAGCTTACGAACTTCAAAGTTTGTGGCGCATCATGTCGTTACCACAATTCAGAAATGCTCAAACATGAACTATTGTTTTTTTTTTTTTAAATCTTTTAGATAACCCTAAGCTACGTTTTCTGTACCCCAATTCTGTACTACTCCATTCCCCCGACGGCTCTCTCCAGTTCACATTTACATCCTTGTCTTCCAGCAGCAACTCACTTCCTGCTAGATTTCTGAGTGAGACTCCTCTTCGAGCGAGACTTCTGTTACACGTTAGACATGTGTCTTTCTTCATGAGCATCCTCTCCTTTATCTTTCAGGCCCTTAATAATAATCTGAATTTGACAGTTGCAAAGAAATGGACTTTTAATGGATGTAATTTGATGCAGACAAATGCCCCACAGGACTAAGCTGCAGCCATTTCACAACAGCTTTCTTGCTCAGTATTGTACCATTTAAAATACTTCAATCCCTATTAATCATCTAAGCACAAATAGATGGGAAAATTGGGCCCAGGTTCAAAAATATCAGAAATATTCCTTTCATTGGCAAGAAGGAAAGAAAACTAGGACTGGATTTAGATTTCAAGGGCCACAGCTGGGGACTCCCGATCTAACCTTTGCCTACAGACCTTGATATACAGGCACAGTTCGATTGGTTAACTCTACTTCTACCTGGGTTCATGAATATGACGTCACATCGATTAATTGCACGTGTTCAATCCGGATTTCTCTTGAATGCGTTCAAACATCTCATGGATTGTGGACCTGACTTATTTTGCATTGTCTTAGGCCTATTAATAGCAATTTCTGGGCAGAATTACTGCAGTTTGCTAGTTATTCCCATTTAAATATGCCATGGAGGTACTGTGTGCATAATTTTCTATATTTTGCCATGTTTGGATTCACTTCATGCCTTTACAGATCATAGAGATGAAAAGTCTGAAATGCGCAAACTTACTGTGATGTCAAACTGTGATGTCAAACTCGAGTTCTACCCACCTCCCCATGATGCTTCAACTCTAGTGGCAAAATGGCGTAAAATAACGTCAATCGAGTAGCAAGCACGACTGTTCAGTTACAATATGGATAGTTCGCGTCGTACGCGGGGGGCAATCGAACAAAGCCAAACCGTTGTTACGAGAGAATCAATGTTGTTTGCATCACTTGTCAGAGGTTATAACGTTTTGGCAAATCGATCAAACTTGTCCTGACAATGAGACGCTACCAGATGAGTTCTTAATCCTTATGAAGCATGTGCAGGAACCACTTCACAATAGACGGGCATGATCAGACAAGTCTAAATTCATGTTAAAGTTCAGGCTGAATTTGGCATAATTGGCACAGGAACAACCACCACTGGAGAAAAATAAAATCCAGTTCAACTGCAAGCAGGTAGCCTTTTCCTGAGGAACATCAACTGCAATAGAACAGGGATCATCAATTCACTGTGCAAACAACCGCTGGTTTCCCCCATCCCGCTATCTGAGGGTCAGATACAGTACGAATACAGTCAGGTCAATCAGCAGCATTAATTGTCCAGTTGATTATCCAGAAAACAAAAATAGGGCTGTCGGCAAGAGCCAGACTTGGCAACCCCTGTAATAAGGGATTAATTTAACAGGCTCCTCTATTCATTTAATTTCTTAAAACCATAAAGCCAGGCTTGATTTCAACATTCCGCCCTCCCGTGTGAGTAATCAATTAATGAGAGCTGAATGATTCTCCAGATTCATGCGCCGCAGGAAGTATGGCAGCCGATAAAGGGTGACCAATGTCCACTGCCTCAAAGAAGAAGAAGGGAGAAATTCTTAATCAGGGCACTGGGTTCCTGCTTTCTCTGGAAAAACAACATTACCTCATGGCTTGGGGTCGATGGGAGTCTGCTGGGAAACCAGCGTTACAGTCATTGTGTGAACAGATCTCCAGGGAACTTAGCAAGCGAGGTGCTGTTCTGACAGTCTTCCCCTGAATTCTATACACTTGTGATTTTATTTACAGGGCTACCGTAAGCGGAAATCTTTCTTATTGTTCTTTCTTCAAGCAGAGCAGTTTGCTGCTGTACTTTTCATATTAGTCCTTTCATTCCTTGGCGTATGAGAAATAAACTTGACACTGAAGCAGGGAGTCAGAACTTAGATGTTGAGAATTTAGACGCGTCAAACATGTAAGGGAGGGAACTACAGCTAATATAAAAGCGTAATCATAAGAAATGTTTTCAAGCATACTTCTGGCTTTTGCACTGAAACGCCAGCAATGCATTATGTTAAACCTTACTATATGAAAGCGCATTCAGCTTCATATAATAAATGCAATACGATACAGAAAAATGCTGCAAAAATAAATAAGCCAAACCTGACCAAAGGAGCAAACTTCATTTCGGTGAGAAAATACATAAAACGTCACTCTTAGTTACATTAAACACACTGCTGGTTCAACCTTTGGATTCCACCCTCAAATTATCGACAAAACTGAGCTGTTATGGGTAAAACTGGTGCACTTATTATAGTATCATGTTGCCATTTATTCCGCTATGAGGCAATGCTGACTCAAGCAAATCACAGTTGCGTAACAGACACAGCAAGCCAACAAGAAGAATCAAGGGAAAAAGAAAGACTCTTTCAAACACTGATTCACAAGGCACACAAGCACGACTGTGAAGCCTTGATTTCATGACAGGGAATTCCTTATACAAATATATGGCTATTACAGATATCAAACATTGGAATTCGCCATTGTGGGCACACCTTTTACAATGTTTGTACTGCCTTAAAATGTTATCTTCACTGACAGAGCTAATATATATTAGCACTTTTCCATATCCCTCTTGCATGCGCTATGAAACTCATTTGTGACTCCTCCCATTCGATTAAACGGTTTGCTTGCTTTTCCAGTGAGTCAATCTGGATATGTGTTTGTCAACTGATTCACAGCAATGAAATGTGGGGAGGGCTTCTCATACCCTTACCATCTCAGATAAACTGCAGAAGTCCTCAGTGAAAATTATTTGGCTTAATTTTCATTACTACCTTTGAGCACATTTGCGCTACCTTTGCTTTGAGAGAGTGAAAGGGCTGGCAACCAATTCAACAGCCCGATTCACACAACTAGCCAATCAAATTTGTATAAAAGGAAAGAAAAGGATAACAATTAGCCGGTGAATAGCTATAGAAACAAAATGGTTGCATTTCCGACATGAATTCACTCCATTTGGATGTTAACAACCTCAGTTAAAATGTAGACAGTCAGCTGAATTAACCCATTAAATTCTGACTTTTTCCACTTATGTTTTTCCTTAAAAGAGATTCAACATTTAAAAAAAAAAAAAAAAAAAAAAAAAAAACTTTTCATGTTGCAGGACAATGTCATATACATATTCTGTATCTGCTGGTTGCAAGGCTTCACTGTAGCTACATCGCACTTACACTGAGAGAAATATTCAAACGCAAGATGCCATGTTTTTACGGCTACAGCACATCACATAAAAATTATCCAGATATTGTACATCATTTTATAAACATTTCGGTCACACTTTAGATGAAGTGTTGCTCATGTGAAGGACAGTGTCTTTTAGCTACAGCATGTATAATGCCTTCATAAAGGGTGACACTGTGAAGTAACAGTATGCTTTGTCTTGTCATAAATGTGACATAAATAAATACACATGCATGAATAAGGATGTGAAATACCACATCCTGATTCCATGTGATGCCATGTTTATAAAACATGACATTTGCTTAGGTATGATTTATGAAAAGACATTCATTAAAGTCTCATTTCATTGAAGGCATTATACATGCTGCATAAAACCTTCATGAGCAACACTTCATCTAAAGTGTGACCAACATTTCTTTGTAATTCAACTAGACATATTTAGGATCTTTGGAAACCTCAAGATCTCCATTAGAATTTAAAATAGGGCTGAGGTTCCACAGGTTTGAATACTGCTGCTGCATTTGACAGACCCATATAAGGTTCCATAAGTTTTATGGGGTTAACAATGAGCCACGAGAAGAAAATCCCAAGGAATTGCTTACGCACTGCACTGTAAGTCGAGATAATTGTGCGAATAGTATAGAGGATTTACATAATAGAGGCCGTCTCTGATTACTGAGAAAGACGACTGACTCCGGCTACTACGGTCCCCAGGAACCTGTCTGCCTTATCGGCCAGCCAAGAGCTTCCTGCCAGCAGCATTAGGCCACGTACTGTACATGAGACAGAACAAATGCTCTCTCTGTCCTTTAAAGTCGCTGTATCATCCATCTTGTAATGTGTTTTAAATGACCATGGTGAAAGCCTCGGGAGATGTGTAGGATGTTTTTGTTTGTAGATGCAAGCCTTGCCGGAAACCCCAAATGGGAGGGGAAGAAAGGGCAAACTTCTCTTAAAGAACTCATCAGGGAGATATCATCAAACCTAAATCAATCAAAGGTAATGGCTGGGGCTCGCTGTCTGAGCCAGACCATTTGAGCCGGGCTTTTCTTGCTTTCCAAAGTCCTACAGTATGCAGAAGAAAGAACACAAGCCATCGGGTAACAGAATGCGGCGGCAGCCATTTTGCGCTAGCTCTGGATGAAAAGGCCTTTCAAGCCTCTCACTGAACCCCATCCAGCCCATCTACGTTTGGTTTCATTCCAATTTTATTTGTTTAGCACTTTTAATAAGTGATATTGACCAAAAGTACTTTACAGAGGACAGGGCAAATCCATTCACTGCATTGCATAACATCAATGCATGCATGCTGAACATGCCTTCAAAAGCTTAAAAAAACAAAAAAACATGATGAGGAACAGGTACTAACTAGGGCAACAGTTTGGATTTGGTTTGGAAGGGGCTAGAAACATTCAAAGTCCAGGATTAGATTCTGGATCAGATGTGGTGGGTAGGCTCACCAGGTAATGCACAGGCATTTGAACTTTCATTTCAATCGTTATAAATTAGGGGTCCCTATAGCCAGGAACATGTCACAATCAAGTTGCTCATTATACAACAGTCAGTGGCTAAGTGTGAATGCGTGTAAAATACGCAATAAGGGGAGTGAGAAATGAAGGAAAGTAACCTTGAACGGACCTATGAAAAAGCAACAAGTGCAAAAGAGCCAGCCCGGTACACTCCACACAGGTGTATTCAATTAAATTTTCATGGCAACAATACACTAGGAGACCAATTTATAAGGTACCCTAGTAAAGCCATTTATAAAGGCGTGTATCTATCAGCCAATAGGCCGGAGCTGAAAGCATAAAGGCATACAGACAGGGTCAGTTGTTCAGACCAAACACATGAATGATGAAGACCTTGACTGTGGAATGATTGCTGGTGCCAGACAGGGTGGTTTCGGTATTCTTGAAACTGATGTCCTTGGATTTTCACAAACACACCAGACTCTCCATTTTGCAGAGAATGGTGCAAAAAAAAGGCTGTTCTGTGGGCATAAACACCAGGTTAAAGGGGCATCTAAAGTCGATTCTCAGACGGGACGTTGAACATTCAATGTTTACAAACAAATCACTTGCTTTTGATGACATCTTGCATTGTCACATGACCAATTTCATTCATCAACCAATGTTTTGTGTACATGTGTAGATAATCCTTCTATTTTGGTTCGTTTGCGCAGGTGCGGCTCACTGATTGGCCGACAAAAACAATGGGAATCGACTTTAGATGCCCTTTAATGATAAAGGTCACAGGAAAATGACACGACTGGTTCAAGCTGGCCGAAAGGAAACATTATCTCAAACAACCATGCTTCACAATGCAGAAGAGCATCTCAAAACACCTTAAACTTTTAAGAGGATGAGCCACAGAAGGTTAAACTAGATTCCACTCCTATCAGCTAAGAACAGGAAACTCAGGAAACCATGAGCAAAAGCGCACCAAAACTGGTCAGTAGAAGATTGAAAAAATGCAGCCCAACTTGTTGAATCCTGACTAACGCTGTAAGAAATAGATGGTGGCATCAGACTTTGGGGTAAATAACTTGAATATATGGATCCATCCTGCTTTATGTCAATGGATCAGGCTGGTGCTGGTAATAAAATGGAATTAGGAACATATTAGGCAACTCAATGGTGTGACGACCCAGAGGCTCATCAGCTGGGATTTTCTCCCTCTTAATTGGCTAATTGGAGATTGGATCTCTGGCTCCTCCTGATTGGGTTTCTTTTTTTTTTTTTTGGGGGTTAAAAGGCGGCCTTAGTCCATGCTTGGGGGGGCAGCCAGTTTGGGGTTTCGGTTTTTGGTTTAGTGGCCGGCCTTTTTTTGAGTTTTCTTTAATTGGTTTATATTTTGTGAAGTAGGCATTGTTTTGTTGAATAAATTTGTAAAGCTTTCTTGTAAATGGTGCATGTTCCCTCTTTTTGTTGCTTCCCCTTGAGCAAGGGTTGTAACAAATGGTTATTGAACACATTTTCAATGTCACAGCCTACCATAGTAAAGTTGATGACCATGTGCAGCAATTTATCACCAAAGTCTACCCATCTACTAATGGCAAGATAACGTGGACAGGAATTTCATCAGGATCGCGTGCCATTTCACAGATCACATCATCATCATCTCAGGCTGATTCCATAAATATGACAATGAGTTGCATGTAGTTCAGTGGCTCCAAAAGTCACAACATTGTAATCTAATACTGATCCCTTTAGGTCGTAGTGGATTAGAGGATTCACATCACAAATATGCGGCTGACAAATCTGCAGAACCTGCAATGAACTGGAATCTTCCAGGATACGGTTTTCAGCTCCTAGTTGAATTCATGCCAGAAAGAATTCATAGCATTCTAGTTGCAAAAGAGGGGGAGGAGGTCCTCCCAATATTACAAAGGTGTACCTAGAAAAGTAGCCACTTGGGTAAATCAGGTAAAACTGATAATATAATACAGCTTACACCTTTGACACCCAGCTTTTACAAAACCAAACATGATTGCTCTGCTCTCACCTCGCCTTAAAGAACATAACTTCTCAAAACCCTTTCCCATTTACGCTTCCTAATTAGCAGCTACGCCTTAATTGGTTCAGTTCAGAGAATCAATCAGTAGAAATACCATTTCCCCTCAGCCTAAATCATTATTGATTGCAATAAAAATAAAGCATTTTCCAATCCAAATTAAGTCCATTTGTATCCAATGCAGATATGCTCAAGGTTTTTTGTTAAATTGAGCTAACCATAGCATTTCATTATATGAAATAGGAAAATGAAATGTTGCTTATGCATTTCAACACAATTTGGATGCGCTTATTTACAGCAAAATGTAGCAGATTTTACATATCAAGAGCAAATATTCAGAGATACATGATCAGTTTGAATTTGAATCTTTGCTGAAGACCTTGATCTGTTAGGCTGGGTTCATAGTCGACGCGAGTCACGCAAGCAAGGGATGCGAGCGACGCAAGTAAGGCTGGGTTCATAGTCGACGCGAGTCGCGTAAGCAAGGGATGCGACCGACGCAAGTAACGCCCTCCCTTTCATAGTGTACACAGTGTACGCAAGCCGCACGGGCGATATGTGAAATGCAATACACCACTCACAAAATAGGGGGTAGCAGCGTCACCGGTGACATTTCGGCCGACATTCCAAGTGACATTCACCGATCTCTATAGAAAGACTCGGGGTCAGTCAGCTATCCAGTCAATCTTTCTAGCGCAGCAAACATTTAGCAAGTTATTTGGCAAGAGAATTCATTAAGCTGTCGCTGCGATGGATATATCGTGAATAATAAGTGAACGTTAAATGGCTATGATCGGTTTACCTTAACATGACACCTAAGCCAGCTATAATCAACTAGTCGAGGTGGTCGTCTCTAGAATATAGCCCACTTCAAATTAGTAACCCTTTGCGTTAGCCTAATTTATACACAAGATTTCACGACTGCATCTGACGTTATCAATGAGACCGATGTCATAAGCCATAACTTTTTTTTAAGCCAGCATCATTGATACACAATGCTGTTTTATAATAAAATGGGCTTACAAATGCTGCAAACAAAATTTGGGCTGTAGATGGGGTAATTGGCTCATTTATGGAAAGCTAAACTTCCACGGAGGTGAGTGCTGAGGGTACGTGTACCACTGGACGACCCTGACTATTTTCAAACTAAAGGGAGAAAAAAAACAAGCTGAAAAAATAGCAACCTTACACCATACAAGGATTGCATTTCTTCCGCATAGCTAGCTACAGGTTAATACCAATACTTCACCTGTTTTGCGTATGATCGTGAATATGTTGATGTTTAGAAAGCACCACCGGTCCATAGGCTGACAGATGCCCGGACGCTAGGCTAACGTTAGGCAGTCACTGGTTAAATCATCAAGGCTAATTTTAACCAGCACAAACGAAGCGAACGCCATCGTATCGCCCAAAAATCTGATTTGAATCTAATTTTGCAAGGTTACCAGTGGAGATGTAGTACTGCTGAAGTGGCACTATCACCAATACCCAACAGTATCAGTTTTTCTTTTTTTTTTCCCAGTAGTCTTCTTCTATTATGTGGGCTAAAAAGTGCATATTAAGTACATTATATACATTACCGCCGCCGTTAGCGACGGATGGTATTACATGCGTTGCTGCGTCGCGTATTGAAAAATCAGACTACACAATCGGACGCATCATGGCAGCCAATGCGTCGTGAAGCGTCATGATGCGTCTCGATGCGTCCGCGTTTGCATGTCTTTGCGTCGACTATAAATCAACCCTTAGAATCCAGTGTGTAACAGCGTAGTTGAAATGAAAGCCTGCAATCATGCCGGCCCTTTCTGGGTAAGATTGAGGACCCCAAGGGCTATCGAAAAACACAGAAAAATCTATTCAGGCAGAGGAGTCAACAAGCATAATACGAAAATTTCCATGAGGGCGCGAAAGGGTTAAAATAGAAAAACTATATGTGCTGCATGTGCACTGCCTGTCCAAAGAAAAGTCATTGTTTGGATTCAAATCAACAAATACTCTGGAAAATTATTGTGTCGATTAAGGCATTTCAGCTGGCACTTTTAACCACAATTGATAAAGCACATAATTTAATAGCAAATGAGAAGCTATCACTAGTAGCACCTAAAAACCAAGAAAGTGCACCTTTTTCTGAGAAATTCCTATAAAAACTTAGAATGAACCAAGGTTCACTGAAGATTTGAGGCCAACTTGGTAAACTCCGGAAAAATTTTACCGAGGTATCCCGAAGCCTGTCCGGTTTACTTAAGTTTGGACAACACCTCAATGCTCACTTTCTCTACAGGTGCCCTCTTTTAAAAATTACATAGTGTATCTGATTTGTTTGTAAATTGGTGCTTTTGCAGATTGAAAATATTCTGAATACTGAACATGTGTTTTTGTTGTTCTTAATATAATGGTGGTGGTCTGCCCTTTGCCAGTTCCTGTATGCAACACAAACACAGCAGGCTGAACTACGGTACAGTACTGACCATTCAAAATTTCCCACGAAATTCGGCGAATATTCATGTTTTTTCAAACATCTGAAAATTTTTCGGTGGCCGAAAAAATTTTGAGATAGTTTTCCACTGAAAATTTGGTAGCCAAAAAAAATTAAGGAAAATTCGCAGAACGAATTATCACTGAAAATTCAGCAAATTTCGAATTGGGGAACTTTGGAAAGTACTGTAAGCCTGTACTTCATCCAGACTGCATCTAGAACCTGGCTTAATTACACTGCACCTCGCTGAACAGGCAGTACTAGTAATTTGCATAATTAATTGGTGTTTGGACTGCAGTGCTGGAGGGAGGTCTTTAATGAGGCATGTGTTTTGACTGTCTTCACACCTCCCCTTTTTTCTGGTGTGAGCATAGGCCTAGCAGACAAACTTTGGTCTACCTCTGTAAAGTTTTTCTGAGGTTAACAGAGTTGGCCTCAAATCTTCAGTGAACCTCAATGTATTCTAAGTTTTTATAGGAATTTCACAGGAGAAGGTGCACTTTCTCAGTTTTTTGGCGCTACTAGTGTATGTCAGAAGACATATCCCTCGGTGGCGGAAAAGTTGTTACAGCATGAATTGGCCACCACCTGGTCCAGAACATAACCGCGTTGATGTGCTGGAGAAAACTAGAGAAGTTCAACTATTACATTGTCAATACAAGATCTCAGCCAAAAATTAATGCAACCCTGATTGAAAAAAAATGTTCTGACATTGTGTCATTGCTTGGAAAACCGTACACAATGAATTTGCACTGTAATCAAAGCTACAGGGGTTCCAACTAAATATTTGAGTGTGTGACTTTTTTTGGACAGGCAGTGTATAACGATTTTCAGGACATGGAACAGAATCAAGGTTAGTAAAACTCTCAGTGCTTCAGATTGCAGCTCAGATTTAATTAGGCACCTCAGTGCAGTAAGCAATGTTCTGGATATTCCGTTAAGAAGCAAGCTCTGCAGTGCTTGCATGCGAGTGATTAGTCGATTGAGGAAACGCATGTGCAGTTAACGGCTGTGACCAACCACTGGTCGGTTGCCCATGTTTCCTGCTGGAAATTGCTGTGCATCTTTCAAGTGCACTCCCTATGAATCCTGCTGTAGATCAACCAGGCTGGCTAGAGAATTGTGTCCAGTGAAGACAGTAAGACCTAATGCTATCTTCTGCTCTGGGACTATGTGGAACCAGACACATAAGAGTTCGTTGGTAGCGTGTTTTTGTTTGCTTGCGTCTCAGCCCTAGCATGTTTTTGTGGTGGGCCATCTTACTATATTGCAAGCCACAGCATCCGAAGACAAGCCATGGCTATTACAGACTAGTCTAATGAGTCAGAATGATACACAGTATTTTAAGGCACTTTCTGATATGAGGGCACGCAAGTGAGAGGGGGAGCAAGGAGGCTGATCCAATAAAAAAAAAGGAGCTATACGTGATGGACGGCTCAACTAATGAAATGTACCTGCGGGGTGACAAGAAACAGCTGCACATGATAGCAACCCGCAAATACAAGAGTTAAAACAAAATGTCAAACAAAAAAAATTGATGATCAAATCCATAATAGCCAATTAAATGAGAAAGCCTCACGGTATCTTTTGTAGAATGTTTAGAGTGAAAGTAAAACGAACAGACTGTTAGCATTTTTCAGTCCTCCAGTCTGCAAGGCACTGATAGCGGGACCTTCTTCAAGGCTTTACAGAAAGCAGTGTTTAATGTTTTTCTCACACGGATAGGTGTAGGATTATTTTGTTCCAAAACACATGATAACATTCTCCTGTTTTTATGTCATGACTTAAGGAACAAACATTCTGAACAAAAGTCTCTTCATTGTACTTGTGGAACGTCTTGGTTGCACATAATCTACAGGCAAAAATGATGAATAACTTTCTAAAATGTCTGAATTATTTAACATTTTCACTAGATAATCAGACCTTTCATATACATCTGGTCCCATTCATTGAAATATGCAGGAATGCATATTATACTTTTCAACCCCAATTCCAAAATAGTTGGGACAAAGTGTAAATTGTGAATAAAATCAACACGCAATGACTTTCAAATTACACCAGCGAGTATTTTATTCACAATAGAACAGAGATAGCATAGCAAATGTCGAAACTGAGAAATTTTACAATTTTATCGCAAAATGAGCTTATTTCAAATTTGATGCCTGCTACAGGTCTCAAAAAAGTTCGGACAGGGCCCTGTTTACCATGGTGTAGCATCCCTCTTCTTTTTAACACAGAGTGGAGGCGTCTGGGCATTTAGGAGACAATTTTTGAGTTTAGCCATTGGAATTTGATCCCACTCTTGTTTAATACAGGCTTCCAGCTGCTGGAGAGTTTTGGGTCTCCTTTGACGGACTTTTCGTTTAATTATGTGCCAAATGTTCTCAATCGGTGAAAGATCAGGACTGCAGGCAGGCCAGTTCAGCACACGGACTCTTCTACTATGAAGCCATGCTGTTGTAATAGCCGCAGTATGTGGTTTTGCATTGTCCTGCTGAAATACACAAGGCCTTCCCTGCAATAGATGTCATCTGGAGGGGAGCATATGTTGCTCTAAAACCTTTATATACCTTTCAGCATTCATGGTGCTTTTTAAAACATACAAGTGTCCCACACCATATGCACTAATACATCCCCATACCATCAGAGATGCTGGCTTTTGAACTGAACGCTGATAACAGGAGGGGTGGTCTTTCTCCTCTTTAGCCCGGAGGACACGACGCCCATGATTTCCAACAAGAATGTCAAATTTGGACTCATCTGACCACAGGACACTTTGCCACTTTGCTACAGTCAATTTTAAGTAAGCCTTGGCCCACAGAACACGGTGGTGCTTCTGGATCATGCTCAACAATGGCTTCCTTTTGCATGATAGATGGCATCTGTGGCACGGCAGACTGTGTTTACAGACAGTGGTTTCTTGAAGTATTTCTGGGCCCATTTAGTAATGTGAATGACATAATCATGCCGGTGAGTGATTTTTCCAGTTTCTCTGAATCTTTTGATGATGTTATGCACTGTCGATGATGAGACCTTCAAAGCCTTTGCAATTTGACGTTGAGGAACATTGTTTTTAAAGTATTCCACAATTTTTTAATGCAAACCTTCACAGGTTGGAGAGCCTCTGGCCATCTTTACTTCTGAGAGACTCAGCCTCTCTAAGACATCCCTTTTATAGCCAATCATGTTACACACCTGATGCCAGTTAACTTAATTACTTGCTAAATGTTCTTTCAGCTGATTCTCTTATCAATTGCTTTTTCAGCCCCTTTTTGCCGGTGTCCCAACTTTTTTTGAGACCTGTTGCAGCCAGAAAATTTGAAATAAGCTCATTTTGTGGATAAAAATGTAAAATGTCTCAGTTTCAACATTTTAAATGTTACCTATGTTCTAATGTAAATAACATATTGGCTCATGTGATCTGAAAGTCATTACATTTTCACAATTTACACTTCGTCCCAACTATTTCAGAATTGGGGTTGTAATACATTACAGGGAAACACTGGTATTTTTACCTAGAACAGCATTCACTACCAAGAACTGTAGAAGGTCTTATTTCATTAGTTGTATCAGCTGAGATTCAACAAGCCACCATTCGCCCATTCAAACTTCTTCATTCATCGCAGCACAAGTTTTTCCCCCTCTCTCTCACACAAAAGTGACTTTATTCTCCTTTTCATTCCCTCCTTTCAGAAGAAAACAGAACTGCCCTCCTGGTTTACCTCACAAAGCAGCAGAGGGACACAAAGACACCCCTTCTGTCTCCGGTGCGGTACATTTACACAGGTAACATTAGAGTGCTCAGAGGTCACGGTGCATTGAGAGAGGAGGTGTTGGGTTCAGTCAGTACCTGTATATACAGAGACCTGGAATGGGGGAGGGAAGACACTTACCTCTCAGCCTGACACCAAATGACCTCAGGCCTTTTTCAACTACAAATGTACATACAGACATGTACAGAACTGTGCAAAAGTCTTAGGCACATTTAAAGCAATTTCTTAGGGCAAATATGCTTGCAAAAATGATGAAATTAAAAGTTTCTAATAACTGAGAAATGTACTAGACAGAGATGTAAACTGTTAAAAACTAAATGAAATAAATATTTGGTGTGACTACCCTTTGCCAAAAAATTTGGGACACCGCCCTGTCGCCTATAGTTTTATAAGATGATTGGTGTTTTGCTTGTTCCAAGCAGAGTGGAAGACTTGCCACCATTCCTCTACAGACAGACTGTCTCACTTGTGTCTCTTCCTCCAAGAAATTACAAACAGCCATGATGATGTTGACATCAAGGCTCTGTCAAGACTACGTCAGTATCAACAGTTTTTAATGAAATGCAAACATTTATTAATGAAACTTTTCTTTAAATAAGCATTTGGAATTTCAAATTTACTTCGTATCTTCAGGAACTCAAATATGAAATCAAAAAGTAAACATCAAATACAGATTTAAATTTTAAAAAGTGCCGGGTGCCTTAAACTTTTGCACAGTACTGTATGTGTACCCGCACATGCACATTGTGAGCATACATTAGAGTTAGAGAGGTAATTCATGTATGACTTTTCATACAATAACTCACAGCTCCCCTCACTTCTGAATACCCTCTTTCTGTCATACACCAAATAATTTATGTGGCATGAGGCAATACTGGATGTGTGTGCACATGCATGTCATTCAAAGCACTCAGAAAGTGCTTTAAAGCAACCAATCAGAGTTCCCCCTAGTTCACAATGTGGCTTGAATGATGGAATAGCACTCTAGTCATCACCGGTGAATTAGTCATCTTGCCAACAAAACCAGCCTGATCCACAAACACAGCTAAGGAGCCGCAACAAATGCACCGTGAGAAACGCCACCACTGGCCTACTGATGGATGCAGACATGGTACGTGTTCGTGTTTCCTTTCAGAACAGAGATAAGCTCCTCTCTAAAAGGCTATGGTCCTTCCTCAAGGTTTACTTCCCTGTTTTCCTCCTTTCATAGTTTCCCTCCTCTCACTGTGAAAGCAACGGTTTCACAAGAATATGAAGTTACTGGAACAACGAGGCATTTCCCCACGCAGAATCATTAACACCCACACTTGCACACACAAACACAATGTCTCACTCCCAAACATACAGACATGCATGCACACACGTACACAGAGACTGCTAAAAAGCCTGAACTGCACAGAAAGCTTTTGAGCACAGTTCTGCTCACACGACCATAACCTAAGCATTTTATCAAAGTATTAAAAGCTGCTCTGAATCTTATATCATAATGTGTGTATTAGGCACCATTCTACGTGAGATGTGAACTTAAATTACAATCCAGGATTGTATAACAGTTTCAGAGATTAGTAGAAAAAAAAGTGAAAAAAAGACTACTGAGGCAGTAAGATCAATACAAGCGGTAAAAGACAGCACGAAATTTGAGACTTGATGTGAATTTCAAAAGGTCTGAGGCAATCACAAGTAATGTACTCATTGAGTGACTTGTATTTAGAGTTGATTTCAAGCCTGTTTACCAGTTTAAGCCCCGAACTTCCTTCTCTCTGAACTTCAGGATGGCAGTCTCGACTGTCTAGACAAGTTGATGCTTGTCGTGTTGTGCAAGAGTAGAAAAGCCAATTTTAAAACTTTCCTTTCTTCCTTCTTCAAATGACATTATGGGCTTATGGATCACAAGAATTACAGGAAAAAATCTGTCTGCTGAACAAAAACTAAAGTACTTTACTTGATAAATCGAGGGTTTGGAGCGCAATGGTGATATGTCCAACTTTTGTGACTTGTCACAGCTTTCTATCAGCTAATTCTTGAAGCACAGTAACAATGTGTCCACCTGCCTTAGTTTTAAGAAGAATTCTCATTTTCATTTTGTGGTTTGTCCAACAAAATCTGTTTAAATGAATTAAACATTGATATTTTGATGAATAAACATAAATTGTATGACAGAATCATCTGCCTTCCATTGCAAACAAACTTAACTTCAACCTATCACCATTGCATTATGTGACATCAAGTGCTAGAATTGTAGGAGCACAGAGGTGACATGTCCATTTTTGGCAATGTTGGCCATGATGTCGCAGTACCACACCAATGAAAATGTAAGTGTTCAATATACTTCTGAACCATGCAGCATAAGAGCGACTGATATAAAAATGATATAAGATACCTGATTTAACCTCGAAAATGGACACACAACCACTGTGCTCTGACCCCTCGAAATGTAATATTTTGCTGCAGTGAATTCAGAGCAAAAATAAGCAGATCCGTGGCAGTGAAATTTTAAGGTGTAAGATGTGCGATTGTAAAGCACACCCTTAGAACGTGCTTCAACCACTCACAACTTAGTATTCTAAAGAGTGTGGTTTACGTGATTATAATGTTCTCAACTGATTATTCCAATTCTCCCATAACAATCTTTACTGATAACTGAAAGAACACAGACTCAGAATTTTAAAAGAATTATTACATGACGTAAGGATTCGCTCTCCCCTGATTGGTCGAAGTGAACTTCTTCGCCAGTCACTGTAAACAGTGATATTCACTGCTCGAAAGTGCGCGAGAAGTGAATACAACAATCCGACGACCTCGTGCTAAAAATAGATAGGGCTTCCTCACAGGAGCTCCTGACAGTGTCCGTATTGTGTCGCTTCGTCCCCGTGAGAAGCTTTATGATAGAGTTGTCGCCCTTCTCTTATTTTATATTTTCAAGTAGGGTCATATAATAAAACAGTTTTTCACTTCAGTTATCGGTAAATCCAATGATTTGTCCACCTTGGACAAGTGCTTTACCTTGGCTGTGCCTCAGAATATCACTTGTCCAAGGTGGATAAATCATTGGATTCACCTCAACTGAAGTCAATAACTATCTCCGCCAAGGAGGTTATGTTTTAGCCGGCATTGGTTTGACTGTCTGTTTGTGTACAAGATAAATCAAAAAGTAATGAACGGATACATTTGAAATTTGGCAGGTGGGTTGCTATTACATTAGGGATGGACCCTATCGATTTTGACTGCGATCGGTCAAACAATATGGCCACCTGGGCAGCCATCTTGAAATCCTATGTTGCAGATACCTTAAATTTCCTATGAAACAGGTTCACTCAGCAAGATTTTCGACTGTGCTGCCTTGGCGGAGGTTTGCTGTCTTGGAGTGCCTCTAGTTCAGGGGTCTCCAACTCTTTTCCTGGAGAGCTACCATCCTGAAGGTTATCACTCCAACCAAAGCAAACCACACCTGCTCTCCCAGTTACAGATCTTGACGAGCTGCTAATGAGCTGAATCAGGTGTGTTGAATTAGGGTTGGAGCAGAAACCTACAGGATGGTAGCTCTCGAGGAACAGGGTTGGAGATCCCTGCTCTAGGGGACGGCCAAGAACTTGTTAACATCAGGGGTAAAATTTTAAAATGGCCCAATTTATCCCAAACTTATATTTTTAGATAGCCTTATATTTCTAGTTTTATGTTCAAATGGATTTTTAAGAAAAGAGATTGTTGAGATAAAGTTATGGGGGTTTAAGTAAGGAGCTCTTTTTGAAGAGCGCCAGTTTTTTGTCTCTGATTTTTGTTGCCATATAATAATGCTCTGAACTGGGTTATAAATTAAAACAATTTTCTTTACAAATATTTTTTATCAAGTTAAAACATTGTTTTAAACATATGACATTTGAAATTAGGTTTAAAATAAATATTTTAGTGCTTTTGAGTGACTTGAATATAGACAATTTAAGAAAAACTGCGGTCCATCCAAGACGCTGGAAAACATGTTTTTTTAAGATTTGAAATACTTAAAATCCAGATAAAATCTTCAAACTTTCTCAAAGCAAGCATAAATAAACATTTTTTTTGGCAGTTTAACAATTTTTGTGTTTTGGACCCATTATCATGGAAATATATTTCAGTGAAATGTGTGCATCTGAGATGCAAAGTAGCAGTCAGCTGGAAGTACAATTAAGATTCAGTGTCTTCAATAGCCTATGAAAGTTAAATCCGTGTTTAAATTTAACATACATTCTTGTATAATTGCAATTTTATTAACTGCATTTGCAGGATTCATGTGTCATGTTCTATTTTACTAAATATCAACAATTAAATTTGATTATCAAAGAATCTGATGATAATAATTGCACTTTTGTCCCTGGAATCCCTTGATGTTTTTACACCTGGGTAAATGGGTGTGAATAAGAACAAGGTGTTACCTACAAAATGCAACAATCCCCTCAATCAAAGGTAAATGTAGGTAACACCCATCCTGATCTGCTCAACTGACTAACAGGTGATGAGCATACTTTAACGACTGATTTCTCACCTAGATGAGTGATTAGCTCAACATCAGAGGGCCTATCTCTAGCACCCCAGATGTTAGCATTTTCACAGTCAGTATTAGTTCAGTATAAAAGACATCTCCTTGTCACTCAAATCATTATAAGTCAAGTGACACTTCATATAACAACATAATCTTTTTCCAATGCCTTTATCTTCATCTGAGAGAAACCGTCTCTACAGAGAGAGGTTGAAGGCCAAGATTGGAGATGATGCCTACAAGGAGCAAGATGCTAAGAGGAAGCGTGATGCCAGGAAGAAGAATCCTGATGCAGTCAGAGCTTCAGAAAGGCAGACTAAACGGAAGTACAGAGCCAAACAGAAACTGCCTTCTACTCCAGAGTGTCTTGAACCATACAGTGGTTTCAAGTTTCAGCCATGCTAAATGTCGGGTAGAGAGAAATCTTCCAGCATCACCTAGAAAGCGTACCAAAATCCTCCTCTCCTTGGCTGCTGAGCTCAATGTCAGCCTACAGAACAACAAGACAAGAACGCCACTCTGTTTCACCAGGACGAGACACAGAGTGGTCACTGGTCCCACACCCAAGCTGCATTATTCACTGCTGTTGCCTGGACCAAGGATGGCACCCACTCCTTTGTTATCATCTCAGATTACTTGAGCCCTGATAAATATGCTGCAGCCATATTTATAGAGACTGTGACACTTTACAGCTAAAGCTTCCCTTTCTTATAAGGGAGCTGGACATCTTTTCTGATGGTGATGCAATGCATTTCAAACAGAAATGCATGTTTGCCTTCACTACCAGCCTGCTTGAATCAATGAACATTCGTGTGAACTGGCACTTTTTTGGCACATCTCACAGCAAAGGTGCTGTAGATGGCGTTGGCAGCACAGTGAAGAGGACAGTCTACAGTGCCATCAAGTCTCGTACAGCCCATATTGAGAATGTCAAGGCCTATGCTGAGTGTGCTGCCAAGGTTAACTCAACCATCAACATCAGATATGTATCTACTGAGGAGGTAAACCAGAAGTCACCTGCCCTCCACAACCTGTGGGATTCAGCTGTTCCAGTACCCGCCACCCAGAAGGTTCACTGTGTCAGAACTGTTGCTCCCAGCAGAATCTCCACATCTCCCTACTCCCAGAAGGATGGTGTTGAGTTTGATGTCCTCCCCCAGGCTTCTGCATCCACTTCCACCATTTCAGCTTCTAAATGGTATGCCTGCTGCAGACCAAACAGCTACAAGTGGTCTACTGGACAAGCTCAAGAACCAGCTGATGCCGATGCCTGGAGGTTCAACTTCTTGAGGCAAGCCGGACGTTCTAACCGCTTCCATGTGGCTGATGACCAGGATACCACCTCTGCAGACTGCATCCTTTGTGAGATTGAGCCACCAGCACCAACCTTTTCTACCAGAACATCCATCCTTAAGCCTGATGCTAAGGACTGGAAAGTGATCCCAGGCCTTTTCAGAGCGCGCCGCTGAATATCTGACTTTATCTGAGCAATTCAGACTTAAAACCATGTGCAAATATGGTACAAAATGCAATAAACCTTACTTTGTACATACCCAAGATGTATATATGTAAAATATTATGTAATATAATTGTATTATATAGAAATAAATCTTAGAAAACTAAATCAATCTTGTCTTGTGCATCTGAGACTATTTTAGCTCAGTCCATCCGAGACACTGACATTTTCTAAAACTCTTGCAATCAAGGCATCAAAAATCCTGTTTTTGCATAAACCTCATATTGGACATTTAAATAAACACCCTAATGATAATAATGCCCAAGTTTTATTTTATAATTATTTTGGGAACAGCGCTTTCAAGAACTTTGAAAAACATAAAATTTAGACGCTAATTTTCTGTCCATCCGGGAAAGTGCACTGAAAAGGTGATCTTAAAAACTATCAAATCATTTATGTTCAAATTTTAATATGTTAAAGTGGGTAATTAGACCTTTCTTTTGACATATTACAAAAGTTTATAGACCCACTGGTTGAAAAAATACACCCTCTTAAACAGTAAGTGGTCCATCCGAGACACATTTGGCCGTCCCCTCATGTATGCTACTCCGGGGGGAAAAAAAAAAAAATCACAGAACAATTACCCACAGGCTGCTGTCTCCACGGTCAATATGGGGGGGCACCAATAAGCATGCACTCGCCTCAGAAGCGTATCTTTTCCCACCACAGTCCACAAGCCAACCTCACAGGCCAAATTCTGCCACCAGACCAACGGAGCCTGATTAACAGTCAGGGGTTACTGTTGAGCAATACAATGTGGTCGCAGTTAACCGATCCCCCCCTAAACCTGAGGCAGTACTACTGCCAATTATGCTCTGAGCTTCAATCCAGAGGGGCTCAGCGTTGGATGAAAACAGTTCTTTTCCAGGATAACACACAGAAACCATCTCATAGGTCAATGCCTCAGTTTACAAGAGCAATTCTGCATTCTTTAGCGACAGTTAAGCATCTGGATCAGCTTTCTAGATGATAACAATCGCTCAGCCTTACGACAATGTGACTAAAACTCTTCCTTGTCACAAGGTGCCTTAATCCCTGCGGATGCTCTTCAGCAGCACAATTGTGGGTTTTAGGTTCGTGCCTCCAGTGGAAGGCATTCGTACCAGCCCGTAGTGTTTAAATGACTGCAGCATAAAATGCCTACTGATTTGGAGCAAAGGTTACCAAGTTACAGGCTGTAGTTCGTATAAGCACGAGATAGTAACACCTGTACGCAGGCCTATATTCCAAAATTGCAAACCCACCAGTTTCCCCACCCAGAGTTAGCATTAGGGTCTTGCATTATCTGCCTGGAGGCCAGGATGCAGGGACACTGCCATTGCCGACTGCTGCTGGGGGACTGAAGGGTTAGGGGACAGCAAGTGCATGCTAATGTTTGGCAGTGACCTGCTGTTGATACTTTTTCTCACGGACAGTGGGGCTAGATGTGTTATTTTTGGGTGTTGTACTCAGAAGTTGGGAGTGCCCAGAAATATCAGCTAAGTGCCATCCCAAGTGCGTCATAGGCGTCACTAATTACATCAGGGTCACAGAATTAATCCATCTCATTACGTTTGGAATGCTGCATTCAGAGGATACCAAATGTAGAGAGCGATGAAATATCTGTGTGCAGATTTAGGGCAGGTTTCATGAACACAGATCAGGTTTTTACCTCAGAGTTTTGTATGGGAAATCGCCCCTAGAAATCCAGTCCAGGACAAGGCTTAAACTGTGCCTGAAACACAGACTCCTTCATGACAATATGTCAACAGCAGTGCAGTAGTGATCATTTGCTTGGAGTGTGCGATATTTGGGGTAATAAAATGGCATTCATCTGTCAATATAACACCCCAGGCAGAGATTGTGCTTAGACGGTTTCATGGTTAGAAATGGTTTCATTTGGGCAACATCTGCAATGTATCGTGCCTTCAGTCATAGGCCTTGCACCAGACAGTGTCATTTCAAGAACATGGTTTGTTTCCTTTGTGATTAAACCAGAAAAGCACAAATGTTGATGCAGACAAGTGGAAAAGAGGCTGGAACAATGTTGAGAAAGGCATCATATGTCATGTGGCTACCTTAGTCACCCAAATTCAACAAGGTGAAAATGAAGGCTCGATGCATGAATTGACATTTCAGAGAAGTGCCACACATGCTCCAATCAAAGGATTCATTGCTCTTACCTGCTGGCATGCTTTGGACACAAAACGTTCACGTTGAAAGGGCACAGAAATGCTCATAGGCAAATAAATAAATCACCGTATGGATGTTTTGATCACATTCTCTTTACTTCATTTTTGACAACATCGCGAAGCCCACTTGATACCCAGATAGTCAGTGAAGTAATACATACAATAGAACTGGTTCGGTTTTGTCTGAAAAGAATAAATCTCATCATTCCAGTTTGCACGTCAGGATAGCCAACAATAGGGCGTTTTCCAATAAACATATTAAAAACAGGTTTTGATGTAGCCTACTGCTAACGTGTTTCGACGTGTTGCCGCTCGTAACAGGGAGCAGGTGGCCACCCAATTATTTTTCAATAAACACCGGACGACCTTGCAAGCCAACTACGGATACACAATACGTTTAAGTGAGAGGAAACAGACGCTGTGGGACAAATGCTCAAGACAATGCAACTGACATAAACGCCGACAACGTTGAAAAATAATTAAGCGCTCGTAGCGAAACGCTTTGTATGAAGCAATACAGGCGATGGAATGTAGCCTAAGCACTGCAAAACCCCTTGGGACGTGGTGGTACCCAAGCCAATTCAAGTGCAATGAGTTTATTTTGTTAAGCTTTTCATAATCGAATGATTCTTGTTTGTAAACTGCACCCTTGCTCACGTAATTCCCGCCACCTTAGAAAAGACTAATTGTCAATCGAGTCCGAGTCTTCTTTTAAAGTAAGAATGTAAAGCCGCTTTAACACTGGACGCGAAACGAATTTTTCGCACGACAGATTACATTCAAAGTCAATGCAATGACGCGTTGCATTGACTTTGAATGTAATCTGTCGTGTGAAAAATTCGTTTCGCGTCCGGTGTGAAAGCAGCTTTAAACGTTACATCAACTCTTACCCAGTTCACGTGGCCCTTATTGGACCTACTGCATTATATTTAACTATTTTAACGTTCTATAATAATAATAATAATAATAATAATAAGTAGTAGTAGTAGTAGTAGTAGTAGTAGTAGAAGAAATGAAAAAAGAAATAATATCAATGCTGTGACATTATTCTTCAAAACAAATTTCACGGTTTATACTTAACCTGCGCAAAATCAACTTTAGCATTAGCGTTTTCTCACTCACCAGAAGCCACGAGCCCCGCCAGGAGGGCGAAAAGCTGAAGCTGAGGTCGGGACATGAGGTGATGAGGTGCCCGGAGACGTTTGCTCCGGCCTTTGCCAAATATTTAGAAATTAATATAATAATCCGTCGCGATAACCAAGGAAGCAACCGAGTAAGTAATCAACAGTGCACTGAGTGCAGCTCTGGTTTGCGCATTCCGCTCTCGGTGCGTCTGAGGTGGATTCCAGCCCCTCGGCAGTCAAATTCGGGAGGAGTTAAACAATTGCACCTTTCCTTATCATTTCGCATTGTAAATGCTAAACTTCTTGTCCGACCCGAAAACTTGCATAACTTGTCTTCTGTCAGTCTGTGTCATGCCATTGGAAAATTAGCGGCGGGATCTGACGTGTCCTGAGATCTTGAAGAGGTGTGTTTCTTCATGCCAGCTGCAGCGCACGGATTCCAGGAAAGTTTTCGTTCACACTGCTTCAATCCTAGAAATATATAAGGCCGAGAATATTTCTTAATTCGTTCCATGTTTTGAGGGGTTATCCACTTTCTTGAGTTTCGTGTTATACCAGACAAAGCTTCTCATGGACTGAAGAATGCTTATATTTCTCGTCTCTTATTCATAGACTAGTGCTAATTGCGTAATGTAATGTTTTAAAAAAATAGGCAAAAATATCATGGAGAAATTTAAAAAAAAAAAAAAAAAAAAACAAAACTGTTCATTTGTCTTAATTAGTCGGATTTTTCTTTTTTTTTTTTAACCCCTAACTTCAGAATATGGGAGAAATGCAATGCCTGCCATGGGAAATGACAGCCCCATGAACATACTGAGTTTATAATGCTGCAATACAAGTAATTGCACAAAGCCTAATATATTTACCGATCCAAGTCATACAGAAGTTAATTATCCTATACGTTGCTGCACACAAGCTTAAATTTCTTAATTTTTCCCACAATATAAACACAAAACAGGTGTGAGTCATCGTCAATTGCTTTGCCTTCTAACTCCACAATATCAAATAAATGGTTCAATTTAGTGATCATGCATCAATAATTAAACTAATCAAGAGCCTACTGATATTTAGAGAGATACTGGTACGTCTGTTTAAATTTCTCTTATTATTCTGCTGTTTCCCATGTAGCATGATGTGAATATGAAACTTGAATTGTTCATGGAACGCATACCTATTTTTGACAGTATTGCTTAAAGGGGTAATGAAGAAAAATTGACGACTCATTAAAATTCCAGGGTTGCATTTGTAGTTGAAATGAAAACCTGCATCCACAGTGGTCCCCCCAGGACCGAGTTTGAAAACCACTGCCTCACATGAGGAACATCTCGTGAAACCGCGGATATTAGGCTAAATCAAGGTTCTCAAACTGGTCCGGAAAAAAAACGGCTAAGGGGCTGCAGGTTTTCACTACAAATGAGCAGGAGTACACCTGATACAACAAATCACCTGTGCGGGCTGATATCAGTTGATTGAAGTAGTTGTATCAGGTGTGCTTCTGCTTAGTTGGAATGAAAACCAGCAGCCCTTTGGCCCTTGTAAAGATCAGTTTGAGACCCCCTGGGCGAAATAATATTGCGATGACAACGCTGGTGCCATCTGATGGTCTTACCATGACCTGTTTGCATTTGCCATTCAAATGGGACCACTGAGGTAAGTAGGTCGATAAAGTCACAATTGCAAACATTTAAAAAAAAAAATTGGCAAATGCAAAAAGGCCATGAAAGGCCTATAATATACTGCTCACAAAAAGTAGGGGATATTCAAATTCAACTAACCGTGGAAAGCACCTGAATTTAGATGTTCGTGAGATTTCTGTGTAAGTTTGTGGTTAGCCATTGGCACATTTAAATACATATCCCATAAACTACTAGGTTTCAAAATTTGCATAAACAGGGTGCCCAAACGCACCTGGGAGTGCATGTAAAAACTGACATTATGCCTTCAGGGTGCAAATGCTGTTATGCACATGCTTCTTGTGCACATATGGGTATAAAAGCATGCCTAGAACCACACTCATCCATCATTTCACCACTTTTGATGATGAGAAGACTCCGAGAAGAAGACAGATTGTGGGCCATAGGGATACTCCAGGCCAGAAGAACCCAGGCTTACACAGCCAGACAACTGCATGTCTCGCAGTCCGTCATGAGCTGATTGTGGGTACGCTATGTTGCCACAGGTAGAGTCCATGACAGACCTTGAAGAGGGTGTCAAAGATGCACAACCAGGCGAGATGACTACCAGGTCACCAACAGAGCCCTGTGTGACAGGTGACTGCATGTGACACAGCTGCAACAAGGGCATCTACAGGCTACAGGAAACCTCATCTCAACACAGACCATACGAAACCGTCTGCACGCTGCCAACTTGTGAGCCAGGTAGCCATACATCCTGTTACCCCTCTCAGATCATCATCGGTAGACAAGGAGACAGCGGTGTCGACGATGGAGCAATGCCCAATGGTCATGTGTAATGTTCAGCAATGAGTCACGTTTCACAACGGTCGTCATCGTGTTTGGTGTCGCCCAGGTGAACATCGTCAGCTAGCCGATCTGATTCGTTAGGATTGGTATGGGAGACTGACCTCCACAGGACTGCCCTCAACATCTGCCATGGGAGAGTCACAGGGGTCTACTACCGTGACAACATCATCACTCAACATGTGCTTCCGTCTGCATGCCGTCATGGAGCTGGATTCATTAGCCAAGATGATAATGCCAGAGGTCATGGTGCGCTTGTCGTCCTTGACCATCTCCAAAGGCACCAAATCCAAACCTTGCCCTAACCTGCGATGTCCCCTGAGCTCTCCCCCATAAAACACACATGAGATATGCTGGGACGATAAGTACACTGGCAGCACCCACCCTGTCAGGACTTCTTACAGCTGGGTGCGGCACTCCAGGAGGATTCGCAGAGAATTCCACAAGCTGACATTGGTCGTTTCATTAGGAGCATGCGGCGTCAGTGTGATGCTTGTTTGGACGCTTATGGCAGACCAACTCATTACTGATCATTGTGACTTTTGGGGTACCACCCCATGTCACATTTTGTACCTCCAGAAAAAAATTCTCAATGACTTAAGTCATGATAACGTGTCATGAACTTCATCTTGAATAGCTTGCCAATTAAATAGCATAGTTTCGAAATTCGAAATAAATATATTGTCAGAGTTATTTGTCTTTTCATTATACCCCACTTTTTGTGAGCAGTATATATTATATTTACAGAATCCATATGTATCTCCTTGAATTAATAAATTTACCATAGGCTTACATGTATGGTACAACCCCATTTCCAAAAAAAGTAGCCATGTTTATAAAATGTAAATAAAACATAATGCAATGATTACAAATAATTTGAATTCTATATTTAATTGAAAACCATAAAAAACGACATATCAGATAGTGAAACCAAGATTCATTTATTTATTTTTTACATATCTCCTCTTGAATTTGATGCCATCAACATGTAACATGTTTCAAAAACTTGGAATGGAGCAACAGAAGACAAAATTGTGTGATGCTGAAAAAGACACTGGTTGGAGCATCTAATAACAAATTAGGTTTATTGGCAACAGGTCAGTAAGATGAATGGGAATAAAAAGAGCATTTCAGAGAGGCAGAGTTTTTCAGAAGATGGCGAGGGCTTCATCACTTTCAAAGACCGTGTATAACAATTTGTGTATGACGTTTCAAAGTCTAAAATGGCAAATAATTTGGGGATTTCATCAATGGTACATAATCTTATAAAAGATTCAGAGAATCCAGAGAAATATCTGTATGCAAGGGACAAGGGCGAAAACCAATATTGAATGGCCATGATCCTCAGGCCCTCGGGCAGCGCTTCATTAACCCATTAAGACATGGGGCGCCCTCTGTAGAACCATTATAAAACCTAAGGCATTCTGATAAACCAGACAGGGTCTTCAACGTTCATTAAAACCTTTACTTTTGAGTCTCTGTGGCCCATAGAAACAAGAAATACAAATCATTTGAGAGCTTAAAGTGCTGGCTTTTATTGGAAATAATTTCCTTCACATGAATGCTCATGAGCAAATTTTTTCAAAAACAAACAAATAATTGAAGAAAAATTTTAAAGTGATTTGTTCACAACTGGCAGTTCACAAAAAAGCAGCACTGTAATTAGAGGTCTTTGTCACTCCCCTCTATCAGGTTGTCAGCCATTGTCACTCTGTGAAGCGCAACTTTTTCTGTGGTCCACACAGGGGCTAAAAAATTTAAAAACACAAACCCCTATATTTCACCTCCCCCACTTGTATTTTACTGAATCATGATGCACTTCATCGGTCATTTTCTTGAAAATGATGGCATCATCTAAAATGCACTCACGTTGCATCTGGTCTTCAGGGGAAAAGCATGGAGAAGGCTCTGGAGAAATACAACCAGAAATCCCTTGCTGCTGGAGCAATTCACCCCTCTTTGACTCCTGCTGGTGCCGGGTTCTTCTCCAGCAAGGATGGGAGTCTCCACCCGTATATTGACTACAATGGACTCAATGATATCAGAGAACCTTTACTCCCTGACGTTGATGTCTACTGCGTTCAAGTTACTCCAGGAGGATACCATTTTCATCAAGCTGGATCTATGTATTGCTTATCATAAGGCGCAGATTCGAGAAGGAGACAAGTGGAAGACTGCCTTTAACACTCCTGCTACAAGTACCTGGTGATGCCGTTTGGTCTGTCTAACTCTCCTGGAGTCTTCCAAAACTTACTGAATAACATGCTGCATGACATCTTGGATAGATTTGTACAACCCCAATTCTGAAATAGTTGGGACGAAGTGTAAATTGTGAATAAAATCAAAATGCAATGACTTTCATTTCAGACATGAGCCAATAAGTTATTTACAATACAACATAGATAACATTTCAAATGATGAAACTGAGACATTTTACATTTTCATCCATAAAATGAGCTCATTTCAAATTTTCTGGCTGCAACAGGTCTCAAAAAAGTTGGGGCACAGGCAAAAAAGGGCTGAAAAAGCAATTAATATATGAGAATCAGCTGAAAGAACATTTTGCAGTGATTAACTGGCATCAGGTGTGTAACATGTTTGGCAATAAAAGGGATGTCTTAGAGAGGCTTAGTCTCTCAGAAGGCTCTCCAACCTGTGAAGGCTTGCGTACAAAAAAATGTGGAATACTTTAAACACAATGTTCCTCAATGTCAAATAGCGAAGTCTTTGAAGGTCTCATCATCGACAGTGCATAACATCATCAAAAGATTCAGAGAAACTGGGAAAATCTCTGTGCATAAGGGAGGAGGCCAAAGACCTTTACTGGATGCCCGTGATCTTCAGGCCCTCAGACGCCACTGCATCACTCAACAGCATGATTCTGTCATTGACATTACTAAATGGGCCCAGGAATACTTCAAGAAACCACTGTCTGTAAACACAGTCTGCCGTGCCATCCACAGACGCCACCTAAAACTCTATGATGCAAAAAGGAAGCCATTGTTGAGCATGATCCAGAAGCGCCGCTGTGTTCTGTGGGCCAAGGCTCATTTAAAATTGACTGTAGCAAAGTGGCAAAGTGTCCTGTGGTCAGACGAGTCCAAATTTGACATTCTTGTTGGAAATCATGGGCGTCATGTCCTCCGGGCTAAAGAGGAGAAAGACCACCCCTCCTGTTATCAGCATTCAGTTCAAAAGCCAGCATCTCTGATGGTATGGGGATGCATTAGTGCATATGGTGTGGGACGCTTGCATGTTCTAAAAATGCTGAAAGGTTTATAAAAGGTTTTAGAGCAACATATGCTCCCCTCCAGATGACATCTACTCCAAGGAAGGCCTTGTGTATTTCAGCAGGACAATGCAAAACCACATACTACAGCTATTACAACAGCATGACTTCGTAGTAGAAGAGTCCGTGTGCTGAACTGGCATGCCTGCAGTCCTGATCTTTCACCGATTAGAACATTTGGTGCATAATTTAAAAAGTCCATCAAATGAGACCCAAAACTCTCCAGCAGCTGGAAGCCTGTATTAAACAAGAGTGAGATCAAATTCCAATGGCCAAACTCAAGAAACTTGTCTCCTCAATGCCCAGACGCCTCCACTCTGTGTTAAACAGAAGAGGGGATGCTACACCATGGTAAACAAGCCCCTGTCCCACCTTTTTTGAGACCTGTAGCAGCCATCAAATTTAAAATTAGCTCATTTTGTGGATAAAATTGTAAAATTTCTCAGTTTCAACATTTGCTATGTTATCTCACTTCTGTTGTGAATAAAATACTGGCTGGTGTGATTTGAAAGTCATTGCGTTTTGATTTTATTCACAATTTACACCTTGTCCCAACTATTTCGGAATTGGGGTTGTATATGTCAACTTGAGCGTCATCTTAACATTCTCAATCGACTCTAATCGCTATACTCAGCATGTTCATCAGGTCCAACAACGTTTACTTGAACTGTTTTCTACGTTGTATTTCAAGGTCGAAAAGTGAGTACCACCAAACATCCATGAGCTTCTTGGGATTCATCTTTTCTGACTGCAGCATTTCCCTTGACCAGAGCAAGGTTAAGGCTGTCACAGAAAGGTGCAGACCAGAAAGCTGTAAAGAGTTGTTGTAGATACTCTTGGGATTCACCAATTTTTCCTGCAGATTTATCCGCAATTCCAAATCCATTGTTGCTTCATTGACTGCAGTCACCTCCACCAAAATTCTCATCAGGACAAGAGGCAGAGGTTCCTTTCCATCAACTGAAGACCCAGTGCACCAGCGCTCCTGTCCTGATTTGCCCAGATCCCAACCATCAGTTCATTATAGTGGGGTCTTTATTTATTTATGGAAGTTTATAAAACGGGTGCTTCCCATCCTTAAATGTGATTGGCTGAGCCGTGTTCCATGCCGGTATAAAATCAGTGTAACACACTGTATTCTGAGGCAGACCGCAGAACAAAATATCCCTGTGCACCTGGCCTAGCAGCAACCTCTGCGCTCAACTGACTCGTGCGGTTACGTTTGTTTGAAGACTTTTAGCTCGCTATTTTAGTGTTAGCGAAGTTTAGCCTTTTAACCCGCTAACCAGTTGGCTATCTACCTAGCTAGCTATAGCATTATACAGTTCAATGTCACTTTAGCTTGCTAGCTACGTTGCTAACTAGCTCGCTATTTCAGTATCAGCAATAAATTGTAGATTTTTTTCTTGTGTGTTTATTTTACCGGCTATGTGTAGGGTAACACATCCATTGTAGTGAACGCTAGCTAGTTGACAAGCTGGCTAGCAAATTAATGCACAATTCAACATATTTTTCTGGACACCGGCAAGTGTGGAGAACAAAAGTCAATCTTGTTCCCTACTCTCGCTGCTGGTTGTAATGATATGGCCGATCAGCACGAGTTGAGAACAAGGAAACTCGAAAACCGAAGAAACGAATGTAAAATTATTTAACGGGGCCTTCGGGAGACCGAAGGAGACATTCCAAATTGTCTGCTTTCATAGTATATCTACATTAACGAGCCCAAATAGCCTGATGTGACATGATAATGGCGCTAGATGAAAAAGCAATCTTAGCGTCTGTGTAGCTTGCCAACCATTCTGTCCACTTGATCTTGCTTGGTGGAAGAACGAATAGTTCTCAATTTTATTGTTGCATTATTACCAATAAATTGTTGATTTTTTTCTTGTGTGTTTATTTAATGGGCTATATGTAGGGTAACCGTTTTATAAAAGCAATAAGCCCCTTGAAGCAGTGGGTTACAGTGATTTTATAACGGCGGAGGGGCACTAAAGCACTCCGCTGCGCGTCGTGCCTTAGAACACCCATCCGCCGTTATAAAATCACTGTAACCCACTGCTTCTCGGGGCTTACTCCTTTATTAAACACTTGCTCTCAGCTTTCAGCTGTTTTTCAGCAAGTCCGTTAAAAATACAGGGTATTTACTAATAAATAAAACATAGTTATATGACATTGTATACGAAACACATACTTCAGAGTACAAAATATAATACACTTGAAATGGTAAATAAAAAGTAAAATTAAATAGGTGTCACAGAGAAACAAATAATCGAATGAAAACTAGAAAGGACACAGCATAACTCATGAAAAAATCAATATATGAACAAATAAAGTAAATATCAAACAATTAAAACGTATTGGGTATATATTCGAAATTTGACGTAAGAAAGCTTTAATGTTTTCTCAGATCGAACATTTCCAGGAAGATCATTAAATAGTTTGGCACATGTATATATTGTGCTGTTTTTCATGTAATTTGTCGAGGCGTCTGTAATGCTAAAACGCAAGTATTATTTCGTAAATGATAACTGTTTTCTTTAAAATTTACTGCATGGCAAAGAGATTCAGGTGCAATATGGTGTATTAATTTAAAGCACAGTATCAACAGATCCTTTTTCACTTTGATAGTTAAGCAATCAATATTTATATTTTCAAATATCTTTCTTCTACTGTATCTATCAACATTTAGAACGATTCATAATTCCCTGTTTTGAATGGTTTGTAATTTTTGTAAATGTGTAGAATCTGGATGTAACCATACTACACTACAATAATCAAGGTGTGATTGGATCATTGTATTATAAAGAATAATTGCAGTGTTTTTTAACCTGTTCAACATTAGACTGAAAAGGTAAGCACTGTTTTCTTGTTTCAGCTATTTGAGTAAAATATTCATGAAAACAATTGGCCATTGATTTTTTATTAGTTATTTCAACACCCTGAAAAATAAGCTTTTGTACACACATCACAGTCTTTCTATCCGGAATGAGAAATTTTAACAGTTTCCACATTTCACTTGAGTTTCCTTTTTTTTCAGTAATTGTATCAAGAATATATTGACGCTTAGCTTCTCTTATTAGTGAAGTGACAGCGTTTCCCAAGTTCTTATAATCTTTCCAATCACATGCAAGTTTTGATCTTTGCAATCCTTTTACATCTATCCCGTTTGCACATAGCATCCAAAATACACTTGGCCATCCAGGGAGATTTTTTCTGCCGTACCCTTTTTCCTTTTTTTATGGTGCGTAGCAGTCTAACACCGAGGTAAATTTTGAAGCCCATGTAGTATATGCAAGTTCAACATTATTTAAGGATACTACGTCATCCCACGATATCTCACTTAAATTTTCCCCAAATGCAGTCAAATCCATTTTCTTGACATTTCTGGAGGTAATATAACTGTGGTTCGTGCACTTTAAATATTTGGTATTTCCCCAAGATAAAGCAATCATATAATAGTTACTCAAAGTTACATGAAGAACATCACATTTTTCAACTTTTAATTTATTGGATGAAAAGGCACAATCGATTAAGTACACGTAGATTGAGTTACGCTGTTATGACTTGAAAATCACAACAAAGAAAACCAGCAATGACAACTTAAACAAATTTATTCTTCACTGATTAAAAAAAAAAACAACTTCTACAAATAATCCACTGTTTAATCTTATAGTAACACTCTAATGCCACTATGTAACTCTGTTACCAAAACAAAAACTCTGCCCCTGGTGACCAAAATCACAGCATTTATGTAGGCTAGCAACATTCTGGAAAGATCTACAGGATTCCTGGGTGATCCCGCCCCCTCCAGGCAAAAAGATGCCAGAAGCTTCTAGAAAGCACTAGTCTATTTCATTACAAAGAAGTGATATTGCATCAGATCATGTTTTGCTACAGACACACCACCAGAGGGTGCTTATGAACAAAATAAATAGCTGACCAGCAAGGCAGCAAAAACAGCATGTAACAAATCTCCATTTACAAATGATATACAATGCTGTACATAAAATACTCATACATAACAACGCGCGTTGGTTTTTCAACATGCTGATGCAAATTAAAATCTTGTGCCAGTTGTAATAGGCATTTTGTGCGACACAAGTGCTTTTCCTGCAGTAGATCACAGTTCAGATCTCCAAGTAATATATAATCTAACAAAGTGGCTTCGACACTGTAAAACATCTTCCAGTGACTGAAACACTTGAATGTTAGAATCAGGAGGTCTGTATCATGGTATGATAATAAGTGGTTTCTGATGAGGTAATTCAATTTGCACACTCATCAATTCAAGTACATCAGTTTGTAGATCTTTGCGTATCTTAAAGTTAAATGATTCTTGCGCATACATAATCACCCCACCGCCATTTCTTCATAATCAGCCAACGCCCTGACAATGGCGTCTACAACAACCTTTGACTGCAGGGCTTTGTGAATTCGAGACTGGAGTTCATCGGACAAACAGCGGTCACTGCCAAAGTCAATGGGTGCCGTGCATGACTGACCAGCCGAATTTGTGATGTCAGGGGCTATGTTCCCACCATCTTGCACGCCGAGGCCGCTCCCGTATCTGTTTTGGGGGTGACCGATTGGTTTCCCCGACGAACAGCGCTCACGTTTCTCCCTCGCCTTCACCATCGCGAGAATGGGGATGCTTTAGATACTGGTGTGAGATGCTATCCTCTCTCTGGAGTCCCCTGCTGATCACAAGATTCACCCACATGCTTACCTTTCACACTGCATAACCAGCACGGATAGGAATTACTCTGTGGGGGACTGGGAGATACTTGACATCAAGCTGCCACTCAAGGAGTGGAGCCACTGGCTGGAGAGTTGTCAAGTTCTGTTCCTGGTCTAGATTGATCACAGAAATATGGAACACCTCAAGTCTGCCAAGAGACACAACCCCCAAATTGTCTCCCTGCTTTATTGGTTCCTCCCCTATCTCCGAAGCCATGAAGTCGGTGGTAGTCCATCTGCACCTTCCACACACCCTGAGATGCATTCACCCGACTTTCCATCTGTCTCAAATCTACAGAACTTTCCATCTGTGTTCCGCAGCTCTCTGGCCCCGACCCAGGTGGCACTCCCTCCCACCCACCTCAAAAATGGAGCAGAGACTTTCACTGTCAGGTGCCTCCTAAACATGAGGCACCGATGCCCCAGACTTCAGTACCTTGTGGATGGGGAGGGGTATTGCTAGAAAAGTGCTGTTGGGTCCTGGCGTGGGACATCCTCAACTCGCAGCTAAAAAGATTTTAAAAGAATTAATCTGGGCTCAGGTCCTGGTCGACCACCTAACTGTGGCCGTAGGGGAGTTACTGTAAAGCTCTGAATTCTGTTTTTGTGTACTTTTATTTTCCCCTCAATCACACAATTGCCCTTCCCGTTCTGTTTCGTAATTAGCTGCATCTCGTTCCCTTGTATAGAACAATGCCCCTTGCCATGGTCCTGTCAACCTTTAAACCTGCACTCACTTCCTATTAGCTTCTGTTCATCTTTTACATACCCCTTAGTTTCTCACAGTCTTTGCGAGTTTGTTTTCCACTTTCCTGGTCTGCACTACAAGCCTTTTGTATTTCTGAGAGCACATCCTGGTTTCGATTTATTTTTCTGTCCATGGTTTTTCCAGTTTGCTCTGTCTTTTGCGTATTGCTGATATTCTGGTTACGAAATTTAGCTGAATTTACTTTCATGATTTGGATCTCCCTTTGTTTTGATGTACCTCTGGAACAGCTTCTGAGCTGTATACTGTTAACTGATTGTTATTTTGATTACCCTCTCTGTGCTGCAAGTCTCTCTATTGGCTTTGACCTGGATTGCTTGACCACAAACTTGGTTTTCAAAAAAGCCTGTGAACTGACCTGTTTTCTGCGCCTGAGCTCTGAGTTTTGGTCCATGTCAAAATATGTGCAGCATGCACACCATTTTATACACATTTCCTGCAGTTTAGCACAAAATATTTGGGATCATTGGAAACCAAGGGATCTCCTCAAGAAGTCAAAATAGACCCGAAGTTCAACAGGTTTGAATGCAGCAGCTGCATTGGATCAACCTGTATATGAGTTTGTAAGTTTTATGGGGTTAAGGGGGTGGGTTTGCATGCGTGAGTTAACTTTGGGATGCCCTTGTTTCCATCCACCAGCAAATGGATGGAGCTAACACTATGGCCACCGATAGATGCGTTGCATTGTCATCCTGCTTCTGGCAATGGAGAGTGAGATTGGGAATTCAGCATCGATGCAGAGTTGCTGTTAGAGGGTTCTATTGTCCGCTTCCACTCGGCATTGATGGGATTGTGAAAAACATGGTGATACCTCCTCGGGAAGGCACAAACAGAGGTGGAGTGAGTAGGGATAAGAGGGTGTAGTAAGTGATTTGGGCCTGAGCCTTGGACAAAATCTTGCTAAATGTGCTAGCTAGCTAGCTTGCTATACCTTTCTACAGAATTAGCATCACTGCAAACCATACATAGTGTTATGTTCAGAGAAAAGACCTAGCAACTTACGCATGTGCAATATTAACTTTATATCACTTCTCAATGGTTGCATTCCAGCTCCGTACAATCCCTGGAAGTAAATCAAGAGGTGACGACTTCTCTGAGAGAAGCTGTCAATCATGACTTTACACCCACTTTTTATTGTATCAAATAACTAAATAAAACAAAACTTATAAGAGAAAAAGAACAATTGAACATATATCAGCATGGTAATTACTTCTTAAAATGACAGACACTATCTTTGGAAAAAACTTACTTGACACGTATTTAAATATTTCAGAGAGGCCGATGTCTTGTCCACTAACATAGAGGGGGTGGGCGTATAACTCGTACTGCAGCCAGCCATTTGATGGTGATCAAGATGTTTTGGCCTCAATTTTGGGGAGCAGTTAGGTTATCCATCTTTATATACAGTCAATAGTCATGCCACTTGATAAAACACATCAGCGTGGGATACGCCTGTTTCCTCACTCTAAGCTCCTCCTGTGGGCTCCTCTTTCGTCACTCCTCCTCTCCACTAAGTGTATTTAAGCATTGGATGATCCTCCATGATAGCGGAGGGAGAACGATTTTCGGGTCATGGGGGTAGAGAGGTTGCTAAGAAGCATAAGTTAGCATAATGAAAGACACCCCCTGCTGTTGCTTTTTTTTGCCCTTGTAGTGCAGTACTGCCATGAACGCATCCATTGGCAGTGGCTGCCTATGAGAAGCAGACGACGTTTGTCCTGCTGGTCTGCTTCTGGTAAACGAGAGTGTGATCATAGCTTTGATGCAGACTCGCTGTTGGAGAGGTCTATGTATTCCATTCTCTCTTGGTTTGAGCAGACGTCAACATGGAGGATCTCCACTCGGCCAACCTTGGCCGATTCGTTCCTCATCAACCCTCGGATGTGTGACTGCGGAAGCCATTAGCCGGAACTTTTTTTCTCTGGATAAACATGGCAGCATCCAGTGGCAGCAGCTCTGGGTTCGATGTCAAATTGGTGAAAACATTGTGCTGCCTCTTGTGTCAAGACACGAAGAAGCATCGCTGCACATAGATTTTGATAAGGTCAGTTTTGCCTCCATTTTTAGGTGGCGATGTAGTGCGCGGATTTAGACAACTGCGTAAATAGGTCTTCTGGCAAAGAAAATGTCAGGCCTAGCAACATATCAACTTTCTGTCACACATCCGAGGCTTGATGAAGAGTAGCAGAATCTGGCGAGAAGTTCCGAGTGGGAGGATCTCATGAATGCGGAAACGGAGGAGAGGGGCCAGAAAGATTTGCTTGCTATTGGTATAGTTTATGGAGACTCTGAGCTCTAAAAACAGAGGAGCAGATTTTTTAATTCAGTGTCCTCCCTCAAAAAACGGCTGTAACTCGACATTTCTAGTGGCAATTTCTCGTCTCAAAAAATTATGAGAAATCTATTTAGCGACGAAATAATACGTGAAATTCACTTTTGAAAAAACCCCGACCGTTGTTGTCATAGGCCTATCCGTAATCCAAACTGAGTCAGTTTCTCATTCTTCCTGCCAAAATGAGACAGCCATGATTCCAAAAAAACGTAACCTATGTGGGAGGCTTCCTTTCAAATGAGACAGAGCCTTTTATTTCTTCAGTTGCAATTTCCCTCTTTTTTATGGTGCCAAAAAGGTTTACAATAAAGTTCAACATACATATGATTATGCTCAGGGCATGCAAAGCTATTTCTGCCGTAATGTGGTGTAAAAGGGTAAATTCTTCTTTTAAACCTGAATTGTTCCATTGAGAAAAATGAGCGGCTTGTTAAAATCGTCTCATTGCCTTTGCTGATTGAACAAAACTCGGCAGACTGCGCGCAGAGGCCTGGGGACTCAAGTTGAGAACCATTATTTCTACTGCAGATTGTGACACGTTTTCACACCAACCCATTGCATCCAACATCATATACTCTTTCATTGCATTCTATCAACAATATCTTTATTCACACATTAAAATACACCGTATTATTAATGGTAAAATAAATAAATAAAAATACATATTTACATAGACACAGGTTAGTTAATACAGATATTCTCAACTAGAAAATCAATCTCCTCACAACTTTTTAGATTCTCACGAACATCGACCATTTCTCTTAAAACTTTAATCTTCTCATTGAAAGGTGTGTAATTATCATACCAGTGATACAAATGATGTACACCAAAAACACACCTTTCATTTAACAGATATCTATAATATTTACCTGCACATGACATTGGGTTAATTTGACTCTGATAAGCCATGGTCTTGACAATAGCATTATCATTATTTAAACACACATTAAAAAATTTTACAAATCTCAGTTTTAAACTCAGGACTAGTGGTTTGCCAGCAAGACTAGAAATTACTTTACAATGTGTCATGGGATGAAGCTTACAAATACTTCTAAGGGCTTTGCTCCATGCAACTCAAATATAATGAGTACTGCAACAGTACTGATGAAACAACTGATTTTTTCAAAAATGAATAAATGTGCCCATAATCAGTCATAAACAAGTTAAGTGTCAGTCCATGGATGGACCATGCAAAATCTGCAAAAAGTGCTAAGGTGGGGGGTCAGTAGATCCAGCTACAATTTTGACCATAAGTTGACCCTAGGGCATGATGATGGTTGCCAAAGTTATTTGTCGATTGATTGCTTAGAACAGGAGCAAGGGCCAAAAACATTTTTTGCCTATTTTCCATTAAAATCAAGTTATTTTCCTACAAAATACGGTTACATTCAGAGACATTTTTCAACCCAGCCATGAAATAAAGGTACCATTTTAGATGCAAAAATGAAAATATGAGTGTTGAGTATTATTTTCATGGTATCCATGACTTTTTCAGGGTTGCCCTTCTATGCCGAGGGCCCCCCTGAAAAGGGCCTTACCCCAAGGGGTGAAAAATACTGTGCAGTTTCACTGCAAATATCTCAACTGCTGCAGGGTTTTGAACATTGAGGCTGGGGCTGTAATAAGTTGGTGACCAGTGCTATTAAATTCAGAAAGAAAATGTTTGCCCTCTTTTTTTGTTTTTTTCTTGCAGACCCTCTCAAGACCTTACATTTTCCACTTTCTGATAGTTCAACTGATTGACAAAAGGGGGCGTTTTTTGGGCATTCCATACAATATACAAGGGCATAAGGGCGTGAAGGGCTTAGCTGAGTACCTAACAATAGGAACACCATGCCAACTCAGCCTTGCATGTACATCCCACTTCCGAAATAGTTGGGACAAAGTGTAAATTGTGAATAAAATCAAAACGCAATGACTTTCAAATCAGACCAGCCAGTATTTTATTCACAATAGAACAGAGATAACATAACAAATGTTGAAACTGAGAAATTTTACAATTTTATCCACAAAATGAGCTCAGTTCAAAATTTGATGGCTGCTACAGGTCTCAAAAAAAGTTGGGACAGGGGCCTGTTTACCATGGTGTAGCATCCCCTCTGCTTTTTAACACAGTGGAGGCGTCTGGGCATTGAAGAGAAAAGTTTCTTGAGTTTAGCCATTGGAATTTGATCCCACTCTTGTTTAATACAGGCTTCTACCTGTTGGAGAGTTTTGGGTCTCCCTTGACAGACTTTTCATTTAATTATGCGCCAAATGTTCTCAATGGGTGAAAGATCAGGACTGCAGGCAGGCCACGGACTCTTCTACTACAAAGTAGTGTTGCACCGATACCGATACCAGTATCGGGTATCTGCCCGATACCTCGTTAATATGCTCGTACTTGTACTCGTCCACATTTGCCGATACCACGCACCGATACCACTTCATGTAAGACGCAAGGTAACTGCCTGCTCACGGTTGCATAGGCTACAGTATGTTGTACTATCTGACTTCTATGTCTAGGGGGAGACAGCGAGTTAGAAAAAATACGAGAAAGAGAGCTTTATCGTCATCACATCACATGCAGGCATACGTGCATACACACAAGAGGTGTATAGTAAAGAAGTACATGTAGGCAACTTCGTTACAGTACTTAAGTAGTTCTTTTGAGGATTTGTACTTACCTTGAGTTTTTTGTTTTTTTTTTTACCGGGACTTCTACTCTTCTACATTTAAAAGATAAAAAGTATACTTTTTCTTCGTTACTTTGACACTGGCCACTTCACTACACGTTACAAATTAAAATATGTATATAATTCATCATTTAAGGATTATCTGGATGCGGCGTGTCCAAGAAGAACAACGGCGTTCGGCAGGGTATCTTAAGCGTTTTGTGCAGATGTTTCTGCCAGCGGACAAGGAGCTGCAAATTTATGCACGCAATTACAATATTCTATCACTAGATGGCACACCCGGATCAGTTATTGAATATTTACAAGCAAGCCGAGCTCGCACAAGCACACAAACTGCAATCACACACACAGAGACTTAGAATTGTGAATCTTCTTATTTTACCGCAAAAATATTTGTAACATATGGTTACCTTAAACATTTTAGTTGTGGTTAAGTTAAATCTTTTTCATTTGTCATTTGTGTAATTGAAATATGGCGATACCACACACTTTAAGTGATGCCTTGTTTGCTTGGAAAGCTATTATTGACTTTAGTTGGATTGAGAATGCCTATGAATGTGTGTAGAAACTATCTGTGCCAATTAATAGTTCTACTGACTTTTTATGAAGTTGAGTGTGTTACCTTGCCTATGCAGCGAGTTTACTTTTCATTTGTCAAGCTTCAGTAATGTTTTGCCTCATTTGATGGCAGTGCTAGTTCAAAGGCTTTTTGTCGGGGCCTAAATACAGAAAGATTTTAGCAGTTAGGCCTACTCTTTTTTTTTTTTTTTTTTTTTTGAAATAGCCATGTGTGAATCGTTTGATATTGGCCTCTTTTAGGCTTGTTATAAAAAAAAAATAAAACCTGTACTCGAAATTGTCATTGTATTTTCCTGGAAAACATTTCAGAAATATCGGTATCGGTACTCGGTATCGGCAAGTACACAAAATAAAATACTCGTACTCGTATCGGTTTTTTAAAAAGTGGTATCAGTGCATCCCTACTACAAAGCCATGCTGTTGTAATAGCTGCAGTATGTGGTTTTGCATTGTCCTGCTGAAATACACAAGGCCTTCCCTGGAATAGGTGTCGTCTGGAGGGGAGCATTTGTTGCTCTAAAACCTTTATATACCTTTCAGCATTCATGGTGCTTTTTAAAACATGCAAATGTCCCACACCATATGTACTAATGCATCCCCATACCATCAGAGATGCTGGCTTTTAAACTGAACGCTGATAACAGGAGGGGTGGTCTTTCTCCTCTTTAGCTCGGAGGACACAACGCCCATGATTTCCAACAAGAATGTAAAATTTGGACTCGTCTGACCACAGGACACTTTGCCACTTTGCTACAGTCCATTTTAAATGAGCCTTGGCCCACAGAACACGGCGGTGCTTCTGGATCATGCTCAACAATGGCTTCCTTTTTGCATCATAGAGTTTTAGGTGGCATCTGTGGATGGCATGGCGGACTGTGTTTACAGACAGTGGTTTCTTGAAGTATTCCTGGGCCCATTTAGTAATGTCAATCACAGAATCATGCCGGTGAGTGATGCAGTGGCGTCTGATCGTCCAAAGATCGCGGGCATCCAGTAGAGGTCTTCGGCCTTGTCCCTTACGCACAGAGATTTTTCCAGTTTCTCTGAATCTTTTGATGATGTTATGCATTGTCGATGATGAGACCTTCAAAGCCTTTGCAATTTGACGCTGAGGAACATTGTTTTTAAAGTATTCCACAATTTTTTTACGCAAGCCTTCACAGGTTGGAGAGCCTCTGACCATCTTTACTTCTGAGAGACTCAGCCTCTCTAAGACATCCCTTTTATAGCCAATCATGTTACACACCTGATGCCAGTTAACTTAATTACTTGCTAAATGTTCTTTCAGCTGATTCTCTCATATGTTAATTGCTTTTTCAGCCCTTTTTTGCCTGTGCCCCAACTTTTCTGAGGCCTGTTGCAGCCAGAAAATTTGAAATAAGCTCATTTTGTGGATAAAAATGTAAAATGTCTCAGTTTCAACATTGGAAACGTTATCTATGTTCTACTGTAAATAACATATTGGCTCATGTTGTTCGCGTTCAGTTCAGGGCTTTCAGTTGTGCAGCACCAGAGTTATGGAATAAACTTCCAGAAGCAGTCAGGAGAGCAGACTCTATCACGTCCTTCAAAACGCTCCTCAAAACCTACCTTTCTAAATTGGAGTAGAAGGACTTTTGCTGAAACCTCTGTGTGTCTACTAACATTGTACAGCGCATCGAGTCCTAGAAATGCCCTATATAAATTTGATCTATTATTATTATTATCTGAAAGTCATTGCATTTTGATTTTATTCACAATTTACGTGTCGTCCCAACTATTTCGGAACTGGGGTTGTAGCTGTGACCACCCCTACCTACAGAGACATAGGCCCTCTAGGGCCAAGGTAGTTTAGTCCAGCTTGTCAACAACAGCAACAATGACAACAACTCACACGTGCAGCAGGCATGCAGGGGAAATGGAGGTGGCAGAAAGTCAGCCAAAAAGGGCCCTAAAATGCTCCTTTTCAGACATTTGTGCAGGATATCAGTGTGGACTTATTTCCAAGTACTTAAATGACGTTAGTGTGGTGCTCTTGCACAAATGCAACAAGGATATTAGGCAGCATTTGAGAGCGTTGAAGGTGGCAACTTCGACTGTGCAAACAGAGTGGCAGTTCATTGCTCTTTGTTGTGGACATTTTGACTTTGAAAACTTTGTGTTGAGAGAAAAGACCATATGACCCAACCATCGAATTAAACTTGGTTTATGTTGGAGCAGCTCTAGAAATGATGAGTTCCAGATAGAGACCATCTCAAAATTATTGGCAGAATGGCAGTCCTTATCACTAAGTACCTTAAACAATATACACTGCAGATAGGGGCCATCTCACAATTATTGGCAGAATGGCAATCCTTGCCACCATGTTCCTTGCACTGCAGATAGGGAACATCTCAAAATTAAAAAGGTAATATTTGTTTGTAATTATAATTGTAATACTATATTTTTGTCCCCCTAAATTATCCCATATAGGATACCTTACACTCCAATGCACAACCAAATTTCCTGGCTTTTCAGGATACTGTTTTTTCCAGTACATGATAGGAAATTTTCCTGTGAACAACATTGTTTAGATTGATTCAATCAGTTTCGCATCAGTTTCATTGACAAAAACAGTCTCATGGGAACGTGATTTTGGATCGCTAAAACGACCACAACTCCAGAATGGGATGATTGTTCCTGGGAAAATTTATTCTCATGTAATGGAATAAATCCTATCCTGAAGACCCGGAAATATGTCTGTGCATTTTTGGACACCTGTATACCGGTACATGGCTCACTGTAAACCGGAAAGTATGTGCGGCTGGTTATTTCTGCCGTCAGTTGCACTTCCTTGAAAAGATCTATATTTTGCACTTATTAATATTGCGCCCTTGGTAATATCTTTGTTTCCTCAATGTGTCTGTTGAGAATTTATGGTTTAAGCTGGTTATTTATTTTTTTTGTAAAATTACCAGGCTGCAAAATTTTATAGGGTTACAGTATTGCTTTTAGCATTTGTATTTATACCACCTAAAATCTCATTGTGTAATTATGTATGTAAATTTTGTAAAGGCTTTCTTTCTCTGGAATACAAAAAATATATATATATATATATTTGTTCTAAAACAGTTCTCTCTGTTGACTTCTTTCTTTTTGGCAAATTTGACACCATGGGGGGACACCACCAGTCAAAGAGTCAATGGTGGTGCAGGTCAAGTCTGTCAGTGTCACTTTGTGTTGATTTTTGCTGCTTTCAGTCACAAAAGGTGGGGCATGTGTATCCATGATATTGGCTGTCATTCTGACCAGCTATGGTTAGTCTATCGGACTAATCCCGACCTGAAAACTGGAAATAATCGATACCCCGTTTCCTCCTTCTTCAATTCTTTACTGCAATACTGTGTTTTGGGGTTAGAACATAATTTTTGTAGTTCATTCAGGCGCAAGTAAGTGTTGGCATGTAGTTTGTGTACTTGACAACAGGTGGCCGCACTGCACAAGTTGTGGTGAAGAGTCCCTTCCTCAATCGCTTGCTACTCATATTTGGGGAAAGAGGGCAAGGTTTTTCTTTTTTCAGATAATTAAAGTATGGTTCCTGCTTGTAACCCCTGTTAAATTTTGTGACCTGAATCCCTGCAGCAGTCAAGTTATAGGGCCTAGAAAATGGCCCCTCGAAATAAGCCTTTTGGGACGGGGTAAAGTTTTTTCTTTTCAATTTCTCAGTCATATTACCCATAAATATCATGGCCTTCAGGGCAAATATAGATATTGTGATAGAGAAGGTCCTTGCAAAATTGCAGTGTCCTATCTTCAACCGTTTTCTGCCTAGGGCTAATAGAATATTGCCCTCCAGAATCTAGCAAAAAGGGCCACCCAGACCCCCTCAAACACTCTTTTAGGCATGTACCCAGAATGAATCAATAAAATTGGCTCATATTGTATATTCTTTCAACTTTAGCCCAAGTGCATATATTCACCAAATTACTTCGATTTTGGTTGACCCCCACCTTAGCACCTTTTGCATGGTCCACTCATGGACTTGCACTTAAACGACCTCCAAAAACTAGATTTAGCAGCATTAACCATACAATCATTGACACGGGTAGAGATATGATGACCAAGATGGACAGCCTTTTCAGACAATCCAACATGATCACCATTTACAATAGCACCTTTATCAGATGTTTTACAGTGCCTGCCCTTGAATAACAGTAACTTACTCTTGCTCCCATTAAACAAGACATTGTACTCCTTAGCATATTGTTCGCATACACCAATAAGCACCTTTAAGCCTGACAGGGTTGGAGAGAGTAGATTCAGATCGTCAGCAAATGCAAGTGATCCAATAAAGTGAATGCCAATGTGGCATTATGACAATGCGTATATGACACCCAACTCCAGTCTCTTCAAGCTTGTGCAGCAGCCCATCTATGTAAACAGCAAATGACAAAGGAGAGAGGACTCCCCCTTGTTTTACCGCATTTACTACATTAAACTGACAAGATAATTCACTGCCCCATTTAACCTGTAATCTCTGATTAGTATACATTTAGATTAATAGGCGAACAACAAGTGGAGACATCTGTCTATTACATAGTTCCTTAAATAATTTACAATATTTGACCCTAAAAGCTTTTGATGCATCTAACATTAATACATATACATTATACCTATTATGGTTATAATAATTAATAGTCTCCATCATACCAAAAGTGCACTGAGTGGTTGATACTCCAGTTTTAAAACCAAATCGATCATTCTTTTTTTTTTTTTTTTTCTTATTTGTTTGCAAACGTATTAACAAATTAAGTTTTGGTTCTACAGTGGCGCATACACACTAACATTTTTATTTTTACCACTAGGGGGCAGCGTTGCCATAATTATTTAATCTTTCCCTGCCAAGCAGACAATTTTGCAATTGAGTGTTGACTGCTTCTCATAATATCTGGGTCTTATTTTGCTGATAAATCACATATTCAGGTTTTCTGTTCCTGAGCATCGGATGATTGCTTTTTTCTTAACTCTCATCCTCCAAGTTCCTTGGGCAGGCTATAACACGAATTAAGTCTCATTACAGGTTGTTACCTGACAAGAAAATGAAACCTGAATTCATTGAAGTTCGATAGGGTAATACTCACGTACATTCAGACGTGCACACACTTGTCTAATACAAAAATTTGTTTGATGATCTGAAACATTAAGTGTGACAAATATGCAAAAAAATAAAGAATCAGGTGAGGGGCAAATACTTTTTTACAGCACTGTATGTGCATCAATTAATGTAGCACTGGATGGGTTAAATGTGCCATGTTTACAGACTCGAGTAAACAAGTTGATTTTTGTTACTACAGAAGTGAAGCTCTCAGCTGCAATGTCCAGTCTGATAATAGTTTATTCACCAAATGAGCCAAAACATTAAAACCACTTGCATGTGAAGCAAATGATGTTAATAATTTTGTAGCAATCGTGAATGTCAAGATCTCTAATGAAACCCTAAATGATAAGTGAACAGTCAGTTCTTGTACTCCACATAAGATAATAAGATACACTTTACTGAACCCCATAGGGTAATTTGTCCTCCGCATTTGACCCATCCTATGGTTAGGAGCAGTGGGCAGCCGCAGTGCAGCACCTGGGAACCAACTCCAGTTCTAAAGCCAGTTCCTCGGTCAGGGGTACCAGTAGGAGTGTTCCTAAGATGCATGTTTTTGTGGATGGGGGAAACCGGAGTACCCGGAGGAAACCCACACAAACACGGGGAGTACATGCAAACTCAGCTCAGAAAGGCCCTAGGCCGGGTTCGAACATGTTGGATGCAGAAGTAATCAATAGGACTTGAGTGACTTTGACAAGATGAGTGCGTCAGACCATCACTGAAGTGGCAAGACTTCTGGGGTGCTTCCAGTCAGTAGTGGTGAGTAGCCACCAACAGTGGTCCAAGGAAGGACCAACCGCGATCCTGCGACAGGGTGTTGGGTGCCCAAAGCTCATTGATGCACAAGGGCAAGGAAGCCTATCTCATCTTGCCCGAGCCAAGAGAGGTGCTACAGTGGCCAAGAAGCAGAGAATTTCAGTCATAAATATGTTATGTGAGGAATGTGTCAGAATACACAGTGCCTTGCACCTTGCTGTTTCTAGTGCTTTGTGGCTGCAGACTAGTCTGAGAGCCCATTTTAACTCCAGTATGCCGGCGAAAATGTTACAACGGGCACGTGAACATCGAAAGCGGACCTTGGAGCAATTTAAGAAGGTCACCAGGTCCAGTGAGTCCTGTTTTCATTTTTTACATCATGTGCGTCAGCCTGGTACATGTGCACTATTCACCGAGGGAATAGGAGGTGCCGGATCGCATTGTGGAAAGAATATACTGTAACTTGGTGGAGGGAGTGTGATGCTCTGGGAAATTTCCTCTTGGGTCCCGGAATTCAAGTGGACATCTGTTGGACAGAGTTTTTGAGGCATGACGGGGACCTACACAATCTAATACTGGTGGTTTTATAGTTTTGGCTGATCATTGTACAGTGCGTAGCAACAAGTTGTCTCTGTGGTCTAATACCACTGGTCCTCTTGAGAGGTAAAATTAAACGCTCTTTTCTACTACTGATCAAATCAGCGCGTCACGGCTATGTCCAATCAGATGACTGATGATGATGCCACTGACTTGATATTCAGAGCTAAGAAAAAGACACATAATCTTCAGGTGCACAAAGACGTCTCTTGTGTACATGATAGCTTTTTTTTGTACTCTGTACAAATTGCACGGTAAATTGTAAGAAAACGAGGTGATCTGATCACAGGCCCTGATTTAAAATCTTTGACCCTTTTCTGAGCACCTGGGGTCACATTTGGGTGGCCTGGGTAAGACTGCTGCAGTACAGGAAGAGTGTCCTCGTTGTCTCTGTGTCAGTATGGGTTTCCTGTGCGTCCCCCCCCCCCCTCAAAGTCCAAAATCATGCAGGTTAGACAAGCAGGAAACCCAAAATTTTCTTTAGATATTAGTGAGTAATTGAATACCAAGCAAGCTCTGCTGTGGTTTTATGGCATGTTCAGAGTTCGTTCCTTCCTCCACCAATGCATGTCGGGATGTCTGACCAGATATAACTGTGTTAGTTAATGTATGTGCAGATGTATACTGACACATTTGCAGTTTTTAAAAATAATTCACTGGGCCTCAGATTTTCGCCATGCTATCTGTTGTTGTTGTTGTTTAGAGGAGGCTGTGAAGGACACACAGAGCACAGATGAACAATATTGCAGAGAGCGCAGTAATCAGTTTAAATGATCAGAGGCTGAACTTGTTTCCACATTGTGTGTCTGTGTCTCCTGCCTTTCTGTTTTGCAAGCAAATTCAAGATGGCTGCTCTTTTGCCTCTCTGTTGTAGCACTGCGAAATACGACAAGGGCGTTAGCCTAATGCTAAAAAAAATGGATTTGCATTTCCCCGACTTGTTCTCACCACATACTCCCAGGTTTGGAGGTAAGGTGGTTGTGAAAGAAAAGTGGATGCATTTTTTTTTTTTGAAGCACTGGGACGTACCCCAAGTGTGATGTGTGCCGTCATAAGATGCAGTACGTCTCTGAAAGTATTCGCCTGCTGTTTGTCAGTGACGGAGTCGCTTGACTCAATCAATGTAAAATAGCGACCGAGCCTTCAAAACGTAAGATCTCTGAGCAAAGGCCACCCCACATCTGATGCGACTTCCTGCCCCGAGTGAGAGAGAGCGAGAGAGAGAGAGAGAGCAATACAGACAGAACGAAGAAAGACTCAGGGAGAAGAGAAAACAGTGAATTGTATTATAAAATACAATTCTGCCTATTAAATTTTCAGGTCAGCACCTAGAATTCCACTCTTATTGAGTCTGCGACTGGTAACCACTGAACCCATTTTAAGCACGAATCAGACGCGCAAGAGGGACATCTGCATGATCGGCCTAAAATGCGCAAGATCGCCTTCGTATTCATCTTTGCCTTTATGGTGGTGGCATGCTCAGGTACTATTTTAATATGCTTTCTATGGTATAGTCAGTTATGACATTCATTTACGTGATTCATTGATGAGATGCTTTATTCGTTTTTATCAGATGCCTGTTAGTGATTTTCATTTTAAGTGAATGTGCTTGCTGAATCTATTTATGCATTAAGTTTTAGGTCCCATTTGACAAAAGGACTTGAATTTAAGAAAAAAATTAATAAAATAATAATAACAAATAAATATATTTTAAATTCGCACAGAGTTGTGCAGAGGTGAAAAACTGGAAAACTATTGGGAAAACAGTCCATTGTAGGCTCTACATGAGGAATGGGCGCAAAAGCATTAGGCTTTATTTACTATTTTAGAACCATAATGAGTGGTTTCAATTAAAATTTTTACATTTTAAACCTTGATTCGTATCAGTAATGATTGTCAGATTGGAGCTAATTGAGCTTTTTGGCCTCACTTACGCACACACTCTAGAATTTTCATCAGAGCACATGAGACATAAATAGTTGCGTTGAGATAATATGATGGGTTGTTTTGAACCTTCTAATCCAATAGCTTTTGCTTTAGGCCATTTAATTAAAAAAAAAAAAAAAAAAACAAAAAATGCTATTGAGGAGGACAGTGGTGTCATTATTAAAAAGGGTGTGCAAAAACCACTGGACACAAGCTCGATTTGACGCATAGTAAGTTAATATTATTGATTATAATATGGTTTAATATGATATTTGGACTGCGGCATTGGATAGAAAAAAAAACTTGGTTAGCACAATATGGATGTAAACATCTGAAAATTAAAGTTGACAATCTCTGCTTTAACTTCTTACACATTGCTTTCAAATACATTGAACGGAGGTACAGGGCCAAAATTCAGAGATTCCATAACTGCTGAAATACGTATTGCATTATGAGTCTGAGAAGGGGACTACAGCATATGTGAACAAATTATGCGTGAATCTGTGTTGAATTACCTTTCATATGATGCACTTCATGCTTTGTGTGCACTACGGCAAGCTCACTGCTTACTACCAAAGTATTCAATGCGGAGGAAATACCTGTACTATAACTGGCTGACTCACTGTTTATTATAACGACACATTTGAAATAAACTTTGTTTAAAATTCCATTAACCACTTTTTTTTTCCCAAAAAAGGACAAGTGGATTTCTCAGGAATGGAATTCACCATGACATGCCCTCTGGAGGATGATGGGAATGGGATAAAATGGGGTGACGCAGCAAAAAATGAATTTGGAGAAAGAAAAACTGTGACATATGATGAAAAGACGAAGACATACAAATGCTTGGCTGGAGAGAAATTTTACCATTTTTATGTACGAGGAAAGGGTAAGGTTTGTGTCTTATTATTGGTGTGCTTCTGTTCATGGTGCTTGGTATCAGTATAATTGTTTATTGTAATCTGCGATTATTATCCTATTGTTTCTTATGCCATTTCATCTCCTCGACCTGCATTGGCCCCCCTCTTACTGTCTTGTCACCTTCTTGCTGTTTTTCCACTTTATTTTCCTCTTTTACCTCTGTTCTACTCATCTCTCACCTTGCTGTCCATCCCCTCTCTCTCTCTCTCTCTCTCTCTCTCTCTCTCTCTGATTGCAGTGTGTGAAAATTGTGTTGAGGTGAATGGGATGCTGCTCATGGCGATGATTATAGTGGATCTGCTGGTCACTGGAGGCATCATTATTCTCATCTACAACTGTGCGCAGAGGAAGTCCTCATCTGCCCCCTCCCCTGCTCCAGGTGAGGTTGTCCTTCAAACATGGAACTCAGTCTCATTCTGTGACGCTCACAGAGCCAAATCGCCATATGCAGTAAGATAGATGCGCTCCGAATTTAGTTTCCCTGTAATTTCCCATTAGTTCAGTCATTTAATTGAGGATACACTTTAGGGTATAAATGTCTCAAGATTAAGCTTAGATTTATGAAAATATTAAAAACTACTTATTCCCTTCCGAAATGAAAAGTGGCTCTCATAAACATGCATTGCATTGACCTCACAGACACTGCAGAATATTCTAGTGATCCTGCAGATACTGGAGAATTCTAGTGACCTGAAAGACACTGTAAAATTCCAGTGACCTCTCAGATACTGTGGAATTCGTTACCTCAAAGGCATTGCAGAATATTCCAATGACCCCACAGATACTGTAGAATTCCAGTGACCTCACACACACTGAAAAATTCCTGTGACCTCACTGATAATGTAGAATTCCACTAACCTCACAGGCACTGCAGAATATTATTCCAGTGACCCCACAGATACTGTAGAATTCCAGTGACCTCACAGGCACTGCTGAATATTCAAGTGACCCCACAGATACTGCAGCATTACTGTGACCTCACAGACACTGTAAAATTCCAGTGACCTCACAGACAGTAAAACGATTCTCCTCCGAATAATGCGCCTGGCAGCCGCTGCCTCTTTTACACTCATAGCTCAAAACTTCACAAGCTCAGAACGAGGGTGGAGGAAACTCGAGTGTGTGCAAGCTTAGAATTCCACTGAAAAGCACCCAGCTGGCCAACAGGAGGCGCTTGAGCAACAAACAATGCCGTAGTTGTATCATCCCAAACAGGCAGTCCCTCCAAATTTATTTCCCTGCAGCACGAAGCCAATTGTTCACTGCTCTGACAAGGCTAAAGACCACTGCCAGCACTGATATGACCCGGAATCGATCCCGGATCGTGGTGGTCACTACTGCTTTGCAATGCAGCGCCCTAACCCAGTGAGCTAACTGGATAGCCGCAGTTTCAGGTGTTTATGCAGAATGTTGAGAAAAGGGAGGTCAGAGGAGAATGGCCAGGCTAGTTTGAGCTGACAGAAAGGCTACAGCTTGTTTTGACGAATCCTCATTTTTGCTCCAACACCCATATGGTATGGTCGGAATTTGTTGTCAACCTCATTAATTTATAGACCCAACCTGCCTTGTATCAACCATTCAAGCTGGTAATAGTGGTGTTGTGGTGTAGGGAATGTTTTCTTGGATCATTTGGGCTCTTTGATACATCCATCCATCCACTATCCACACCGCTTCTACTTCACTAGAATTGCAGGGGAGCAGAAGCCTGTTCCTTGCTGACTATGGGTGAAAGGCAGGGACACACCATAGACAGCTCTTCAATGCATCGCAGGGTGCACCATTCACTCACACACTCACACCAATGGGCAATTTAGAGTCTCTAATTAGCATGACATGCACTGTGCAAGGAAAGCTGGAGGAAAAGCCACGCAAACACAGGGAGCACATGCACATGCAAACTCCATTCAGAAAGGCCCCAGGCTGGATTCAATACCCACTGTGCCACCGTGCCGAACCGTTTCAATACCAGTCAGTCATCATTTGAGTGCCACAGCCGATCTGAGTATTGTTGTTGGCCAGTTTCTAATGGCTACTTCCAGAATGATAATATACAATGTCACAATGCAAAGGTTGTCTTAAAGTGGTTTCATGAGTATGAGGAATTCCAGTGTTCTTTAATGGCGTCCCTGATCACAAGATCTGAATTCAATGGAGCACCTTTGGCACGTGGTTGAATGGGATATTCGCAGCATCAATGTTCAGCTGACAAAACTGCAGACATTGTGTGATGCAGTCATGTCAAAATGGACCAGAATTTCAATGGAATGTTTTCAGCATCTTGTGGAATCCATGCCATGAAGAAGCTGTTCTGGCCTGGCCCAGTATTTACATGGTGTTCTGAATAAAGTGCTCAGTGAGTGTATATTTCGGGTCTAGGAGTCTAAGGGCATTTTCTCAAAGCTACATAACACCAGTCATTATTTGAGTTGATGACTCATTTGTATTGGTACAACGTACATCTTGGGAATTTATTCTGAAATATCGAGGGTTTGGAGCGCAATGGTTATATGTCCATTTTAGAGGTTTTGAGAAAAATTGATTTTTAGGTTTGCAAATGTTCTATTAAATCAGGTACATCATTTACATCATTTTTATGTCAGTCACTCTTTTACTGCATGGTTCAGAAGTATACTGAACATGTAAGTTTTCATAAGTGTGGTACTGCGACATCATGGCCAAAATTGCCAAAATGGACATGTCACCTCCGTGCTCCAACAATTCTAGCACTTGATGTGACATAACAGAATGGTGATAGATTGAAGTTAAGTTTGTTTGCAATGGAAGACAGATGATTCTGTAATACTATTCATGTTTATTCATCAAAATATCAATGTTTAATTCATAAAAGCAGATTTTGTTGGACATATCACAAAATGAAAATGTGAATTCTGTTTAAAACTGAGGCGCATGGACATATAATTATTGTGCTCCAAGAATTAGCTGACAGAAATGTGTGACAGGAGGTAAAAATCTCAAAATCATAAAATTTGGACACATCACCATTGTGCTCCAAACCCTCGATATAATGTTTTTTTTTTTTTAATGCAAAGGGTACATGTCTGTGTCAACAATATATCTTTTTCATTTTTAGCCTCTGGACGCCCTGGGCGTGCTAATGCTCCATCTGTACCTGATCGGGACTACGAGGTATTTCTCTCTCCTCTCCTTGGCCTCTACTGCTTTATGAACAAGAGCCCATCGAGCAGGGGGAGCGGGTGCTTCATTGAGTGGCCTCTTTTATTCTGTTCTTTTGTGATGGACGCAAAGACTTCTGTCAACCGCTGTTGCCCATGGGATCACACTTTAGGACCAGCTTCAGTTTTTTTTTTTTTTGTGTGTGTGTTGTGTTGTGTTAAAATAATCACAAACTGCATGCCAATAACCAAGTCATAACATTAAAAACCTATATTATTATTATTATTATTAACAGCTGTATACTACTTGCATTTTGCAGCATTAACCAGGGGCGGATCCAGGAATTGCTAAAAGGGGGGGCACAGGAAGGAAGGGAGTCTGGGGACCCTCCCCCAGAAAAATTTGAAAAATTAATATGCTGAAAACACGTTTTCCTGGTATCTTGGGAGAAAAATCTGGCCTATCTGTTCAATGATTTTCCTCCCAAGGTTCCGAAAATTAAGCTAAAAAACTTTAAAAGCGCCGTTATTACACAGTTTTACATTAGCTGACAACTTTTACCGTTACCTAAGACTTTCACTTTACTGTCAAAGTTCGTGACCTTAACCCTTTCACTGCTGTTGGTGACTTGGTCAAAATTTCAAAGAAGAGAAAATCTTTCGAAATCGTCCAAACCCTACAGTGTTGGTATTCATTGGAAAGTGTTTGATGAGAGCTTTCCAGTGAATACCAATGTGCTATGGTTTGAGCGACTTGCAAAGGTTTTGATGTTTCAGAAATGCTGACAAAATCACCACTAGCAGTGAAAGGGTTTGACCCTATTTCCCACAAAACATTGATATTATTAGTTTTTGAGTTTATATAACACCAAATAGCCTCCAACAAAATAACTGTAGTGTATATCTAACATGCAAACCCAGTGGCTATATGCATCTGTGATTTTTGCAGATGTTAACAGATCACCAAATCCACCCTCCCCCCCAAGTCCCTAAACCAGGTTTAGTAAAAGACACCATCCTCAATAGCTTGTAAAAAGTTATTACAATGCTGTGATTGCCTTTTTTCAAAATGGTTCTAAAAGATGAGGCTTTAATGCTTCCAAAACACTCCCAAGTGTTGTGAGCGTAGGAAGTGTCGTCATACACATAATCCGAGTCACCATTAAATTGAATTTCTGCACATGTGAGTGAATTTACTAATCTGGAGGCAGTGGTTGGGTGGGTAATGTCCAAAAAAAAAAATTATCTATCTTATTTATATAAAAGATCCTATTTATCCTAAAGATGTCCTGATATAAATTTAATACAATGATGCTGTCCTATGTTAAAACATAACACTGCCAACATATAAACTATTTTTTTTTTTTACGGAAATTATTATTATTATTATTATTATTATTATTATTTACATGAATGAATGTGAAAAAGAAATGTGACTTTAGGGCTATTTAGAATTTTTCAATAAGACCATTGAACTATTTGGATTGACTCATACATAACCTTTTTAAAATAATGTAACATATCTTACAGACTCTAAAGGGCATAGAATAGCTCACTAGCTTCAGAACCGCAGTACTCGCTGGGTACAAGTTTAATGACGAGTGATTCTGAACGTCAAGACGGGGTTTTGGAATGGAAAATTTGGAAAGTCTTCCGGTATTCCAGGACAAATTTTATTTGGCACCGTAAAACAACAAATCAATATACATCAAATAGTAGGCTATGAACAACCGGTCCATCAGTGGGGTCCTTTTGTAAACTCAAGCAAATTTTAACCGAACGCATACTTGCGATAGCCTATTAATTTAACGTCAGTCTTACCGCTTCCATGTCCCCCTGCAAATGAAAACTGCTTGCTACGAAGATCAACATGGCCAAACAGCTAGTCACCTTTTTGCATTTGAAAGGCTGCGTCTCAAATGTTTAGCTTTTCCGCCTTTGCGTTGCTTTCTAACATTTTCGTCTGAAGTAGTCGTTGAAACCATGAATACATCCATGGCTGAAATGAGTTTTTAGACTGTTACCGCAACAGGGGACAAGCAAGGCCATTGGTCAAACAAATGTCCCAGCAAGCCTGCCCTCTTAAACTTTAGGACGAAAACAATAAAATTAAATAAATTGTACATAGCTTAAGTCCATGCATTATTTTTTATTTGCAAGAAAAGAGTTTCGCGGTCATTGCTATCGCATAAAGCAAATATATACAATTGGATCCAAATAATTTGCCATGATGTAGCACAACCGGAATAGTGAAGTTTAACCATTAAAAGTGGTATATAAACCGTGAGGACCGCAGGGTGACGTCTAGAGGATGGTTACTGTTGTCTGCGTGTTCGTCATAAATTTGGTCTTATTCAAAGAATAATATGCATCTAATTTTCTCACTTCTCTGCGAAAAAAGGGGGGGCGCGCGCCCCTGTGCGCCCCCCCATGGATTTACCACTGTTATCTCCTGATTCCATCTTAAATGTCAGAAATAAACAGTATCATGAGGCATACGGCTAAGCAAAGAAGTTAGTATGAATTTGAAAAACATCGCTACTCATTCTGCATTTCTGGTACAAAAAATTCTCAGCTCTGACTGCGCTTCCATAAACTAATGTACAGAGTATAATTGCTGGAGTGCATTTTTGTTGCATATCACTTTAAATGCTAACCTTACATCAGGAAGGTGTACACCAGAAATTGGTATTTTGGTGTGGTTGGGTTTGTAATGTCAGATCTGTTATCTGTTTTCTGGAAACTGTAGTTTTAAATAGAAGCATTTAAACATGCATAATATTTTCCTTTGATGTTTTGATTGAAAACTGTAGCACTCCTAAGTGTAGTATGGATCTCTAAATGGGCACATTCCCAGCAGAGGTGCTAACAGAGTTGTAGATGCCTACGTTAGTTGTTTCATGATGAAATTTTGAATTTACAATCCCTGATTTGAAAAAATAATATTGGTTCCTCTAAAACCTGACACTTTGAAAATGTCTTATTTGTTCTTCCAAAGCCTGGTGCACGATTAATTTTGCCTGATTCTCCATACTCTATGTGCATCAATACATTATGGTGGTCAGTCTGTCAATCTGTTGGAGGTTCCTGCCACACAACTATTGCGATGACCAACCATATCTCTCTCTTCGGCTCTTCGTCCCTCCTTTCCAGCCCTTAAATCCTGCTACCCGAGACAACGCAACATATGCTGTCGCAGGGGTGCACAAGACCGGCTAGAAGGAGCTGAGTGCCTGGCCGTCCTCCAGTCGAAGGTTATCCCACAATCCCCTGTGTTTAATCTCTCCTGCCATCCCTCCTCCCCCGCTGCCCACTGCATCTCCTGATTTGTTGTCCTGGCTGTACAAATGTGTGTTTTTGCATTTTGAAACATTTTCCTATTTTCTGCAATTTTTTTGTTGCCAAAGTATTTTAATTTGAAGATACTTTTGACATTTTTGATTTCGGTTTAAGACTTTTTTTACAATAAATATTAAATCTGTAAAACATATTATACTGAAAAAAATATGTCTTTCAAGCAAGCAGGTTTGCATAAATGAAACGATTATCAGCATTGTTATTATTTTTGATTCTTGTGCTGCGTGTGATCGTGCGTTTTTGCTCAGTACAGACTGTTTTATTGTTTGAACCACTCTGGTGTCGTAGTTTTTCTTCAGATAATTATGACAGTAATTAATTTTTGATTGGGCTACTGACAATATTAACACTCAAGTATTTTGGGAAAATAGATTAAGAAATATAATACATTTTTCATATGAGCACATTTTTATTTGAACAAGCATTGTTTTCTGCTGTCAAACAAAGGATGTGTTTATGTTGATATTAGCATTTGCTTTTATTATAGTCGTATTTGGATGGAATGACAAGATACTTCATTAAATTATTTATAAGAAGGATGTCAGACTAATACAGACACGCTGTTGGGGTTGGCACCAACCTCATCTTTTAGCATAAGATTATTCTCAACCTTATGTACATTGCCTGATTAAAAGTTAATTAACTGACTAATTGTGTCAAATATGTTGCCTTTAAAGATTACAAAATGGTAATGACAAAAAGGTAACTGTAAGTTACAATGTGAAATTGTAAGGATGGCAATAATTTGAATAGCTAATACTAAAAAATTTAAAATAAATAAATTTTAAATAAGAAAACTAACTCTGAATTCCATCTTCTATTGAGAGATTGATCAAAAATGATTAATGAATATGCTTTGCGAAAACGGATAGGCTTTGTGGCTTATGTAAAGATGGAACTTGATTTAATTTTCATCATAAAAAGCATAAGCGTAAAGTGATAAATGTTAAGCGTATCAAACTCACGTTTCTTATCGGCACATTTTCTTATTGACGCAAAATGGGTTTGCTTTTATTAATCCTAGCAATCAGTATAAATATAATTTCCTGCTTCGTGTGCACTTACGGTTCTTTGAATCTTCAGAAGGCATATTCATCTTTTAAATCATGTGAACCCCGAGATGTTCAACAACTTTAGTGGTGCAATCAACAATAATGCCATTTAAAAGCAAATTCACCTTCCGTTCTAATCAAGCTAAGTGAAGAGATTCTGCCGACCCAAAGTTGCCTCCAACAGCTTGTCATTGTATTCGGCAACAAAACTAATCAACTGATACAAAAGATTGATAAACTATTATTGCCCCCAACCCATACACAGAAGGGTGACAAATTCATGTAAAAATCTACATAATTATCCTTTGTGAGGTGTTGGGATTTAAAAAGCTGCCAGACCAGCTTAACATGGCTTGACATAGAGGTTGTGAGAGTAAAACTTTACTGGAGGAATGGAGCATCTTTCTTCTGAGAGATATTCCCTCATTGGGCATTTTGATGATGGCGATGGAGAGCAGTGTCTAACACGTTCCAAAAATCTCCCATATGAGTTCAGTTGGTTTGAGATGAAGTGACTGTGAAGACGGTGTATGTTTAGGATCATTTTCATACTCATAAAACCATCCAGTGAACCCTTGTGCCTTGCGGGGCATGGGACATTGTCATCCTATAAGAGTCCACTCCCATCATGGTAGGAATGCTTCATCACAGGATATAGACTGATCAGATAGAATGACTCTGCATCTATTTGCAGAGATCCATCCACCATTCAGCAGAGGAGTGTACTTAAATAATACCAGGAAAATGAGCGGATACATCTGCATTTGTTATGTTTGTCCAAGCATTTATTCAGACTTTTTCCTTTTATTTGTCGCCAGTCTGTATCTATCACTGTTTCTGTAATCAGATCATCTATAATGCACTCAATGGTCAGTTTGTCTCCCATTCATATGTGTTTTGTGGCATGTGTAAGTTTTGAATGGAGAAATAATGAGAACTTTAATAATTAACTGTTTGTCACCAAGCTTTTACGAAACCAGCAATGACTACTCTGCCCAAGTTAAGTAAGATCAGGCATCAGACATGAGTTAATCGTAGTATTTCATGATATGTAATAGGAAGATTAAATGTTGCTTAAACATTTCAGCGTGAGTTGGATGCATATATTTACAGCAAAATGTTGCAGATTTTGCATATTGAGAGTAAATTATTCAGAGATACATGATTAGTTTGAATATGAGTCTTCGGTGAAGACCTTGGTTAGCAGAATCCAATGTGTAACTGTTCAGTTGGAATGAAAGCCTGCATCCGCACTAGCCTTTTCTGGAAAAGATTGAGTACCCCACGGCAACTGAAAAAGATGGAAAAATCTGTACTTTGGTATAGGAGTCATTTTGCATAATACTGACATTTCCGTATGCAGGCGCAAAAGTTTTTTAATGACTTCTTTGTGGCCTACAATGCAGTTGGTTGGTGTTTTTATCAAGGTATTGTCAACCAAAGGATCTCAATAAACTAATATGCATAGCATTTTTGAGTGTATGTTCACATACAATGCAAAAGAGCATCAGTAAGCACAGCATTGGTATTCTTGAGCAATTGGCAGTGCCAGTAAGCTCTTTTTTTTCAAATCATAGTCATAAATAGATGCATGTGAAAATGCTCATTTCATATTTTCCTTTGATTTTATGATTATAATCTTCATTGCCTCATAAATATTGTTCCATTTATGTTTTGTGGTGTATAAATGAGAAGAGTCATTGATTAGACAGATGGTGTAAGTACGTGGCATTGAGCCAGACAACCAGTGGAAATATTTCACCGGAGTGCTGTTGAGTAACAATTTTTTCTGTAACGATATCGCTCACGTCTCTACGTGGAAACATTCTGTATCACAAGTGTATTAGGCAGATGTTACTGGAAATGAAGAGCAAAACATTTGCCTCTCTGCTTTGCTGTGATTCCTCTGGAAAATATATTGTCATTAAAAACACAAGCTCATTTATCCCATTTTGTTTCCATGATGAGACTAATTTTAATATTTCTCTTAAAGTTTCTTATGCGGGGCATCGCAGACACGTTCAAGTTTTTTTTTTAGAGTTTGATAATTAGTGAAGGCATTCATTGATGAATGACTCTCCACTGTGGAACACAAGACATGGAAACCCTCCCAGGGTGTATCCAGTATGGTGTCATACCCAACAAACATGTCAGTTCACTTTACGTACCTAATATGGAGTCTCACGCAATAAAAGCATCCTCACATTTTGTATGCTATGATGTCAAACAGCACAAAAACCAATTTCTCCATAAAAAAAAAAACTTTGCTTTCCTTTGGTACATAAAGTCAGCCTAAAATTTTTTTTTTTTGCTGATACCGTCTCGTGATATGTAATGTGCAGTGTGAGATATAGAATATGCTGTGTGTATGGGATTGTGCTCATGGGTATCTATACATCGGTTCAGGGGCATGTGGTTGCAGGGAGTCTGTTAATTTAAGGGGAAGATGTATGACATAGTCTTAAGTTGTGGTTAGCTGAGTTCTGCTGGGGTGCCTCTGCATGTGTGTGCAGGAACGTGTGCATGAATATGTGTGTGTGTGTGTGTGTGTGTGTCTGGGTGTGTCAACATGTATTTGTGTATATCTAAGTGAGTGTATATGAAATTATGTGTGAATGCATATGTGTGTGTTTGTGTATGTATATATATATATGTATGTTTTTGTGTGTATGGGTGTGTATGTGCATGTGCGTGTTTGAACCAAAGTGTGAATGTGTCTGCATGTGTGTACGTATGTGTGTGTCTGTGTGTGTATGAATGTGTGGGGGCATGTGCGCATATGTGCATGTATGTGCATGTGTGCATGTGCGTGTATGCGCATGGGCGAGTATGTGGGTGTGTATATGAGTGTGTTTGAACATATGTGTGGGTGTGTGTACGCGTGTGTGGATGTGTTGGTGTTTGTCTGTGTGTGTGTGTGTGTGTGTGTGTGTGTCCATACTGGGGTGATGAGCCTCTGCTTAGATATATTCATCACTCCAGGGGTTAGGGGAAACCACAGTTTGTTTGTCGTACCACAATAGCCGCTTTACAGTTACGCTGTTCACACGAGAATATGCCTGCACAAATTACTTCCTCACTACAGAGCATGGTGTTTGCTAATCTAGAAAATAAATCAGTTAATATTTATATTTCCGTCATACTAAAGTGAAAGGAGTTGAAACCATCTGCTGGCCTCCATTTCAGGCAGCCTTGCATCTGTCTATTTTCATCATTAAGCCCATTCTCAAAATCCAGTCTGACATAGTTAAATGGAGAGTAAGACAAGACATGGGTCATATCACCATTAGTGCAAACATAATTAATGTATGACTGCCCCAATCCACTGGTAACCAGCAGAGTTCCTGTGAATCTACCTTCTCATTTGTTTTAATATCAACGTTCCTGACTCTATTAACTCTTTCCAAACTGACCAAAATGAGGACAAAATGGCCGAGGAAAAACACGGCCACACAAAAAAAATTTTTGAAATACTTTATGTTCAACATGTCTGCATGATACCTCATGAGAAAGCTTGCACATGGGCTTTTATGACTACTGATGCAGTTTCAAGTGGTTACACGCACATCTGAGTATTATGACAGGTGCAGGACAAACATGTACATTGAAACCACAATGAAATGTCTGCACACTGTTGAATCCGCTCACAATGATTTATTGAACAGTTTTGGCCAATGTGGCCTTCGTCAGGTACCTGAGTGTGTGTATACAGTACCAGTCAAAAGTTTTGACACACTTTGTTTATGTCACAGCGCTCTGTTTATACAGAAATTTAAATGGCTTAACTTCTCTATATAATTCCAAATGGAATCTGGTGAGAGGTAAACAGTCAGAAGTTAAAAGAAAATAATTTACTTGTTTGAATAGTGTCCAAAATTTTAGAATTCTCAAAAAAAGCCATATTTTACAAAGTAAGCAGACAAACAAGCTCTTTCCATTTTCCAACAGCCAAATTAAAGACAAGCCGCTTTGGAACTTATTGGGCAAAAAAGTCAATGAAAAGCAAACCACAAGTGCAGCACATCTTTGGGAACTTAGACGGCTGCTCAGCAGCAAACTCATTACAGCTCTAATAAGTAAAAAATAAAAAAATGTGAGTATGCTCTGTAAACATGACAGAAAATGCTGGTTAGTTTGATGGATTTAAGAATTATATCTTTTTTCGGCAAAATAAACAGTACATATTTCTTTATTTACTCTGTCTTGTAAGAAAAATGTGGGTGTGTCCAAACTTTTGACTGGTTCTGTATCTGATGAAGGCCACATCCGCCAAAACTGTTGTACAATAAATTATTGTGAGCTGATTCAACAGTGTGTGGACTTTTCATTTTCACTTTTATGACAACTGCTCTTCTGAACTACTATTTATATCCAGCTCTTCCTCAAAATCCACGAGCAATGCCATTTTGGTGTCACTTTCTGTAATTTTGTTCCATGTTTTTCGAATGATGTTGACCGAAAACAAAACTGGTAGCAATGCATAGAAAACACACACTGTGTGCCAACTTTAAGGAGCCAAACTATTCTGAAGATAGCCAAAATTGGCATATCACTGGAAATTACGTAGTTTCAGCTTTCTTTTGATGTATCATCTGATGAAATGAGGAAGAAATACGAGGAAAGACTGATAACCTTTCTTGCTGATTAGATCTGACAGGGATTTGGCAGTGCCTTCCGGAAAGAGTTATTTCCCAGCTCAACAATATCGCTAGCTTTTAGTGCCCTTTTTTAGCATTGGAGAGGAGACCAACAAGATGGTAGATTTCCAGGAATATTTGGTCACCACTGCCATAGTGAATCTCAGGGTCTGGGATCAACTGTTCACCTTCATCACTGCTCACTAATGCCAGGATTCACTGAGAGAGCTCCTAAGTGTTTGCTTTTGAATCTTTATGTCAAATTCCCAAGCTCACCAATGATATGGTCCCCTGACAAACAAGTTGTTTATGCAGTAATCACTTATAGCATCCCTTCAACAGTATTACCGACGATTAGTGTCCTGTATCAACTAATCAGCCAATTGATTTTATTTATTTATTTTTATTTTTTGCTTCCCATGGCCAAATAAGATGGAAAAGTATGGTAATTGCAAGTAAAAAAAAAAGTTTTAATTTATAGATCATCTTTGACTGTTATTAAATTGAAAACAGTACAAGGGAAAATATTCAATGATATATCAACTTGATTTATTTTTTTAAATATACAAGTACATTCTGAAATTAATATCTGCAATGCATTTCAAAATTGTTGGCACATTTTAATACAATGCTCAGTTTTTGAATCTCAAAAAAAAAAAAAAAACTGGTGTTGTACATGTGACGCTATTGAGCCAGGGTATCAAAGGAGCATCCACGAAAGACTCTTTTCTTTACCGATAAAAAGTGGTAGAAGTTCACCACTTTGCAAAAAACTGTGTGACTGAAAAATCCAACAGTTTAAAAACAACCCAACAACACATTAAGCAGCATCATTAAAAGATACAGGGAATCTGGAGTAATCTCTGTGTAAAGGATGAGATTGAAAATCAGTAATGAGGGTCCCTATTCCCTCCATCCCTTCAATGACACCGCATTGAAAACCAACAAGTCTTTGTGATGGATGAAATTACATGGGCTGAGAAAATTTTTTTAGAAAACTCATGTCAGTAAGTACCATTGATCATTGCATCCAAATGTAAGTAAACGCTCAATGCATCATGGAAACCATTTTTTCAAAAAATTCCAGAAATGCTGCAGTCTACGAGCTTGAGCTCATCTGAAATGGACCAGTGGATGCACAGTAGAAACTCTGGTGCTGTTGTTGGACCATTCGACCTTACAGATTGGTTATTGGTAATCGTGGATGTTGTGTTTCATTGGCCGAAGAAGACAAGGACCCTCTCTGTTGTCACCATGATAAGGTTCAAAAGCCAGTGTCTGTCATGATATGGGGGTCTGTTAGTGCCCATGGTATGGGTAACTTGACCATCTGTAAACGTAGCATTGAGGCTGAGGGATATATATGAATTTTTTGAGCAACGCAGTCTTCAAGGGAAAATCCTTTCAGAGACCCCATGCGCATTTCAACAAGACAACAGCCAGCCGTATACTGCACGTGTTACAACATTGTGGCATCCTAAACCGCTAAACTGACCTACCTGTAGTTCAGACTTCTCTCCAATTGAAAATATGTAATGTTTTAAAAAGAAGAGCAAAATAGATCAATGAAGACGGATATCAACAATAAATGAAAAAAAAAAAAAACATTTGAAACTGGAACAACTGGCATCCTCAGTTCCAATTCCCCAAACAGTTATTTAGAAGAATGTTGAAAGGAAAGGTGATGTAACACAGAAATACAGGTAAGCACACCCCTGTCCCAACTTTTCTGGAAGACGCAGTGTACATAAAATTCCAAATGATTGCTTATTTCCAACAATAAATAAATGAATGAATGAATAAATAAATAAATAAATAAATAAAACCTGAATGTACAAAGGGAAAAACGTCAATGTATCATCTTTGCATTGTTTTCAATTTAATACAGGTCAAGTTTGTTTTACAAATGAAAGATTTCTTTTTAATTTGTATTTTCCATATTGTCCAAAATTCGTTGGAAATGGGGTTGGAGAACTTCCAGCTTGAATACTTAATTATTGCAACACATAATGAAAGTTTAACTTTGCCTAGAATTTCCTTCTAATTGGGAAATAATGCACATTTCAGAACATATTTCAAGCCGTAACATCTGAGTATTTAACAACCCTGTTATGGGTACACTAAAGGCTCACATTACTATATTTGGTTTGGTAGAGATAGCAATTTCGACTCCGAAGTTCGAACGGTTTCAAAACGTTTTATCACTTCCGGTTCCGACACGTTGTTCGAGAGATGTTTCGAAACTTCACGTTATCGCTATCAGACCACCGTGAGAGGTTTTAAAAAGCCACGGGAAAATACAGGTGTTTGAGGTGTTTTGTTGCGTCAAGTTGTGCTGAGAGATCTTGTGAGGATTTTGCTACCGTTGTTCAATATACAATATGGCTAGATAGGTAGAATTTCTAAAGCTTGCCAGGTATTCTTTCCAATGTGTCAATAAGTTAAAGCATGTTTGTATATTTGTTTTGTTGTTGTTGTTGTTGTTGTTTTGTTTAAATAAATGTAATTTCATTTCAGACGGTGGAGAAGCAGAGAAGCCAGCTGAAAAAAAAATATATTAGCAAATATTATTTCTGAATAAAAATCTTTGAGCAAAATGTTTCTGAATCTAAATTTTTGTACCACATTTTAGTGATGTGCATAATCACAATGAGGTGCAATACTTACCAGGCAGAATCAGAATAACTGTAATTGTCAACAGGGGCGGAACATAATCGCAATTGGCCCCGGAGCAAAAAAGATTTTTGCACCCCGCCCCAAACACAAGCGCTCACAAAATAGCAATGTCACCATGGAGAGGCTCACCGTGCAAATCTCATTCTGCAAACCTGCCTTTAATTAGCGCCTCAGACAATAGAGGAAGCGCCAAAATAATCAACGCTAATCTAATAGCCTGCGTTGGACTCAAAAGAAAAGACCACAGCTTGATTTCTCCAACTACCACACATCCGAAATAGCTTTTGACACAGTATGTCGATAAGCATAGAACAAATAGCCATCGAGAAAAGCATGGTGGCTCATTGCATGCCGATACTACTATATTAATGAGGAAAATATTAATTACACACCCTACAATATGAGCATATTTTAAGCTTAAATACTTGCAGCGATCCCCCCAGCAGGTTTCACGGGAAGACACCGGTCCGTATATAATTAAGCGCGAGGCACAGTAGTAACTTCACTGATAATTTAAATCTCCAGACACGCCAACAGGATTGGTCAAGATCTACTGTCAATTAATATTCTACGTTCATATGAGCGGTAACAAATACATGACTATACATTTAAGTGATGGTGAGCTTACGTTAGCCTCCCGGTATTCGATGAAGCAAAATCATGCGTAAAAAACGATCTAATTTAGTCAGTTTACCTCTATACTCGTCCTTTTCCTGTTTTTCCTTGCTCTTTTGGGTGCCGCTTTTTTGTTTGGGCTTACTAAACATTATGCTGCTATACTAAGTTTATCATTTACTCAATATAGAACACTTGCGTCTTGCTATAAGGTTGAGGAGAAATTGACGGGACCAATGCAAGTTATTACAAATGACAGGGAACAAGTCATTGGACAAATTAGCATTTCCCAGCAAGCCCTCTTCCATCAAAACTTCAGAAGACAGCAAGCAAATCAATTTAGTGGTGGATACAAATAATATTTATCTTTAATAAAACATAAAGTTTTATAAAAATTGCAGGAAGGCAAAAAAAAACACACACACAAAAAAAAAAAATTCAAGTCAAAACCGTGATAGAGGCCTACGTCAGGTAAAGAGCAGTATATATTGGCCAGGCTGACATTCTATTTGACATCCCCCTACCCCTCCCCCCTGAAAAATACCTGAAAAATGTTAGAAAAACCTATATCAAAACTCTAAAATCTCCTAGAAAAACACTCCTTATGGCTTAGAGGTATGTAGCCTAGGCAATGCGAAGTCAGAACAGGTTAGCTCAAAATATCGGTTTATAGGTCAGAAACCGAATCTAAGTGAGAAACACCTCAAAGTGTACCAAACTCAACCTAACTGACTTGCTATTGCCATAATACTTAACTAATAGATAGAATAAGAGTCTCAAGTAGGTAATTGATCACTTACCGATGGAAGATGCCACTTGTAGGCTGGTGGACAGGCTGCTTGACAGTTCTTTTTTTTTTATTTTTGGTCCTAGGTTCCCCTAGCCTGAGCCCCGGGAGTTTTTTATGATGAGTGCATGTTTCTGTCTTTTAGTGATTGTTATTTTGTTGTAGGTGTTGTCTGGTGTCCCCAACCACCTATGCATGTTATTTGAACAAGTTTATGACTGATTGGCCACCGATTGCGGCCACAGCGGCCGTCACGCCCCGCGTCAGTTTCTGCCTGAGATCCCGGTTTCTGACTGAGAACGTGGGCCGACGCCACCGATATTTTTCGATTAAATCTTCAAAAATACAAGTCGACACATTTAGAAAACACAATATATCATGTCCCCGACCACCTATGCGTGTTATTTGAACAAGTTTATGACTGATTGGCCACCGATTGCGGCCACAGCGGCCGCCACGCCCCGCGTCAGTTTCTGCCTGAGATCACGGTTTCTGACTGAGAGCGTGAGCCGATCGGTCCAATGTCGGGCCTCCGACCAACGCCATTGTTATACAACCCCAATTCCAAAATAGTTGGGACGAAATGTAAATTGTGAATAAAATCAAAATGCAATGACTTTCAAATCACACCAGCCAGTATTTTATTCACAATAGAACAGAGATGATGTAGCAAATGTTGAAACTGATTACATTTTTATGCACAAAATGAGCTCATTTTGTGGATTAAATAATATTTAAAAAAAAACAAAAAGTGAACTATTTCACTTTTTACATGGACATCAAAAAAGTGCCATTTTTGGCCACTTTACCAACTTTAAGGGCAAAAAAGACAGGGAAATATTTATCACAGACCGACAAATGTGGGGTGTTCCAAGTTGCTCTTGGTGAGCTCCATCCATTCATGGTGGTTCTGGAATGATCTAAGCAAAATATAAGATTTGCTAGCCTGTGGACACATTTAGTTGGGGGGTGGCGCACATTTTGTGAGCCTGGTCCATATATTGAACATACAACGAGCAATGATTTGAGATGAGTCCAACGTAGATTTTCAGCAACAAGCATGATAAACATAAAGAATATTATCCTATAGACTTATGTTACATAACATATTTTCGGGCCCCTTACACCTGCTGGGCCGTGGAGCAATACACCGCTTGCCCCGTCGACATTTACGCCACTGATTTTCAAGTCCATTTATATATACAAGGCTGACTTGACACAATCATTCTCAATGAATGAATGAATGAGAACATTTAATGGCAGAAGAAACAAACCGTGCCACAAAATAAGCGATGGTCATATCATGCACAAACTAAATAACTGACTGACTGTGCCCGTGTCAAAACGATTTGGGAAAATGGGGGCTTCAGCCATAGACGGCTTCAGCACATCAGCACCAATAATTAATGGCTGCAATGACAATTTCTGCCAGTGGATGCCAATGTTGAGCGAGCGAGTTTTGAAATGTTTCAAAACATTTCGAAACAATGGTTTGAATGTTTTGAAACGTTTCAAAGCTTCAAATTTGCCATCCCTAGTTCCCGGTATCAATATACTTTGTGAATCACATGAGCATGCAATTGACGAACAGTATTCAGCGCAGTGGTAAAAAGCATTTTTTTGAACCAGCCCACAAACCACAGCCCTCTGGTATCCTGGAAGTAAGGCCTAAAAAAAGACCACTTCTTATTTTGTTCTCATTCAAATTGTCATTTCAAGAATCAATCAATCAAATTGTATCATTTTGCTTTGGAGTATGCTTAGGTTTTGGACAATTGCTTATCATCTTTTCAAGCTGTGCTTCAAAGATTTGTCAAGAAAAAAAAAAAACTTTTTAGGAATTGGTAGCCAGGGCCTCAACACATAAAAGCAAACAATTCATGGTGAAGATTACATTGCAAAATTTTCTGCATAATGTTACCATCCCAAAAGATGGCATATCATGAAAAATGCTAACTAAATCAAAAAGGAATAAGTTGAAAAATCCATTCACCGTCTGCTACAATGAACAATATGACAACACATCATTTGATGTTCTAATGTAATCTGAATTGCTTATTAAAAATACACAATATGATGACTGTAACAGAGCCCAAAAATGCTGGCACATAAAACTGTTTACCACTATGTAACATCACAATGTCACTCTTTTCATTACACTTACTAAGTGTTTGGGCACTAAAGACACCAGCTGGTCATGTCTACCTAGTGGAAATTTCCCCAATTCCTCCATTAAGCATGTCTTCATCTGGGGAAATGTGCAGGGCTTATGTTGCCATATATTTCACTCCTAATGGGCCTTACATTCTCAATCTGACAAAGATGAGGACTGTAGGCAGGCCAATCTAGCATCTGCACTCTCAGCCATGCGCTTGTAGAATGCGGTTTGGCGTTGCCATGCTCGAAAATGCAGGGACGTCCCTGGAACAAATGATCACTAGGACATACAAGATGGCAACATATGTTGCTCCAAAACTCCCACAAACATTTTCGCATTAATGGTTCCCTCGCAAAAGTGCAAGTCATACATGACATGTGCTCTCACACCCCAATATCATGACAAATTCTGGATTTGTATCTTAGGCTGATAACTTGGGTAGACAATGTCATCTTTTACCTGGGGCACACTGTTTTTTCCCCAAGTTTTTCACTTGAAATGTCAACTCATCAGACCAGAGATCACGCTTGCACTGAGCAACTGTAAATCTCACATGACACTAAACCCAGAGAAGTGAGTAGCACTTTTGGATAGTGTTGAGCTATGGCTATGGTTTTGCATATTAAGCCTTTAACTAGCATCAGCTCATGCAGCAGCAAATCGTGTTGACTAACAAAAGTTTACCCAAGTGTTTCCGAGCCTATGTCTTATTACCTATTATAGTTACTTGACAGATCTTCACCCTTTGATGCCTGCCAAAAATGTCACTGTTTTTAAAAATGCTTGTTTAAACAACTGTAACTTGGGGATTATATATGAGTACCCAACATGTTAAATATAATTTTCAAGCTTAATTGACATTCTAAATAGCTGCATTGCTTTTGGTACAATTTATGCATATTTATTTATTTATTTATTCATGCATGTTTATCTTTTTTGAGATGATATTTTGAGAGTCTCTTTGTCTACTATTGTTTACTATTTGACCCACCTTGCTTCTGTTTCTTGATGGATTTCTCCTTGTTAATTCCTGGTCCAAATTAATTCCTGGTCCACTTTTAACTCTTCAGAGCTCGAAATACCACTGGTTTCACCATCGGTACTACTTTCATCGCTACTATCATGATTCATAAAAATTTCTGCAACTTGTTCTCCCGTAAATCGTACTTTGGTTGCTTACTCAAATACACAACTTTGTATCTGTCTGAAGTGCCACGTGACTTTGTGATAGAGGCCCATAACACACAAAAATCAAAGACAAGAATTAGTTCTTGAGAAAATCTGATTGCCTTTTGTCCAATACATAGTGTAAGACTATTTTTTTTGTTTGTTTTGAATGCTTTTTTTCCCCATTCTCATAGCAACCATAACTACATTGTTCCTGAAGGAACCATTTTTAAAGGGTCTGGTACCAAAGGTTAAAGACAGTTACATCTGAGGGATCAGAAATCGCGTGCATTCAAGAGCCCAGTCTCATCCCAAAGCTTCATATATTGATGCTACCTGACCAGGCTACCTTGTATGCGTGTATGCTACCTTGTCAGATTGTGCACTTTGCCTGTGATTATTCAAGTTAATCTGAACAGTTTTTGCTGATTTTCAAAGCATTGATTACTTCATGCTCTGGTGTATATAATTAGCAGAACCTTTGATCTCCACACTCCAAAGTCTGCATTATTATTATTGTTGTTGTTGTTGTTGTTGTAATCAATATATTTTTAATGTAATTTATTTATTTACTTTTTTTTTTTTGGTTGGTTGCTGTTCATTTCCTGGGAGCTGAAATGACTGCGGTGGTAGACCCCTTCACACTCTGCATTGTGTAGGCCGTTACGTCCTCCACCCCATTGGAGTGCTTGCTCTTCTTCAGATCGTCCTGGCCTTAACACACTGATTTTAAATGGAATGACAGCGGCTGATCTGATTGGCCTTAAAGGGACCACGGTCCCACTTCACTCACAGGTAATAAATTCATCTTAAACCAACCCTTTTGATAACAGTTACACAGCTGCACCATCACCTTGTCTCACAAAGTTATTGTAATGTAAATACAAACAATATTTTACAGTGTGACATACTTTATACAAAAGCCTCGTGATACGCTAACTTCTTCATAAACATTGTTCGCAATAGCTCTTATTTTATTGATATCTTTTATCTGAATATAAAAGCAGTATAATGCAGCAAAAAGTGAAAAATAAAGTAATATTTTATATAATAAAGGCTCAATTCAATAGCTAAGGCTCATATACTCTCTTACTGAAATTCAAACTGCAGGCACACGGCTGAGGGTCAGTAGCCTGCATATATTTACAACTCTTTCTCTCTCACATATACAGATGGACAAACACATACCCACCCACACACACACACACACACACACACACACACGCACACTTTTTAAAAAATGTTCTCAAACGTTAGTTTCCCATTACCCAGGGTCCAAGTAAAAGCAAGGCAACAACACAATAGAACAATGCATGTGGAAACAAAGACAGGAAATAGAAATTTTAGATATTTGCAGGTTTCATTGCACATAAATATGCCATGTGTATTTATATCTTTATGAAATTCACCGTAACGGGGAATATAAAATACAAATATCATAGATAATAAAATTATATATAATTATATAGGAGACCTGTCAGACTACCGGTAGGCAAAGACCACGCATGACTCTGGGCGCATGAGCACAGGGCCTGGTGGTCTCCGTCATCACCAAGCCAGTGGTGCACCATTGTTTGTGACCGGGGTGGTGTTTTGGGCCGGGCGACAGAGGGCACGGTCAGTGCTTCCGTCCTCGCCTTGGCTCCAGATGACTATACTCTGAGGAATTTCCGTGTATGAGGGGCTGCAAGAGAAAAGAGGAGACAGGAGGAGGAAGGGTGGGGTGATGGGGATGTGTGGGGTATTGGTGGGGTGGGGGGCGGGGGGGTAAATGGTGGGGGTAAAAAAAAAGAGAGGTGTGGACAGAATGTGAGTATGAGATTGCTAGCTTTGGTGCAAAAAATTAAAAGGCAGGATTCAATGCATAATTCATTAATACTGGGACTGCTGCCCACCTGGTACGTGAGGTCATTCTGCTGGTTCTGAATGAGGGCCTGTCGGTCTGACGCTGTAAGAGGAGAAGAGTTGGGCGTTTGTTACTGTTCAACATTTTTTACAGGGGATGCACTCAACAAAAATCAGGCAACAGAAATGAAACCCTTTTACCTGTTCAGTCAACAAGGCCTACGTTGTTGCTCCCGACAACAAAAGATTATATAGACGAAAGTTCCCACGCAAAAACTACAGTATTGCCCCAGAGAGCCTTATTTAATTATTATAAACACCCTAATTTAATCTTACATATGGTCAGACTGCCTATATTTACTCATTAATAATATAGACACGCAACTATTTTTTTAAGTGGTCAGAAATAAATTTAACTACTTATTACCTAATCTATTGATATTTTTGGTGTAGTATTCAGCAATAATTGAACGTGCCTGAAAGAATCTAATGGCAAAATTTCAAGGTGAGAAATGCTTGCATATCGGGCAATGTGATGTGGAGCTCAGGGCTTCCAAGAAATTAATTATTTAATTTATCTTTAATTATACAAAGCCTAAAATCAATCCAGTTCTTTGTCTTGAGAAGATCTAAAGCCATACAAAATTTTAAAAAGATTTATAAAATAATTTTTGAGTAATTGCCCTAACACAAACAATCTGCAGCGGACATGGCGAATGTGGACGCAGAGGCGATGACTCCATAATATTGGCAAACTGTAGTTTCGTCGATATAGATATGGCAGGCTTTGGGCAGACGTAAACAGCAGCTCACAAACTGCAAAAATCTCTGTGTTATATAAGACAGGAGATAAAAGCAGCAACGCTCAAATAATTAGGGCTTGTGCGCGTTTAGTTGAAATAGTGCACAAGGTTATTTAATATCAAAGTTGTTTTGATAAACCTGATAAATTATGATCTGGGGATGACATTGTCTCTATGGTATGCTCTCTCACCTTTGTTGCCTTGACGGAAGCCCTTTCCCTGAGGCTGTGACGCGAGGAGGTAGACAGCCACTCCGATCATAGCTGTGGCAATGACTTCTCCCACTGCAATCCCTACCACAGTCCCCACATCTAAAGCCACACAATTATCACAGGCTGGAAAAGAGTGCAGAAACAAGCAGAGTGGCATCACTGAGAGAGAGGTGGATGCATTTGAAATGGGATATACACTGTATTTATTGGTAGTCATGCAGGAGAACTAACAGTGACATCACAGTAGGATTTATTCATCAGTAATTCCATGGAGGGGAACTAACAGTGACATCACAGAGGGATTTATCCATCAGGAATGCCATCCCAAAGTGCTTACAGTGGGGTCATAGCAGGAGCTCTTCTTTGACCATAATGTTTAACAATGACTCCATGAAGAAATGATTATTTAGTCATCTGGTGATGACAGAGTTAAACAAATGAAATAATATAGTTATAAGAATTTTCTGCTGGATTTTAAGTGGAGGGTCAGTTGAAGATGAAGTTGTACACGAATCAAAGCATTTGGCCAAATAGCAATTTGAACAAAATCCCATAAACCAAGACTATTCAACACTGTCCCTGGACATCTACAGTCCAGTAGATTTTTATTACAACCTTATCTTGGCACAGAGGATTGACCCTCTGTTAATCAGAGAAGCCATATCCAACTGATATAATCAAACACTGATCATAGTTTTCCAATTTTAAGCTCAAAAAGAGGAAAACATGACAGAAGCAGCGCCAAATCTTCGAACAAGATGCATGGTTTCCTGTGGATACTATCTATTACTATGATTGCAATTTTTAAGCCGCTTTCACACTGGACGCGAAACGAATTTTTCACACGCCAGATTAGCTACATTCAAAGTCAATGCAAAGACGCGAATAATAAGCGCCTTTGCATTGACTTTAAATGTAATCTGTCCTGCGAAAAATTCGTTTCGCGTCCGGTGTGAAAGCAGCTTTTTGCTCGTTTAAAATACAGGGTAAAATATTTAGTTAATATGTTAATCATCACTAACACGATTCTAATTAGATCAGGTTTGGAAATGTCCAATTTATCCCATGAATACCATATCAAATCATGAGGCAATTATCACTTACATCGAAATTTAACGTAGATCTTCCCTATGTCTTTATTTTCTTCTGCTTTGTCTGCTGTCTTGGTGCACTTATATTCCCCCGTATTGTCATCCTTGTAGTCAAGTGCTATTGGGTTTTGTGTTCCGTTTTCAAGTGCATAATCATCTTTATACCATTCCACTTGAGTAGTTTGGACATCACAAGTAATTATGACCTTTTCTCCAGATTCTTCGATTTTGAACGTCAATTTTTCTGGACAAAAAAAAAAAAAAAAAAAAACAATAAAATTGTGATTCTTAGCTTGAACCCAGATTGCCTGCTGCAGAGGAGAGGAGCGCTGTACTTGAGCCGCAGGCACTAGCCATGCTCATTCTGACTCTATGTAGTTTTTAACTTTATTTTCAGTATTGATAAATATGTTGACTGAGACATGAAGCAATTACACAATATATCTTAAGAAATATATCGCTGTCCAAAAATGGTTTTTCTCATATAAATGTGATAATCTGCGATGAAGTTTCATTGCATTTCGCATTTTCAAAATGAAAGCATGCAATATATTTAGTTTTACCTCATCTTTTTGAATTTAGCTTGAAACAAGAAAGCAAGCATTATGTGAATGCAACAAGTTTAACAGAGAGAAATGTGCAAAACTCAAGCATTTTTTTTTTCCAGCGTAATGCAAATCAATGCCAAATATTTCTCTCAAGCCACAGGAGTGCAATTGTTCATAAAGATGCAAACAGAATACAGTGTGTCTACATTTGTCACAACCATAATTGTCCTTATTTAATTGGTGAAATTTATAATTTACAGAATGCATATTAGTCATCCAAGGCTGCTCAGCACTGGACTCTTGTAAATGAACCATCGTCAAAAGCATGTTGGCTGCTAAATTGTGAATAATCACTCAAACTGAATAAAGTATAACATACACTTTACCTTTCTCTTCTGCAAAACCTGTTGACAGAATTAACATTTTGTTATGGTGACATGCAAAATAACATAATTTGGCAGTTTCTCCAGAGAGACACATCAGAACTTATATTGACTCATAAAGTTGCATTTACCACAATGAGAAAATCAACAGCTTAACAATTTATAAGCAGAATAATGAGCAATCACACCCATGGAATACTGTACACAGCATTTAAGAAAACAACTATAAGCTGATTTTTAAAATCAACTTTATTGGGACAGCCTATAAACACACAAACACTAACAAAAAAAGGCTTAAAGAGTTCTTACCAGTTGAAGCCAACATAAGGGTCAGGAATGCTAAATGAGTGATCCTTCTCCCGTCCATTTTACCGCCCCACCTTTTCCCACTAACAGAAGTTTACTATAAAACCTGTTGTTGGGCAGAAAGTCCAATATAAGCTTTCATAATGATCAGATTCGGTTGCATTTCCTAGCCTTGCTACATCCAGCAGTACAATTCCCACATTGGACATTGTTTCGTGGCGCAAATTGTTGCTATTTCCACATTTAAGAAGTACAGCCCAGTGTTTAGTCTCCTGTGCTGATAAACAAGTGCCTTTATTATTCACTAAGCTATTTTTAATGCTGCTCAATTTTCATACGAGACAGATATATTATGTTTATAAATTGCTACGAAAAGATATTTGTCAATAAGACAGACAAATATTGCTGATATTACTATGAACAGTGCAGTACATTTCTTCAGCAGAGACTCACATTGAAGAGGCGCCATTTTGTTTTTTCATCATCCATTTTACCCAGGGCAGTCAAAACACAGCGAATGTGGCAAACTGCTGTGCTTTCGCTACAAACAACTGAGCACCTTTGCCTCCAAACATTTTGTCAACTTTTAATTTCCGAAATGACAAATGCATTGTTCACGTTTTAAAGAAAATTGTAAATATGACAGTATGTGACATTTACATCGATGTAGCAAAAAACTTATTTCCGGTGAGTCTATATTGTTACTGAAATTTTGCAACAGAGAGCTTACTTCATTCACTTTACATATGCTTCATGTTCAGGCTTGTAGTTATTGTTGTATACCATCAAAATATACGCATAAAATATTCTTTTCGCAAAAGACCAAACAGAAAAGCACAGGATGAATATCAGTTTCTAAATATACACGAACGCCGCAGTAGATTTGCAGATGAGGTGATTTGATGTAGCAAATTACAGTTTATCAAATTAAACTGCTGGTTTTAACCATTAACATATTCTGAAACTTAAAATTTGCAATTTTGTTTGAAAATGATCAGGCATGTTCATAATTATATTTACGATTAATTGTATTATTATTAATATTATAGCATCCATGTGAGGCAATGCAGTTCTGAGAGATCATTTAAAAGTTACCATTACAGTCTATATAACCACAGCATGCTACATCTAAAAGTGTTAATACTCAATAGAATTTTTTTTTTTTGGCTAATACTTAATTCCACAGTACCTGAAGAAACACCAGGCTCGATTAAGCTCTTCGAGTTTTCTCAGTAAATAGAATGCTCCTCTCCTCTCCCCCTCTCTCTCCGTCTGTTAGCACATCTGTCTCTCCGTCTCTTGGTCCAGGTCGAGGAACTGCAGATGATTGGCTGAACTCTCGGGCCCAGCAGCGAGCGCGCAGCACCGAAACCATCAGCAACGCTACATCCGGGAAAATGTCTGCCTTCCGGTAAACGCAGCAAGAACACAAACAAGATGAGACTCCAACACTCCAAGGTAAGAGGACAGGTGGGGTTGGTATGTGGCGTCTGTATGGGAGGGTGCGGGTGGAGTGGAGGGCTGGTGAGGCTCCCCAATCTGCTATTTTACCCCAATATATGACATCTATCCATTTTTGCTTCAGGTCTGACATACTCATATAATCATTTGTCAGCACTGCATCATTAATGATTGGGTTGTATGAGTGCTTTAGCTTTGTATTGGGGCAGTCAGGAGAGGCTGTGTTTAAGATGCCTCCTCCAGACTCCCTGTTGCACAGGTAACAGCAAAAGATAGATGAAGAAGAGTTCCCGCAAGCTGTTTCCTGCCCGGTAACGGCAAACCACCACACACAGCACCCTGTGACCTAAAACTGCCATCTGCCATGTACTCCCTCTTTCTTTTACTCTATCTCTCCCCTACTCGACCGCTCGCTCACTCATTCTTTCTCTCTGGAACTCACAAACACCCGCTATTCTGAGTCCCACACACGCACGCGTATACACGGAACACACACGCAAACACATCTGTAATACGGTCCGCTGGCAGCGCGTGCACTAGCCGAGCTTGCCTTTGAGAAACTGCCGAATAACAGACACTCTGAGCCCAATTAACCCTCCCACGGCATCTTATTTACACAGAAACATACTCCTGTGCTTCCTCACCTCCTGCCAGCCGCCCACTGCCATATGGCTGTTTGTACAACAGAGAGCCCTTCTCCAGGAAGCACTCTCATGCACTAACTCCCACGCACACATATTTATTTCTGCACTGCACAGTCAGATGCTCCAACCATCCACTAAAGCAACTGCTGCCGAATTCCACAATTGATGTCATGATATGCTGAGCTCCATTTTTTATAGGCGGCCCCCTGCTGTATTTACATGATGTGTACTCACCGGCCTCTTCATTAGATACGCATATCTAGCACAGCGTAGCCTCCAAAACACTGTGAATTCTTTTCAGATTTAAGAAAGTACTGGTAGCCCTCCTCTGGGACTTGTAGTCCATGCTGACTATACAGCTTCACAACATCCCAGTTCATTTCACTAACACAGCTTATTGCTGCAAGCCACCATTTCCACCTGCCATTATAGGATACACAGAAGAAACTTTACAATTTGGTACTCAGTGCTGCCAAAACAGCATATACTGGACAGTACAACGTGCCTCGAAGGTGGGCACCATATTTGTGCAGAATTTTTGCTTATTTAAGCCATTTTTTTATTTACTTGCTCCGGGGTCTTTTTTTTCCCTGCAGCTTTATATTACCTGCGATGTTTATTTTTTCCTAAACTGCAAAAGGTAGAATTTTTCAGAATGTACATTGAGATATTGTATATTCGTTTATACTGCTGTGGTGGGTAGTTCACGTTTGAACTCTGAGGCCCAACTATATACAGTGATAAGTCCTCTCATGACACTTGGACTTTAGTGCCACCTGTTGGTTAAGAATGTTAGTCTCCACTTAACCGAAGAACAAAGACTGAACAGCGCGAGCCAAAAAAGCAATGAATTGCATAGACTTCTTTATTAGAATATTTACAGTTGTCTATCTGATTATGTTTATGTGCATTCCGAGGTGAATGTACGCTTACGGAAATACATTGTGAAATACATTGTCATGGTCACTTTTATATTCACACAAAGGAAGTAATCACATTTTACACCTCAGACTGAAGCAAGGGAAACTGGGGATGTGACCAATAGACAGTACACAGCTGGGCCTGGATTACAGAGAATGGATCACAGTTATTTTAGTTTTTTTTTTTTGTATAATGTGATAGTGATCAGGAATACATGAGGATAAACTGATCTGAAACCAGTACCCAGCACTGGTGTGTAACACTCCTGCTAGAGTGCCTGAAGAGAGTGCAATGTCCTCAAATCCATTTTGTACAAGTCTCCCTTGTTCCCTCTGTTTCTCTACACAGACCAATGATTTGAAGATGTTCCTTGGCACAGAGACGTCTCCCGGCCATCGTTGTTGGTTCAGCGGTTTTCTCACAGAAACTGTCCAGTCTCATGTCATGTGCTTTTTCCTCCTACAGTCCTAAAACAGCCTGACCGTCCAGCACTGGTTGTTGTGATTGGTAGGGGGATGTGTCAGTTGGTTGACTGGCAGGATTGCTGGGCATTTGAGCAGACAGGTGCGTCACCGCGTCTGCCCTCCATGAGGAGAGCTGGGCGTCCCGGTCAGAGCCAGATTTCATCACTGCTCATGCTGTTTACCTTGTAGATGTAGCCCACCATGGGGAACTGAGAGAAGCCTGTGGAGATGCCCACAGACAGGGTCAGACCTGCACCTGTAATCTCAAAAGGTAAACATGTTGAGGCATTACATGAGACATTACTACGTCCCGAATGCGATGCTTACGATGCCGGACAAAAACCAAACTCAGTCAACATCCAGAACAAGCCCCTAACCGACCCCTTACAATTGATATTGTCCTAGAGATCAATGGAGGGGACTGAGTTTGAGTCAGTTGATGGGATTGAAAGGCAGTGAGTAAAGCAGTTATCCATCACACGAATCTGAAAGATAGATCCTTGTCACACCTCGGGCAGCGTAGGCAGCGGCCAGATCCTCTTCCTCCTGCTCTCCCTCTCTCCTTCTCCCTCCCGGATTATGCCTGTGCTCCCCCTTTCCTGTAACATGCACGGACCATGACAGAAGGCATCAGAAAGATCCAGCAGAATTACCCTGAGAGCCCCAAGTGGAGGGGATGACTCATTACAACACATGCAGCATCTGTGACTGATCAGTGGCACAAGGTGCTGTTTTCTTAACCCCTTAAAGGAGCAGTGTCACGATTACTGCGCATGCTCTCAATTCTGATCGAAGTAAATTCGCTCAACTGCAAGTCAAAATCTAGAAGGTGTTTTTCTTCTATGATTATTGGCGATTGCAACCAGCTTACATTTTTTCGTGTCCCTTAGCTAAAGCTTAAAATAGCGCTTTGAATCCTCGAATTTCCATAGAAAGCTCCTAACAATGAAAAGCATAATGCAGGGATAGCGAAAATATATCAACCCAATGCAACACGAAGACAGATTGGCAAGGATGGAATCAGATTATGACTTCTAGTCAAGCAGATTCACTTTCTTGGGATGTATGTTCTGAGCATGCGTAGTAAACATGACACAGCTCCTTAAAATTCCCTAAAAAACAGCACCCTCTTGACCTTTCTCTTACCTTTGCAGAGGTGGTTGAGGTCGTTGAGCGGCATGTTCCAGGGCAGGGACATGTTTTCTCGTGGTAGATACACTTTACCCGCTTTCACATTGTGCGACTCACTGCCACAACAGACACACACAAAAAATACACATGGATTTTTGATCGTATGCATGAGCAGACAAACATACACACATACTGTACATATGGACACATGTACACAACCACACAGAAACACTCACACACCTCCCATCATGCATACATGCCTAGAACCAAAAACAATCACATTAGCAGAACGAGGGTTAATGAACCAGCTGCATGTGCATCCTCACTTGAACTGATTGCCTCATTTGAGTTGCTGACATAATATTTAACTCTCCAACTGCAGTGTTAATGAATCCCTACTTCCTGACCGTTCATTACTGGCTCAGAATTCCAAAGGAGAATATCAGATAATGGCATACGTAATTGAAAATTGCACACAATAATTTGTAAAGAAGTTGAGTGTCGTTCATCCCTGCGTCACACATACCTCTTGGTTATCGTGATTTCCACTGGTTTCTCTAAACCAGCAAGACAGAATGAGAAAACACATTAGCTTGACTAGACTGAAGTACTGTAATGTTGTAGATAGCTGAATTATATTCACTTTTTTTTTGTTTTACCGTCCAGAAATTCCAACAAAAGTCCATGTCCAATATCTGCCGCTTCTTATAGTCGACATGTTGGATGTGGGAGAAATGTTACCCGGAGACATTGGTAAGGGTCAAACTGTTAGGCCCAGATGAGTGGGTGAGAGCATATCCAAAAAAGCTAGGCTTCTGGGGCACTTCCTGTTAGCAGTAGTGAGTGCCGACTGTGATCTCAGGAAAGACAAACCACAAACTGGTGCCTGGGTCCTGGACACCCTAGGCTCATCGATAAATAAGGGTAATGATGGCCATACCGTCTGGTCTGAACCGACAGAAGGACAACTGTGGCACAAGGGGCAGAGAATTTCAGTGGTATTAGCATGAAGAATGTGACACAACATAGTGCATCACATCCTGCTGCATATAGTGCTTTGTAGCTGCAGACCAATCGGAGTGCCCATTCTAATGCCGGTCCAACCTGAAAGCAACTACAATGTTCAGGTGAGTACCCAAACTGGACCTTGGAGCAATTAACCCATTAATGACCACTTGTCACATTTTTGGGACGCGGCACGTTTTAGCCTATGTAACCCAAGTGAATGCGTTACTGTGACTAAGCCGCTGTAGGTTAATCAAGAGAAGTAACTGGCATCCAGGGAAAAGTGCTTATGAGAGGAGCCTCCCTTTACAGCAGTGGTGCGAGCCGCCATTTGCATGCATTTCTTGAATCTGAAACAGCACTATGCAACGCTTCTGAAAGGTGAGAGTGCCATTTTTTCTGAGACACATTTTTATATAAAACAAAGAACAAAAAATGGAGATTATAGCATTATCTAAATATGTTTTTGTCAGAATGATGATTTTTTTTATGCTTTCAATGATCTGTGTACATTTGTAATGGGTCTTCCATATTTGGGGTCCTCGATGAAAAAATAATTATTTTTCACCAGAATTCAAGCATTGCACATTCATTGTACGCCGTGTCCGATAATAAAATGTTCTTTTTACTTTGAAAAGAATTTTGGGTTAAAGAAGGTTGCCTGATCCATTGATTCCGGTCTTATTTTATTTCATATGAATCAGCCGCGTACGTGTCCACCATTTACCTGAAGGAGAGATGACACCTGAATGCACCTTGAGAGGAAGACAAGCTGGTGGAGGGAGTGTGGTGCTGTACGTCTGGGAATTCAAGAGGAGCTCAGTTTGACAGAGCTGTTTTGGTGACATGAGGGGGACCTATATTAAGTCAGGTGGTTTTGATGTTTTGGCTAATTAGAGTATAAACACGCACATGCACATATACACACACTCTCCAATGAGCCAAAACATGATAACCCCCCACCTAATATACTGTTAGTTCTCCTTATCCCATCAAAACAGTTCAAACCCAGTGAGGGATGGACATCTGAAGGTGTGCTGTGGTAACTGGCACCAAGACCTTAGCAGCAGATCCTTCGAGTCCAGCGAGTTGTAAGATGGAGTTGCAACAGATTGGACTTGTTTTGCCAGAACATCGGCGGAATTAGGAGGTCAGCGCTACACCCTGAACTCTCCGTCACGTTCCTCAAACCACTCCTGAACAGTTTGGTATTGTGGCAGGGCCGATTATTCTGCTGAAAGAGGACGCTGCCATCGGGGAATGCAGTTGCCAGGAAGGAGTGCACCTGGCCTGCAACAATGTTTTCAAAGGTGGCGCATGTCAAATGGACATCCACACGAGTGCCTGGACCCAGGGATTTCCAGCAGCGCATTTCCAACAGCATCACACACACTCCATTAGGTTGCCTTTCTCCCACACTACATCTTCCCTGTGTGAACAATTTGCATGCTTCTGGCAATCGGCACGAAGAAAACGGACTCATTAGACCTAGTGGCAATCTTCCGCTGCTCCATGGTCCAGTTCCGATGCTCGCATGGCCATTGTATGTGCTTTTAACGGTGGACAGGGGTTAGAATGGGCACTCTGATGGGTCTTCAGCTACAAAGCCCCATCGAGGGTTTGGAGCACGATGGTGATATGTCCAAATTTTGTGATTTTGAGATTTTTACCTCCTGTCACACATTTCTATCAGCTAATTCTTGGAGCACAATAATTATATGTCCATGCGCCTCAGTTTTAAACAGAATTCACATTTTCATTTTGTGGTATGTCCAACAAAATCTGCTTATATGAATTAAACATTGATATTTTGATGAATAAACATGAATAGTATTACAGAATCATCTGTCTTCCATTGCAAACAAACTTAACTTCAATCTGTCACCATTCTGTTATGTCACATCAAGTGCTGGAATTGTTGGAGCACGGAGGTGACATGTCCATTTTGGCAATTTTGGCCATGATGTCGCAGTACCACACTTATGAAAACTAACATGTTCAGTATACTTCTGAAACATGCAGTAAAAGAGTGACTGACATAAAAATGATGTAAATGATGTACCTGATTTAATAGAACATTTGTAAACCTAAAAATCAATTTTTATCAAAACCTCTAAAATGGACATATAACCATTGCACTCCAAACCCTTGTGACATATTCTGCCGATTTCCATTATTAAAATTTCCCGACTTGTTCCACAGTAGCCTTTCTGTTGACATGATCAGGATAGCATTTGTCGCCTCACGCATCAGGGAGCCTTGGTCGTCTGACACCCTGCACTGGCTCATGGTTTGCCCCTCCTCAAACCGCTGTCATTCGACGCTCATCGTAGCTGACCAGAAGCACCTCAGAAGCCTTGTGTCGGGATGTTCCAACCCAGTCGTCATGCCGTAACTATTTCTGCCTCGTCAAAGTTGCTCAGGTCTTTATGCCGGACAATTACTCCCGCATCTAACGCATCAACTACAAGAACCGACGGGCCACTTCAAAAATAAGAACTGTGTAATATATCCCAGACCCTAATGTCTGCCATTGCTGCAAGATAATTGACATAATTCCCTTCAACTGTAATTGGTCACGATATCTTGGTTCTTCACAGCTGTGTGTGACCTGGCAAAAACTATTGACTAGATCCAGCATTCCACAGAGTGGAAGTGGTTCCAGAACCTGGACAAGAACCTGGACTAATCAAATTACATTTATTGTGATCAAGATTTTTTTTTTTTTTTTCCAAAATAGGATCACAAATATTCGCTCAGTCTTTTTAACCTCCCGTTACCTCCATAATTCCATTTTTCACCCCTTGCTTAATCCATATTTTTTCTTCAAAGTTAGTTTTTCATCTTTCATGCACATCTCCCAACTTCCATCCACAGTTTCTCCTCTCACCTACATCCTTTCCCTTGGTCTTGTGGAGCAGAAACAGCAGCAGCAGGGTGAGGATGAGGAGGGTGATGAAGCCGACTGCTCCCCCGGCGATGATGGTCAGCATGGGCACTTCAACACTGGACTGCAGGAACTCTGCAACAGGGAAGAAGGGCAAAGACAGCGAGAAGAGCCGAGGACCGTCTCTCATTTTTTACACCCTTTCCACATAGCAGATGGGTCTGGCCCAGGTCCGGCGTTGAGCCGGCACTGCTAGGCGACTGCTGGCATGGCAAGTGGTCCGTTAACTGGATGTGGGCCAGGTCTGGCAATGATGGCACCATTTATGTGATGGCATGACTCATGTGGGCCGATTGTGTCCGCACTGTCCCTGTGCTTGCCCACGTGTGGGCCAACTCCGGCAATCCAGATCCGGGCCACAAAAGGGCCATCATTCTTGCTGTATGTGAGCCCGAACTGGGCTGTGTAAGGTGCATTATGTGGGCCAGAACTGGGCCAAACCAATTTTGCTATGCGGATTTCTTGGCTGTTTAATTTCATTAGCCGTAACATTTATGCTATCATTTTGGGCGATAACAATCCATGGGACACTCAAATTAAATGTATTTTTTAGCATTTTGAGGCTGCACCAACATTCTTTTCATGGCCACCAAAACTGTAGGGTTTCTTTCGTCTGCTATTCACACCAGGGACCAGTTCCGCAAAGCAGGATTACTTGCCAGCATGATTAGCACAAAAATGCTAATCACAAAAGCACAAGCACAAAATGGAAACTGCTCAAATCTGGAACTTGAACTGAAGTGAAAAAGAGCAGTTCCAGGTCTTAGTTTGAGCAGTTATCTGGCTGACTCAGCAATCCTATTTTATGGGACAGGCCCCAGGAAACACACTGACACCTACACAAGATACTAGCATGGGGAAATGTGGCGACTAACCAGCGAGAGTGAGATTGCTTTGGGACGCTCCCAGGCTGTTGTTAGCATTAATTGACAAGTTCCCAGCCAGGCTGCTGAGAGTCACCCGCATAGTGTGGTTCATCAGCCAGGGGTAACTGCGCGAGTCCATGACAAGGAAGTCAGAGGAATTGGCCACCGGCCGGCCGGACGAGTCCACCCAGGTGATGGTGGCGGGAGGGTTGGAACGCACCAAGGCAAAGAGGACCAGGGAGAGGCCGGGGCCGTTGGTGTCGCTGTAGTGGGCATCTACTCGCACAATTTCTGGTAGAACTGTGAGAAAGTAGACGGGGAGAAAACTTTTTTATGTCCTGATTATGCCTTAAGATATTTTTTGCACAATGGTGAAGTAATGCTTCTGTCTATAATATCAGTTTAGTGTTAGTTTGTGTCTGTGGAGAGCATTTTCAACCCAATATGGATACCTTCAAATACCTGCATATACCCAGTCAGATTTAAAAAAAGACAAGGAGGACTGAGAATCTGAGAACTCATCATGCACCTCCATGCATGATAGTAATGGAGGTGGAAACTCCGAGAGTCAGGAAATTGAAGTCCTGCTGTGTTTTCCTTCCACCCCTGAATTCAGTCAGGGGACCCAACTTCTACCTGCTGACTTAAAAACTGTGCCAGTCTGCAAAATGCAGAAATCCAGCCAAGATCAGCTGGGATTCCGAGATGGCTTAAAGTTTTGAGACTTTTAGCTGATCATAGCAGGTTTTTTTTCTGGCTATAGCGAGTCTGCAGCAGGTTAATGCTAGCAAAGCTTTAAAAGTAAACTATTGGCCTAAGTTATGAATGGAGTAAAGGATTCTCTTGTTGAACCGCTGGTCAATCGGTTGGAGATGCCAAAGAACACCGTGTAAACCAGCCAGAATGACTGTGTCTGGTTTGAGCCGGAATATTCCGCTGGGTGGTGTTGCTGTGAGAGCAGGATGAGGGGTGAACTCTGAGCGACAGTGATAAGAGCAGGGATGTGGTCCAGGTACAACTCACACTGCACATTGAGAATGACGGTGGCATTGTAGCTCTCTCCGTGTTGGGGGTTTGACACAGCACACACCAGGTCTCGATCCCACTTCCTGGCCCGTAGAGTGAATGTACTGTTGCGTTTAACTCCCCCCTTCGGCACACGTGACGCCTTCTGTGATGTCGTAAGCAACTGCCCTGTTCGACTGTCCGATGCTTCCTCCTGCCTCTCTCCATTCAGGTACCAGGTCAGTAGAGGCGGGGCTTCTGGGTTCCAGCCCTCTGTTTGGCAGTTGAACTGATGGGTGACGTTCTCGTGCAGCGTGATTGCGGAATGCAACTTTCCGTCAATCTTAGGGGGCGCAGCTGTGGAAACTGTTCAGGTGTTATAAAACGGAGATACGAAATCACAAACAGGACTGTGAATTAAATATGGAAATTAAGTGTTTAGGTGTTTTCAAACTGAGATATGGAGTTGAAAAAAGGACTCAAAAGTAAATATGTTCTTTTGGCTAATATGTTTCCGTTTTGAGTTGTTTTGGGTGCGCAATGATAGCAAATACAGTGCGGCCCATATAAAGACAGACTTCATTTTTGATTTTTGGCTGTGTACTCCAGTTTGTTGGATTTAAAACCAGTGAGTATGTCACAGTAAAGAAGCAGCTGTCAGCCTAAATTTGTGGGTATTTACTAGTAAGAATGCATACTGTATTTTGTGAATCGTGTGGGAATTGCAGTCATTTTTATACACAATGTCACTGTCCAAGTACTAACTGACTGTGTACAGCCCTAATTTAAATAATCTCTGTACTTTCGATATCGCATTTGCGTTCATAGCCTAGTATTGGGCGAAGATTTGACCATGCATATGAGCTATTGGGAGCATTTGGCCCTGAGGGCTTTCTGACAGAAAGCCTTGAGGAAATCGGTTGATGTAGCATGCAATGGATTAAGCACAGGACTCCTATGCAGACAAACAAGGCTCAGATCTCATGTGAAACCTTGCATTTATTCATTACTTCCTCATTTAGTTGACATTGTTTTCAGTTTTATTCATAATTTTCAGTTCTCAGGTGCAGTTTTCCCACCTATAGGCAGCAAAACTTCTTGGTTGCATTTAGGCAACAGAACTAGGCTACTTTAAGTTCAGGCACCAAAACAATACGGTTAGGTTTTGGAAAAGATCATGGTTTGGGTTAAAATAGACCGCTTCACAATGTGAATCACATCTTGGAAAGGCTTTCAGAGTTAAAGTTTTCTGGCAGAAAGCCTTTGGGGATATCTTCTCCTATGTGCTGCGTATGGATCATATGCTGATGAGTTTTCCTCTGAAGAAAAGACAGTAGGTTCTGTACTGTTGGGCCAGTGGGCTCAGGGTGTGAGGCACTGATTCTCACCAGTCCGGACCCAAGCCCAGGTCTGCAACAGCAGCACAGCAGTGTTCAGCCTCTGGTTCTGACCCACACACTGCATCCTGAGTGCTACAGGGTGACTCGGTCAATGTGACCTAAGCCGACACATAGGAACTGATGAAGACAAATAACAGAGGGATTGAGATGAAAATTTACAAGTGGAAAAGCAACACTCAAGCTTTGTGAGTGAGGAACAGCGAAAGACACGAACATAACAAGTAAGAGAGATTAATATTGAACTGGTAAGAAGCCACAGACCAATATACATGAGTCGGCAGGGGGTGACCTACACCCAGACAGATGAGCAGCATAACGGATAGAGAGATACGAGCAGGGAAGAGGTGAGGAGGCCAGTCAAGCATAAATTAGGAGAGGAAGTGATTAACAGAGACAGACAATCTGCACAGGTACTGAAGCAGCAGAGCCTAACTTTCATTTTAACGATCCAAGTGGTTTTGTATCTGCGTGATTCACCGGCCGCCAGTTTGATTTTTTTAGAAGCTGTCATGGGAATGGGAACTGTGCAAAGTACTTAATAGGTATTAACATTACTTTATGAAGGAGGGGGAAAGGTGTAATGCAGCCATTGGGAGGGGGCAGGGCATGTGACATCAATTTTTGGATCCGTAAGAACTCAGAGCAGTAAATCGGGAGGAAATTACAGTAAGAGGAAAACGGAGGCCATTTACACTGATGGTGGGCTGGACTTAGACCTCTGGAGTTGGTCCAGGCAGAGTCCGTACTAGACGATCAGCTCAGATATCAATAATGGTGTTTACAGCGGGCATGGAGGAGGACTGACGAACGTCAGCAGATACTGTTTAGCCAGCAAAAAGCCATAGAGCATGTGCCATCAGCAAAGTGGGCTAACGGCTTGTTTTTCATCTGCAGGCAGGCATGCAAACGTGCTTTAGAGTCTCCTGCCACACGTAAACACACTGTAATGTGAAAATGTAGAGACAGGCACATTCTCTGACACACGCATAAAAATCACAAAAATGCTGAGACAAACATGGTCATATTAACAGAAATGCAAACACTATGCAGATGCTCACACACTGATGGCTACAGCTGCAGACACTGAGATATGCACAAATATACACACTAATGCACACACAAACATATGCACACATACATGCATACACACAAACATAAGGGCACACAAACATAAACACATACATACATGAATACACGCTAACATGAACACACACATACACACAAAAACAAACAAGCCCACACACACACACACACAAAAACATAAAGACACACACATACAAACACCCTGTGGAGGCTGTACCTACAAGCGACGTGCTCTGGCTTGGCGGGGAATGGGGTCGCCCAGCGGAGTCTGCATCACTGCGCGCTATCGGCCCCTGGATTGACTGCACAGCCCGGCTCCTCCGCAGCTGCGTCCGCTAACACCGTCTGACGCAGGCAGGCATACCGCCGCCAAACACACAGGGAGGAGGGGCGGGGGGAGGAAGACCTGGTTCCCGCACTGAATGTGCTGAAGTATTGATCAAACCCAACCCATTAATCCCTGCGAGTCTCCCAGGGGGACGTGTCAGTCAGCACGTCAGTTCTCAGTCCAAAAACTCTCCCCGCATCAGGAGCACAGACGCAAGGGGCCTCTCGTTTATCAGCCGGTCGTCTCTTTCGCCCCTGCTGCCTCCCCCCGGTAATCACCTGCTCCACACAGGCGCGCACGACGCATCATCGCCTCTGCGCTCTGTGGCTTGAAATGCTTCTGCAGTGCAGGCTAGCGCACGGACAGGCAGGAGAAGCCGATGCCAGAGCCCACTGCAGTGAAATGGACAGGGACTCTTCTCTGAGAGCATGCTTAGCCACCAGCCCTTCAGTGTCCCCGAACGAACTTCTCCACTTCGAGCAGGCATCTACATCCCCTCGGGCATTGTATGCTGCCGACATATTATTCAGAGCCAAGATGGAGACTTTTGACGCACATACATGGCAGATACTTCAAGTGCTACCTTTTACAAAATGGGAGCTGATTGCGAAAGGTGTTCACGGCGAGTTTCTGAAGAACCTAAGATGGTGTTAAGGCAGGGAAAAGTGTTACTGATCCTTACATGTAATTAGTCCACACGAACAGCTTTGTTTTCATGCTGGGCTGATTTTCATGGATGTCATATTGTGCCTCACTTTACCTGAAAACAGGTAATAATATTTAGCGTGACTCAGTCTCTTCCTCAGTGGCAGGATGGCGCGGTTGTCTGACAGAATCTGACCTGGGACCTTCCTGTGAGCAGTTAACATGTTCTCCGCATCTCGGCATCTCACTTTTTTCTCACAGTCCAAAGAAATGCTGGTCAGGCTAATTGGGAACTCTAAATAGCCCATAGGTATAAGCGCTTGATTCAATGGTTTAGGATTCCTGCAATGGACCAGAAAACTGTCCAAGGTGTGTGCTCGCCACTAGTTCATGATATCCAGCACAAACCCCCCCTCCCCACAAATTAAGCAGACAAGCCATCTCGCTGGTCGGCATGTTATCAAAGCGCTTAATTCTGTAGTGCATTTCCATTTTCATATCGTTCTCTGGTTATGTGTATGGGTGCTGAAAAATGCACCGTTTATACATTAACCTTGTACAGATGTTCAAACTTTGGACTGAGAACAACAAGTTTTCACCCCCCCCGTCCCCTCCCAAAAAAAATACATTCACAAAATCATTCAGAGTCTGCTTCACACGTTTTAATTTTTCCATTTCTTTATTTATATATATATTTATTCATCTTAGTTTGGTTGGGATGTCTTTTTTTTTTAGTCATTGTCGCACTTTAGTATTTTTGTACTTCAACAAAAAAAAAAAGGAAACAGAATAAACAAACAAAAAAAAAAAACAGGAGAAAATGACAGAGCTCAAAACGTAAAGAGACAGAGGTCAGTGATACAGTGGACAAGCTGTGCCCTCCGGACAGAAGGGAACAGATACAGAGATGAAATGAGAAGGGGAGGGCAGATTGTCGTCAGCAAACGCACAAACTGACCACAAACTGTCACAAAAAGTGAGGTATGAGAAATGGGGGGGGGTCCCTTCTGTGTTCCCCTTCATTTGGCCATTACTACACAGAAGGGGTGTCAGTATAACAGTAATCTCCACCAAGGTAATATACTGCATGGTAAATTCAAGCTTTAGGACAGATTTATCTCACCCTCCCTCCCGTTCTACAGTGGCACGGCCCAGCTGCCCTCGTTTCCATGGCGACCTAAGGGAGAACAGGAAGTTTTGTCCGAAGGCTTCGACTCCAGTCGCAGCTGACGTGCAGACGAAGGCCAGCATAGCCGAGGCGATGGGAAGATGAGGCCGGACAGTGTATCAGAAACCTCACATCGTCGCTAACCGGTGGAGCAGGAATCGATAGCGAGAACCGCAGTCATTCCTTGGTCGGCCCCAATGGAAGGCGGTGGTTTTTTTGGGGGGGAGGGGAGGGGCTGGTTGGAGTCATCACTCTGATACCTTGGCAGAGAGGGGCGCTGCATTCGGGATGCGAGCAACAAGTTGGGTGGGCGGGGGGTGGTTTGGAGGGGATCCATCCGCACAAACTTAAGCCGAACACCCCCTCTCCCCCCCTACAGTATTGAAGCCAAAGGGTCCATTTCCCAAATCCGGTGACGGGCTGTGAATGAGCCCGCGGTGGAGAAAGACTAAGAATTGGAGGCAGAGAGCTGTAACGGGTAATAGACCAAAAAGGACCCCCCCCAACAATCCCGACCACCTCCGCCCAGAGCCTCCATTGATATGTTTCGCTTTATATTCCAATTGCGAAAAATCACACACCCTCCCCCCAAATAATCCAAATCCCCATCTCAATCAACCTGATGCAACATCGCCCCCTACTTACAAAAAACAAAACATGGAACATAGTCTTTGAAATGATATCAGCAACATACATTACAATGCCTGGCTTCATGTCAAAAAAAAAAAAAAAAAAAAAAAATTAAAATAAAAAAATAATAATAATAAAAATGCAATTATGATAAAAGCGAATTGAGCAATCATCATCACAAACATCTCACAGGAAGGACATATTCTCCACCTCACGCCTCTCCTGTTTTGGCTAAAAATCTCTTTAGAGGAAAACAAAAAAAAAAAAAAACCTGAAGACATCAAAGAAATACAAACATGAATATTAATATTAATATAAAAATAATGATAAACTCCCCAACGCTCCCATCCCCCAAGAACAAAAAAAGACAGAAAACAGGCATGGATATGAACAGAAACTGCCAAGGCAGCCTATACATGACTGTACAGATTCAGGAGTGAGATTGAGGAGTAGACGTCTATTCACAATGCCACACACTGTTACTGGTGTAAAACAGGGAGAAGAGGGGAGCCAGGGGAGATGGAGTGAGCATAGATTTGGAAGTACAGCCTTCTGGACGCTGGAGAAGATAAAGAAGGCAGGAAGGAGGGAGGCAAAGGTGGGGAGGAAGATAGGAAAGAGAGGAACGTGAACTGGAGAGTGACCAGTCGAACGAAAAAGTGCAGAATTACACAAGTAACGAGAACAAAAGCGTTCTCTTCTTTACAACACAAGTTTTTTTTTTCTTCTTATAATATTTATAATAATCATCATTATAATCATAATAATGAACCTTTTTTTTTGAAAGGAAATGCCATAACAATAATCATAACAATAACGATCATAATTCCTACATGAACATTAGCAGTAAAAATGTAGTTTAAAAAAGATTAAGAAAAAAAAAAAAAACAAAGGAACAAACAAAAAACTTGACACAAAAAAAAAAAAAGGAAGAGAGCTGGTTGTCCAGTGCAATCTCCGCGTCACTGGACTGCAGTCCTTTGAAGTCTTGCAGCGCGTGACCGAGCGAGCCCTACCCCCCCTCCCACCCCGCCAGCTCAGTGGAATGGACTACTCCAGCCCCAAGCTCCATAGGGCTCTGAGCACACAGCCCACTCCGGAATGGTCCACTTAGATAGAGCAAGGGTGGAGGGGGGAGGGTGGCGAGGTGAGCAGTGCTACATAGACACTCTCACAATAAGCCAGGTTTATCTGAATACTATGGAGCATGTGTGCGCGCGCGAGTGTGTGCATATGAGAGAGTACTTCACTGTGTGTAAGTCTGTAAAATGTGGCACATGAGCATGTTGCTGTGACGACGCTGCAGGGAAGAGATGACTGGTAGCTTGCACTTCCTGGACAGGGGGAAACGGGGAAAGGGGGAGCCGCCGAAGACAGCCAAAGAATCCCAGCTATTCAATGGGACGGGGAGCCCAGGGGGAAAGGGCCAATGACAATGATGGGTGGGCGGACGTGTGGAATGCTGGAGGCGTGGCCCCCACCCAGTCCCACCACCCTCACCCCAAACCCCCAGCCATCGCTCAAGGACTCTTGGGACTGACACAGCGCCCCCTGGAGACAGACAATGGTGGTTTGGCGAGATGCTGCTCAACACAGGTGGCGAAATGGACCTTTATACACTACAGACGACCCTGGGGGATGGAGAAACGGGACATGAGGTCATCTGCATTCATGGTACGACAATAAATAATGCAGAAACACTGCTGATTTATGCAAGAAACCCGGTAAGCACAGGGCACGCATGCAAACACACACGCAGGCACCGACAAACACACACACACACACAAACAAACACACACACCTGTACACATATACACACCGACACACACAGACACACACAAACACAAACATACATGCACACATACAAACACACACATACCGACACACAGACACACAGACACACACACACACACACACACCTGTGTTAGACCCCTGCCTGCTCCATGCTGTACTGAAGGTCAGGTGGTTTGTAGCTCAGCAGCATGTCGCTGGTGCAGGAGGAGGGATAACAAGCAGGAGCATGGAGCTCTCCCTCTACATCACACACTGAGAGGCGGAGAGAGAGCGAGAGAGACGGAGATAGAGGGACAGGGAGGAGAGAGAGAGAGAGAGAGAGAGATAGAACAAGAACAAGAGCAATTAGGCAGAGAGGAGAGGAAAAGGGAAAAAAAAGGAAATCTTTAGCACAGTTAAGCCCAGTTCCTCCACTCTGGTAAGACCGACCATTAGCTGTGTTTAATGCTATGCTCCCATACAGGGACTAACACCGTTACCCGACTCCTCCCGGTGGTGAAGCTGCTGGCTCCCCGTCAGAGATGACTGGCTGAGGATGTCAGACATCCGGGCGGAGCTAAGCGCCTTCCCAGCCAATAGGCTCATTCCCGCCATGGACTCCGCCTGATCCTGTAGGGCGGAGTGAAACCCAATGTCAGCGACACCGAGCGAGAGGGAGGGAAGAGACCCCAGTCCTCCACAGCCCTAGAGGGCGCTGTGCGCAGTACATCTCATTGCATGGAGACAGAAACAGAGGAAGGGGCTAGAAATGAGAGGTAAAAACAGGAAGTAGGAATGCTTCAAACACACCCACATATACACGCATGCCCGTAGCAGCTATCGCACGCACACCCAAAAGCACACACACCCACACAAAAAACACTCACATAGGCGTCATCAGCGGTCTGGATGGTGTGATGCCTTTGCAGGTGCCCGCGGGCCCGGTACCCCTCTGCCTGGGGACCACGAGCCACAAATCCCACACCATTATGATCGGGCAGCTCCATGGTCTGCCCCGGGGGCCCACACTCCACGTGTTCATTCCCGGAGGATTCTGCACAAAATCAATGGGTTAAAAGTTTTAAAAAAGCGATTGAGAGAAGGATACAATATGGAACAAGAGCAATCAGAGATTTCTGACCTCCGCCAAGGGTTGACATGGAAACAAAAGAAAGACATTTAACCCACATCGGGATCCAACTAGTGTCATTATAAATGATATCTTAAATATAGACGGCGCTGTGTCTATATTTAAGATATCATTTATAATATGAATGAAATTTTCAAGAATATCCGATCATTAATTCTGGAGATATATTGCTTTGAATTATTCTCCTGGATCCAGGATCCGGACTTTGATCCGGATCACTACCAAACTTTACTGTGTTATTCTGTTTATAAACACACGCCAGTGGTTAAATTTTCATGAAGATCCGATCATTAGTTCTGGAGATATATTGATTTGAAATTTTCTTCTAGACCCAGGATCCAGAATTTGATATGGATCACTACCAAACTTTACTGTTTTGTTCTGCTAATAGATAGAAATACACCAATGCTTAAATTTTCATGAAGATCCGATCATTACTTCGAGATATATTGATTTGAATTTTTCTTCTGGATCCGGAATTTGATCTGGATCACTACCAAACTTTATTGTGTTGTTCCGTTGATAAACACACACCAGTGGTTAAATTTTCATGACGATCCGATCATTAGTCCTGGAGATATATTGATTTGAATTTTTCTTCTGGATCCAGGATCCGGAATATGATCTGGATCACTACCAAACTTTACTAGTTTGTTCTGTTGATAAACATACACCAGTGGTGACATTTTCATGAAGATCCGTTCTTTAGTTCTGGAGATATATTGATTTGAATTTTTCTTCTGAATCCAGGATCCGGCATTTGATCCGGATCACTACGAAACTCTTTTGTTGTGTTCATGGAGTAAACCTTCACCAGTGGTTAAATTTTCTTGAAGATTCGACCATTAGTTCTCGAGATATACTGATTTGAATTTGTCTTCTGGATCCAAGATCCGGAATTTGATCCGGATCACTACCAAACTTTACTGTGTTGTTCTGTTTATGAACATACACCAGTGGTTACATTTTCATGAAGATCCGATCATTAGTTCTGGAGATATATTGATTTGAATTTTTCTCCTGGATCCAGGATTCGGAATTTGATCCGGATCACTAGCAAAATGTAATGGGGTCTTCCTTGGATCAAGATACACCTGCACACCAATTTTCATGAAAATCCGATCACTAGTTTTTGAATGATCCTGCTAACAGACAAACAGACACACAAGACAAATAATTGCAGGGGATTTTATAACCTCCTTGGCGGAGGTAATGAGCATGCATGCAGTACGAGCGTAGAACAGAGTAATGCAACATGAGTATGAATACTGTACTGGATATTGTGGATGTGGGTGTATTTTAAACAGCGTAAAGTGGGCAACTCATGTGTACAGTGTTTGTAGAAGTAGTGCACACTGTAGTCAGATGAGTAATCCACAAAATCTATAGTATACACCATGTGAATTATGAAGTATGGAGTGAAGTGTTCATATAATACACGGCACATACAGGCCTTTTTTTTTTTCACGCAAACGATCGTTCGGTTACGTAAAGGTAACGCAAAAAAAGCACAAAATCAGGGGTGAATATGTCTTGGCCAAAGTGATCAACAGTTCATGAACATTTTCTTTGTGTGTGTGAATAAACTTCGATATGTTTACTGTGCAACCTGGTAATAATACGTCTTCATTTTTGTGCTTAACTGACAGTCGTATCCACACTAAATGCGCCGCGCGTGCTATACCGTAACACGCTAGCGTCATCTCTATACAGGCCTATACCTGTATATACCAATACGTGCTGCGGTGCATAGATTAATCTTTTAATTAATGTCTTGATTCAATAACAATTACAATCGCGGGGATGTCTGACAGTGACTCGGGTAGTGGCGAGGACCTGTCAGAAGACAGTAGTGATGAGGAAGAGACAGGCAGTGCTGAACGGAGTACACTGACAAGTCCTTTCCCCATATATCCCCTTTGATGTAAAACCGCTGTGACTCATTTAAAGGTTGTCAAAGAGATTTTTTATCATTTTATCTTACTGCCTTACGTGAGGTTTTGCATGTCGATTGTTTTATGTTTGCACATGACATTTGATGACGGAATTGTTACGTCCTAACGTTGTCCATCCATTAGTAAGTTGGGTGGGTTTTCTTTTTTGAATTGATTTGTTCAACCGATTGTGACAAGCAGAATTAGTTATATACGATGTTCTCATGAATATGTTCCATTATTATATGTTTTTGTAGGCTAGCTGTAACGTTTCGGCGTGCAACCTGTTAACCGATACGCACCCTGTTTGAGCGCTGCTGCATGTAGATTTAATCAGTCAGATAGTTTTCAATTTTGTCTTTTATTTGGACACAAAGCTACGAAATGACCTGAAAATGCATCAGATCACACTAGTTTATATTGTATATGCAATGCAAAGTTGATTATATCGGACAATCAGAAATGTATCTTATGGATTGTGTGTGTTTGACATTTATGTAACTTTTGTGACTAAATGTATTTTAAAAGTTGCCAAAGAAAGAGTTTTTATTTTTATATCTTATGGCCTTAATACGTGAAGTTTAACACATTGTTTTATGTTTACACACGATACTTGATGACGGAAGTGCTTAGTTTACGTCCTTCTAATATTGTCCATCCATTAGAAATATGTACAGGGTTTCTGTTTTGTATGGTTCAGTGTTATGGCTATACACGATGTTCTCATGAATGTGTTCCATTATTTATATTTGTAACTTTAACGTTTCGGCGTGCAACCTGTTATTAAACCAATACGCGCCCTGTTTGAGCGCTGCTGTATGTACATGTAGATTTATTCAGTCAGATTGTTTTCGAGGTAAAGCACATATGTTTGGGGTTTTTTTTCAGAATTGGGAGGACTTCATTTAGGCAAGCTATAACTTTACGCTGAATCAGGCTGTTGTCAATCGGGAAATCAGCGACATCACACTATTCACAGTTAGTCAATACATTTTTGGTATCATCTTGATCGGTTACACCAAGTTTTTCTGCGTAACCGAACGGTCGGTTACGCTGGCGCATTTTGACGAGAACAGTGTATCGTTCACACCGGAGTTTGAAAAAAAAAAAAAAAAAAAAAGGGCCTGCACATATACGAAAAATGGTTCAATATTCTGCATTAATATAGATTGTATGGCACAATCAGAACACAATATTCCGATAGATAAAATACAGAATAGAACATTATAGTGCATTATACCACGGGTCTGTTGAATGCTCAATTGTGATTAGCTGAAGGACATTCCCAGGGTGTACATTATTTTCCAATAAATGCACGCCTGTGAACTAGTTTCAAACACGATAGCTTTTTGACAGAGTATTAATTCGCCACATTTTAATTCCAGGCTAAATTTAACAAACTTTGAGTCACTAAGTACAGATATCGGAAGTGAAGGCTAAAATAGACAATATTTTTTCTGTTTATCAACATAACCATTAAAATCTGTGGCAAGTATGGTGAAAGAACACGAAAACGACCGCGCAAGCGGAACAACACTGTGAAATTAGTACCCACAGCTCCTTCAAAGCAACAAAACAAAAAAGAACTAACTACCGCACTCTGGACCACAGAAAAAGAAATTTCAGCTGTTTCAAAACAACATAAGCTACAAGTGGCGGAAGTAAATAGTCTGTATATAAATGCAATTTTTGGACAAAAACACAAAATTCAGTCTTTAGCAAAGCATATGCGTGTGATATCCATGGCATAAATAATCCAAAAAAAAAAAAAAAAAAAAAAAAAAAAACTAGACCGTCGGTGGCCCCCTGGTCGACGAGTCTCCCCGGACCGCCTAAATAAACTGCACCAAAAATCGATAGGCTTCGTGCCTTACCACAAACAAAGCCCATGCCAAATATGAAATGAATCAGTTGAAATTTGCGGCCAAGAGCGCTCACAAGCAAATTTCTACAGACACAAAAGAAGCGCGGGGGAAGTGCCGTGACGATCGCTAAACCACAGCATCCTCGACTCATCGTCCGGGGATACAATAAATAAATTTTAAAAAATTGCACCCCTAAGTGTTAAACCCCTTTGCACAGAATACAAATAAATGCCAGTTTTTCCTGTTGTGCATGAGCCTATTAAGGCTTTACAACTCGTATTTGTGTCAGAGAGATTCTGGAAAATTATTCCAGTGAAGCAAGACATTTGGAAATTCAATTACAGAATTACTAAGGAATTAAATTTTGGAATTTACGGATGCCGGCGTCTACATCTGCGCAAAGGGGTTTACAGCCCTTCACGCAGAACACCACTCAAGTGTGCAATTATTTTGAAGTAATGACCGGCTTGTAGATGTAAATTGCGTGAGTAGTGCATGCTGTGGGCAGTATACAGTATGCGTAAGGGCACAGAGAAAGCACACTCAAAGAGTCGAGCGCCTACCTCTGGCTGTGGCGCTGCGCATGTAGGGGTGTCTGTGAGTAGGGGTGCCGTAGGGGGGTGTTGCCACAGGTGGGGGCCCCAGCAGCTCGTGGCCCTCCACGCAGGCCACGACCTTGGCTAGCAGGCCCTCCTGGTAGCCGGGGGGGTCATCCTCCTCCATGCTCTCCGAGTGGGGCAGCTGCAGAGGGGGGCAGTCAGGCGTGCGGATCTGCAGCAGGTGGTGGAAGTGCTGTGGGCTGGCTGGGGGCTCCAGGGCCTCTCCCCCCTGGCTCAGGTGGCGCAGCAGGAGCAGCTCATTGTAGTCTTGGGGGGCGCCGGCTGGAGGGACTGTTGGAGGGGCCGGGCGGGGGCTCTGCCTCTTAAGGAGGGCCGCCAGGTCCTGGGGGGGCAGGCGGGGGTCGGCGTGGCCGGTGAGGGAGTGACGGGGTGAGAGCAGGCCCTGCAGGGTGGGGGTGACATGCTGCGAGGGCCGGTATTCCGGGGGGGTCGGGGACAGAAGGGCCTGCTGTAGGGCCGAAGGGCTCCCGTACCCCACACCCACTCCTGAGCCACCACTGCTGGCCTGGTAGGCCTCTAGGCCCGGAACTTTGAGGGAGGTACCCTGCAGGTAGGGGTACCCACCCACCACTCCACCCCCTGCAGTCACCCGCCCGCCATCCCCAAAGAGGTGTGGGCTGAACTGGTTCGGGTCATAGCCTGTGGAACACTGGAACCGACTCAGACTTCGACTGCAGAGAAAAACAGGCCAGAGAGAGAACTATGAACCCATGTCCCTACTACACACAGGGTTTAATGGCATTAATGCATAACAACAACACATTCATCCAACTACAAGTAAATTGCTTCAGTACTCATTCCTGAGGCAGCAATTCTCTTGGCAAGAGCAAAAATATCATTTGGTGATTAATGTTATGTTTTGAAGCAAAGGCATTCCACGACCATTTCCAAATTGCCAGACGTGTAAACAACGTTTCTTCCAAGTGTTCTTGCTTTACAGGACTCAAAGATTTGTCACAGGAAAAAAAAACTCAGCTGAGCATGCAGAAGAAACCAGTGCGATTAAGCGTCTGGAAGGATACAATATACAATGAAATGTCCTTCACATTTGATCCTTAACTGTCAAATACATGAGCTGCTTGACATATCTCATCAATGGCAGGCTAACTCAAACCTGGTAGCTGGCCAGGCTAAACACAGGGGAGAACCTAGCTATCAATATAGTAAAAAAAAAAAAAAAAAAAAAAAAAAAAAAGGTGCAACCAGCAATAATTGACCCAACAGTTGGAAAAGTGTAAAGAACCCTAGAACTCCTTTCAATCAACTAGGACAGTCCATTTTGATTACAGACAGGGCTACTGCCTCAGGACACTGAAGACACACAACCTAGCTAAAGGGATTCAGTCTAGTGACACAAATTCACGTAAGGGTATTACGGCAAAGATATTTAGGCAAGGATATCTAAGCAAGACATTTCCAAAAGGAACCAATTATTTTATGTAAGATGCATGCAGAAACATGCATGTCTACAAGTAACTAATACAGAGACACACCACTAGAGAGCAAAAACCTGCCCAGCCTCTGGTGAGTATGATCTACAGAAACACATCTCGGGGTCTACCAGCTACATTTAAGACCTACATCACAGCTTCTAACTAAGTTGTGTAATTCTATTACTTACATTTCCTGTTGTCAGTCAGTTTATAAGCCACAGGTTTTGAGCACTGAGGAGATGCCTTCAGATTTGAGCACGACCTTGCAGCAGAGCTTAAAGGGACTGAGTCTTTGTTTGCTTCAGCTGAGACGCAACACTACCAGAATGTTCTCTTCCTTAGACCGTAGCTTTCAGACTACTACCTGAACATACGGTACTCTGTCAACCGAAAAGGCTCCACTCACTTCTAAATCGTACTTTTGTTCATGTGCTATAACCCAGGACAATCAGAATACCAGGGAGTCGTAAAAAAAAAAGAAACACAATATATGGGAAATAACAAGTACAAATCCATAAAAAAAAAGTCCAAGAACAGTCCAAAAAAGATATAAATCAAAATTTAAAAAAAAAAAAACATCTTTGCATGGGAGCAAAAATCTGCTGCGGATGAAATGTTGACCAATGAAAGTCCGGCAGCATGGAGAGCAGTGCAGGGACAGCCAATCACCTGTGAGTCTCGGCGCTGTCGGCACTCAACTGCTTCCCCAGAACTCTGTGACCGCAGGGCGTGGACAGGTAGGCCTGTCGCTGGGCCGCGCCCCCCAGCTCCGCCTCCTGGACCTGAATGGTCACCTGCTGCTGGGGGATACCAACGGTGCGGGGGAGGCCGGGCTGCTGCTGGGGCAGCGCCATGCGGGGGAGGGCCGTGGGAGGCGGGCTTCCACTAGGGGCCTGGAAGAGGGCGGCACTATGCTGATATGGCACTGAGGGCTGGGCACCTGCAGAAACGAAGGAGGGATGGGCAGACAGAAAATGTCATGGGTGTAAAATTCAGATTCAGATGGAGCCTATATGGGCAACAGGCACACAGAGAGTAAGACTGAAATTTTCTGACAAAAATACCTGAAAGTAATTTTCTGTGTTTAGTTTTTCTCAAAGAAATGAAACGAAAATGTATATAATTTCTGTGAATGTACAGGAATAAAGATATATCAAAGTCCAGTAGTAAATGTAATTTTTTTTAAAATATGAAAACAGGCACTGAACACTGAGATATTTTACGACAAAATAAAAAAAAAAAAACCTGTAAAAGTACAAGAAAGTAGCAATAAATATTTACCATAGGAATTCATTAAAAAAATCCTATAAAAAGCTTCCATGTTTCGAGCTCACCATGTCCCGGCATCATTCCTGAAGCGCCAGGGGGCGGGCTCTGATTGGGCTGTCTGAACAGGTGATTGCTGGGATGTGTAGGCGGTGGGCTGGAGGGCTGGATTCGCAACCTGTGGACACGTACTCATCTGAGTTCTCCATACTGCCGGGTACAAACCACTAGTGCTATCCTAATGTTAAGTATTTTAGTAATGTCACAGGCTAGCATAGCCTGTAATTCTAACAACACGCTGTGCAAGCATTGCATTGGGTATAAGTAAGACCGGAAATGCTGTCTATTGACTCTCATTCTCACACTAAAAAGCGCATTTTGAATTGGTCCGACAAAGGTAGTAAGTTCGAGGCTTTTCAGCAACAGCTGGCTTGGAAGCAGAATGGTAAAGAGTCTGACCACCCAAACCAGTTACAGGATTGCGTTATGCTCATAACTCACAATGCCATAAACTGAGGGTTCATGAGAGTCCATTGATCCTGAAATAGTGCCACTTAGGGGTGGGAATCGAAAACCGGTTCCGACTTAGAACCGGTTCCAATTGATCGATTCCATCGGAATTGTGCACCTCCAATGTTATCGATTCTTCTTAACGATTCTTTCATTTCCCAGCACGTCAAGTCGCGTCCAAGCGGCAACCTGCGGGGCTGAAAAGTGAAGCAAATACGGAAGTGCCAAAAGCTGCAGTTCCTCGAATGGCCGCTTGAGGCTGACTGCAGAAAGGAGTCAATCCCCATTGACCTCCATGTTAAAAAGCCCAATTTTACAGCAAAAATAAAAATGTTTACAGCCTGGTTCAAAATACGGTTTTGGTCTCTATGGCTAACTTTCCCCTCTGAAAACTGTGGGGGAACTGCATTTTTTGTCACTCTACTATCTACATTATATAAAGGCTCAAATTTCTGCATAATTAAGGGCGTCTTCTCATCCGGTTATGTCGTGGCTAAGCTAGAGCGCAGGCCTACATGGCCCCGTGCTGTAGAGTAGGAACGCCAATCCCTGCCGCTAACCAGGCCTAGCCTGGCTGTCTGCGGGAGGGGGGTTACTACAGCTCGGCTAGCCTAGCCGCTAACCCTTGGCCTTTTCTAGTCGTCTGTGAGCCGTTATCCTACCTAGGCTCATTCGAGTCACGGAACTTGATCCATTGGCCCTGTTTCTGACTGGAGATTTTTTATCGAAAAATCAGGATGATAATGTCTTGCTGTGTGGTTAGGTGTCTGTGGCCTATTTTCTAAAGTGATGGAATTCTAATATTATTTCATATAACATTATATGTCTACACGAAGTAGCGTTAGTTCATTCACTAGCCAGCAAGCCAGAGAATGAATACAGTAACCCCCCAGTTAGTTTTTGCCCAAGATGTCGAGCTGTGCCAGCGGGAGTGAACGCCTGCCACACTTATTAAACTGGCATGCAACGAAATAATAGCGTAACAGAAAATTGACCAAATTACTTTTGAACAAAAGCTGTCAGTCAGGGGTCGGAAACCCGTCACGGCTTCCCTAACAGGTTGCCAACGTAGCTGGCTAGTCAGCTACAATATTAGAACCACGATAGCACGCTACCAAATGACGGGGCTCCTTAGCTGATTCCCCAGAGTATTTGGAGGGCTTGACCGGAGCTTGCCGTGGTTATGCACTCAATAGATTCACACAGCAATATCTTACATAACTGCATTCGCCACCAATGGATTCGTTCCATTTTTAGTGCGATGACTGATGCGGTATCACTGTAAATAGAAAGGCTAGCTAGCTAGCTATACAGCTAATTTAACATATCCCACGTTATCTCGCAAGCTAGCTAGCTGTCGCTTAATGTGTTTCTACATTTAAGTCCATCATCCACAAGCTAGCCAACAACATTAACCTAACTAATAAGCCAGACGGCAACTGAAAAGTGTCACTAACTGGCCACGTTCGGCAATATTTGCTGTCGCTAAGAGTAAAGGCTTTTTTCCCCAAAAGTTACATCAATTTTACAACGCGATTAAAAAAAAAAAAAAAAAAAAAGTTGCACGTCGCAGTGGTATCGTTAGCTAATATAGAGGTCAGAGATTAGCTGGGCAGCTGATATAATAACCAAGGAGCCAGACACCCAGCTGTGTTAGCACTGAGGAGCCCACGTATACTGCCTACAGTAACCAATTAATTCAACAATTACCGAATTCAAAATTTTTTGTGATAATACTTGTGATCGGAATGTGCGAGAGTGAGGTCGGAAAATAAAGGTCCATCAGGTTTGTTGGTAAGCTTACGTAATGCAATGTTATCGTTTGGCTAGCCATACTACCGTTAATGGGACCTGGCTAAGGTGCGTACAAGTCAAGAGCTACGCAGAGCACCCAGGGGACACTGATATGAGCCAACCACCGCAACTTCCCAGCGGTGTACAGCGTTCTTTGTGCTACTGCCTCATGAATACGAACAACGTTCGTTTCGCAACCACTTCACAAATATAAACAGCGGAAGACTGCGTAGAACTACCTTTTTTCCCTCAAAAAACTACTCAGGAATCATTAGGAGAATTGATAAGGAATTGGATTGATAAGCAGAATCGACATTGGCATTGATATTGATAAAATCTTCTCAATTCCCACCCCTAGCGCCACTTCGCCCATGTGTACTAACCCTGAGAGCGCTGAAATAAATTTTCAAAAAAAACTTGAAATTAAATTATCTTGTGCTGTTGAAAACCTATCACGTGGCGACTTGTTTAAAAGAGCTGCCCTGCGGGAGCTCTATTAAGCAAGTCGTCACATGAAAGGTTTTCAAAAGCTTTGAATTTGATATCTTACATCATTGAGCAACTCCATTCGTATTTAGCACTCCAAGGGTTAATACCAGTGCAGCACCAATCCCAGACAGTCAACATGTGAAAGTGAATTAAACCTGTGGTCAGGGTCAAAGTTCATGTTGTTGGCATGTGTGGCAATGCAAATGCTGGCATTACTAGCATACTGGCTGGCAGTGTTAACACTGCTGCCATCATTATCAGGGTAGTGCTATTTCTGGTGCAATTAACTTGTTGGCAGGGATAATGCTAGAGTTTTTAAGCAAGGGGGCTGTGCTAATGCTTGCATTTCCGGCTTGTGGTCTGTTCTAATGCAGGTGCTATTGATCTGTGGGCAATACCTTTGAAGCTGGTGAGTCAGGTGACTGGGCTGGGTTTCTCCATGGCCCAGTGACAGAGCCTGGAAGGAGAGGGGAAAGGGGAGACGGGATTAATAACAGAACTAAATTGAAACATAAATATTACTCTTATTCCATATCCAGACTGATACCAACAATATGGAAGTTGTACACTAAAGGCCAAAATATTACAAATACCCAGCATTTTCCAGAATTTGGCTGATTTTTGTCATCTTAAAGTTAATTTTGAGCAACAAAGGCACACACTTGACACTTGTATTGACTACAAATTTTGCTCGTTAACAACTGTACATCCTGAAATTTATTTATTTTTTATTTATTTGTTTTTTCATTTCGGCATGATTGTACAGTCGTTCCATGACAATTTCAACACAACATGTATCATGACCGAAAGGGTCGCGGGAGAAGCGAAATCGCTTGTCAAAGTCCCGCCCCCAACTCCCAGAAAAACAGTTTGATTATGGTTAAGATATCATAAATATTTATAAATCACAACAGAGCTGAGTGTCCATTTACACTACGATTTAAACGTCACAACATAAAATCAGAGATTTATGAACATCATGAAGAATTTTAATCACAATAGAGCTGAGTGTCTATAAACAACCCCTATTGTTTATGCCCGTTATGGTTCCGTTTAATTTATCCAATGCCATTTTGTTGGATAAGTTTATAGTTATTCAAACATGCACATTTCAAAAGATACTTAAAGTCCTTCAGATTGTCTGCCATTCTAATATTGTCTTCAAGTATGTTCCATGCACTGACTCCAGCCACAGATAAGGAGTGCTCACTCCGAGTCGATTTGACCCTTCTAGTTTGCAACAACATTCTGCCTCTTAGGTCATGAATACATTCACGCTTGAGAAATAGGCATTGTATATTTCTAGGCAATTCTTTGTGGTATCCTAAATATACAATTTGCAAGGAGTTGAATTTTATTATATCCTGCAATTTAAGAAACTTTGCCTTAATAAACAAATCGTTTGTATGAGTTCCATAGGGAACGTTATGAATAATTCTAAGGGCCTTTTTTGGAGTTTAAACAATGATTCTATTGTATTATTATAAGTGTGTCCCCATACTTCAGCGCAGTAGTGTAAGTGGGGTGCTATGAGTGCTGAATAGATTATTTTAAGAGACTTGTGTTTTAATAATTTCTGCATTTTCCAAAGAAAAAGACACGCTTTTAGCTAACTTTCTTTGAACCAAGTTTACATGTGGTTTCCAGCTTAAGAGATTATCTAACATAACTCCCATGACTTTATATTCGTTTTACCCTTTCAATGCTGGTACCATTTACCTTTAAGTCAATGTCGCCCTTAGGGCCTTTTTTCCCAAATATCATAAATTTGGTCTTTGTAAGATTTAATGATAATTTGTTTACATTAAACCACGTGTGAAGTTTAGACATTTCTTTATTAACCAATTTTGTCAATTGCTTGAGATCGACACCTGAGCAAAAAAATAGTCGGTCGCTCAAGAATAAAATTAGTTTTAGGATATCGGACACCTTAACAATGTCATTTATGTAAATTATGAACAACTTGGGACCTATGACCGAGCCCTGAGGAATTCCACAGGTAATGTCCAAGCAATTCGATTTGCTATTGCCCATCTTCGCAAATTGCGTCCTACTTGTTAAGTAATTTTTGATCCATTGTAATGCGGTCCCTCTTAATCCATATTTGTAAAGTTTTTCAATCAATATATCGTGATTTATAGTGTCAAATGCTTTCTTCAGATCAATAAATATGCCTATAGAATATAAGTTTGAATCTAGTGAATCTTTAATCATTTCAATAAATTCTGTTAGGGATAGTGCTGTCGAATGCTTTTTCCTGAACCCATACTGACTGTCACGCAGTAGTTTGTGTTTATCAATGTACTTGTCCAATCTGTCATTGAAGAGCTTTTCTAGGACCTTCGAGCATTGAGGTAAAATCGAGACAGGACGATAGTTTGAGAAATCATATTTATCCCCACTTTTGTAGAGAGGGATAACTTTCGCTATCTTCATTTTATCTGGAAACACTCCGCAGGAGAAGGATAGATTGCATATATGCGTAAGTGGAGTTACAATAGCGTTAGTTAGTGTTTTCAGTAATTTCATATCTAATTGGTTTACATCAACAGATGTCTTAGCTGTACAATTTTTCAGAATTGATCTGATTTCAGATTCGGTAACAGGAGTTAGTGTCATTGTGTCTTGGATTTCCTCATCCTTGTCAAGGTAGTCCCATCTTAGGTGTGAGGATTTAATACCCTTTGCTAGTTCTGGCCCAACATTCACAAAATAACTGTTAAAATTCTCCACCACCAATTCCATGTTCTCTACCTTTTTTTGCCATTTATATTAAAGAATGCAGGGTACTCCTCCTCGGTGTCCTCCCAGAGACGCGTTCTTTATTATATTCCAGAGATTTCTGGTGTAATGTTTATTTTCTAATAAAAGCTTTTCATAATACTCTTTTTATGTTTCCTTAGTAAATGTGTCATTTTGTTTCTGTAATTTTTGTACCTAATTTCTGCTTTCTCAGTTCTTTCTCTCAGAAACTGTTTATACAATGTATTTTTTTTCTTCTTACAGGCATTTGCCAGTACTTTTGAAACCCAAGGTCTTCTCTTTTGTTTTGCTTCAGTTTGTTCGTTATTTTGACTAGACAGTGTTTATCATACAGGAGTTTACTGTCCATAGAAAAGCCTCATAGGCTCTATTTGGATCTTTCTCTGCTAATACATGATCCCAATTCTGGTTCAACATATCTGATTCTAGTTTCTTTAGCCTTTTTTTCGCTTTTTTTAATTCTGATTTCTGTGTGTTCCAGGGTTTTCGATCTAGCCTGGTCCCTTATATCTAATTTGCAGTTACAAATAGCAAAAACTGGTAGATGATCAGTAATGTCATTTATCATGATGCCACTAAATATTTCAGAATCTAATACATTAGTATACACATTATCTATCAAGGTGGCACTGTGTCTAGTAATCCTGCTTGGTTTTGTGATTAATGGTTGCATACCCATGGCATACATGGTGTTAATATAATCCTCTATTATAGAGCTATTATTTGGATTTATCAAGTCAATATTAAAGTCCCCACAAATAAAAACATTTTTCTGGTTCATATTGACAAGTAATTCACCCATACATTTACTAAAAACATCAATTTGCGAATCCGGTGCTCTGTACACGCAACAAATAACCGTATTTTTACCTTTCAACCTAGGAATCTCAATTATAAGACATTCCATTACATTTTCCACAACAATTGATTTGCATTCTAGTACCTGGAAGTTTATGGCCTCATCAATAAATAGTCCAACACCCCCACCAGCTTTATTCAGTCTGCTCTTACACGCGAAGTTGTAACCCTCCATGTAGAAGTCCTTGTCCTTTTCTTCTTTAATCCAAGTTTCCAATAATGCGATGATGTTGAACAGATTACGGCCATTCTTTGAGAAGTGAACCAAAATGTCACACACATGACCAGATGTCATCAAATAAAGAAATACTTTGAAAATTAATGAAAGGTATCAAATTTATTCCTTGCTATTCTCCATACCCCAAAACTATGAAAATTCTAGATTTTTCAACTTCAGAGTTTTTGAAGTCAAATAGAGTTATGAAAAACCTGTTTCCGTGTGAAGTCACACACGTGACCAGTCGATTTTGACCTCTGACCTTAAGTAGTTAAAGTTAATGTAACAAATAACATTTTTTTACTTGATAGACTTGGATAAGTAGTACTCTTATACAAGGTCCATTAATCATGAACCTCCAATGCTTTTGTAATTGGAGGAGATTTTTTCTACTATTTGTTACATTTTTGGTCACACACATGACTGAGAATGGCCCATTAGCAAATGACAGAAGGTATTCCTTTATTTGGTCAAAGTTTGCATATAGACTCCTACTATTGAAGTGGATAATGGACAAACTCCCTTCCATTTTAATGTTCTTGTTAAATTTGTCTACAGTAAAGTATCCGCATGCGTTTGTTTCGTTGTAGAAAAAATGGTTATCCGGATCAATTTCTTCATTAGGGTCTATTCTTGAGTTTTGGTGACTTGTTGTTAAAAAGCCAGTTTCCTGATCTACAGTTTGGTTCATCAGATAACTGCTCATAGAGATTTGTCAGGGATTTTAACCTGCCTCAGTGGTCAAAATTCTCCAGATCCCGCATCATCTTGATCAGCACCGGTCTGGTAGTTTCCGGTGAAGACCCATTTGGTTTGATGAAAATTCTGCAGTTAGCCGACCAAGTGCTGTGTATCTTCCCCGCTTTCTTTAGTTGACGAGCTTTCCATGCGATGGTTGCATTGTGCTTGGTGAGGTTTTCATTTATGAAAACATTGGATCCTTTGAGATTTTTCCCTTGCTTCAACAGAGAGATTTTGTGCTTGTTGCTTGTAAGTCGTAATAACACGGCCCTTGCTGCACTCCGGTCTCGCTTCCCTCCTTTTCGTAGCAGATAACATGAATCCACATTGCTGGGGTCCAGAGAAATACTTTTGGTCCGAAGGAATTCCATCACCTGCATTTCCACAGATTTATTGTCCTCCTCACCTCCATCGTCGTCCTTCGCTGCTGCCCTGGCATAACTCCTGGGTTTGATTTTGAGCCCTGTCAGGATTACATCATTACGTTTCTCTTGTTGCTCCAGCTCCTCCAGTTTGTTTGATAAAGATTGAATCTGTGTGTCTTTCTTGGCAATCTCTTTTTGAGATCACCGTTTTCCTTCAAAAAGCTGGTCCAGCTGCTCCTTCATACTGTCCCACCTCTCCCTCATTTCATTTCTCATTTCTTCGAGGGTCTCCACAATTGATGTAAGATCCGGCGGGCTTGGTTTGTCGCTTCTTCCCGTTTTACCCATTTTCTTAGTTCAGAAAAAGGCTCTATTACAGAGTTTGTGAGAAAGTTTATCACTCAGCTTTTCTCCTGACTGTTGTTTTCCTGTATTGCCTGTATTGCGTGCAGTCGCTGTTCGGAGTTGTTGCTCCTTCAGTGACCATGACCATGACCATGAAATTCAACTTGAGTTGCTGTGGGATGAAGTTGACCAGGCAGTCAGAGAAGTGCCCCCCATCAAGTTCAAAAGACCTCATGAAGGAGCTCTCCAAAGCCCGGAATGAGTTACCAGGAAGCTCTCTCCTTAAACCGCCGGAGAGAATGCCTAGGATATGTCATGCTGTAATCAAGGCTAAGGGAGGGGTACTTTGTAGGAAGTCAAATTTGAATACGTATATCCCTCACAAATAATTTTGCACATTTCTAGTAAAGATATGTGCTTCTATGTTAATCTGTTTTTTGTTCTTGCTATAAATACAATTTCAGTATTTAAAAAAAAAAAAAAAAAAAGGCAAATTCTGAAAAACACAGGGTGCTCGTAATATTTTGGCCTGTAGTGTATATTACTTTTATTGTTTTACAGTGGTATAATGGACGGCTGTTTTCAGTGAGTGCATTTGTGTGCGTGCGTGTGTGTGTGTGTGTGTGTGTGCGTGCGCACGTATGGGACCTGTATTTGCTGGTGTACAATCTGCTGCTCCTGCTGGTAGAGGATGTGCTGTTGCTGCGTGTGCTCCAGGAGCCGTTCGTCCTGCGGAGCAGCATACATCTTCTGCAGCTGCTCACACTCCTACACAGCCAGACACAGATGCACACGACAGATATGCAAGAGCACACAAACACGAGCAGGCATAAAGACACAAACACAGAGAAGAGTTAAGAGGGGAGGAAGAGAAAAAAAAAAGAAGGTGAATTTCAGAGTGTTGGTACCGACCCCGACTGCCACTGCGGGTGAATGTGGCCTACAGTGAGAACCCATGTTCGTACCACACACAGGTTTTTAGATTTTAAAGCATTACACAACTAAATTTATACAGTAACGCCAGGCTTTAGGCAACAAAAATTCTGAATGACCAAAAATCAGTGGATTTTATTGGTCAAATTATTGGGAAAAAAATTCTAGACATTAAATGAATATTAAAACAAGTCTGCCAAAATTATTGACACCCTGAGAAAATCCTATGATTTGGGGTAAAATATTTGGCAGCACAGACCACATTTCCTCAGTCATTATTCCCAAGGGGAATGACCAAAGACCACAGTGATGGTGTGCCAGGAAAAGGTGTTGAACTGTGCTAATCAGGAAATAGATATAAGAAATTATCACATTACTGCAGAACTTTTCCCATTGCCCAGCCAATAACACATTTTTGATATTGCCCCGGCGTAATATCACTTTTGGAAAAATTTCATTGGCTGAGAGCATGGCGGGGATAAAAAAATTAAAAATAATAAAAAATTTGCTCCGTGTTACGTCACGCTGTTAATATTTAGCCAAACTGAATGGCAAGTGCCTTTATCACCTCCGGTAACATTGGTTAAAACGGTAAGGCCCGGTGCTGTTGCAAGCTTGCTGGGTGCCGCTCACATAACTAAGTTAATGTTACTTCACTAGCTACATGTATGCAGTACGTTTTCATAACCATTACATAACATTAGTTTGTAAGCTAGCGAACTAACGATAGCTAGTTTCTTAGTTAACTGAATTTACAAACTGTAGCCAGTTCAGCCACGAATGTCTGTGACTCAGTGACTGACTTCGTATGCAGAGTGACGGAGTTAGCTCTATGCTAACTGACGGAAAATACATTTCTTGCCTATTAAATTACGCCATTCAGTTACGGGATAAACAGAATCTTATACTCTTGGTCGTCTCTTTAGGAAGTTATGAAACTCGTTTAGTGAACTTTGCGTTTGTTGCAAGCTAAGTAAAAGATTGGCAGCCCAGGCCCTGATCTGAGATCAGCAGTTGTGGGTCACCTGTTTGAGCTGCTGGATCAAGGTGTTGTTCTCCAGGTGGGCCTTAAAGGCCAGGATGTTGGCGGCTCCGTCTGAATTCCGTCGCACTGGGGAGAAGCGCTCCATGGGCAGGTGCAGCGTGTTACAGTCCTTGTAGCTGGACCTGTGGGTCACACGTGTGCAGCAACACGCATGTGGATGCGTACACACACACACATACACACACACACAGACACACACAGACACACACAGACACACACAGACACACACACACACACACACACACACACACACAGAGGAACCGGCAAAAACAGGGACATAGGGAAATGTAGAGAAAAACACAGAAGAACACATGAGATCAAGAGCATTCAAACAGCAGCTCGGCTCCTCGTTCCTCCATGCTGGAAATACAGCATTTAAACCCAGCACAGCACTTAAATCATGGATAACAATTTCTGCTCCAAGAGATGTACCAAAGACCTACCGCACACTAGGTTTTCGCTCCAGCTCATACAAGGCACACCTCAGACAACAGCTACACACTTCCCAATTTCAGCTAATTTTGCCTATTTGTCACACTTGAATGTTTCAGATCAAACTCTTTAATATTAGACAAAATATACAGGGTAAACTCAAAATGCAATTTTTAATCCTTATTTCATTTATTGAGGGTAAGAAAAGCTCTCCAGCTCTCCCTGGTCTCGTGTGAAAAGGTAAGCATGCAATCAACTGATGAAATAAATTTCATTGATAGCTGGGTTCAATTTCACCAGACACAGTTAGTCATGATTACTGCCAGCCCTGTTGAATCTAACCATCGCTTAAATACAACCTGTCTGACAATTTAAAATTGGGAAAATGCAGCACATGATGCGGCAATCTAAACAAGAGCCAACAGGAGATGGCGTATCCCCCCGGCCCCACATATTAAAAGAAATGCCACCTGCTCCGGAAACAAACCATACCCCCTAAAATTGACCTCTTGGCTGTGCTGTAGCGCTGTTCGTTGGTGTTCATTCTGCTTGAGTTGAGACAGAGGAAGACGTGCGGGATCGAATCTGAAGTTTTGCTCTTGTTTAAACGGAGTTATCTGAAACTAATTTGTGTGTTCAGGCTCAAACAGTATTAGAGATTAGACAATTTGCTCCCGAGGTATAACCTTTGTCGCATTAGGGGCAGGGAGAATCTTCCTCCATCATCTTTTTTTTTCCCCTTTTTCCCTTTAACAACTCGGTGAGCAAACAGCCAAATTAAGTCGCTAATCTGGTCAAACAAAGGCGACGGGGTTTTTTTTTGGGGTTTTTTTTGAGGGGTTTCAGTCTCCGGGAGCAAAGTAAGGTAAAGTAAAATAAATTTAAACGCTAAATTTAAAGAATAAACTAAACGCGAAGTAATTGTCTAACTTAGTGAATTGTGTGATATACAAAGTAAGTCAGAGTTGTTTTCAAGGACTGAGGTACACTGTCGCCTGCTTTTTCTGTAGCTGATTTAGCTAACGAACTATTGTAAGCTCTCAACGCCAGGAATATATCAAATTACCGGGATATCTAACTATCTGGCTTGGTTTCATACTTGGTCGCTTGCCTTTCATACAGTCTTCTAGCCAATAAATATTGACGTTCACGGGGGTTTTTTAGTCTCCTTCGTTCTCTATCCTGACCACATTACCGCATAAACGCATTTCCAAGCTTGAATATTAACGCTGAACCGGGTTTTTGTCTTTTTCGCATTTTATTATCATCGAAGGGCTCTTCTGATTAAACACATTGCAAATTACGTTATCTTTGTATTTTCCTCCGGTTGCGGTGCCTTGATCAGCTGATTAAAGTTTAACTGCTTGTTTGAGTGCTCAGCGACAGCTTGTTGGGGGAGATACCGTGTATAGTTAAGCTCAAGTAAAATGACTTGTTTATTCGGTCCGTTTTAATTAAAGGAACCGAGGCTTAACTCTTATCTCGGTTACTCTTGGTTGTATTTGTGGCTGGCTAGCTAGATAGTTACTGTTTGCTTTTTGGCTGGGGATCTGAGATTTAGTATTTAGTCAATAGGACAGCAGTCACTTTAGTCGTCCGTTCGGTTACCCTTGAATTTAAACGGAAAGCTTTACCGGAGTGCTCCGCCTCCTCCCTCCTCCAGTTTCTCCTGGGCGTAGTATAGCCAGTCTTTTATCTGGGTTCTCAGCTAAGCCCTGTGAGACTTTTTTGGGTTAGTATATTAATAGTAGCGGGTCTAGATAAATTCAAGTTGGCTTATTAGGAGTGCTTATTATCGATAGAGTTTCTCAATTTGGTATTTCATTTCTGTTCACTAAAACTAAGCCCCTGTTAAAAGAGGCTTATTATCCATTCACATAGTTTCCCCAGGGTTTCTATTGTGACTGCTGCTTAGGGCTTCTCAGGTTAATTAATTAATAAATTGTGGTTCCTGAGCTTCTGTCTCGGCATTAGTAATTTTCTTTGTTATCTAGGGTGAGCGAGGTCATTAGGTAGGGGTTCAAAATGTGGCCAAAACTATGTGACGGTTGCAGGATGATCGCACTTTTGGAAAGAGATTTCCAGGGTGGGTTTGTCTGTCACCGGTGCCAGCTAATTGAGCATCTGGAGAGCAAGATCCTTGTTCTTCAGGGCCAGTTGGCGGCACGACATAGTTCGCAATCAGTAGAGTTCCTAGAGGAACTAAGTAGTATGTCGTTTAGAGAAATGGTCTGTACGCCAAAGCAGGGTGGTGTGGGGACCCCAGAGCAGGCAGGGAGAGAAAGTTGGGTGACGGTAGGGCGTCAGCGCAGGAAAGGGCGTGCACACCGTGACAGCGACAGCTCCTCCAGTGGTTGAGGTGTCCAACCGATTCCGGCCCTTGCAGGAACTCGAATTGGCCCCTGACCCTGAGAGTGAGGGGACTGATGAGCAGCAGGGCACCCTGTTGGCCTCTACCCCTCAGAAAAGAGAGTTATTGATAGTGGGGACTCAATACTTAGAGGAATAGACAGTTTAGTCTGTTCAAGACAAGGAGTCTCAGACGGTGTGTTGCCTGCCTGGTGCCCAGGTAGGAGACCTCCTGGAGCGCAAGGCGGACAAGCTCCTGGCCAGAGCGGGGGGGATCCAGTTGTCATGGTCCATGTTGGGACTAATGACATAGGTAAGGGTAGGTTTGAGGTTCTGCAAAGCAAATTTGTTGAATTAGCTGAAAAGCTTAGGAGCAGATCCTCCACGGTAGTGTTCTCCGGGATTCTACCGGTACCACGTGCTAGCAGAGGGAAGCAGAATTTTATCTGGAGGTTTAACACGTGGCTCTTAACCTGGTGTAGGAAAGAGGGGTATAGGTTTATGGGGCACTGGAACTACTTCTGGGACAGGGGTGACCTGTTCAAGCCAGATGGGCTACACCTGAACCGGAGGGGTACCTTTGCACTGGGTCAGCGTATGTTGAGGGTAGCAGAGAGTTATTTAAACTAGGGACTTGGGGGCAGGGAGGTTAAAGAGTGTTACACAGAGGGAAATGCAGACTGCCCTGATGGAAGCTGACAGCGTTACATGCACTATTGATGATATATTTTTAAAGCAAAAAAAGCATGGTGAGGGGCTTTGAGCAGCAGGCTCATGGGAAATCGAAGGGGAAGAGCGTTCATGATAACCTGAAATGTTTTTATCTAAATGCAAGAAGCATTAAAAATAAATTTCAAGAACTTGAGGCCGTTATGATTAGTGAAGGCTATGACATAGTTGGGATTACAGAGACATGGCTTAGTGAAGAGGATGGAGATGAATATAATGTAGAAGGTTATAAGCTCTTTAGGAAGGATAGATGTAATAGGCGAGGAGGGGGTGTAGCACTCTATGTGAACGAAAACATAAATGTGCAGGAAATTCCTGAAATTGAATACTCCGTGCCTTGTGAAGATATCTGGGTCAGGCTCACTGGCAAACACGAGACTGGTTTAAACATAGGTGTATGCTATCGACCACCAGCTTTGGACAGTACAGTCAATGAAATGCTCCTTAAGAGGATTACGCAAGCTTGTAGAGGAGGAGGGACTATTATTATGGGAGACTTAAATTATCCTGGTATTGATTGGGAAATTGTGAAAGGACAGGGTAGGGGGGAGGAAGAATTTCTAGATGTCATAAATGATAATTTTTTGGTGCAGTATGTTAATAAACCTACAAGAGAGAAGGCAATTTTAGATTTGCTGCTCTGTAATGACCCAGATAGAATTAGCAATGTTGAGGTACTGGAGCCACTTGGGACAAGTGATCACTCTACTATTAATTTTGAGGTTTCATGGGAAGTTAAAAAGGTGTCTCCAAAAACAAAAATTTTTCATTTTAGGCGAGCAAACTTTGACAGGATGCGGTCATATCTAAGTGAAACAAAATGGGAGACACTCCTGGACTGTGAGTCTGTAAATGAGATGTGGGAAAGATTTAAGGGGTTTTACTTGATTCACAATGTAAATTCATTCCAAAGGTGTCCAAAAGTAAGCTGAAAAAAAGCAGAATCCTCAGTGGATGACAGCAGCTATTCAGTAGGAGTTTGAAGGAAAAGAGGAATCTTTATAAGATGTACATAGAGGATAACAATGAGATTACTAAAGCCGAATTCTGTAAAATGCGGGCTGTGGTCAAAAAAGAGCTGAGGAATGCTAGAAGACTGTATGAAAGACAAATTGCAGAGGGGGCAAAAAACTAACCCTAAGCGCTTCTTTCAGTACTGTAGCAGAAAAAGGAAAGTCAAAGAGCAGGTTAAGTGCATAAAGAATAAAAATGGATCGCTGCTATATGATAATAAGGATATTGCGGACACCTTAAACGGTTACTTTGTTGAGAATTTTACCTTAGAGCGGGTCTTTATTTGGCCAGAGGGCTTGTCCAATGCTCAAGATTATTTAGCGGAAATTGAGGTTAGGGATAACGTCAGACATTAGACAAGTTGCATCAACTAAAGGCAGATAAGGCGCGGTCCTGATGGCTTATATCCTAGAGTGCTCAGGGAAGTTAGTGAGATCATCTTTAAGCCGCTATCTGCCATCTTTAGACGGTCTTTAGAAACTGGAGAAATACCAAATGATTGGAAACAGGGCAATATAATACCAATATATAAAAAAAGGGGACCGTACTGAGCCAGGTAGTTACAGGCCAGTCAGTTTAACTTGCATTATGCGTGCAAAATATTGGAATCTATCATAAAAGATGAGCTGGACTTATTTCTTGAACGTAACAATATCTTGAGGATAGCCAACATGGTTTTTAAGAAGGAAGGTCATGCCTGACAAACCTTCTGGAATTTTTTGAAGAGGCCACCAAGACTTATGACCAGAGCAGGGCTTATGACATCATATATTTGGATTTTCAGAAAGCATTTGACACAGTACCGCATAAGAGACTAATTTTTAAAATGAGCTCCATTGGAGTTACAGGTGGTATTCTGAAGTGGATTCATAACTGGTTGCAGCACAGAACACAAAGAGTGGTGGTCAGTGGTATATCATCTGAGCTAGGTAGGGTGGGGAGTGGCGTCCCCCAGGGATCGGTGTTGGGACCCCTGCTGTTCCTCAGCTACATTAATGACCTTGATAGGAATATTGAGAGCAGATTAGTGAAATTTGCAGATGATACTAAACTGGGGGGCTTGGCAAATAGTTTAGAGTCCACTAAAGTGATTCAGGATGATTTGGATAGAATTCAGAATTGGGCAGAAATGTGGCAAATGAAATTTAATGTAGCGAAATGTGAAGTAGTACATGTAGGTAATAAAAACATTAGACGGGATTACTTCATGGGAGGTTTTAAACTGGAATGTGCTCCACAAGAGAAAGATCTGGGAGTGATTGTTGACCAAACCCTCACAGGCTCTAGCCATTGTGCCGTAGCTGTTAAAAAAGCCAATCGGATGCTGGGATACATTGCCAAAAGTATTGAGTTCAAATCCAAGGAGGTGATGCTTCTTTTGTACAACACATTAAATCAGACCACATCTAGAGTATTGTGTACAGTTCTGGGGACCATACTTTAAGAAAGACATAGAGGCTTTAGAGAAAGTTCAGAGAAGAGCCACGGGTTAATTCCGGTATTAAAGATGAAAGCTATGAGAAAAGGCTGAAGATCCTTAATCTCTTTAGTCTTAGGAAAAGGAGACTAAGGGGTGATTTGATTGAGGTCTTTAAATATGTTAAAGGGATTAACAAAGTGAATTATGTAGGATTCCTTCAACCAAGTGTTGTTAGCAGAACTCGGGGTCACAAATGGAAGCTGACTAAAGGTAAATTTAGCACTGATATTCGGAAATATTTCTTCACCCAAAGAGTAATTTCAGTGTGGAACAGCTTGCCTGACCATATTGTTGAGGCAGAGACCTTGGGAGTTTTCAAGAGCAGACTTGACTTAAAGCTAGATACCATTGAGTCATTGAGTATCTGAAGTGATATATTCACGATGGTACAAAGAAACTGGCGAGCCTAGTTGGGCTGAACGGCCTGTTCTCGCCATTCATGTTATGTTATGTTATGTTATGTTAAATTCTAAGTTCAAAATGTTTCTTTGGAAACCAGAAGAAATACAAAATTCATCAACTTCGGATTAGCAAAAGGCACCAATTCAGGTTATGATTAATGTGCACACCAAGTTTTGTTAAAAAATATTGAACGGTTTTCAAGCTATACTCCGGGAATGAAATGTTCACAGACAGACGTACAGAAAACCGCACCCATGACTATATCCCCCGCATTACATGCCGGGGGGATAATAAATTCAACTACACATGAGAAACAAGGCTATAGGCGTCCATCAGACTGGCAAGGGTTACTTAGCCATTTCAAAGGCTCAGGGACTCCAGCGAAACACAGTGACAGCCACCATCAATAAATGGAGAAAACTTGGAACAGTGGTGAACCTTCCTGGGAATGGTAGGCCAAACAAATTTTCCCCAAGAAAGCATGAAGGACCCATCCAGGAGGTCACAAAAAACCCAGACTGACATCTAAAGAACTGCAGGCCTCACTTGCCTCCGTTAAAGTCAGAGTACACAATTCCACAATATGAAAGAGACCGGACAAAAACATCAATGGGAGAGCGGCACGGCAAAAACTACTGCTGACCAAAAAGAACAAAAAGGCTCGTCTCACATTTACAAAGGACTTTTGGGGTAATAGTCTGTAGACTAATGAGTCAACAGAGGAACTTTTTGGAAAACAATGGTCTAGTTACATCTGGTGTAAAGCTAACAAGGCATTCCACAATGAGGACATCATACCAACAGTCAAAGACGGTGGTGACAGGGTGATGGTCTGGGGCTGCTTTGCTGCTTCGAGCCCAGGGCGGTATGCCATAATTGACTGAACGATGAGTTCTGCTCTCTAACAGAAATCCTGAATCAGAATGTTCGCCCATCAGTTTGTGACCTAAAGCTCAAGTGCAGCTGGGTTATGCAGCTGGACAATGACCTGAAATACAAAAGCAAGTCCACCACGGAACGGCTCAATAGAAACAAAATGAAAGTTTTTGAGTGGCCTCGTCAAAGTCCTGACTTGAATCTAACTGAGATGTAGTGCCATGATCACAAATAGGCAGTTCATGCTTATGAACCCTATCTTATGGATGAATTAAAACAATTCTGCAAAGAAGAGTAGGCCAAAATTCTTATACAGCAAAATGAAAGACTCATTGTCAGTTTTTGGAAACGACTGATTGCAGATGTTGACGCCAATGGTAGCAAATCCAGTTGGCTTAGAGGTGCAATAATTCTTCACACGGTTGATATAGGTTTTGAATAACTAGTTACCTTCAGTAAATTAACTCTTTACTCCCTAGTAGCTATCTTAGACTGCTGCCCTAGCAGCCACTGACCCCTGGTGCCCTAAGACAATGTGGCTACTAAAAATACCACGACTGTAGTCGGGATTCGCCGGCAGAAGCGATGTGTTTATCACGCCTGTAGTCGGGACTAGCCTGCACAGCGACCTAAATTATCACGACTGTAGGCGGTATCAGGGAGTAAAGGGTTAATGGATCGTTTAAAAGCTGCATTTTACGTTTACTCAGTGTCTCACATCTCAGATTAAAATTAGTAGGATAATCCAACCAAAACATTTAAATAACAAATAAGCAAAAATAGAAGAAATCAGGAGAGGGGCAAATACTTTTTCACAGCACCGTAGACGCTTGACAATGCTGCCAAGTATATCAGCATGTTAGATCTCCCAGCACAGGGTTGATTACCAATGCTGTAAGAAATCATCAGCGCTTCCATTTGAACAATGGTAAAGTCATACACATTTCGCTCTCATCACAGAAGCATCACAAAAAAAGAAAAAACAAAAAAACACGTCACTGATGATCCAAGCGTGCTGGGAGTAAAAAAAATCGAGGCAGGCCCTCATTTTTCATGAGAGAAATACCATGGTGATACATCTGCTGTGATGTCCCACTGACGGCAACACTCAGGACAACGTGCGAGTGAGTCAGTGCCCGTGGCCAGTGTACGAGAATGTGTGTGTCAGCGTGGTACCCTCAGTAAATATGAGTACTCACCGATCTGGGATCAGTGCTCGCCCCTTTCTCTCCTGCTCACTTCCTGCATGCTCACCCTTTCGCTACCCTCTGCTGTTCGCTCATGTCATCCGGTCTGGGTGCTTTTGTCACCCATTTTATCACCTCGTCCCTTTATTCGCCATCATCTTTCCCTCTCAATCCACCCCTGCTCTCCTTCTCCTCACTTTCCCTTCCTCATGCACTCTAATCTTCCATCTTCTCTCCAGCTCCCTTGCTATTCTACCATTTTCACCCCCTCCTTCAATGTTTTGCTTCTCTTGCGATCTCAGTTGCTTTCTTTCACTCTCCCTCTTCACATTCACCCTCCCCCAACCTACACTCTGGCTCCCTCTCCTGGCAGTTTGCGTGAGGTGCAGTATCAGCTCAGTGTGGCCCCCTCACCGGCAGTGCTGCTCCAGGCCCCAGCCCCTCTGCCGGGGCCCCTGGGGCCTCTGTGCATCAAGTGGGGCCTCACTGGGGGGCGCGCTCGTGGGCACGTGCATCGTGTGCCGCTTGAAGCGGTTCGCCAGGTACCTGGGTCGCGGGGAGGGAGAGACAGGAGGCGGCGAGCGCCCGTCAGCTCTCCAGCCGACACGCCCACAACACTCTGCATAATCCAGCCCAAGTCCACGGGCGAAAGAACACCTGTGATGCAGGGCTGGGCCATTTACTGTATCAATAACCATCAAACGCAATTACCAGTAGTGCCAAAATACAGCGTACTGCCTTTTCCATCCTTTTCTCTTTCAGCTTCTGAAGAGAAGGGCTTCTGGTTCTACCTCAAAAGTGCAGAAGATCGTACCTTTTACAACCTCACTTCCAAAAAATTTGGGACGCTTTGTAAAATGCAAATACAACGAAAACAATCATTTACAAAGCATTTAAACTCAATATTTCATTGAAAATAGAACTAAGACACCACATATCAGAGGAGAAAACAAAAACATATTGCTTTTTTGGAAAATATATGCTCATTTTGAATTTAGTGCCAGCAACACATTTCAATAAAGCTGGGACGGGGGCTTGTTTACCACCGTGTTGCATAACCTCTTCTTTTAACAACACTTTGTCAGTGTTTGAGAAATTAAGTGGCAAACTGCCGTAGTTTTTAAAAGCAAAATGTTTTCTCATTCCTGCTTGATGTAAGATTTCAGGTGCTCAACACTTCCCAGCCCCATATTTTTGGTTTCATAATGCACCATGGCTGACAGGTATGGACTGCAGACAGGCCGGTTTAGCACCCAAACCTATACAGCGGAGCCATGTTGTTGCAATATGCACAGAGTGTGGTGTTTGGCATTGTCTTGCTGAAATAAGCGAGGCCTTCCCTGTAAAAAGATGTCTCGATAGCAGCATATGTTGCTCTGATAACAGTATATATCCTTCAGCATTAACACTGGTTTCACAAATACGCAAGTTACTCATCCCATGTGCAGTGGTGCACCCCATACTATCATGGATGCTAGTCTTTTAACTGTGCACTGACAACAAGCCAGATGGTCCCTTTCCACTTTAGTCTGGAGGACACAGTATCCTTGATTTCCAAAAAGAATTTAAGATTTTGATTGGTCAGACCACAGGACTGCCCAAGTCCACCTTAAATGAGTATGGGCCCAGAGAAGACGGCAGCATTTCTGGATCTTTTTTATATACGGTTTCATCTTTACATGGCAGAGTTTTAACTCGTGTTTGTTGGGGCAGCAACAAACTGTTCAGTGACAATCGTTTACACAGATGCTTCTGAGCCCAGGCACTGATTTCAGCAACAGAATTCAGTCTGTTTTTAATGCAGCGCTGCCTGAGGGCCTGAAGATCATGGCCATTCAATATTGGTTGTCAGCCTAGTCCTTCGCGTAGAGAGATGATATGTACCGTAAAAGGACAAAATCCCTAAATTCTTTGCGTTTTTACACTGAGAAATGCTATTCTGAAATTGTTTAACTACTTGCCCTTGCAGTGTTTAACAGACTGGTGAAGCCCTCGCCATCTTTACTTCAGAAAGACATATTATACTCAATAATGTTTCTCACCGGTTGCCTATTAACATAATTAGTTGCGAGATGTTGTACCAGGTACAGCTTTTAGCATCATACAACATTTTGATTCTTTCGTTGCCCTTGTCCCACGTTTTTGAAACAAGTTGCTGGCATCAAATGAAAAATGAACACCTATTTTTCAAAAATCTATAAAATTTCTCGCTAAACATTTGAAATTTTGTCTTTGTAATATTTCAATTAAATATTTGGCTTGCATGATCTGCAAATGATTGCATTCTGTTTTTATTCACATTTAACACAGGTTTTGGAACTGTTTTGGAAATGGAGTTTTAATTGAGGAAAAGTAGTGTCAAAAGACAGGCATTTCCTCCAAGGCTTTTTAACTATTTTATTCCAAGCCAACAATTCCATTTTTTTCCATTCCAACTAATGATTGCTACATCATGTGACCTTCATAAAGGCACAGCAAGAATAGCCTGAACTAAAAATGTCAATGTAACAATCACTTCTGGTAACAGAAAACAATACCCTAGTACATGCTCTTAAAATTTTGAAAAACACATCAAAAAATCCTTCTCTTCAGAGCGTAGTAATCAGCCATAATTCAGAGCCAGAATTAATTGCTCCTGCAAGAAAAGTGACTGGCACTGATTTACCTACTGTTTGCTGGTAAGGCAGCAAATCATCATCAAGGTCTCACAGCTCATGTGATCACTTAACGTGTGTTCACCAATTCTGCGGAAGCTACAAGGCCTGGCTGCTGATTGGCTCTCATTACAGTCAGTAGATAACAGCGGTGTTATTTTTAATGCAAGCAATTCACATGGTCTCTGAAGTTTGCACTTTTACTACATCACCAGGTAAATTTATTGAGAAAAAAATGAAAAGGCCAATACACCGTACAGTGGAGATCACTGTCACGGCAATCAATAATTATGGGATGCAGTACATCACCCAGCCTTGCTCTAACCCAAAGCTGCTCAGTACAAGCAAAGTACCCCGTTTAGGCGAAGGACTGTGGGAAATTTTGGAGAAGGAAGAGGTTTAGCAGCAAAAGGAAAGCCAGGGGTTGATTTAGCCATGGAAGCCAGCGCAGAGTGGAGAGGAGGCGGAGCTGTGGCGACAGCGACACCGTGTGGCAGGAAAGCGGTACTGCGGCCTGTTTGAGCTCGCTCCCAGAAACCCAGGCGACCCGCGAGTGAATGCTCACCCGATGCCCCCAAAGCCGGCACACCCCGCCCCCAAGGCCACCGGGGCCACTCCCAGGCCCCACCCTCACCTCTGTACCGCCTCCTGGTCCGGCTCCCCATCTGAGCCTTCTTCATCCACCGGGGCCACAGCTGGGATTGGGTGCTGGGAGTAGGAGAGAGGATCAAATGAATGAGCGTGTGTGTCCATTTGTATTGCTCCATCACACTCACTCACCAGTGACAGAGGCAGGAAGTAGCCAATAGGTGGGATTGGAGAATTGTGGGTGCACTTGAACAACTGTCAATATCACACACCCCTAACACATTGACTTCTTCACTCTCTCACACACTCAATTTGAAACACAAACTCTAACAAATGCATAGACACACTCACAGGGCTGGTGACAAGAGGGGACTGTCCCCGGGGCCGCTTCAGTAGCTGCTGGGCATGGAGCTGGATGTTGGCCCCGCCGTCTGAGGCCCTTCGGCCCAGGGGCCCCATGCCGTTGAGCAGCTGCAGGGTGGGGGGCTGAAGCAGAGACTGCTCCTACAGACATAGAGGAGAGAATCAGAGCTGCTCCGACATGTGTGCATGTGGTGGGTCCCGTGTTTATTCACGTCACTCACCAATAGCTGCAGACAACTGCACGAAGAAAAGAACGGGCGAGTGGTATGAATTTTTTGTTATTATTATGTTCAATATGAAAATGCAGTGGCGGCACTCGTTACTCGGCAACGGTGGCCCGCAGCTCCTAAATGCATTTAGGGGAAACATCACTTGGGTATCGGTTTGGGTATCGGAGCGTTTTTATGTCGAGTCCATAAGTGCAGTATGGGTGCCCAATACCAGTGCATCCCTACTCCCATCCCTCCCCTTCCTCCCACACTACTTCTCTCCCTCACCCTGCCCCCCTCCCTCACCTTGTACTCCAGGTGCTGGGTGGGCTGGAGGTTTTGAGGGGGGACCAGTGTGTGTACGGGGCCCATGTTGGGGGCCAGAGGGGGGAAGGGAGGCTGGCCTGCGGTGCGGGGGAACCCCGGGGCCAGCTTCTGGAGCTCCTCCTGCATCTCCGCCCTGAAAGAGACAGAGCAATCAGCACCACGTGCACACAGACACAGACCGATCACGACCACACACAGGTACGAACCAATCAGGACCAGGCAAACGCATGCACGGACCAATTAGGACCACACACACGGGCATGGACCAATCAGGACCACACGCATGCTGGCGCGGACCAATCATGGCCGCAGTCACCTAGGCACTGACCAATCAGGACCAGATACATGGGCCAAAAAGAGCCCCACACACACACACAGGCACTGGATAATCAGGACTGCGCATAAAGACTTGCGTACTTGTACATACACACATGTACACATATACACATAAAATCAGCCAGAAACCCACACTTAATCACACACAGGACATCAGCTTGACGGGGATGAGGGATGGGGGGGCGGTCTTACCGTGGGTCTGGGACGCCCACCGTGTGGCGCCGCATGGACAGGTATCGAGCCATGGCCTCAGGGGAAGGCTCCTCCCCCTCGTCACTGTCCAAAGCCATCGTCCCGTCAGGCTGAGCAGGAGAGAGAGGTTAGACTCAAGGTGCTAACAGATATGTTAACCGCAGGCTAAAGGGGAACGTGGCACATTTAACTACCAAGACCTCATGAACACCTCTCGTGAAAGAGACCATTTTTGCACAGAAATCAGTAACACTGTTTTCTGATCTACACCCGCAGTTCGCTAATCCATACCAGCAGTTTTGCCAATTATCTGAATCCATGGACTGAAAAACTGAGAAAATTTCATGGATTGCAAAACAAACCGCACAGACTGAAAAAAAATGAGAGTATGGTATTTGCTGGCTATATTTTTTTCTCCACCAAAGGTGGCAATTGGGATTTCATATAAACAGATCAGGGAGTGGCTGAATACTTCTTTATGGCAAGCCAAAGCAATCTCTGTAGAGATATTTTGCAGGGAAAGTGCACACTTCGGTAGAGGAAGACATCACAACAATGCACTGCTCTACTCTTCGCACATTTATGAAGAAGACTGGGCCGGTACATTTGAATGACAGGCAGCATTGAGGATGGATGGCTGAATTCAGCTCTTTCAGAAAATACAATGACCAGGCGCAATATTAAAATCATCAGCCAAGTCATTTTTGCTATGCACATCTTGTGAAACACTGCAGCCCCACGGGTGACGTGACATTTTTGCCCTGCATAGCACCTGAAAATATCAAAAGCACAAAAATGGCTGATACTATCCAAGCACTCACTGATTTGAACCAATTACTCCCTTTCTGTGGTGGGCTGAACCTTTCAATAAGTGCAATCACAGAATCTATACTTACTACGTGTTATGACAAAGTCACACGGTATCTGCTTTATTAATGAATGTGATACTTCAACATATGTTTCTTCAAAAACACAAACTATCCATTTAAATGCAAAACATGTAGTTGGACATGTCAAGGGATGACTCATAAATGACCTTCTGACCCTTGACCTTTGACCTACCTCCACAATCTGGTTCTCTGGGTTGATGAGTTGGACTTGTGGCACAGTTATGCTAACCGGATTACCCTGCTGATCAGCCTGCAGGACACAGAGAACAAGTCATTTTGGGATAGCAGCAGTTAACTAGCTTAACTGCAGCACAACTTTGCCATTGGAGCTCGATTGGCTGTCACCTGCAGTGGGTTGATAGGGTAGCCAATGGGACGGGGAGAGGGCTGGGCGATGCGCAGCGTCTTGTGCCTCTTCAGTCGGTCACACAGCAGGCTGTAGATGGCGCTGTAGTGATCATAGGCATCTGTCTGCAGGGACTGAAGAGAGAGAGGGAGAGGGGATATTTTCAAAAGGCTCGTCCGGCTCTTAAAGCGGACACGGTCAACAGATGGAAAGAGAGGCGTACTGGCAAATACACAACACTGCACAACAGCAACACAAATCACTTGAAAATTAATCATTCACAGCTTAATCACGAACCATGTATCATTCGGATTTGTATACGATACCTGGAAAGGACAGCAATTCACAATGAAACATTTGTAAATGCTGCGTTTTATGCAAATCATGACACAAATTTTCAGACAGGGTTTATGAGCAGCGATGCACACTAACCAAAATTTCATTCATATGCTTACAAATGAAATCTTCATTTTTTATGCTTATGATATACAACTTTAATTCTAATTTGTACATTGTGCACAATACAATAATAAAATATCTGCCAATAATCTCATCCCATAGATGCATGTTGGAGAAGACAACAGAACCACAGCCCATTTTATCATGGCTTACGAACAGGGACATTACCAACTTAGATGAGTGATTCCCAAACCTGTCGTCAGGTACCCCGCACTAGATCCAGGTATTTGAGGTGATCTATGTATAGTACACTGGATACAGTTAATCAAGGGGTGACAGTATTGGTTATGTTTGAGATTCATCACAGTAAATGCGCGGATCCAGCGTGGGGTACTTGACGGGAAGCCTGGATGAACGATGGCATGCAGGAGCTCAGAGCTCAGGGTCTGGCTGAAGGCCGTACCTGCAGTGTGCGCTCACGGTCCAGGCCCATTTCCGCCATGGCGATCAACACCTGGTCGTTAATAAGCTCCGTCTCCCGCTCAGACTTCACCTGTTCGCACTCAAGTATCAACTACAGGAGAGAGAGAGAGAGAGAGAGAGAGAGAGAGAGAGAGAGAGAGAGAGAGAGAGACACACACACACAGAGAGAGAGAGAGAAAGACAGAGAGAGGTGGAATATGAGGGACGTAAAGTAAGAGAGAGGGAAAGGAGAAGACAAGGAGATAGAAGAGAGGGAAAGAGAAAGAAAAGAAAAAAGGAAAAGAGAAGGAGAAGAAGAGAGAGGAGGGAGGAGAGAGATGAGGAAAAAAAACAAGAGGTTAAAAGAAGAGAGGACCAATGGGGTTATGGGTGTAGACACTGTGTGCAGAGCCTGCTGGTATTTGTAGTTTCCTTGAACACAGCCAATTAAGATCCTAAGAACAAGGTGTATAAAGGCTTTAGCCAATCAATGACTTTAATGAATCACTAGCACTAAACTGCTAAAAAAACCAGTGACTGATAAAACACCACAGACGCCAAAAACACAGGACATAACAGACTCGGCCAAAACTTCAGTGCATCCCACAAACAGAAATACAAAGCAGGGATAGTCATGTCCTTTACTTCGGTTCTAGACTTGTTTAAACAGGAAGCCTGACGAACACACAGTCTCCTTTTCAGTGCATTACACATGCAGGGATGAGGAACAGCCCTGCGAAACTCACCCGGTCAAACTCCGGATCTGGGTCGCCCTGCCGCATCCACTTGTTCTTGCAGATCTGCTCCATCGAGAGGCGTCTGCTGGGCTCCAGGACTAGCATGTGCCGGATCAGGTACTCGCAATCTGAGACGCGCAGAGATAAACACACAAACTCACACACCGTAGTATGCAGCTGCAGTTGAAAGGGTCTATCGTGCCGCGGGACGGAGGAGTGAAGTGGGGGGGCTCACCTGTGGACATGAAGAAGGGGATCCGGAACTTTCCGCTCAGGACTCGAGCCCTCAGGTTCTGCAGGGTGCTGCCGTCAAAGGGCAGAGCGCCACACACCAGCACGTACAGCACCACTCCCAAACTCTGTAATGGCAGGAGAGGGAGGGGGGGGAGAGAGAGAGAGAGAGAAAGAGAGAGAGAGAGCGAGAGAGAGAGGGGGGGGAGAGAGAGAGACAGAGAGAGAGCATGAGGAGGAGAGAGAGGGGGGGAAGAGGGAGGGAAAACGAGAGAGACAGAGAGCGTGAGGGGAGAGAGAAAGGAGAGAAAGGGGGAGAGAGGGAAAAACAAGAGAGAGAGGGAGAGAGGGGGTGAGAGAGAGAGACAGAGAGAGAGCATGCGGAGGAGAGAGAGGAGAGAAAGGGGGGAGAGAGGGAAAAACGAGAGAGAGGATGAGAAAGAGGGAGAGAGGGAGGGAAAACGAGAGACAGAGAGAGAGAAAAGAGTGAGAGAGTGAAAGAGAGAGTGTGAGGAGGAGGGGAGGGAGGGAATAAGAGGGGATGAGACAGGAGGGGAAAAGGGGGTGTGCAGGAGAGAGGGGGGTGAGTGAGAGGGAGGGAGTGAGTGAGAGGGAGAGATTTAGAGAGAGAGAAGGAGGGTGAGGAGAGATAGAAACAGAACGACAGAGCGAGTGAACACAAACGTAAAGAGGCAGAGGGAGGATAAGAGTGTGAGATCGGGGTCCTTAAGGTTCTGGCGGAAGAGTCCGGTTGCTGAAGCGTAGTCAGCGGAGGTTATGCACACGTCACTCACCCAGATGTCCACCTTGGGCCCGTCGTACTCCTTCCCCTCGAAGAGCTCTGGAGCAGCGTAGGGGGGGCTGCCGCACCAGGTCTTCAGCAGCTGACCCCGCGAGAACAGGTTACTGAAGCCGAAATCTGAGCCGGGGGAGAGGGACACGCTGACACACCTCAGATTCAACACCGTCTCATCTTTTACCACCACTGTCGTATCTTTAATTACATTCCTCAAAATGTAGCGTTACATACACACAGGCTCATGGATGTTAATGAGGTGGAACTAGGAATAGGTTCAGGGTCCACTATGCTCAATATGTACAAATGCATATTTCACAGCTCCCAGAAAAGCAGAAAATAATACCAGTCTCTTCATATTTAATATCAAGTTCAAATACTAGAAAGCATAAGAACCAGTGTCCTAATATATGACAACGTGCACTGCAAGTCCACAGAAGCAAACTCACAACACTGAATCGAAACTGAGAACAAGTCATCGAGGAAAACAGGGAAAAAAGTTGACAGAGAGGGAACAAATATGATGGAAAAAAAAAAAACAAGGCCAGTGTAATAGAGAAAGAAAAAGGAGACACAGAGAGATGTGGAGACAACTGGTACTGTGTTTCTCACACGCAGCAGGCGTTATACCTCCCGCCCACTAGGTGGCAGTACCTGCAATCTTTATGTTGAGGTTGTGGTCCAGGAGCAGGTTCTCAGCCTTCAGGTCGCGGTGTACGATGTTGCGGCAGTGGCAAAAGTGCACGGCCGCCACGATCTGCTTGAACTTCCGCCGAGCGTCCTTCTCCGCCATGCGCCCGTGAGCCACCAGGTGATCTGGGGAAAGACGGGGAGCAGAGATGGATGGACAGAGAGAAAGGATGAGAGAAAACAGAGGGAGGGGGAATGATGGGGATGGATTAGAACCTGTAATGGAACATTTATAGCTCAAATGGCAAGACTAAGACATCATTTACCCCCAAAAAGTGTTTTTTTCCCTCTCCTCATCAGAACACAAATGCGCACACATCTTAAGCACTTACCGAATATCTCTCCACCGCTGGCATATTCAGTCACGAGATAGATCATCCTCTCCGTTTCCATCACCTATGACAGAGATACGTGCGCGCACACACACACACACACGCACACGCACACACACAGACACAAGCACGCACGCGCACACACACACAGAAAAATCATGAGCAGTGCCAAATCAGGAACTGGCCAGCTTCCACAATTGTTAATTGTTTGAAGATTAGTGGCGCAGGAGACCACTAGCCCAACACCCCAATCAACACTTATAGGAAATATACAAAAAGAACAGGAGCCGAGGCTGCAGCTAATCCACTGGAAGGGCAGGATCTTCACTGGAACGCACATAAAAGGCCACAGTCATAACTGCAGGTCTGTATCAGGTCAGTTTAAAAACAGAAAAAGGGAAGAACAACGAGGGCTCCTGTTCTCCCCGTAAGTTTGGCGCACCGAGGCTCTCCCCAGTCGCCACAGCGGCGAGCCTTCTGTAGCACACAGGATCGTGGAAACTCATCTCCACACACAATAATGTATATGGGCCAGCCAGCCCATGCAGGCTTCATATATACATTTAAACATACACAGTCTGCAAGCATTAGCACAGATAGGCTGTGTTTGCTTCATGGTCCGGTAATCAATAGTACTGGATTGAAAAACATCCCCATTGTGTGAACCCTGTTGGAATTTCAGCTCATTTAAAGCAATGTCACAGTCCGAATACTTATGAACTGCACAATACTTCAATGGATAATAAAAGTAACTTGCGTTTGGGTATCCATATTTATATTCCTTGCGCTCAGTTATGAGATCCATCAACAGCCTCCGACCGCACACTCCATTATTTCAACCACTCAGCAAAACAGAAATGTACAGCTTTCGGTTTGCACCAATGACATTTGATGTCAACAAAAGGCGCACTAACCATACTTTGTTAATTTTTTATTCATTGCTAGGCTTACCACTCCAGAAGATAGATCTCCTCATTACAAAATCAAGACACAACAGACACCAATAAGATAGCAAAATCACACGAGAAGCACACACACCACGATAATCAAGACTTCAGTAAACAAACTGTGACAGGAGAATGTTCTCTGAGTTATGGCTGCTCTGCACCAGTGCCAACATTTTTTCCACTTTCTTCTGCACCAAAAACATATCAGCTATTTCAACTAAACAACAGCACGTTTTTTTCTCAGAATGAGAGGAGCAAATAAACCGTGTATTGGCTGGACCGACAAACTGCAGTAGTGAAACGTGTTTTACATAATATCGGGAGACAGAACCTGGTGTAAGCCTGAGGGATGCAGGATAACAGACTTTAGAGGAGGCCGAGACCAGGAGTTATGTTCCCAAAAGACAAAACAAATCACATCCAAACATATGGAGCCAAATAACCAAACAGAAATGACAGTGGAATGTGTAACAGGAGAGGTGACAGGTGAAAAAAAAAATTCAGTTGGGCACAGTCTGCAGTCCACACAGAATGCGGTACTGAAGCACAGACAAAGACAAACCGACAGGCACACAGATAGACAGCAGGACACCAACAAACTCAGACAAACAGACAGACTTAGAAACAGACATACATAAACATACAGAAAGAGACACAAAAACATAGGACGTCTAGGTAGGCAGACCCAGAGTACAGGACAGAAAACAGGCGTAAAGGGCCACAAGATAGGAAAAACAGGCAAAAGGTAAAGACACAGACATAGAGAGGGAACAAAAGACACAGACACACAGAGGGAACACAACTACAGACACACAGAAGGAACACAGACAGAGACAGAGGGAACAAAGACACAGACATACCGTAGCAACACAGACACAGACATAAGGGAACAAAGACACAGGCATAAAGAAGGAACACAGACAGACATACAGAAGTAACACAGACACAGACAGACAGAGGGAACAAAGACACAGACACACAGTAGCAACACAGACACAGACATAGAGGGAACAAAGACACAGACATACAGAAGGAACACAGACACAGACACACAGAAGGAATACAGACACAGACAGACAAAGGGAACAAAGACACGGAAACACCGAGGGAACACAGAAACAAACCAAAAGAAGGAACACAAACACAGACGCACAGATGTAATACATCTACGGACACACAGAAGGAACAGACACCAACAGACAAAACACAGACAAAGACAAAGGTAACACAGACTCACACTGCGACAGCACAGACAGAGACACAGACAGAGAGCGAGACTGAGACACAGACAGGCAGTACAGACCTGGTAGAGGCGGATGATGTGTGGATGCCTCAGCATCTTCATGATCTGCACCTCTCTGAAGATCTTCTTCAGGTTCTCGTCATCGAGCTGGGTCTTGTCCACTATCTTGATAGCCACCTGCACCAGACAAAGAGGAATAGGTTTGGAAGAACCATTCTCTGAAGTCTACATGTTAGTTCAACATAAGTAAGCCCATGTTGGCATCATTTTCCCCGCCACCCAGAGAGCATCAAGACCGGTCTTAGGGCACCTGAAGAATTTGCTTCATAAACATTTCTGGTTTGGTTTTTCCCCAGAAAGACAGGCTTCGTTCTCCAGAAACGGAGGGAGATGGAAAGGGGGATGGGAAGATGGATGTAGTCTTTGGGGGAATGGGAGGACTACAGGGGCGATTGGAAACACGTAGCAAGATCAGAGAAATGGGAAAGTGAATCACTCTACAGAAATGATCTGGCATTTCTGTTGTCCTTGCGCTGAATTTATCATAACAAAATCAAAGACACAGATCAACTGCAAACCAAGCACAACCCGATGGCTGGGCATTACATCACCAGTGACACATCAACCGAAGAGAAACACCAACGACGACTCAACAGTGCGAGAATTTTACTCACAAATCTGCAAATAAAATTACACCATGGAAGTAAAACATGATGTTTTGGCACGGCAGGTAAAATCATGAACTACACTGTAGCGTGCGATTGATACCATGAAATGTAAAACGGCAACTTTCTCCTTCAGGCCAATTCGGCACCAGAGTTCCAAAAATTCATTCCAAACTGGAGAGCACTAAAGAGACCGCGTACCTTCGCCAGCAGGTTTTGATCATAGACTGTAAATAAAGATGGACGACGCATCTCCATTACCTAACGCTGCAAAAACGGAGCTAAAATGCTTATCATACGGATGACGCCATCTTGCAGATATGGAGCCAGAGTCTGTGCAGTAGTGATCGCTGGGATGAGCAGTGGTATCGAGGTCTCGCCTGTATACCCACCCAACTCAGTCACAATCACATCCCCTGAACTTTTAGCGTAGCCCAACTGGCTGCTTCAGTGTTAGCAGTGAACACCACTTGCTGAACACAGACAAGAAACCGGTTCTACAAGGACTGAAAGCTTGTTAATTGGTTCACTATTTTGGATCTTTTACAAGTACAGTTGTATGAGGCTAAAAAAAAGTTTGCTGCTTTCCTCGTCCACAGCAGTATATTGCTTAGCTCCCAGGCTGATGTCCCGTGCTCCTACCAGCCTAGACAAACTGGTGCCGACTGCCATCTGCAAGCACGGTAGCTCATACAAAAACTAAGTACCTCATACAACCCCACTTCAAAAAATCCGACCGAATTTATGTTTTATACGATGTAGTCGCGTTCCGCTAATAAACTAAACAAGCAAAACATAAAAGCTTTATTTGGTTAGATGGTTGAGCCTCGCCAACGTATCGGTTGACAGATTAAATCATTCTCCCTAATATTGATTTGAAGATAGAGTTGACAATAAATAGGATTTCTCGAGGATTTTTCTAGTAGATGGAATATTGTCAGATGAGTAACTTGTTCTTGCTGTCAAATACATTTCAGTATTCAGTACATCATGGCTGGGGTGCCCTGCTGGTTTCGGCCTCACAGCAAAAAGGTTGTGGGTTCGAATCCAGCCTGGGGCCTTTCTGTGAGGAGTTTGCATGTTCTCCCCATGTTTGTGTGGGTTTGCTCCAAGTACTCCGGTTTCCCCCACCCAGAAAAACATGCGTTATAAGAACACTCCTACTGGAACCCCTGAGCTAGGAACTGGCTTTAGAGTTGGAGTTGGTCCCCAGGCGCTGCTCTGTGGCTGCCCACTGCTCCTAACTATAGGGTGGGTAAAATGTACAGGACAAATCACCCCACGGGCTTCAGTAAAGTATATCTTACCTACATATAAGACAAATGAAATCAGCAAACTAAACAAATAAGTCTGAATTAAAAATAAACAAAGTCATGTCCGACGTACTATACATTGCTGGCTCCATCTATAGTCGCAAGCATTTTCACCGACCCCTGACCCCTGTTGAATTCATCAAACCTCTTCCCTGGAGTAGGCTATAGCCACTGAGTGTATATAAACTGAATGGCTTCATCAGGGGGTCGATGAATTTAACACATTAAATTCACGATGGGTACATTCATCTAAGTACATCGTGGCTCAAAATAAAATGGGTTATTTAGAGAAATTTAATGTGATTTTGTTTTAGTGGATATCAATTTTCTTTATTATAGTCCTTACAGGATTAAAAAACCTCAAATTTAGTTTCCATAATTTTGTAATTTAGAGCCAAAGCGTCGATGAAATCGCAACCTGCCAGTAAACTTATCAGAATGGTTTAATGTAAAGAGGGCGTGGGAAAATGAAACCAAAACATTCAATTTTTGTTCCAATTCCAGGGAAGTTTTGCGTTGGTACATTTGCAAAACAAACAATTTTTTCGCGTCAGTGGAAAATAATATATTTTCCATTATAACTCAAAAACGGTTGCAGATAGACAGATGTTTACTATTCAGGGCATTTAGGAACTCCTATAGGGACTTTTATTTGACTCCACGACCTTTCACCTTGAGTGACCTTAAAAGGTCAAACTCAAGGTCACGGATTTTCACAGGGCCAGCGGTTGCAGATAGACATATGTTTACTATAATGGGCATATAGGAACTCCCATATGAGCTTCCATTTGCCATCATGACCTTTGACCGTGAGTGACCTAAGGTTTAACTCAAGGTCACAGATTTTCATAGGACTACAAGTCGAAAAATGTTGAGGTCACACTAGTAAAACTGAGTTAGTATCAAAAGCACTAAAATAAGTGCTGCCAGGTTTGCCAAGTTTGTTTTGCCTGGCAACACGTTTCAAAATACCAAAGGCAGATCAGAAAACTCCAACATGTGACCAGCCCCACTTCACTATGATCCAGCCAAAAAACGTCTAAGGACAACTGCAACCAAAGTGCCCTGAACTCTTTGCACACTGATACAAAAAACACAGCAAGAAGCATAGCAGGGGTTTCCAAACTAGGGAGGAAACGAAAGAACCTTCCCTTAAAGGTGCTATATGCAACTTTTTTTCAAGTATTAGTCATTTTCTATTGCTGATGTGTGAACGGACTGCACCTTACATAAGAGCCTAAGTAAAATCAAGGCTGTAAAAAACCTTGAATTTTGCCATATTTGGAATAACAGTGGAAAATTTGTGCGCATGAAACCATAGTCAATGTATCATGTTACGAGAATGAATTACTTCAACGCAACTAGCTCATATTGTACTAGGTAAAAATATTATGCTTTAAAAATCCAATTAAAAAAAAAAAAAAAAACACTTTAGTCAAAATACGCTAGTAACAGGGTCACTTAGCCACATCACTGGTCACGTTCAGGTTTTTTTTTGTGCAAGCACGAGAAACCGAATGCTGACTGCAGTTCGCTTAACAACCAACAATTCCATCAATGACAAGCAATTTCTGAAAGTTGCGCGTTTTACCTCTTAGAGATACTGAAGCTCAAATTAAGGAATTGGTTCTCTTCTGCTGATCAATTTAAGGCCAGTTGTCTCCCTGAAACTCATAACAGAATGGCCTATAACGCAGTACTTCATAGTACTACCCGGTAACCTGGGATAAGATAAGGTTCAAAGAAGGAAAACTCGAAAAACAAAACTTTGGGATGAATGCAATAGAAAACAGGAACAAAAGAACGCATAGGTTAGGTTGTTTAAGGGGACCTATTGTGCTGATCCTTTTTTTAATACATACAAGTAATGTTATAATGTTGGATGTCCATACTCAACCTCTGTGAAGTTTCTTAACATATAATACAGGGGTTTTGCCGTAATCCGTGAACATGATTTCCTTTCTGAACAGCTCGTATCGAGATCTTCACGAGATCTGGGCAAAACCTGACGTCAGGTTGTGCCGTCCAATTAGTACAGACCTAGCCAGAGCCAATCACGGCGCTGGACCTGCCCACCCCGGAAACTATTCTAGCAGGTACAAACAACCGCGGACCATATTATGCCTTAGTAGCATCTACACTTCCGGAAATACAAACGAAGAAGAAGAAGAATAACAACCGCGGATCATTTGAGGGGCAGTTTTGTCAGTATGTCTCCCAAAGCTGCTCGTCTGTGTTTTTTGGATGCGAAAAAAAAGCACAACTATTTTCTCTACCAAAAGACGATGCCACCAGAAATCCGTGGGTAGCCTTTTTGTTTGCTGGCAGCAAACAGCCACACTCAAAGAGAACGTTAGCCGTTTGTGCTCGGCATTTCACCGAAGACAGCTTTGTCAATAAAGTATAATTCGACGCTGGATATGCGTCTCAGCTGCTTCTCAAACCTGAAGCAGTTGCATCGATCAAGCGCTCGGAGCCACAAGCTATAAGTAACGATATAACAGCAAATAATATAAGTGAAGCTAATGTGTTATGGGTGGCTAGCAGGACCGCTAAACATAGTTCTGCTGTGTTCGATTTGTACTGGGAAGTCGGGATTTCCAAGCTTCCGGTCTGAAAGTTCAATTTGAACGCCACCTGAAGTCAGATTTCCAAATCGGAAAGTCGGAGATTCCCCAAGTTCCGAGTTCCAAGTTCAAGATGGCTGCACTGTAAATCAACAGTAAGCGAAAGCCGTAATAATAAACTGTATACTTGCAATTCTGTATCATTTGTGTTTTAGTTAAATCAGTCAAACACACAATACAGAATAGAGTTTATCGACGGACTTGTTGCTACGGTGTCTGCACATGAAAAATACTGAGTAATGCGTTGTTATCAACTAGTACAGCTAATAATAGCCAATAAAGGCTATCCTGGCTAGAGAACATACCACTGACCCCAAGTCAGTTTTCCGACTTACTTAACAGAATGCAGTCAGCTCGGGTATGACGTTATTCCCCGCACCGGCTTCCAACTTCCAAGCCAAATCGAACGCAGCATTACCACTAACAACTGGCCTCAAACGCAAGCTTTGTAAAATATCTGAAGATAAAGCCTGGATCGGTAGCAACTGTCCGTGACTCACAGACGCGGAAGCAGTAAGTTTTGCCATTTTGTGTTGCATAAACCTACCTAACGTGATAGCCAGTTGAATGTGGCTGTAGCACTGCGGCTAACGTAGTTAAGTTACTGTTGCTAATGTTTGTGTCCTAAATATGCAACAGTAATATCAGGGGACATTCAAGAGAAGGTGTGTGAACATAAACCTCATTTGAAGCTAACTTTTTATACTTGTTTGTAATTTGGATGCTTAGCACAACTGTTTACGGTAACAGAACTTCCTGTCTGTAAAACCTGTATTGTAGGGTAACGTTTGTCTGTCGTTATGATGACCGCTCAGTTACTACCGCATGTTAGTTCGCGTTCCGTGCTACTTAAAAAATGCTCCTGGTTAATTTATATGCAGCAATTCAGATTGGTATGCTTGTGTTACTTTGGTTAGCATCAAGGTGGTAGTTTCATCATAACATTACCTGACCGTAGCCGCTACAGTTGAAGCTAACCGGAGAGGTGTTGTGTGTGTCTGCAAAGTTGGGCTGATAAGGCTGCAGTTAGACCAGACGTAGGCTTTGCGGAGCTTAGGGTACGTGATTGGGTTTGTTTACTACTGCTGTGAAAGGATCGTTTTACTTATCCATGACTGGGGTCAGCTGGGTACTTTGCCGTGGTGTGGGTTAACTCCCTGATCCTACCGCGGTGAAAGCAATCGTGAAACCCACTAGAACGTGTCTGGTATAACAAACGATTTCTCTGCATTGCCGTGGCGGAATTTCATCCACCATTGAAAATTGTTCTGGTGAATAAAAAGCCAAAAAAAAAAAAAAAAAAAAAAAAAAAGTGGAAATCGGATATGAACTTTTTTCAGGAGTAGTTATCGATTCGCTTGCTCTACATAAGCAACACTTACACCGTTTTTGTGTGTTTTTGCTATGAACTCATTAAGTAGCTTGGTGTTGGAATTGCGTTTTGTTTTGGTGGAAATGGTTAACAGGAGCTTTAGCAAAGTTTCCTTGGATAGCTAAGTGGGTATATAATATGATGACTATATAACAGTACAGCTACAATCAAAGGCATGCAAGGCGAGACAGTACCAGCAAAACACTAAAATTTCAACTTGCCACTCATTGAAATTCTGCTATAAACGTTGCTGCAATACTTCAATTGCTTCCTCCTCCCGTTCGGCATCGGATTCAGGATCAAACAAGTATGGTCTCACAGAAATACATGCCGCAGAGAGCTGTCCTGAAATATCTGCCATCTTGGCTTCCTGATTTTTCTTTGTATCCTTCAACTAAAGGGCAGAAATAGCACTTTGAATCCTCAAATTTCTATAGAAAAATCCTCAATCTAAAAGCATAATGCCTGAGGAACTAAAATATATAAATACAATGCAAAATAAAGACGGATTGGCAAGGCTGAAATCAGATTCTGACTTGCAGTCAGGCAGATTCACTTTCTTCAGACGCAAGTTCTGAGCATGCACACTAATTGTGACAAAGCTCCTTTGTTTTCAAGTTTTATTTTGTTCACAAAAAAAGCTCATCGCACCACCTGTCATAAACAAATAAACAGCAATAATGCATTGTTCAATAATAAGGATTTCCAGATTCCCCAAGATAAGTAAAATGCCACGTCAGGCTAGAAAATCTAACAACTCAATTGCCTCATTAATCAAGTGAAGAAAGCCATTCACATAGGTAGCTAACATTCTGAATTAAAAAGGCATGGTTTTTTCCGGACCTGCTGACGTAAATAGCCATTGAGGGTTGTGGCTCGCCTCGAAGGGATCTGACTCCAGGCAAATTTCTCTTAATCACCTTCTGGCTGTGAAGGAGAATAGGGTGCGAACCACATTGCTATGTTGAGTTTGCATTTACTAACTTAGTTGTCGTTTGGTTGTACAATAAATCATAGTAACTTAACTGTAGCAAGGTAGTTTTTCATCCTGTTATCCACCAACCACATTTAGCTGGCAAACATTTACCCTAGTTATGATTTTGAATAAAATCACACAAGAAATTTGAGTGTCGTGCCCACAGGTGATTTTTACCCCAGAAATATTCCAATACTGCAGTAGCATGCGAAGCAACTAGGGTTGATGAGCTGTTCTACTGTATAATACAACATGCATGAAACCTTTTCTGATAACATTAATTCATACACTACAGGCCAAAAGTTTGGGGCCACCCTCAGATTTTTAATGGTGCACCAAGTGCAATTTGACCCCTTGGTTTTGGGGAGGGCATTTATACAGCATGTCTTCACGTTACATAAAATTGTTCACGTCCTCGTGACATAAAATCATGTAACACAAAGGCATTGGAACTTAATTATAAAACATTGCGGTCAGTGATCAATCAGTCAAGACTGCTTTAAAATGTGGTCTGAGGTCTGGAATTCACACAAAACCTATTGGCTTCCTATATTTTATGCACTGAAGTCATTTCATGTGCAAAAAATAAGGAAAGAACAGTTGATGTGCGATTTTTTTGAAAATCTGAGGGTGGCCCCAAACTTTTGGCCTGTAGTGTAATTTGACAATTATTAATTAGTTGACCAGATTTAAATCCCCAACAGAGTTATAACTGTTACGGGTGGTTTCAGTACCATAGAAGAGGCTATCCTGGCTACATGCTAGTGATTCTTATGCATACACAATATACACTTTATTAAATTGTTTTTTAGTTATTTTTCACCGCAATATTTAAAAATGCTGCAACTGTCAAAAATGATATTGTAAGGAAACAAATAAAATATAAAACTGTAATTGATTTAACGCAGTTTTACTTCCATTAAAAGTTGTAGGCTAACCCAGTAGGTTTGTTTCCAAAACTGGAAAATGGTGCTTTGCATTTATATCCACACCCATACCCATCCTATTAGTGTTCCTTTATGACAGATGGTGCGCAAGCATGTTTGAATACTTCCTTTGCATGAATACCAATTTTCGATTTTTTTTTTTTATATTGTTTGTTTGGAATGTGGAGAGGGTTGGGCTCCAGGGGAGGGGCTGTAAGGCTATATGGTAGAGTTAAAGCTTGGGCAAAACTCATTCAGCCTCCTGCAAAGCTGCAAATAGTTGCTGACTCTTTCCTTTTGATCTTTCATCATTTTATCCCATTGGTATATAAATAATTTTGTGAAGGTGATGTCATTTTAAAAAGATTAATAACCATTCTACCATAATGTTCTAACCGGTTGTTAATTAGAGGAGAAGCCTTGGAACACTGGAACACGAAAGTAAAAAGAACGTTTCTGCTTCAAATTAACCAAAATGAGAACCATTTTTATTTTTAATCCCAGGTATTGACTCATGAAAAATGTTGAGTGGGGGTCTTTCAAAGACAAGTCAGCAGTGTTTCTGAATACTTCACTTGCTGCGTATGTCAACAAACTCCAGACAGTCAGGCAAGTCGGGCAAGCAAGACCGGGGACAGAGACGAGTTTTACGTTAGATTGCGAGTAACCAAGTCTGCGTGTGCATGTGAAAATTTGTACAGAAGCTTCATGGAGACATGGATGTCAAGATTATAACCAGGCTTATGGATGAGCGAATACACATTTGCATGCACAAACAGGGGTCTGCACGGTAGATTTTGTTCATGTGTGTGTTTGAAAGCACATCCTTGTCTGTCCCCCGCCCGCCCATGTCCTTGTTTGAATATGAGCATTTGCAATCGCATGTATGCCTGCATTGTATGTGCGCAAGTTTGTTCGCGTGCACATGGAAATCCACTTAAATGTGCCAGCGTATGGAACAAACCAGCTCAGATGTTGAACGGATGAGGAAAGAGGAGATAGCGATAGCAGATTACATCATCAACAGCTGGAAAGATGCCAGAGCCAATAATAGCCTTCTCTGGGCTAAAAATAGCCCAGGACTGGAACGGACAGAGACACACAAACACACTTCCCTACTCTGAGTTCCCGTAACCAAGTCCCTGGCCAGGAAGGACATTGCGTGCCACCGAACAGGACAGGGTACTGCACCCCACCTGCATGGTGGTCCCGCTGATGGAGAAGGGGTCAGAGGTCAAGGCATTCCTGTAAGAAGGGCACACCCAAAGTCCCCTGAAAATACCAGGGAAACAGAAGAGGAGAAAAGAGCAGCACTGAAGCTCCGTAAACAAGCGAAGTGCTGATGTTTGCAATCCTCTTGGCCTGCAGCGGGAGGGTCATTTTCTTAGTCCGGGAGCTGGGCATTATGACCAAAAATAATAACAAAATGTTAACCCTCTCCTAATAATAATAATATTTCAGAGCTCATTTTTTGCAGCAGAAGTTACTTACTGCGCAGGCTTAATGCCTTCGAGTAGACAAGGATATTGTTCAAGCATCATTTAAACTCAAATCCACATTAGCCCTCCAGCTATGCACTTTAGGGTCTTACGTACAAAATAGTGAGCATCTAAAAAGGATTAAAAAACTTGCTTCAATCCAACTTAAAACTACATAACTCGGTCGCCACAGGGACAGAGTCGTGTATCTCCCCGATCCCCAAATTTTGGACAAAATGGCTGCTGGCAGCCATATTGGATGTCCGAAATTCGCGAAAATTGGTCTTGAGCATTGTCCAATCAATATCTTTGCCTGTGTGAAATTTGGAGAAATTCCCGTAATAACTGTGGCCTCCAGAGCCCAGAACTGAAAATCTCTGCGGCGGCGGCGGCAGCCCCAGAACTAAACCACCATAGTATCTCCCGACTAACGTCGTTGGGGAGATACAAATATTGCCATCTTCAAGTTTTGTTAACTTCCCTGATATTGGGTTTGAATTGTGCATGGTTATGTCAGCGATTGATTTATAAAAAGCCGAAACAATCGTAAAAACAAAAAACGGCAGCAGTCTCAATCAAACTGTTGAATCAAAACTGCTTTGCCTCGGCTGAGTCAGCCTCTGAGTCTGAAACACTTTTTTTTTTTTTTCCACACAGCCTCTTACAAAATAATTAATCGCCCATATTTGATCACCAGCGGACAACTGTCTCTCCCCGCCATTTGCCCTATTATGCCTCTTTGTGCTGTCTCTAGGTTTACTTCCCCCAGAGATGAGAGCATATCATTCTTTATTTTTCCAACTCAAGTCGGCTTAGAGAAACGGTGGACCACGTTTTTGGGAAGCCCAGTTAGAGTCCCTCAGAAAAACTCCCCACATTTGCTGCGGTCATTTCCCCCCAAAGACCAATTCAGTAATTTCACCCAGAAAGCCAGAAGTTTTTCCAAATAGCAACATCTTGCAGTTGGGCCAGGTCACGCGGTAACGGAGTTACAAAATTGGTATATTTTGTATCATAGCTCCAAAACTAAGTAAGATAGAGTTATAGTTTAAATGGCTTTGTGTAGGTCTCCCCTAATACTTCAAACAACACGATAGCTAATTTTGTTCATTTGATTAATTTCTGGTGAAAACGGCAAAAAACTAGTCGGTAACTCTGTTGCCAACAGATGGCCCCAGCGCACTCATTTGTAGCCAACATAACTAGCAGGTTAATGTTACTGTAAATGCCACTGTGATGTAGCTCACTTGTCTAGAGCAAACGGTAATGAATTTGGCTATGAAAGCTGAGAATAAACTGTATGAATTTAACATAACATGAGTGGCGAGAGCAGGCCGTTCAGCCCAACTAGGCTCGCCTAGTTCGCCAATTTAGAAGGACTGAAACCATTTTGCCCTTGAGGACAAATTACCAAAATTGCATCGAAACCGGGCATCACCAATTTCGATAGAAAAGCGCGGCACTAAGCCAGAGAGATGTCCATCATCCCGTGATCAAGTCAATCGAACTTCCACGTTCTTGAGAAATGGTCAAAATGGCAATATGATCCATTTTTTGATCGCGAGTATCTAAAAGTAATACACTTTTATTTTCATGCAGAGAATAATGTAGATGCTTTATGAAACATTCAACTTTGATTATCATATATTCATTTTTACCATTTCAAGCCATATTTCCAGGGGCCTCAAGAACTTTCGACATTGAGCGCTACTGGATCTTTGATAAAAGTGAAACACTAAAATCATTAATGGGACCGTGACCTCCATTCAGTGCAATTATTACCAAAATCGCCAAAAATGTAAATTTGAAAGAATAACCAAACATTGCATTTATATCGGGCAGTCCTCACTGGGACTCAGGAGCATTTTGTGGGGGATCTGACCTCAACCACCACCAATGCGCAACACCCAGCTGGGTAATGCACAGCAGCCATTTTGCACCAAAACACTCAGCACATATCAGCTGGGACGGATAAGAAGCAGATAATTTTTTATGGTCAATTAAATCTGCAGATGATTCAGACGCCAGGTTGAAAGAGCCAGGGTGGGAATTTATCCAGGATGCCGAACAACCCCCTTCTCTTCTTGAGGAGTGCCATGGCACCTTAAATGACCCCAGTAATTCAGGACTTTATTTTAACGGTTCATCCAAAAGACTGTCTCTCCTGCTGACCTGAGGAAAGACCACTCCCTACTGACCCACCCAAACCACTTTTGCTTTTGTTTGATGAAAGAAATTGCGATTTTGTTTTGTTTTTTAATGGGCTGTAATCCAGTGCTTCACAGACCTGCATGACCCCAATGTCCGAGAGGAAGCTCCATTTCTATGACCAAAGCTCGAGATAACCCCTACCTCAGGAGAGATGCGCACAAGAATTGCTTCATACGCGCAGTAAGCAAAGCCAGCGGGTACAGAGGACGCACGCCATTATAAAAAAAAATGATATATATCCCCTACTTGAACCTTCTCCCTCCCTTATCCCTGTTATCACAAAGCCATATACGCAAAGGCCTGCACGCCTACAGAGATTTCACCTCATATTTTTATTACGTGTAGACACTGTTCTAAAATTGGCGCTTATCCAGTAGTCAAGTGCTGTTAGTTTTAATAAGGCCCCATAAAAAAATAAAATAAACAAAAAAAAACTAATTAGTTCATCATCCCCGCCCACCTCAGATCCGAGGCTTTTTAAAATTTTTTTTTTTTTTTTTTTAGCACTGAAAAGTTAAAGGTTAGGGCAATCGATGTAATGCTCTTCGCAAGTTGTTCTCAGTTGAGTACCGGAAAACAAAAGGGTCTAGAAACCTAGAAAAACATGTCCTGAATGCATTCTTGAGTTTACTGAGCATTTTATTGACTAAATATGCATTTATCAATGGAAAACAAAGGCTCTGTATAAAAGTATATTTACTTAAAAAAAAAATCCACCTGGCAGCATCACATTTTTCAGATTAAAAGGATGATAAACGAATACTTATTTAAGGGGTCTAGCAGTCAGGAGCTTAGGGGTCACGGGACAAATGTGTCTTTCAATTACAATTGGACCGTGTACCTTAGAAACACAGACGACTCACAATAGTCGATTGGTGCCTTTAAGGGAAACAACAGCTTAAAAGGAATTAATAAAATTCTGAAAATATTCATCAAGTCTTCCAAAAAGGAGTTGATTGAAAGCAGAACTACTGCTGCACAAAGGCTACATTGGACTTTTAAAGGGGCAGTGTCAAGGACAATATCACAGAGATTGTTCAGCTGTCTGCGATCTTGGTTTCAGAACACAGAATTTGATCTCTTGCAATGTCACGAAGAATACATTTCCTTAGAAAAGCTGCAATTCTTTATGTTTTGGCCTCAAGTCATGATTCCACAAGGATAGCGTCATGTTTCCACGGCTAGACAGAGCAGCACACAATCGTCTTAAAGTTTAAGTAACCAAAATGGATGTTCAAAATATAAACAAAAGCTTAAAATATACTGTAGTATGAGACCTACCTTACAGTAAATCATTCATTTTTGGAAAGCAAAGCCACAACCAACAGGTATGATTAACCTCAATATAACACTGAACTAGCCATTTCCACCAGTGACAAACTTGGAAAAAATTGGCCAGTTTTCAAGTTCACTCAGCATGCTTGGCCATGACAATGCCCGTGTAAAGCAGAATATTCCTCTTAGCCGTTGTTGGATGTAAGAACCAAATGGAACACCAACTTTGTCCCCAATATTCCTAGGCTACAGTAATAAATCAAAGGACATGATCCTCAAGTTCTAGATTGAGACCCCTACGCAAAAGTCTCCAAGGGTTTCGGACCCCTGATCAGAAAATCCTGATGGAAGCTCTGGACGACCATCTGATTCTTGCTCTCATATCACTCTGAAAGCATCATCCCGCGAGCCATACAAACAGACATTGATTTATGCCGCTGGAAGCTTACTGAAGCTATATGTGCTCTGGGATAAGCACTGTGGAGGTCAGCAGGTCAAACAGAGACATCCCTCCTGAAGACCTGTACCTCCAATATCCTGACACATGACGTTACCAGCAAAACCGTTACAATTTAACGTCCGCTTATTAGAAAATAGGCCATAAATCAAGACAAGACAACAGGACCCCATAGGGCACCTGACCTCTACACGGACTCTCCCCTGTATGGAGAAACACTGAAGATTCATTAAGCCACTGCATTAGCATGCTGCCATTAAAAAAAAAACCCACACAACCAAAAATATTTTAAAAAGCATAGAAATTAAGAAATAAATAAACATGCTATTCAGCTGTCTCAATGAATTCAAGCCAGGATGGGGACCAAAAGACTAGGGTACAATAAAAAAAAAACCTTGGATGTAAAAATTTGTAAAGAAATCTCAGATGCTAAGTGCTAGTGAGCTCAGCCATAGAATTACAGCATGATCCATCAGGCTTTCGGAACACTAGGTGCTTGCTTCGCGATGCCTTCTCAAATTCCGGAAAGATGAATAAAAATCAAACTGGCATCTGCATTACAAAAACCGTTCTGTCAGGTGCGACATAAAAATTCCATCTCTAAGGCTGAAATGTATATGCACCAGGAGAAATACAAACTAAATTTGCATAATTTACAAGCCCTCTACCACTGTCCCAATCAACACTAGCCAATGATGCAATTACATCTACACCTGGGGCAGAAGATCACAAAAGCACTTGGCTTAGAGTTACCCTTTGACCTGACACCATTTGACCAATGGGACACCTGGTGCTTCACATCCCATCAAAGGCTCCTACTAAGTTCATTATGGTCTCAGCAGAAAGGAGGTCCAGATACCCAAGTACATGCTACACGACTACACACATGACCAGTGTTGTAGAACCAAGAGATTATAGCCAATAGTCTTTCATCAAGTTTACTGTATGGGTAAAACTGCGAACAAGTGGTTGAACAATTCAAATGAAAACCAACTGCTGAAGTCTGTGGCTCTATCTGGTACCAGCATGGCAAGAGGCCCTGAAGATGGAGGCCCAGAGATTTATCCTGAAACAAGGTGGGCTGATCTTTCCAGAATAGTTTGAACTGATTGGATGCTAAAACGCAAATGGAAGGGAAAACCAATGAACGATCTACAGAGAGGGGTATTCCACCACAATGGGAGTGGATTGGTGGAATAGCCAGGTACAGACACAGAATGATGGGTAAGGGGGAGGGGAGGAGTGTCTCCTTCTACCACACCAGCGAGACTATTCCAGATCCCAGCCTTACTGCCGCACTCCGCCAAACCTTCAGTCACGTCAGGAAAGGCGCACAGGTTAGCCAATCAGTGGCGAGCAAACCACGTGTTCGGCAAATATGCCATTACGCAACATCCCCAGTTCCGCAAGCAGGTAAACAGTAATCAAGATCCATTTTGGATTAAGGGCCAAAGGAGCGTCATACGTGTTTTCTTCCCTCACGCTCCCGCTACAAAGCTGCACCGCAACACTGGCGAATGGTACCAGAAAACAGAATTCTGCTGAGTCAGCAAGCAGAGCAGTGATGTCATAGTACACTGCTCAAAAACACTGAGCCAATGATCACATTTCTCCACAGATGAGCTCCCATAATCATCCCAGGCAGTGTGTCCTCAGAGTGACTTAGTGGCATCAGGAGCTTCCAGGCACATGTTTACTGGATATACTTGAAGAATGCTGCCATTGCTGACATCACTATCCTTGGTTACTCTCATCCATGAATGTTCTTAAGATGCACTTGAGTGGTGGAATGTCACTGCTTAACTGACGGAGGAAGAGAAAACAATATGGAGCTATCCGGAAGTCTTCGCTCCAGTCCGCAGAGCCAGGGCGAAGACCTGCGATTTCTTCACCAACCTGCGAGCTGAACTGCAATGTACTGCTCAACTCCTGCCGAATCGGGCATAATTTGCCAGAACATGCTCTCTGAACACAGAGCTGCATCATCATAACTCGGGAAATAGTAATAAAAAAAAAAGGATAATACTTAAGGGGCGGGGCCTTCACCTCTGCAGCAATGAAGACTCCTGGACAGGAGCCGTGCACCCACGTACACACCCGGCATTACACGGCACCGCGTCTCTCTCCCCCATAACGATGGCAAACTTTGTTGACGGGGAAACAAAAAAAGAACACAGGGACAGTGACTCTCTCGTCGTTTGTTTTTTCAGCACGAGGAGCGACACGAAACACAAACACGCGACGGGCACGGACACAGAAACGAGGCTTGTGTAGCCCCGCATACTCTCCAGCACGAAGGCCTTTATTGTTCAAGCACTGCCCGGACTTCACCTGAAGAAAGGTGTCCCCATAACAAACAAAACTGAACGGACAGACAAACGGGAGGGTTTTCTTTAAACGACCGAGCATCAGAGATGACATTCCCGGCCACCTGAACTTTCTGTTGGAGGAGGATTCAGCCTGATACAGGACTGTGAAAAACCAACAACACAAAGCTGCGGGAACCACTAAAAGTCACAACTGATTCACACTAGAGCCAAGATGTCAGCATACAGACATGCGCTCGAGTGTCTGCATGTATGCATATGCCTGCGCGTCTGTTTGTGTGCATGCACAAGTGGGTCAGGCACTAGCGGGAGTTGTGCGAGCAGTGCATGCATGTGTGCTATGCTACTTACGCTCTACTTCCTCTGACATGATTTTAATAGTGTGTGCGTGCACGTGTACACACACGCGAACAAACCTCTTCCACACCCACACAAGCAGGCAGCAAAGTTCAATTTTCGCAGCACCAATCAAAAAATCCTCCGCAGAGAGGCCGATAACATTTCAGCGGCAAGGCGGAGAAAGACAATCACCAAGGACATGCTCCAAGCCACACCCCCTCCTTACGCATCACAGTCACTGACACTGGCCTCATCGCTCCTCAGCCACTTCCAGCAATTTCTCTCCTTCATCAACCACTTCTGCGTTGCCGCGGTAACAGAGACCTGGAGTTGCCAGTGAGGTTGCCAGCAACTTATCAGTGGGGGGGGGTGGGTGACAGCAGTGTCACAGTGCCACAGCAATGACACAAGCAGGACCTCCCGACCTTTAACAGAGAGAGAGAGAGAGTGTGTGTGTGTGTGTGTGTGAGTGAGAGAGAGAGGGAGAAAGTGCGTGTGCGCTTGTGCATCTATGCGGGCGTTCATGAGCATGTGTGCACTTTGCATGCATGTTAATGAATGTCTGCAAGTGTAAGTGTATTAGCGTTCACCAGTTTAATAATGCATGTGTTAATGCACCTCTGATATACAACCCCAATTCCGAAATAGTTGGGACAAAGTGTAAACTGTGAATAAAATCAAACGCAATGACTTTCAAATCACACCAGCCAGTATTTTATTCACAATAGAACAGAGATAACAGCAAATGTTGAAACTGAGAAATTTTACAATTTTATCCACAAGATGAGCTCATTTCAAATTTGATGGCAGCTACAGGTCTCAAAAAAGGTGGGGCAGGGGCCTGTTTACCATGGTGTAGCATCCCCTCTTCTTTTTAACACAGAGTGGAGGTGCCTGGGCATTGAAGAGACAAGTTTCTTGGGTTTAGCCATTGGAATTTGATCCCACTTTTGTTTAATACAGGCTTCCTGCTGCTGGAGAGTTTTGGGTCTCCTTTGACGGACTTTTCATTTAATTATGCGCCAAAATGTTCTCAATCGGTGAAAGATCAGGACTGCAGGCAGGCCAGTTCAGCACACGAACTCTTCTACTACAAAGTCATGCTGTTGTAATAGCTGCAGTATGTGGTTTTGCATTGTCCTGCTGAAATACACAAGGCCTTCCCTGGAATAGATGTCGTCTGGAGGGGAGCATATGTTGCTCTAAAACCTTTATATACCTTTCAGCATTCATGGTGCTTTTTAAAACATGCAAGTGTCCCACACCATATGCACTAATTCATTCCCATACCATCAGAGATGCTGGCTTTTGAACTGAACGCTGATAACAGGAGGGGTGGTCTTTCTCCTCTTTAGCCCGGAGGACACGACACCCATGATTTCCAACAAGAATGTCAAAATTGGACTCGTCTGACCACAGGACGCTTTGCCACTTTGCTATAAGTAAGTAAGTAAGCCTGTTCGAGCCAAGTGGCCCATCGGGCCGGTGCTTAACCCCAGTTTCCATGGCATGCAGCGACTAGGAGTATTACTACTCCCCCTGGATGGGATGCCAGTCCATCACAGGTACTCCCCCAGCTCTTAGACAAGTTTCCCTGCCTATTGGCTGGTTCCCATTTATACACCTGGGTGGAGTGGGCGCGGAGTGTGGGAGTAAAGTGTTTTGCCCAAGAACACACCGCAAAGGCCATGGCCGGGGCTTGAACTCGGGACCTTACGATCTCAAGTCAAGGCTACTTGACCACTGCGCTACCGCGTCTCCCTCCTACTATGCTATAGTCCATTTTAAATGAGCCTTGGCCCACAGAACACGGCGGCGCTTCTGGATCACGCTCAACAATGTATTCTTTTTTGCATGATAGTTTTAGATGGCATCTGTGGCACGGCAGACTGCGTTTACAGACAGTGGTTTCTTTAAGTATTCCTGGGTCCATTTAGTAATGTCAATGACAGAATCATGCCGGTGAGTGATGCAGTGGCATCTGAGGGCCCGAAGATCACGGGCATCCAGTAAAGGTCTTCGGCCTTGTCCCTTACGCACGGAGATTTTTCCAGTTTCTCTGAATCTTTTGATGATGTTATGCACTGTCGATGATGAGACCTTCAAAGCATTTGCAATTTGAGGTTGAGGAACATTGTTTTTAAAGTATTCCACAATTCCTTTATGCAAGCCTTCACAGGTTGGAGGGCCTCTGGCCATCTTTACTTCTGAGAGACTCAGCCTCTCTAGGACATCCCTTTTACAGCCAATCATGTCACACACCTGATGCCAGTTAACTTAATTTACTTGATAAATGTTCTTTCAGCTGATTCTCTTATACATTAATTGCTTTTTCAGCCCTTTTTTGCCTGTGTCCCAACTTTGAGACCTGTTGCCGCCAGAAAATTTGAAATAAGCTCATTTTTGTGGATAAAAATGTAAAATGTCTCAGTTTCAACATTTGAAATGTTATCCATGTTCTATTGTAAATTACATATTGGCTCATGTGATCTGAAAGTCACTGCATTTTGATTTTATTCACAATTTACACTTCGTCCCAACTGTTTCGGAATTGGGGTTGTAGAAGTGTGCATGTAGTTCACAACCTTCAGCTGATTGCTATAGTGATGCAATAACCGGGTCCACTTCTGTCCGTTTCATTTCGCGTGCATTCGTGTCTTTGCATTGACTTTGAATGTAATCTGTCGTGCGAAAAATTTGTTTCGCGTCCGGTGTGAAAGCTGCTTAACTGTCAACTCAGCTTTTTTTCCCCTCCATTCTTATGTTTTAGACCAATTTTTTTTTTTAGAACTCTTTTTTTAAAAATCATCAGGCTTGTGCTTGACAGCGATGCCTGAAACAGTCCTCACACACTGTGACATCACTTCCTGTAGGTGGTGTCATACAGCAGGTGAAACGGCCAATGGCTGGCATCTCCCCGGTCACAATCAGAAATTAAAATTTGTCAAAAAGTCGCAGTAAAAAATTAGAGCATGGGTTTTCTACAGCTCACAGGAGAAAACAGGGCACAACTCAACGCAAAGCGTTGATTGTTTTGCCTTCGCCTGCGATTGGTTCGTACGCCATCAAAGTCGATCCTCGGCCTCCAAGTACCACTGACCTTGTAACCTTGACGTTCGAAACAATGATCTCCAAAATCTAATCTCTTCAGCTAAGTTCCGTGGAGAGTTACCATGTAAGATTTAGTAAAAATCTCTCCACTCCTTCAGTATATAAAGCGTGGACAAGACATTTGTGTCGGACGGTGTGACGGACGCGCACACGGACGAACGACCGGGATACAGTATGCCTCCCAGCGACTGTGAGGGTGAAGGCACAACACATCCCACTTATAATCTAAAAACACAAAGAAATTTACAAACAGATAAAATGCATACAGAAGCAGACAAAGATGACCATAAATATACAATGCAGCAGCAGCTTGCACGCATTTTGACAGCGACTCAGATTTTTCCTCAGTGCTCCTCTAAATTTAAAATTAACCATCAATGCGAGATTAAACTGAGCACAGGCAGCTTTATTATTGGGCATCTGCATCAATATCACGCAATCTTGAAAATTACAGCCACTGCCATATGAGACATGAAAGTCCAGCTACCTAAAATACCGTTTCAAAAAAATAATCATTTCAAAATGAAAAAATGAAGCACGGACAAACGAGTCCCACTGAGCAAGAGACAGGATCTGTTACATCATCGCAGATGAGTTCTACAATAAAACAGGACGATTTTGGAGTGCGGAATAACAAGTCAGGGGGGGGGGGGGTTTGGTGGGTGTGATTTTATTCCACACTGAAAGTGTAGCCTGCGGGGGGTCATCTCCGCACACGCGGATGAGTGGAGCGGCGAGATCGTGACGGCCCTTCGCTCCACTGCACCGCAGCAGAATAATGGTGCAGTGCACACTCAATGAGAGAGCAGCCTTCTAACTGTCCATGACAGCTAGCTAGCTCTCTCTCCCCTCTCTCTCTCTTTCTACGGGGGGGGGATGCGAGAAAGGGGGGGGGAGGAGATGAGGAGAAGTACAGAGATGGGGAGAGGAGAAAACAGAAGGAGAGAGTGACAGAGAATCCAAGGAGAGAGGGAGGAGAACACATGAGAGGATGGCTAGAGAGGAAAGAGAGAAAGTAAAAACCAGTAAAAAGTGAGAGAGGGGAAACGAGGTGGCGCGGGGACCCTTCCTGAGTGGGTAAGGTGCAATACTTTTCCCCATCTCTGCTCTCCCAAAACGTTACCCCCTGGATTATTTGGAATTAAAATATATTTACGAAGGCGTTTGCACGTTATCCTACGGAATACAAAATACAAGATGGCCGCTGTGGCCGCTCAGGGGGCAAGGTGCAATACTTTATCAGTCTCCGCTCTCCCGAAAAGTTACCCATCTGGGGTGCCTCTGATAACAATTGCAACAAAACTCCGCCTCTGCATCTAGTCCGGTGACAATGTTCGCAAAATGTTATGCAAGCATCAGAATTGTGTACGCTACTATGAAAACCCACAATTAGGGTTCAGCAATAAAACAATAGTGATACAAATGGATACATCCTTTCCTCGACATGAAAATGAAAAATGTTTGATAGCACGTCCTGCGATCGCTGTAAAAGTCGGACAAACATGAATACAAATCGCGCTGTCAGATCACAACTTAACCAGGTTTTTTAATTATGTACACTGTGAGAAGGTGGACTTAATTTTTCTGAAGTTGCTTGAAAACAAGCGGAATGTTGCTTTTTTGAGCTTGCTTATTCTTCATTTTTAATCTGGCCACTTCTTTGCAAATTAAGCCATAATGGGCATTGTACAAGGTAGCCATTAAAAAGGTGGCAACCTACCTATGCCTAGCTTCGATATCACAGCTGAAATAAAGGAAAAATAAAAACCTTATCATTGAACATTTTGTCATCGAACAACCGCAAATTTCATTTCATACTCAAGCTATAACAGCAGCTTTCACCGAATAACCTGATATTGCGCCAAAAAATTACACAATTTGACAGTTGAAGTAGCTAAAGCGATACAATGCTGACAAATAACAAGCTTTCACAACAAAAAGAAGTTGGAGAGTATGGGAAAAAAAAAGTGGTCTACGCATGTTCTGAGGGACATTATAGAGTCGACACGCATTTGTCCTTCTTGTATCTTCAGCTTTTATTCAGTAGAAAAGGGGAATATTTAAGCATGACATACAGTTAATGCTGATTAGCTTTATATTGTGACGCATATCTGAACATATGAATCATATCGGACATATAAACAGATCTGAAAAAAATTTTGGTAACATTTTCCTCTATATCGTCCAGCCCGACTCACACCTGTGTTCACAGGGCTATGACCCCGATTGTGATTCCCGCAGCTAAAAAAACTAATGTGCAGCTCATGTCGGTCATCTTCAGTCAAAGTTCAACATCAGTCTAACACAATGCTGATGTCGTCGTTTGAAAACCAAGTCAGCGAGTAAATGGCAGTTTGGAAACCTTGCAACCTAAACCTACGTCACTTTCATGTTTTATAACAGAGATACTCACTCTTTTCCAGAATGAGCCAGTGTGGGTGCAGGCTTTCATTCTAACCATGCAGTTTCAAACCTGATTCTACTAATCAAGGGTCGATGACAAAAGCTTTAAGGGCTGATTAGTAGAATCAGGTGCGTGACTGGTTGGTAAGAATGAAAGCCTGCAACCACATTGCCTCATTCTGGAAACGAGTGAGTATCCCTATTTTACCATAATAATAATAATAATAATAATAATAATAATAATGGCTTCTGTACCACCATTTTTAGCAGGATTGTCTCTCTTACCCATTACTTTTACCATCAAGCAGAAGGAGAGCGCAAGTAAGCTTGGCGTTTATGGATATGATGGCACTACAGTGCGTCAGCGTGCATATACTGCACTACCCCATTATCACCTGCAGAGGAGATGCGAGGCAATCTTTATTTGTGTAAACACCTCAGATGTTAACCATGACACGTAGGCTGCGACATTGTTGATAAAGAAGTACTTTGGCCCTTCCGCCTGTGTCGCAGGAACCAATCGATGTTGCCCGGCAAACAAAAAACACGTGAGAAAAAAGAAGGCAAGAATGTCTGGATCGCCCATATTAACATTATACTAGCAAGTAATTAATTGCTCATAAGGCCAATAGAGGTTGGCCAGTGTCATTTCTTGGTGCACTGCACAATAGCACAACTAATATAGTTACATAAGTTGGCAGAATCGGACTTTGAATTTGCTCACAGTTGCAATTAACAGCCAGGATGAGACTGTGTTGGTATTGATCACACAAGACTAGCTCAAAAGGAAGTGAACTAAAAGATCAATGGGGAAAAGATGCATTCTGGTCAGAACAAGTTGTGCTGATGCTGGAAATACAATTTGTGGAAATAAATATGACGAAGTCAAAATTCTTTGGACACGAAGACTACAAAGTATGAGGAGCATGATAGTTTATCATAAGTGTAGGAATGTTCAAAAGCAAGATTGGAAGAAGAGGTTGGGAGGATCTTGGATCAGGTTTCTCAGATCCATACAATAGGCTTATCCATTATGATCCAAAACGTCAAACTGTACGTAGATCAGCACTGCTAATCAGGATTCTTCTTTGAATACAAGGTCTCAAACCAGCGCCACACCAGGTAACATACAAGTACTGATACAGCTATTGATGAGCTGATACTTTTTTTTTGCAGAATTTATCATTAAAAAAAATTGAGACTAATTAAATTTATATTTGTAAGGCCTCTTCAAGCTCAAAACCAATTACAGTTTAGCCCAGGCTGGAAATGTTACGGAACAGGAAGCTGGCTGGAAATTCTCGGGAACAGCAGGCAGTGTTTAAACGGGCACATAAGGTATGCACAAGTCCACACTCACACATACGCACACTTATGCCCACACAAACACACACTGGCGCATATGGGTATTTTTCTCAATATGGGCACTATTAGTGAAATGCAGAGTGCGGGTCCCTTATTTTTGAAATAATCCCACAGGGTTACTTTTTTACCTAAAACTATAGGTGTGTGTCCTTACTAATTGGAAATAAAGTATCATGGGTGTATTTTCATTCTATCCATCATTTTTGGGGTCAAAAAAGTGGATTTTGGGGCATTTTGGGAGTGTCCCAAATCTGGATGATATTTTTGAAACTCGCACTACTCCAATGATTTCAATTTCCTTTGGCTGGAAACTGTATGCATACATTAAAAGACACTGTGAGATAAATATCCTAAGCAAAAAAAGATCAAAGGTGGTGGTTTTCTGAGAAAAATCACTGAAAATAGGGGTGTCCATAAAAACCCACTCAACTCCATAACCATCACTACACAGACTCTCCCTGGAGACAGAAGCTGAAATCACAGCATATGGCCGATGCAAACAGAACCTTTGTGTGACCCCCCTCGCGGCCATGTGGACTTTTTTCAAAATGGCTCCATGATTATTTCCATATTTCTCAAATTTTTGGCATCCTATGGTGAGTATACTTTTTAAACTCCACTCTGTTACCTTCATTAAAATCCATGGTAATGGTAGGACAAATTTTTAATCATGCTTTTGATAATACTTGTGCAAAACTCTCCATGGTATGGTAGGAAGCATCAAAAGTTACTGCACTAGTGCATGGAAAATTCCACTTTTCTGAAAAACACTTAACTCCATAACCTCAACTCTGTTACCAATACTGGTTATGGAGGTGAGTAAAATGGTAACGGAGTTGAAATTTTGGTGTAAAAAGTCACAAAAACGTGGGCAGGTATTGTTTTTTTTTGGTTTATTTCTATATTGTTGTTAAAATGGGAGCAAATTTTTTTCCTTGCAATGTCTTCATTTGTTTAGCTTGAGTTGCTCTATTTTTTCAATTCCGTTACCTTATTTCAACTCCATAACCATTTTCTCAACTCCGTTACTGTTTCAGCCAAAATTCTCAGGAACAAGACAAATTGGCCAAATGCGAAGTTGAATTTATCAGTTTCAATCAGAGACACTTAAAAGGGTGATATTCAACCAGTTTCAGAACTCTGGTATATCACAATGTACCAGGAGAGAGCGTCACCTGAAAAAGTAATGGAGTTGAGTGGATCCGAGGACACGGCAAAATTAAAATGGCCTGCCCAAAAAATTCTGCCCTAATTCAAGCTCTGCCTCTTGGTTTTTTGAGTACCTTCGGGGCAACCCTACTTCTAGGGGAAAAAAAGAATCAGAATCAGACAACTTAAAAAAAAAAAAAAAAAAAAAAAATTATGTCCAAAAAGTGGCCGTATTGAGAAAAATACCCATATGGGTACATACACATAAGGTTACTAGTACACACAGGTGAACACGTATAAACTGACAAAAAATATGGATCATGCATCTGTGCTCTTTTGTTCGCGTGAAAATCCCCAGAGCATGGCTTTTTCACTAAACTTGAGAAATTCAGAGACTTAATGAATTGCCACATATATACAAATTTGACAAAGAAAACACATTTTGCAATGACACTCTGTATTTTAAATGTATTGCTTCCATCAACTGACATTGACACAGGTGGCTAAAAGATCAATACGGGTAGTTCTGTGTCATATCAACTTGTCCTGACTGCCACCATGTCAAATGTTGCTGAAACTCCATCAGATGGTGTGCACTGATGAAAGTTTTCTTTAAACTTTTTTTTGGAAAAATGTCAACTGATTTCTTAAATAATCGTTAATTAACATGGGTCAAGTTGGACTTCTAGACTGCAGATGTTTTTTTTTTTTTTTTGGTCTGCTTGTTTTTTTTGGGTTTTTTTTTTTTTACACCAACTTTACAATTATGACTCCACTTTGGACCAGGTTTGGCTGTATGACTAAGTAAGGAAACAGGAATCCAAAACAACCCAACACCCTTCATTTAGCCTCTGAACCCCACATTTTGAATATTTAGCTGGACTGTATACAATATATTTGCACTATGTGGAACAAGGAACGTGGAGCTGAAATTTACGAATTTATTTCTGTACACAGAGTAGATTGTTCTTGCAGAAAATTGCGATGGCTATTTTTTTTGTCAGGAAAAATAAATCTCCAAATTTAACACATTTAAGACCATTATCATTGCAGTCACTGCATCATCAACTATAGCCACATCTAATGGACAAAGCAGGTGCTGCAATTACAGTTGCTTTCAAAAAAAAATTGCGGTGCGTTAAAAAAAAAGTGAATTAAGTGCAAATATTTTCTAATAGTCTTCAGTTCCATATTTCAAACGTAGTGGAAACATTACACATTCAATTCCAAATCAAAGCATTAACAAATTTGATCAAGTCTGTGTTATCCTTTCACAGGAAGCAAAGAAAAGGAACACTAATCTGTTCAAAAACTAGCAGTGTAAACAATTTTCTCTTCAAAATCAGATACTAAATTTAACCCAAGATTTAACTTCACTTAAAATTACTGAACTAATATTTAGTTGCATAACCATTGTTTTTGATAACTGCTGAGCATCTGCGCTGCATCAAGTCAACCAACTTCTGGCACCTAGAAACAGATATTTCAGCCTAAAACCTAATTTATGGTCGTCCAACTCAGTCAATGCGCAGACACGTAGTTGAATCGACAGAGATGTGGACCTTTCAGACTTCTCCGTTGCTTTAAGAGTGTTGCAAAGCAATTCACCGCCAGGACAATAGGGGGCGTAGCGTTTTTTTTTTGGAAACCCGCCTACTATTTCATGACGCCTATGGTCGAGGATTGTTTATTTACCTCAGCCTGTCACACCGGAAGAGCGGCATTCCGGAAATGATGTAGTTAGCTGACCAATCACAGACTTGCGCTATCCGTGAGGTCTCCGTCGTTTTGATGGATAGTTGGAAAATTTGGGAGGTGTCCGTCATGCGTCCGAGAGCATGTCAGAGAGGGTTTGCGACGTCGGAGAGGGGCTCTGCATGCCAGCACATTGACGGAGTTGGATGACCATGAATTAGGCTTAAGATGAACAAACTACATTCCGCAGTTCCAGTGAATTTTGGGGTTTTGCTCCAGAAATTGCATTTTTAATGTCACCCCACAAGTTTTCAATGGGGCTGAGGTCAGGGGATTGAGCTGGCTGCTCCATTACCTCAATCCTATTTGTCTGGAACCAAGATGTTGCTCGCTTACTCCTTAGTTTGGGGTCGCTGTCTGATTGAAACACCCTTTCAGGGGCATTTCCTCCTCGGCGTATGGCAACATAATCTCTTCAAGTATTTTGATGTATTCAAATTGATCCATAATCCCTGGTATACGATAAATAGGCCCAATAACATAGTATGAAAAACATCCCTATCCCATGATTTTTGCACCACCACGCTTCACTGTCTTCACGGTGTACTGTGGCTTGAATTCAGTACTCAAGGGTTGTCTGACATACTGTTGACGACCACTAGACCTGAAAAAGAATAATTTTACTCATCAGTCCGCAGAATGTTATGCCATTTTTCTTTGGGCCAATCGCTGTGTTTTAACCGATTCTGCACATGCCATTTCTTCAACAATGGTGCTTTACTGGGGCTTCTTGCTGATAGCTTAGCTTCGATCAAACATCTTCTGACTAACAGCACCTACAGGTAATTTTATGTCGTCTTTGATTTTTCTGGAAGTGATGACTGGCTGAATCTTTGCCATTCTGACTATTCTTTGATCCATTTTAACAGTAGTTGCTCATTTCCTTCCTCGAGTTTCAGGTTTTTGTAGCCATTTTAAAGCATTTGGGATCATTTTAGCAGAGCATCCTATAATTTGCTGCACTTCTTCATACATTTTCCCCTCTCCAATCAACTTTTTCTTCAAATTATGTTGTTCCTCCAAACAGTGTTTGGAATGGCCCATTTTCCTTTGCAATTCAAAAGGAATGTATTTTATAACAATGTGTGAAACATTTGCTTCCCTTCTTCCTTAAAAAAGGACAATGAATGACACCTGTTTCTTCACAGAATTAATTAATTTTCTAATTAAACTCCCCACTGCTATTATTTTGAACACGACCCTTTAAATGAATGATTCCATTTCTCAGAACAAGCAGCATGCATGTCATTACAGTTGGGTCTGTTTTTTTATATTACACTACTACATCTACAAGCAAATTATTTGCTATGCAGAAATATCATTACTACTAATAACAGTGGTTCATCAGGTTATTGATGTTGCACTGCTTTTTATAACACAACTATATAAGGTTCATTATATATGATCTCATAGGTAATCACACTGTAAATTCTCATCATCACAACAAGATGAAAAAGGGACATCTAGTGGACCATGCTAGTGCAGCAGGTGCTTCAGTGATAATGGTCATAACAAACGTGAAGATGCAATTCTCCTGACAGTTAAAATAACAATCAAAATTTCCAAAGAAAACAATCAAGTTAACGGAAATTAATTTGAGAAGTTCAGCTCCATGTGTCCTGTTCCACATAGAGAAATCTTATTTTATACAGTCCCGTTAAATATTCAAACTGGGGGGTACAGAGGCTAACTGGGGGGTTGTCATTTTGGATTCCTTGTACCTTAACTGGTAATACTGCCAAAGCTAGTCCAATCATTTCAAAGCTATTGAAAGCTAAAAAAAAAGAAAAAAGAAAAAAACATCTGGAGTCAAAATGGCCAACTTGGCCCATGAAAATTAACTAATGCACATGAAACCAATAAATAATTTTATATAAAAATGCTTAAAGAATTCTTCATTCATCAGTGTACACCATCTGATAGACTCTCACCTACATCTGAGATGGTGGACATCAAAACCTTGTCTCTTAAGGTGACCTGACACAGAACACCCAATATGGGGTCCAACTTCTGGCAATAAGGAGCAGCATCTTTAAACTACACTTGGAGGTGAGCAACGAAAACAAAGCCGTTTCGGCCCTGTGGTAAGCACGAGTGCAGGCAGTCACATACGTTTTCTCTCTCTCTCTCTCTCTCACACATACACACACACACACACACACACACACACACACACACACACATACCAACATACAAGCTCACACTCATACAGCAGCCACTGAGCACTTAGCCTACTAGTCTTGCAATCTCTCACACATTCAGATGTGGTTTAAGCATGGGCCTGCCACCTCTTTATCTCTCCAAAGCAGGGTCCTGTGAATCCTGTTGGGGACATTCTATGCGTAAAGACATACCAAAAAAGGCAATGCAAAGACTGCAGGCAGTAATGAGGATTCTGGGTCAGAAGGGATACTGCCACATGGTAAACAGGAGGATGTATGCTTAATTCGCCAGTTCCCTATAGAGACTGACAGAACCAAAACTGCCCCAGTGACTGATCAATTGTACAACTGGCAATATTTCAAAGTGCAAACTATGGAAAGTCAAAAAGAAGACAAGCACACCAAATACTAATGGAACGAATAAATCTCAAGGAAGTAGACTACAGCTGAGCTTAGGGTGGGCAGCGATGCACCCAGGCAATTCCTTCCATTCCATCACTACACTGGAGATTTAATTCTGGCGCTGACAAAGGGAAAGGTACCAAATCACATACACTGGGCAGTTTTACAAGCATTTTAAATACGTAATCTCATCCCATCTTATTCACACCATTCATTTAAGTGCTCACGAGCCCACCGCACTTCAGATGGACACAGCAAAGCATCCCCTCTGACACAGCTCGGTCGGGTTAAGGTGGCATGTACCATTATCCGCCACTAGAGGTGGTCCCTTTCCCAATAAACCTACAAGGACCCGTCCTCTGCTCAATCTGTGCGGCAGTAACTGACAAAAATGATCAAGAACGACCTCCACCCCCCGAGGACTGGAGGATCTCCCAAGACAGAAAGGCAAAATGCGATATAATTAACTTGCCCGCGTTATCTGGCCAAATGTGCTCCACATAAAAGACCCCACAAGGCACGGAGGACTCCTGTTATCCCTACCTCATTTGGATTTTACAGTATACAAGCCTTGAGAATGCGCAATTTAACGAGAAGGTTCAACAGAACTGACACAAAGTGAACGTGTTCTTTTTGCGGGAGGCTGCAATCTAAAGAGTCGAATCCATGCGGGCAAGAGGGAGAGCTAGTTTAAGCTGATGTGGGAAAACGTCAGTGAAGGTTACATGAGAGAAGCGGTGTGGTTTACGTCATTTTGCGTTGTAGTCAGCTCAAGTACCGGGGCAAACCAAACCAAAACATAGACAGCGCGACTTCAGATCAAAATTCAGGACCCACGAACTCAACCCAATAAAATGTCCACATTTTGAAAACACTCACCAGTCAACTGGTGAGGAATATAAATGCGAACCGAGGCAGTACAGCACCGTATCAAAACTGCGTTCACTCAACGCAGGAAAAAAAAAAAGTAAAGCCACTTAATACTCTCGTTTCTTTCAACACAAGCGTGCACACAGGCACTGTAAAAACAATCTTACATCAACAAATGACGGAAATGCTGACCTGGAAATTCACATCTCGCCCCCAAACCCCAAAATTATTTTTGAAAGATTGGCTGACACGATCGTTTTTTTATCAGATCACAGTCATATTTTCCCAGATGCACATTCTCGTCTCGAACAGATAAAGGGACAAGACAGACCAACTAATGTTACTGGTCGATTGTAAAACAAAACAACAACAAAAAAAAATGCTTCAAAATTATTGAATTAAGCGTGGCTGCGGTCCAGCAGCCCGATCCTCTCTAAGGACCAAGATTTTTTTTCCCCTTGTATGCGGTAAGGTTATCTATCTGCATTGCTATGAATAGGCAAGTAGTAACCCTCATACAAACAATCTAAAACCAAAAACTGTACTGTAACGTTAGCGTCATGACTGCCCGGCTATTTTCCTGTACACCCGAGTCTCATCTTACCCCTCATGCCCTTCTCTTCCTCCGTCCGCTGACTTGTCATGTCAGCCGCCAGCCTGGTAAATCAGTACATTAACCGTACCAGTCAAATACACTGTTAGCAAAGATGAGGAGCCGGAAAACAGCAAGCCAACTGGATAGCCACCACTCGACATGTGGCTGTCAGTGTCAGGTCGTTCTCTGCATCCCATAATTTGCAATACGACCAAAGTGTTCTGGAAGTGTCCCTCAAATAAGCTTACAGGCCCGATCGCCAGCCTGAGAGCAGAGCAGCCGCAATGAAAGGGAGACACCGAGCCTCTACTAAAGCTGCTTTCACACCGGACGCGAAACGAATTTTTCGCACGACAGATTACATTCAAAGTCAATGCAAAGACGCGAATACACGCGAAACAACGCGTGTATTCGCGTCTTTGCATTGACTTTGAATGTAATCTGTCGTGCGAAAAATTCGTTTCGCGTCCGGTGTGAAAGCGGCGGCTTTTGAGTAATTTGTTCGTCAGAGAAGGCGAAACGATGACAGTCCAGATTTGGTCGCCATCATAGAAACGAATCATTGTTCTCACCTTGGCTTTTGTGATCATATGTGTAGCTAGTTTTACAACAGCGAAGTTCCCTTTGCCAATGGTCCGTTCAATTTCGTAGTAGCCCACTCGAGCTGGGGGGGGCCTGCTGGCCGGGAGGTGGCTGGGGCTGGTGATGCAGCCGGCAGCTGGGACGGCTCGGTTCTGGTGGCCGATCCCAGATGAAGGCTGAGATCGGTTGTGTGCGCCCATGCCTGCGGGGGCTGGTCGGGTCGGGTGCGTAATCCCAGCCGCTGCGGATCCAGCTGCACCTCCGCTAGACACGGCCGCCATCTTCTTGCCTCTCTGCAGGAACAACAAGAAGCCTTGCCGGAGCGCGCACCGCGGGCACGCCCCCGCCCTGCGTCACCTCGCGCGGATTGCACCTCTGCAGCGCCCCCTCCAGGATGTAACTATGGAAACTACTAGCGTAACAATGACTTCATTGCTCTCTAACGCACGATGTGGTTGCCTTGGTAACAGAACCGCGCATCGCTCGAACAGGCGAGAGTAAAGGAACATTCTCCTGCCTTGACAACAGCAATTTCCCACTTTCTTCTCCCCTCGTAACCTTTCATCAGAACCGTGTCTTTCTTGTCACCACCCTCCTTCTTATCTCGCGGGAACGCACCCTACTGGTAGGAATTTGTGACTGTCGGGAGCGTGCCTGTTGAGAACATGCACCAAGCGGTTTGCAGTTGTGTCAGTTCGCATGCTCAGGTTAAACACGTCGCAGGGTGCAAGCGCGGAGACAGCTGACCACGATACATGGCAGCAATGTAATACAAGGTTAATATCGTACACTGGCGAATAAAACCTCAAAATAAGCGATATTATTTGCAACATCAAGAGGGAATACAACTGGTTCCTTCCACGCCATAATTTACTCAATTTCCAAATAATATGTATTTTGCTGTCTTATTCGCAAATCTGGAATCAATCAATTAATATTCAAAGCCAGAGAAGTGTTTCATGAACCCAGTTTAGATGTCGGCTTCGATAATTTGCATTAATTTGCGTTACGTGATACTGTTTATAATTCTGAATTCTTATTTTAAAACGGTACACATGTAGCACTATGAGTCGTGTGTTTGGGGTGCTCCAGTACCTAAAGAACATGGGGAACAGCTTTCATCCTGGGGAAGGTCTCGTGAAATGACTTTGACCCAATGACAACCGTGAGATAGCTGCCTATATGGCATACACCTTGTTTAACAATTGAAGATACACAGTAGGTTATGAGCTCATTTGGTCATAGTCTCTGAATCTGATCCCCGAGCCAATGGTAACCATGTTATAAATAGCATCCTCGGAGATTCAAAACATGCCGTTTTTGTTGAGTCTGGGTCTCGAATGTGTTGTGGAATATAAATAACCCAGTGTCAGTCAATGAGCTTCGATTGATAATATTTTTTCTCCATCAATGCAGTTTGTCTGTGCTTGGCATATGTCACACCTTGGGGAGCCACAGGGTGTGCTGAGTTTGGTTTTCTCCACCCTATTTAATCCTAAGACACCAGGTGAGATGAGTTAAGCGTGTAATCAACTGCTTTAATTAATCAATTAAGTGCTGAGTAACATCAAAAAAAAAAAAAAAAAATAGTGGCAAAGCCACTGTGCCCGCTTGGCCAGACATGGCCAAAACTGAACTTGGCCTTGCTTTACATTAGGTCTGGGTATCGTCAAGGACGTCACGATACGATACGTACCTCGATACAGTGCCGGATGATTCGATCCATACCTCGATACAGTGCCGTACGATTCGATACGACAATGATATAGGCCATATATTGCAAAAATCATAATTTTTTGAAATGGTAAAAACGGTGCTGAGAATGCAACTTTCTGTGTACGACTTATGTAATGTAGTAATAGGTCGGTACATCCCAAAATATTGGTAACTGAGTCGACAAAACTATTTTGCTTAATTTTTTATGTTCAAATTTATTTAAGTGCATATTATACACGATGAACATTACATTTGTTTTTCGCTGTAAAAATGAAAAGTGCATGGCATCTTCAGTAACTTAAACCATAGCATCCCAGGGGAAAAAAAAAAAAAAAATTCCCACTAAACTGAACACTGAATAACATGAAAATTAAGTGCATGTTAAGTATCATTCTCACATTCATATTCACTGTAAACATGAACAAGGTCACCGCCAAAATTATGGCCATTAGTTGCCATTTTGGCCTACATATGGCATAAAAATAGGTCAAATTAAAAACCCATCTGACATACGATCAATGAAGCCTTCATGCATCTACAGTGCAAATCTGAGTGTCGTAGCTCAAAGGACAAGAGAAGTACATCCGTTTTTGTGCTTTTCATGTAGTACCCCCTGCGGGCCATTAGAGGTCAAATTTGGATGGAAACTGGGCTTAGCCTACATCTCATAGGAATACATGGATCGATCAAATACTGAAGGTGATAGAGTGCTAACAAGGTCGTCACCAAAAACTACAGCCATCTGTCGCCACTTGGCCTACATGTATATTGCATAAAACTTGGTTAAATAAAACATCTCTCTTGATTTGTGATGACCCCTTGCCATAGCTACCTTCTGTAAAAATTTAAGTATTTGAGCGCAAAGATTAAGGGACTTTGGTAATTTTTGTGTTTTTGATTAAGTGCCCCTTACTGGTTAAAGCAGTGGGCTGATTCGACTCAGATTTGAACGTGGCCAAGATCGTATGCCCATACATACACATGCAATATGAAATGGTTCCATCAAAAACGGAAGGCGCTGCAGTGCTGATAAAGTCGCTGGCAAAATCGCGGCAATTGACTGCAATTTGACCTATATTCCGCTTAGAATTACATCAAATCAAAAACCCTTCTAGAAATGAGATGGCCCCTTGCCATAGCTACCTTCCGTAAAAATTTGAGCGCTCTAGCTCAAAGGATAAGGGACTTATGGCCATTTTTGTGTTTTTCATGAAGCGACCCCTATTGGCCAAACTAAGTCTAAGAAGCAAATCTGGTCGATTAACGAACTCGATCTGTGTCTCACGCCTAAACAGCCACGCATCGCCAAGCAGGCAAAAAATTTGAGCGGTCTAGCTCAAACGGTAAGGGACTAATGCCCATTTTTGTATTTTATAATGGCCAAAGTAGTGGGCTGTTTGGGCCAGAAATCGAACTCAATCGAGATCTTATGGTCATACACCCACATATAAAAAACCAGAAGGCTACGTCAAAAACTGAAAGCACTAGAGCGCTGACAAGGTCAAAGGTGAAATTGCCATGATTTCCCGCCATTTAACCTAAATATCTCTTACAATGTGGTGAAATGAAAAACCCGTCTGATATCTGATGACCCCTTACTACCTTCAGTAAAAATCAGGAGCATTCTAGCTGAAACGGTAAAGGAGTTATGGCCATTTTTGTGTTTTTTCATAAAGTGCCCCCTATTGCCCAAAGTAGTGGGCCGTTTGGGCCAGAAATTGAACTCCATCGAGATCTTATGGTCATACACCCACATATAAAAAAGCAAAAGGCTACGTCAGAAATGAAGGCACTAGAGCACTGACAGGTTCAAAGGCAAAATTGTGGCGATTTCCCACCATTTGACCCACATATCGCTTAAAATTTGGTCAAATGAAAAACCTGTCTGGCATGTGATGACCCCTTACCATAACTACCTTCAGTAAAAATCGGGGCATTCTAGTTCAAATGGTAAGAGAGTTATAGCTATTTTTGTGTTTTTCACAAAGCGCCCCCCCATTAGCCAAACTAAGAAGCAAACCTGCCTGATTATCGAACTCGCTCTGTGTCTTAGGCCTATATAGCCATGCACCAAGTTACATTTGATTTCACTGAAAACTGTAGCTGCTATCGCGCCGACAAGCCAAAAGTTAACGGACGTACGTACTAACGTGACGTGCGGTCGGAGGTTAGTTTGGAGAGGCATAATCCTCCCCTTTGCTTGATTAGCAATCAGACGATTAACTAGTTAAGAAAGACTATTCGGCAGTATGACGGGCCAGTTTAAGTTTCCGCGGCGTTATTACTCAGTACATCGAACCTGAAATGCTTACTAGACAGCAGATTTGTGCGTACTTGCTTCCAGGAAGCCGAAGCAGTGTCATCAAAAAATATTAAAACAGTTCGACTTATGCAGAGTTTAATTCTTGATCAATATACAATGTATTCTCCTTTTTACACCCCCCCCAAAAAAAAAAAAAGGGGTTTATTTTCAGTCTTCTTTCATAATCCGATTAACAAAATGTTAAAAAGATATGCAGAATTACCAAGAGCCGGGAATTTTTCCTAATTGATTATTCAGATTTCCATCCTTGCAGTCTCGAATTGAAGCGTATACGTGAATGAATCTTTTTGTCATTATCTCCTCTATCAGTATACAGGCTTCCTGTAGGCTTGGACTTAATTGTTTTGATTGTCAATCAGGTATAGTACGTGGGAACAGGTTCACAAAATCCTGTGATAAAAGTTTGGGTCACTGCCTCACCTCACCGCACGTCTCTGGCTTCCTGTAAGCAAGTACGCGCAAATCTGCAGTTTCGTGAGCATTTCAGGTTCGATGTACTGAGTAATAACGCCGCGGAAACTTAAACTGGCCCATCATTCTGCCGAATAGTCTTACTAAACTAGTTAATCGTCTGATTGCTAATCAAGCAAAGGGGAGGATTATGCCTCACCAAACTAACCTCCGACCGCACGTCACTGATGTCCATGCACATGGCATTAGTGTGCGTATTTGAGAGGACACCATTAATGCATGAGGATTTGTACGAAGGCCTCCAAGTGGCTGACAGCTAAGATGTTTGTCTGGTAGCCTTGTGGTCGGGTGTTTTAATCCCAGTCAAGCCATTGGATCATTGCACGGTGAAGGCAGTGTTAGATTGGCTGGAGGTGAAAGACGGTAACAAACTGCAAAGATTCCTGAGCTTCGCCAATTTCTACCACAAATTTATTTGAGGGTACTCCAGTGTCGCTGCTTCCCGAACCAAGCTGACATCTATTGAAGTTCCCTTCGCCTGGACCCCCCAGGCAGCCTCCTCCTTTGAAGAACTAAAGAGGCTGTTTACTGCTGCTCCCATCCTTAAGCTTACAGATCCCAAGATCCGATTCATTGTAGAAGTTGATGGCTCCGACACAGGAGCTGGAGCTGTCCTCTCGCAGCAAGCTGATGGTGGTAAATTACATCCTTGTGCCTATTCTTCTCTTCGCTTGTCTCCTGCAGAGAGAAATTACACCATCAGTGATTGGGAGCCGTTTGCGGCAAAGCTGGCCTTTGAGGAGCAGAGGCATTGGCTGGAGGGGTCCTGGCTCTCTTTCTTCATCTGGATGGACCACTGCAACCTAGAGTACCTCACCTCGGCGAAGAGGCAAAATCCCAGGGAAGCATGCTGGTCCCTTTTCTTTTCTAGATTCAATTTTGTCTGAACATACCGTCCTAGTACAAAGAATACTATGCCTGACTCTTTGTCACGACTATATCGTCCAATGCCCGAAGAACGTCCAAACCTCCTAAAACCATTCTCCGAGGTAACTACCCTCTGGCTGTCACCAAGCTACACGGTCCTGTTCCTTGCCACCAGACACTCCTCCCAATTGACTCTTCATCCCTGAGAGGGTGAGAGGTAAGGTCCTTACTTGGGGCCATGCTTCACAGCTAGCATGCCGCCCCCAGACTCTCTTGCACCCTCGCCCTGGCACAACAATTCTTTAGGTAGCCATCCCTAGCCAGTGATACTCGGTCCTTCGTTGCAGCCTGTACTGTGCGTGCCCATTTTAAGTCAAGTAACTAATGTCCCTGCAGCCTGCCGCAGCCCTTAGAAGTTTCCCATTGACCATGAGAATGCATTGCAATGGATTTTGTTCCGGGCTTACCACCATCAGATGGGAGCATGGTCATTCTCACCATCATTGACTAATTCTCAAACTCTGCCCATTTCCTGCCATTGCTGAAGCTGCCCACTGCGATGGAGACTGCAGACCTGCTCCTGCAACACATTGTCCACCTTCATGGTGTGCTTCAGGAGGTGGTGTCAGACCGCGCTCCACAGTTTTCAACCCTGTTCTGGAAGGCTTTCTGCACCTCGGTGGGCACAACCCCGCGGCTCTCCTCAGGGTTTTACCATGAAACTAACAGCCTGGTGGAGAGGTTAAAACAAGAGCTGGGCAAGACTCTTTGTTGCTCGTGTGAAGGTAACCTGACCTAATGGTGTCGTCAATTTACTTCGGTGGAGTTGGCTCACAATTTCGTTACCAGTGACTGGATTAGGCATGATGGGGCGGCATGGCTCAGGAGGTAGAGCAGCTAGGCTAGGAATCGGAAGGTTCCTGGTTTGATCCCAGGCTCCTCCAGAGAACGTGTCGAAGTGTCCTTGAGCAAGACACTGAACCCCACTGCTCCTGATGTGCAGGTTGGCGCCTTGCACGGCAGCCTCCGCCATCAGGGTGAATGAGAGGCATAATTGTAAAGTGCTTTGTGTCATCTGACTAGAAAGGCGCTATATAAAGGCAGTCCAAAAAAAATGTCTACTTTTCAATGTCATGTGAGCTATCAATAACCTTTATTCCAGCCTGTGGAGAGAGAAGTGACAGTGCTCAGGTCCTGGTTCGGCACACCCGCTGTAGTTGGAGAAGAGCTCATGTGTTACTACTCAAGCATGCCTCCGCCTTCCAGAAACAGGGGAACCATTGTCACGGGCCATCGCCCAAATATCATGTTGGGCAAAGACCGTGGCTCGCTGCAAAGGATATCCCTCTTCAGGAGGAGTCGAGAAAGCTCAACCTCCAGTTCACTATCCCATTCACCATTTCTAGAATTCTGTCTTCATCTGCTGTCAGGCTCCTTCTCCCCATTCCGTATGCAACATTCACCCAGTATATCATGTCTCAAGAATTAAACCTGTATCTTTGTTTCCCTATACTCCCTCCCGCTCCCCGCCTCCCCTCAGGCTCATCAGTGATGGCCCTGCATACTCAATGCATCGGATCCCAGACATCTGGCGTTGGACACGCGGCCAGCAGTTCCTCACGGACTGAGAGCAGCACATGCCAGTGCTTCTAGGTCCCAAAGTGGAACATCTTGGACCCCTCTCTGGTTTGCAATTTCTGGCGCCGGTGTGAAGGGTTCACCACTGGGATACCAGGTGGCACCCCTTGGGGGGGCGGGGGTACTATCACAACTGTCTTGTAATTTTCTTGTGTATCTTTGCAACTCAGCAACTTGCGTGTCTATTAGGTGTGTGTCTTATGATTGGTTTGCATCTTGTGCGGCTCCCCCACCCAGCTGAATCTCATTACATAGTTGTTTATATACATGCTGTATGAGGCTTAACAATTAATACTTTTATTAGAATCTGTCACTACATATTAAAAATGTGAGTCACTATACAAAAACAAAAAACTACTCTTCTTTGGCAACAGTGAATATTATGACTTTTCTGGATTTTAAATATGGTACCCTCAAGGGTAAAAGATGTTTTGTGGAGGTGAGACACAAAGAATTTGGCACGGTATGGAAAAAGCAAGTAAAAGAAGGAAGCTGTGAATTTGTAAATCATCTTTGATCTATTTTGAATGGCAAATAATTCAAGACAACATATTTCATATTTTACCAACAGTATTTTGTGTTTTGAAAGAAGTTTGTACATGCTCATTCTGATTTTGATGCCTGAGAAATATTCCAAAAAAGAATTAACAGGGGCAACAATACTCAGAAACTGTTGGAATACAGACGTTGAACAAGGGTAGCATGGATTCAAATGGAGCATCCACAAAAGGCCCTCTCGTTTACAAGCAACGAGTGGTCAAAGGTCTTCACTCTGAGAAAAACTGTGCGACTGAATGCATTTTAAAAACAACATATAGCATCTTAATGTGCTGTTGTAAGGATTTTAGCGATTCTACCCCCTACAGCACAAAATATTTTAGAAAGATTCAGGAAAACTGAAGAAACCTCTGTTCCGCAGATCAGGTTGAAAATCAGTACTAAGTTTCCCTGATTGTCATTCTTTGTGATGGCACTGTATTGAATTCTGATACGCTTTTGTGCTGGAAATAACCACCAGGGCTGGGACTACTTTCGGTAATTAACTACAACAGCAACCCATCCACCTGCTGAAGTTTCCTGATGCAGTTCTCCATGATCCTCAATCTCCAGCTGTCTGCCTTCCCCACTGAGAGATGCAGTGTGACTTTCACCATCGCCCGTCTGTATGGGCATGCCCAAGACTGGGCTGTGGCAGGCTGGGAAGCCAGTGATCCTACATTAATCAACTTCATTGCCTTTGCAATAGGGATGAAGAAGGTCTTCGTTAGAACTCATGCTGGTCGCGCCTGCGTCAACTTCATCAGGGCAACCCCACAGTGTCAGATTACTGGCTCTAGGACTGTTCGTCCCCAGACTTTTCGTCCCCAAATTTTTCGTCCCTGGAATTTTCGTCCCCAGACTCCTCATCCCTGGATGGTTCATCCCCAATAATGCTTTGTCCTCTTCCTGTATTATAACACTATCCCTAACCTTAACCCTTATAATAATCCTCAGGGACAAAAAGTTCATGGGGCTGAAAAATTTGGAGACGAAAAGACCGGGATTGAAAAATCCAGGGACGAAAACCCAGATGACTCTGTCAAATTCCACACGCTGGCTTCTACCACCCACAGGGATAATCAGGCACTGTACATATGATGCTGTCCTCTTTGGCCTGGCTGATAGAGGCTAAGATTAGCTGACCACATGCCCTCTCAATGGGCTGATAAACACGGCCCAAGAGATGAGTAGATCTGCAAGCTCAGCTCCAGACCGTCCGCCATCAAGACACACCAGTTCAACCTCTTCACTTTTACCCTAGTGACCATTTTTAGAGCCTATGCAGGATTGTGCCAGGCTTTACCATCTTAGCCCATAAGACCAAAAATGCAAAGTGCATTCTGGCCTCTGCCTATACTGAGGCGGGTTCGACCACCTCATTACTGAGTGTCCTGGTCTTTGGCTCTGTCCTACCCAGGGTGGAGAGGTGCTTACTGGGGCTGCTATCTCTTCCTCTCAGCTATCCTTTAAATGCTTCATGCAGAGCTGTGTTGGCAAGGGCACCAATTAGCCTCCAAGGCTCTGATCAACTCAGGAGCTGTGGTAACTTCCTTCATCTGGGTCTCACCAGACAATTGAGGGCACCCTCAGCTCTTCTGCCGATCTGTTATTAGGCCCTGACAGGGAGTGCCTTCATCCAGAAGCCACCTACCCAGACCAGATGCTGACATCTGGAAACAATCAGGAGATGGTTGTCTGCTACCTCCTGTAGTCGGCAAATACCCCCGTGGTGTTAGACAGACCGTGGTTAGAACATCTCAGCCCCCAAATTGACTGGATCGAATGCACCATTGTTGAATAGAGTTTGTCCTGCTCTGAGACCAGTCTGCACCCTGCCCTCAGCCCAATTGCACCTCAACCTGGAGCCGCCTGACCTGAAAGGGGTTCCTGCCATATACCACGGTCTTCATCTTCTGCATGTGCAGATGCCAAGCCACTTCCGGCACACTGCCCTTCAACTGTGTCATTGATCCCCTTCCCAGAACGATGCCACCCAGGGGCTTGCTGTATGGCCGAATCCAGAGATATGGATGAGTATATCTTGGAGGCCCTGGCTTCCAGCTTCATCTGACCTTTATCTTCAGCTGCCATAGCTGTCTAATTCTTTGTGTCAAAAAAGATGATCCTCTCCATCCATGCATGAACTACAGGAGCCTGGACTCCCATCATGGTCAGGAATTGCTACCCACAGCTGCAAATGGATTCTGCTTTCTCCAACCTCAAAGGATGCTACTACATCACCAAGCTAGAGCTGTGCAATGCCTACCCCTTGGTCTGCATAAAGGAGGTGATGAGTGGAAGGCAGCCTTCAACACCCTCTCTGGCCACTCTGAGTACTTAGTGAAGCCATTTAGGCTTACTAACATCCCCTCAGTGTTTCAGAATCTCATCAACAATGTCCTTTGTGACATGATCTCCCACTTCATATACGTCTACCTTGACAACATCCTAGTATTCTCCCATACTCTGGAAGATCGTACTCGGCACATCTACTGTGTAATCCAATGCCTGCTTGAGAACCAGCTCTACTTGAAACCTGAGAAGTGTAAATTCCATCAGACGTCAGTTCAGTTCCTTAGCTTCACTGTCTCCTGGGGTAAGATTAAGACATATCGGGGAAAGTTACAGGATAATCTTCCAGGATAAGGTGGATCCAGCAACCACAAACAACTTCAGAGATTCCTTGGCTTTGCCAACTTTTACCAGTGCTACATCTGAAGCTATTTAACAGTTGCTGCTCGTCTTACTGCCCTCAGGTCCCACTACGTTCCCTTCCATAGACTCCTAAGATTGCCTCCACCTCCCACTAACAGAGGGACAAGTTTACCAGTGCCCATGTCCTGGTTCTCCCCAGCCCTCAATGCCGGTTCATCATGGAAGTTGACACTTCTGGCGTCAGTGCTGGGGCTGTCCTCTCCCTGTGGATGGCTCATAGCAAGGTCAGCAGCTATAGCACTACTCAATTTTCAATTTTTTCAATTCAATTTATTTGTAGAGCGCTTTTTTACAGAGACCGTCACAAAGACGCTTTACAGTGAGAGATTAAATAAATGAAAGGGCAGTGCCCAGCCTATTCCCCAATATAGCAAATGAGGCAAAAAACTCCCAGTAGGGAGAAAACAGTGGTGAGAAAAAACTCCCCAGTGGGAAGAAATCTCAGGAGGAACCCGGCTATAGTTGGGAAGCCCATCCTCCGCGGGCTAGCTAATTAATAACAAGATAAAGCAAAATAGGATAAAATGGCAATAGAGTTCCATTAAAGTCCATGTAAACAGTGGCATCGGTAGCTCCAGGAAGTAGCATGCCGAGGATGGAGCAGAACTGGATCAGCACCGGATCAGGACAGCAGGACAGCAGCAGCCAGCGCTCATGGTGAGGGACAGGGCTTGGACAGTCCAGGACTCAGGGTAGTGGAGGGAAAGATCCTCGGAAAGAGACACAGAAAAAAGTGGAGTGAGGCACTGGATGAAACTACTGCATATTAATAAAAATACAGTCCTGTATCATGTGCTAAGTAAGAATTTAGGAGCTGACCGGTCAGGAAACAGTCAACACCCCTCCATCCACTACCTGCAGCACAGAGGCCCAACACTTACACCAGGCTGCAAGATCACCTTTGATTTTCCAAACACCAGTTCCATATGGACCTCCCCGGTGACTAAGGCTGTAGCAAGCCCCACTGGCACCGTTGATGCATGCTCAGTGCCACCGGTTCCACATGGATTTGCTTAACACTACCACCAGTACCATATGGACCTCCCCAGTGACTAAGGCTGTAGCAAGCCCCACTGGCACCATTAATGCATGCTCAGTGCCACCGGTTCCACATGGATTTGCTTAACACTACCACCAGTACCATATGGACCTCCCCAGTGACTAAGGCTGTAGCAAGCCCCACTAGCACCGTTAATGCATGCTCAGTGCCACTGGTTCCACATGGATTTGCTTAACACTACCACCAGTACCATATGGACCTCCCCAGTGACTAAGGCTGTAGCAAGCCCAAATGGCACCATTAATGCATGCTCAGTGCCACTGGTTCCACATGGATTTACTTAACACTGGCTTCCAATATCTTGTGAACCTATCATAAAACAAGGTTGTAGTCAGTCCCACCAGAGCCAAATAAATGTTTAGACATAACTAATCATGAACTAATCATAGGCTTAACTAAAAAGGTAAGTTTTCAGCCTACTCTTGAAGACAGAGAGTGTGTCTGAAGCCCGAATTTGTCTTGGGAGATTGTTCCATAAAAATGGCGCTTTTAAGAGAATGCTCTGCCTCCAATTGTAATTCTCGATATATTTGGAATTTTCAAGTACTCAGCACCTTGTGAACGAAGTAATCTTGGCGGGGAGTAGGAATGAGAAGACTGCAAAGATATTCTGGGGCCAAGTCATTTAAAGCTTTGTAAGTTAGTAGTAGTATTTTGTACTCAAATCTGAATTTTACAGGTAGCCAATGAAGATATTTGAGCACCGGGCTAATGTGATCATATTTCTTAGTCCTAGTCAGAACCCTTGCTGCAGCATTCTGCACTAATTGAAGACGTTTCAGGGCCGAGCTAGTGCAACCATACAGTAAGATACAGTACAATAGTCCAGCCGAGAGGACACAAATGCGTGAACCATTTTTTCAGCGTCCTGAAAGCACAACATTTTTCTGAGTTTAGATATGTTTCGAAGATGGAAAAAAGCCACTTGAATGATATTGTTGATGTGAGCCTGGAAAGAGAGTTCTGAATCAAGGGTCACTCCGAGGTTTTTATCGACAGCTTTGGCAGAAACAGAGAGGCCATCTAAGGTAAGAGAAAACTTAATGAATGAGTCTCTAAGAGATTTGGGACCCAGTACCAATATTTCAGTCTTATCTGGGTTTAGTGAAAGAAAATTTTGCATCATCCAAGCTTTAACAGCTTTAAGACACATCTCTAATCTAGTAACTGGATCATTTTCGCCCGGCTTAAAGGATATATAGAGCTGCGTGTCGTCTGCATAACAATGGTATTTAACATCAAGTCTACTTATGATATTTCCAAGGGGAAGCATGTATAGAGAAAAAAGCAAAGGGCCCAGAACAGATCCTTGAGGTATTCCAAAGTTAACCTTGGAATACTCTGAACATTTGTTATTTACCCGGACGAACTGAGATCTATCAGACAGATAAGACTTAAACCATGAAAGGGCAAGTCCAGAAATACCAACTGATTTTTCTAACCTACGAAGAAGAATATGGTGGTCTACAGTATCAAAGGCGGCACTTAAATCGAGAAGGACGAGAACAGAGATGCGGCCACTATCCATGGAGAGAAGTAGATCATTTACTACAACAGTGAGAGCTGTTTCAGTGCTATGATGCTTTCTATCGGCAGACTGAAAACTGTCAAATATGTCATTAGTTTGCACGAAAGAAGAGAGCTGTTGGCCGACACATTTTTCAAGGATCTTAGATAAAAATGGGAGGTTTGAGATTAGCCTATAATTGGCTAGGACTGTGGGATCCAAATTTGGTTCAATCTGCTCCAGCCGCGTGGCTGAAGCTAATCAGGTTTGGGCTTGGTTAACATAACATAACATGAGTGGCAAGAACAGGCCATTCAGCCCAACTAGGCTCGCCAGTTTCTTTTTACTATTGTGAACATATCACTTCAGATACTCAATGACTCAATGGTATGTAGCGTTAAGTCAAGCCTGCTCTTGAAAATTCCGAAGGTTTCTGCCTCAACAATATGGTCAGGCAAGCTATTCCACATCAAAATTACTCTTTGGATGAAAAAATATTTCCTAATATCAGTGCTAAATTTACCCTTGGTCAACTTCCATTTGTGACCCCGAGTTCTACTAACAAAACTTGGCCGATAGAATCCTACATAATTCACTTTGTTAATCCGTTTAACATATTTAAAGACCTCAATCAGATTATCCCTAGGTCTCATTTTCCTAACACTAAAGAGATTAAGTATCTTCAGCCTCTTCTCATAGCTTTCATCTTTTATACCTGGAATTAGCTTAGTGGCTCTTCTCTGAACTTTTTCTAGAGCCTCTATATCTTGTATGGCATGGTCCCCAGAACTGTACACAATACTCCAGATGTGGTCTGACAAATGTGTTGTCCAAGAAAAGTATGACCTCCTTGGATTTGTACTGAATACTTTTGGCAATGTATCCCAGCATCCAACTGGCTTTTTTAACTGCTACGGCACAATGGCTAGAACCTTTGAGGGTATAGTCAACAATCACTCCCAGATCTTTTTCATGTGGTGCACATTCCAATTTTAAACCTCCCATGAAGTAATCCTGTTTAATGTTTTTATTACCTACATGTACAACTTTACGTTTTAAAACATTAAATTTCATTTACCACATTTCTGCCCAATTCTGGATTGTATCCAAATCATCCTGTATCACTTTAGTGGACTCTAAACTATTTGCCAAACCTCCCAATTTAGTATCATCTGCAAATTTAACTAATTTGCTCTCAATATTCCTATTAAGGTCATTAATGTAGATGAGGAACAGCAGGGGCCCCAACACTAATCCCTGAGGGACGCCACTCCCCACTATACCTAGCTCAGATGAGATTCCACAGACCACCACTCTTTGTGTTGTGTCCTGTAACCAGTTTTGAATCCACTCCAGAATACCTCCTGTAACTCCAATGGAGCTCATTTTCAAAATTAGTCTCTTATGCTGTACTGTATCAAATGCTTTCTGAAAATCCAAGTATATGATGTCATAAGCCCTGCTCTGGTCATAAGTCTTGGTGGCCTCTTCAAAGAATTCCAGAAGGTTTGTCAGGCATGACCTTCCCTTACGGAAACCATGTTGGCTATCCCTCAAGATATTATTACGTTCAAGAAATAATTCCAGCTCGTCCTTTATGATAGATTCCAGTATTTTGATTGCAATGCAAGTTAAACTGACTGGCATGTAACTTCCTGGATCAGTATGGTCCCCTTTCTGGTTAGTACTTGGATGGGAGACCACCTGGGAAAACCAAGTTGCTACTGGAAGAGGTGTTAGCGGGTCAGTAAGTTGTGATCCTCCCTCTGGTGGAATAATCTCCAATGCTCCAGTGCAGTGATGGGGACACTGTACTGAAGGAGATGCCGTCTTTTGGATGAGACGTTATACTAAGGTCCTGACTCACTGTGGTCATTAAAGGTGACATAGAATGGTTGAACGGGGTATTTCTTCTTGTTCTGTGATGTGACATATTGACAACAAAATTTTGGTTGGGTCTGTAATGCCTCAGAAGCTTCCTAAAAACTTCTCTCAAAAAGCTATGTTAGGGTGGGGGATTTTGAACGCATTGTTTTGCACCTATTTGGCGACCTTTCTGTAATGGTCGGTAGAATTAGGAGGCTAAGCGCAACGACCAGAAAGAAAGTGAGCAGCACGGACACAGTACAAACACAGAGAATAATACAGACCAAACGAAAGTACTCACGCTTCCAAAGGACGTATAATAGTCCGAAACACGGAAGCAAAGCGAGATAGCAAAAAGAGAGAAGAAACTCCAATAATCAGAAGATAAAAAGTCATACAAAGCCTGACTACAGATATCTTTGGCTATAGTGCGAAGCTAAAAACAGACACTCTAGCAAAGGAGGCGTGCTGGACTTCCTGCTTATATAGAGTCCGGGAAGGTGCCGCCTCAGCTCAATCAGCCAGCTGGGTAAAGAATCTGATAGCCAAGGAATTCAATATTGTCCCGGGACGAGAGCCTCAAAGAAAAGTCCAAACCACACACACACCTCACTAAACATGACAGGACCCCCCCCCCCCGAACAGCTCCAGAAGCTCCCAGAGAACCCTGTGCACGAAACTCTGAGATAAGGGTGGGATCCAGGATATCCCGAGAAGGAACCCAACACCGCTCCCCAGGACCATAACCCTCCCAGTTAACTAAAAATTGAGCCCCACAACCCACACGCCTCTCGGATAAAATACGACGCACAGTGTAAACAGGCCCCCCTTTAATCATCCGCGGTGGCGGCGGGGGTTTATCGACCGGAGCCAGGACGCAAGTGCTAACAGGTTTGAGCCTGGAGACATAAAAAGAGGGGTAGATCCATAAGGATCTAAGGAGCTTCAAATGGACTGTGACAGGATTGATCCTTCGCACAATCTTAAAAGGACCAATGAAGCGGGAAGCCAACTTCCGTGACTCCACTCTCAAGGGCAGGTCCCGCGTGGAAAGCCAGACCTTTTGGCCAACCCGATAAGATGGGGCCGAACGGCGCCTTCTATCTGTGGCGGTCTTTTGTTTCCGTCCAGAGCGCAACAAAGAGGAATGAACCCTGGCCCAAACTGACCGACAACACCAAACAAAGTGATTGACTGAAGGAACCTCTGAATCCCTGTCAGTCTCAGGAAACAGCGGAGGCTGATAACCCAACTGAGCCTCAAACGGGGAAAGGCCTGTGGAGGAGTTACCCAGTGAATTGTGGGAATATTTGGCCCATGCTAAAAATCAACTCCACGAAGATGGGTTGTCAGCCGCTAAACATCAAAGAGTATTCTCAAATGACTGGTTGGTTCACTCTGTCTGCCCGTTAGTCTCTGGGTGGAAACCAGAGGAAAGGCTTATGGTGGCCCCCATCTGGTTGCAAAACGCACGCCAGAATTTGGCCGTAAATTGAGGGACCCAGTCAGAAACCACATCTTGAGGGAGGTCATGCAGCCGGAAAACATGGTCCACAACAAGAAGGGCAGTCTCCCGCGCCGAAGGCAGCTTGGGCAGCGCGATAAAGTGGGCGGCCTTAGAAAAACGGTCGACCACGACCAAGATGACCGTGTTGCCTTCAGAAACAGGCAGCCCTGTAACAAAATCAAGAGCAATATGGCTCCACGGGCGCTTAGGGACGGGCAACGGTCGCAGCAGGCCAGAGGGGGGGAGATGGGAAGTCTTGTTCCTAGCACAGATACAGCATACCGCTACAAACTCCCAGATGTCCTCAATCATGCTGGGCCACGAAAAACGTCGGGCCAAGAACTGCTTGGTCCGATGAACCCCCGGGTGACCTGCCAGACGGGAAGAGTGCCCCCACTGGAGAACTTGGGACCGTACTGCCAACGGAACAAACAAACAGCCAGGCAGCTCCCCACCAGAACCAGGATCAGTTCTCAACACCTTCTGCACAAGAGACTCAACATCCCACTGAATGGGAGCCACAATCTGAGCTGCCGGGATAACCGGCTCAGGAATGGGGTTGCGACCAGAGCGGTCGTGAATCCGTGACAAAGCGTTGGGCTTGATGTTTTTAGAACCCGGGCAATAGGTTAACGTAAAGTTAAAACGGTTGAAAAACAACGACCACCGCACCTGCGGAGAATTTCGTCGTTTTGTCTGTTGGATGAATTGGAGATTTTTATGATCCGTCCAAACCACAAACGAATGTTCAGTCCCCTCCAACCGATGGCGCCACTCTTATAACGCCAACTTGACAGCCAACAACTCCCGATCACCAATGCTGTAATTCCATTCGGCCGCCGACAATGACCAGGAGAAGTAGGTGCTCGGGTGCAACTTATTGTCCCGAAGGCGGCGCTGGGACAAAATGGCACCCACACCGACTTCCGACGCATCCACCTCCACAACAAATGGGAGGGAGGGGTCGGGCAAAACAAGAATGGGCTCTGAGCTAAATCGTTTCTTTAACTCCTGAAAAGCAGCTTCAGCTGCTGGAGACCAAGCAAACGACAAGGAGGTATTTTTCTTAGTGAGCACGATAATGGGGGCAGCTACCATGCTAAAATTACAGATAAACCTCCTATAAAAATGAGCAAACCCCAGAAACCGTTGCACCTCCTTGACATTTTGAGGGGTAGGCCAATCCCTGACCGCTGCCACCTTGTCAGGATCGACGCGGACCGACCCTTCCGAAACAGTGAAGCCAAGAAACGAAACTGTCTTGGCATGAAAAACGCATTTTTCAGCCTTGACAAAAAGCTTGGCTTTAAGGAGGGCCTCAAGCACTTGTCTGACGAGTTGTTTATGCTCCGAGACAGTTGAAGAAAAAAATCAGAATATCGTCAAGGTAGACAAAGACGAATCTCTCCAACATCCCATGGAGGACATCATTGACGAGTGCCTGGAACATGGAAGGGGCGTAAACCAATTCGAACGGTATGACCAAATATTCGTAGTAATCATCATGCGTATTAAATGCCGTTTCCCACTCGTCCCCCTCCTGGATCCGAACCAAGTTATAAGCATTCCTGAGGTCTAGCTGAATAAAAAACGACGCCTCCTGCAGACGTTCAAATGCGGAATTCATCAACAGAAGGGGTATCGGTTTTTAATGGTGATATTATTCAAGCCCCTGTAATCAATACAGGGTCTCAGGCCGCCATCTTTTTTGCCCACAAAAAAGAACCCCGCTCCGGCAGGAGACATGGAGGGCTGATTAAATCCATTAGCCAGAGCCTCCTGAATATATTCTCGCATGGCCCTTTGCTCAGGCCCTGACAGCGAGCATAATGAACCCCTGGGGGGAGTGGTCCCCGGGTAGAGATTGATCTCGCAATCGTACGTGCGATGAGGAGGTAAAGTCGAGGCTAATTGCTTGCAAAAAACCTCTACGAGATCAGCATAATTGTTAGGAACATTAGGAGGCAGACCAAAGTTCAGAGCAGCCCCCAAATTCTCACCCTGTTCGGAACCTGCCATCTCTATGTCTGATTCTGAGTCAGAGAAATCCTCCGAACAGTAATCCTCCTCTGGCTGCCGCCAGTCAAATTGAGGATCCCACTCCAACCCCTCCTCCGCCCCTTTCTCTAGATTAGGAGGGTTGTGTGAGAGAAACTCCTCAGAATCACTCCAGGCGTCAGTCTCCCCCATAGGTTGATGCCCGGGATGACACGCCAAACATCTCCCTACAGTGGGACCTACAATCAGTGCCCCACTGGACGATTGATTTATTCTGACTCCCCCAAATGACATGAGGCCTATGTTCCAATAGCCAAGAGTGTCCTAAAACGACAGGGAAAACAGGAGAACTGATAATAAAAAACCGGACCTCCTCAGAATGACCACCAAAAGAAATGAACATAGTCAATGATTCAGAGACCTCGGTTATAAATCCAGTTCCCAGTAGGCGACCGTCCAAAGATCTTTCAGTGCGTGAATGTAAAAGAGGGCGGATGGGAATGGAATGTCTCCTAGCCCACTCCGTATCCATAAAACAGTCCACGGCGCCAGAGCCCACAAAAGCTTCGATAAATATTCTCTGTCTCCCCACAGTCAATTCCACAGGAATTAAAGTTCGGAAGGGAAATTGGGTCTGTCCCTGTAGCGACCCCATACCGCTAGAGGGACTTCTCGTTTCCCTGAAGCTCAGGGCAGCGTGGACGGATATGACTCGGTTTGTTACAATTGTAGCAGATTATACGGCTGCGAACGGGCTTACGAGCCCGGCTCTCATATGAGCCATCAACCTGCACAGGCTCGCCAGGAGTGGAAATTGCAGTGGGCGGAATGGGAGCTGTATGCACGCTGCGAGGAGCATTAGCCCCATTACCAGCAAGAGTCAATGCAGTACGTTTCTCCTTGTTACGTTCGCGGATGCGATAATCAATTCGCACAGCAGTGCAAACCAACGAATCCAGGGAAACACAAGGCTCCAATGTAGCCAGAGCGTCCTTAACCTCCTCAGCCAAAGCATGAACAAAAATTGTCATAAGAGGCGTTTCTGGCAAGCCTGTCTCTGTCGCCAAGGAGCGAAATGAGATTGAAAATTTAGCGACACTCCCAGAGCCCTGCCTCAGATGCATTAAATGCGTAGCCGCGTCCTGACCAAAAACATCCTGATCAAACACCGATACCATTTCTCTAACGAGAGTCTCCACAGTATTCACGACCGGTGAATTAGATCGAATAAGTGGGCTGACCCAAGTGAGTGCTGTGTCGGTCAACAGGGATAAAATAAATGAAACCCGAGACTCTTCATTCACGAACCGTGAAGGCTGCGCTTTAAAAAATATTTCACACTGGGCAATGAAGTCTTTAAATCTTCCTGCCTCGCCTCCATATCTTGGGGATAACGGGAGTTTTGGCTCTCTGGGAAGGTGTACGGATTGTGCTTGTGCAACATCTTGTGTGATCTGAGTGGACAAGGCTCTAATACTCTCAGTGAGGGTTAACAGAACGTTTTCCTGTCTCTCCATGGCATTCGCCTGAAGGCGGACTCTCTCCACCAACTCTGCCTGCTGATTGTTCAGGCTAGAAAGACCCTTGCCATATCCAGGGAGAACAGCTTGTTGATTAGCCACAACTTTCTCTAACGCAGCCGTTGCTGACAACTCCATGCAGGCTAGAGTGTTCTATAATGGCTGGTTGAATTAGGAGGCCAAGCGCAACGACCAGAAAGAAAGTGAGCAGCACGGACACAGTACAAACACAGAGAATAATACAGACCAAACGAAAGTACTTGCGCTTCCAAAGGACCTATAATAGTCCGAAACACGGAAGCAAAGCAAGATAGCAAAAAGGGAGAAGAAACTCCAAAAATCAGAAGATAGAAAGTCATACAAAACCTGACTACAGATATAAATCGGCTATAGTCTTGAAGTTAAAAACAGACACTCTAGCGAAGGAGGTGTGCCGGACTTCTTGCTTATATAGAGTCCGGGAAGGCGCCGCCCCAGCTCAATCAGCCAGCTGGGTAAAGAATTCGATAGCTAAGGAATTCGATATCGTCCCGGGACGAGAGCCGCAAAGAAAAGTCCAAACCACACGCACATCTCACAAACCATGACACTTTCGGGCTTAACTGGCAACCTCATTATGAAATGCAAGCACTTGACGCTGATTGGCTGGCTTTGCTGCCACTCAAAAGAATGTAACTTCGCCCAGAGCGGTAGGGAAAATGGAAAACACTCACCGGCTTCGGAACACGGACAGACCAACTTTATGCAGCTATGGCATATTCAGAGATTCAGCCTTATATGTTTGAGCCCGAATTGGACGAGGACACTGAATTGGAGGAAGAACCAGTCCAGCAAAGGCTGGTTTTCAATGTTTCTGAATGGTAAGTATTTTTGAATGTTTTTTTTTTTTAACGAGCTGCCAAGGCTTATGCATTCAGAGTGAGTCTCTCGCATTGACGTTCCTGTGCCGTAGTCAGCAAGCATTCGATCAAAGTGCACTGAAGAAATTCATTTGCGGAATTTAAGTCCTTGTGCAATAAGTTAATCCATTTCACGTGCATTATGGTGGATTTCCCCACTAGTGACACAGAAATCGATTATGAATCTGGAATTCTCACGCTTGTCTTTACTGAGGGATTGGAAGCAATGGAATTGCATAAAGACGTGTATGCAAATTATTTTGAAGGGGAGGAAATGGAATGAGAGTGGGGGGGCAGTGAGATACATGTGACATCATGTGTATCTGTTTTTCAGATTGGCCCGTTTTCTGGCAGTCATTTTTAAAAGAGGAATTTCTATGAAACAGAGATGTTCAGAGTGTCTAGCACTTTTTCGTATGTTCTTGAATGCGGGTAGACTACTGTTATTCAACATAGACAAGGTAAAAATGGTTTTTGATTCTATGTCACCTTTAAAGATCCTCTGACACTCTTCAACAAGATTAGAGGGTTCCCCGTTGTCATGGCTAAATTCCCAACCTGGCTCTCTCAACCTGCTACCTAATCATCCCCTGATCTAATTAGCTGTGCAAATTGTCCTCTCCCTCTCTACCTTAACCCCCCAAGGCTGCCTTGAAAAAGAGATTTCATTCTCAACAGGTTAAATAAAGGTTAAATAAAAAAAATAAATAAAAATCCCTGAGCCTTCTTCTCCAGTCTGCATTCCCCTGCAGAGAGAAACCACAGTAATGACCACAGTCATGAGGTCCAAGCTTTCAAGCTGGCATTTGAAGAATGGAGGTGTTGTCTCGAGGAGGCCAGTGTTCCCCTCCTTGTGTGGACCATTATAATCATGAATACCTCAGCTCTGCTAGAAGGCTTCACCCCAGGGAGGCCCGGTGGTACCTCCTCTTTGCCCTCCTCAACTTCACCCTTATCTGTACCATCCAAGGTGCAAGAACCAGAAGCCAGACGCCCTATCCTGCCTTCATTCCCTCACTCCTGTGAAGGAGCCGGCCACTGTGGCGCCTGATGATTGCCTTCTGGATGCTACAAAATTGTAGGTGGAGCACATTGTAGAGGAGCCCCTCCATTTTTTCCCTCTCCCTGGGGATGCCCCGCTAACTAGCTCTTTGCCCTGGAAGGAGTGAGAGCCAGAATCCTCACCTGGGCTCACATCTCACCTTTGGTTTACCATCCTGGGACTCCCCATATCCTGTCCCTGGTCTTTTGATAATTCTGGTGGCCTACTGTTAGGTGGGACACTTAGGAGTATATCACCTACTGTGATACCAGTCCTAGGGCCTAGTCCAGCAACCAGCCCCCCAGTGGTCTCCTCCAGCCCCTGGAAGTTCCCCATCGGCTATGAACTAGCATTGCCATGGACACTGTGTTCAGGCTGCCTGAGTCTGACGGTTTCACGGTGGTCTTAACCATTGTGGATAATTTTTTGAAGGCAGTCTACTTCATCCCCATGCCTAGGTTGCCCATGGCCAAGGAGACGGCTGAGCTTCTCCTCCAACACGTGATGAAGCTTCATGGCATTCCTTGGGAGATTGTCTCTGATCATGGGCCACAGTTCATGAGCACCTTCTGAAAGGCCTACCATGCCCTGGTGGGTGCCGCACCTTGCCTTTCATCTGGCTTTCATCCTGAGACTAATAGTCAAGTCAAGGTTGAATGAGGGGCTGGGAAGGACTCTTTGTTATCTTTCTGAAGGTACCTCTTTCAATTGGTCATGCCTCCTTCCTTGAGTCAAACTGGCTCACAATTCCCTTCCTGTGGTGGGTTTTGGGATGTCTCGTTTTAAGTGTCGTCTGGGCTACCAACCCCCCATGTTTCAGGTTGAGGAGAAAGGGATGGAAGATTCTTTGGCTGAGTCCCTAGTCTGTTGCATTTGCCAGGGATGGAGAAGAGTCTGTGCCCTTCCTCTTAAACACCTCAGTCTTCCAGAAGCAGAGCATTCATTAACATCCAGCTCCCAGCTATTAAGTGGGACAATAGGTGTGGCTGGTCACCAAAAACATTCCCTTGAGGGCTCGGGCTAAAAAACTTGCCCATTTGTCCATTAGTTCCTATCCCATCTTACCCCCTTTGGCAGTAAGACTTACCCTTCCCCCTCACCTTTGTCATATCCACCCAGTGTTTCTTGTTTCTCTTATTAAACCTGTCTGTTCTTCCTTCTGCAGCCCTTCTACCTGCTCCCCACCATCCCTCCTGCTCATCAATGGTGGCCCAGCTTACACAGCGCAGGGTATGTGGCTGCCAGTTCCAAGCGGACTGGGAGGGGTACGGCCTTGAAGAGCGTTCCTGGGTGCTCGAGGGTAATATCTTGCACCGCTACCTGGTCCCTCCTGCGACAGTGTCTGGGGTAAGCCACAGGACCACTACTCTGGCTGGGGGGAGGGAGGAGTATTGTTGTTAGGTCCTGAGTCTTTCTTTACTGTTTTTCCTGCAATTTGAGCCATCTTTGTCTTTGTTTTTCTTTCTGTTTCTCCAATTAGATCTCATTATTTCATTGTTGTCTCTTGCATTGCCCTTCCATTTGTGCTCTCCCTGTCACCTGGTTCATTTTGTTAATTGTTGAAGAGTGTCTTTGAGTTTCTGGTCCATGTCCTTCCCTCACTGGATTGTTTCTCTTCATTGTGCTCTAAGCCAATTCTGCTTTGTGCACCAATTAATCCATCTTTGGTAGATACTATTAAGAAAACCAAATTACCATTTTATTAGGGATTTCTCCCCAAGCTGGTCAGCTCAAGAGTGGGGAGTCTGCTAGTTCCTCTAAGCCTTGGAGTCTGAGAGTGTGCAGAGTCCAGTGTGTTCTGTACTACCCAAATTGACTTCCAGGTACCGATAATAATAATAATTATTATTATAATTTTTATTTATTTTTTTAAAGGTATACAGTAGGTGTCACGCTGTGACAAGGACAACCAAGATAGTGAATGAAGGGTGAAATGTAAAGATGTTTTGTAGGGTTTGTAATTGCTTACAGTAGAGTAATACAACAAATGGCCAGAGCACCAAGTATAATTGTACATTCTCTAAAGTACCTTCTGTGTTTTGGAATCCAAAAGGTCCTGAATGATGTTGGAGTTGGGTTGGTATGCTTTTGTTTTGTTTTGTGTTATTTAGCATTTGTGGTTGTGCTTGTTGTTGTTATTGTGGGATGATGATTTGCTTGGACTGTCATATGTAATTTTGTTTATGTGGACTCCAGGAGGAATATCTGAGGCTTCGGCTGAAGCTAATGGAGATCCGAATAAAGACATAAAGACCTCAGACCTGCCTCACTCTACTGGTCCTGTTCGCCCCTTGCCTGACTCGGACAGTTCCTGACAATTCTTCTGCCCAGTGCCTATGTGTGTTTTTATTTTCAGTCATTGCCATTTGCGGCTTAAATCTTAAAGGTACCCAAGCAGCTTCTTTGTGGATCTGCACTTGGTTCGTTTGCTTCTGCATGTAATAAATTTCAATGTTCAGATTTTAATACATAAGGAACACAACTGGGAAGCTATGAAATGATATATGTCAAATCCGGAATTTTTGTTAATTAGTGTCAGCCCACAGTCTAGCCATCTATGTCGGTTTCGGTTCCATTTTGTTGTTTCATTTTGTTAAATTATTGTCTCTTGGCTTTGTCCCTCCTCTCGTGTTTCTGCCCTATGCTCTTCCACACCTGAACCTACTTTATTAATTTTTTTTTGTGTGTCCTTACCTTCCTGGTTTTCGTCATCCCTTTGCTTATTCTCTTTGCTAGATGGTTACGTCCCATGTTCAGTATCTAGTGCTGGCTCTTGAAAAGTTTTCTGGAAGATCATTTCCTTGCTCTTTTGTTCTTCCAGATCCTGTGCTGCTGTTTCCCCAGTGTATCTTTGTCTTTGTCCGAGTATTCCTAGTAGTCTCCGTTTAGACATCACTACTGAAGACCTTGGACCAGTCCCTCCTACTACAGGTCTGCCTGGTCCCCTTGTCTTCCAGACCACCGTTGCCTGACTTTGGGCCATCTTGATTACTCTCCTCATATGCGCTTTATTTATCTACTGCTTGCTAGTATTTTTCATGAGATTAGCACTTGGCTCCTGTGTTCTGCTCCTTGACCGATATTAAAAACCTCAAAAAAAGGGACCTGACCTAGAAAGGTGTTATGAAAATGGTTGTATTCTCCAAATCAAAGAAGGACCATCCTGGTAGTTACCAAAATCAGGCTCAAAAGTGAACATCTGTAATGATATGGTGGGTGTGTTAGCAACAATAGCAGGGGTAATTTGATCATCTCAGTCTGTGCCATTAATGTTGAAGGACATACAGAGCTTAACAAATTTATTAGACCACCACTCAATGTAAGGTTTATGCCATAGCTGTTCTAAATTAACAGTATTGGTAATTACAAAAAAAAAAAAAATATGTTTCTCAAATGGTTAATCCACCAGTATGCGCAAGCTCTTTAATTGAAATGATATTGTTAATGCTAAAATATAATTCTTGTTGTTATTCATGAATTTTAAAATGTACTGTTTTACAAAAAAGCTGAAAAAAATAGTAAGAACATTATTATTTTTTTATTAAGATGCCAAATAACAGTTATTTTCTTGCATTCCTGAACATAAAAATTAGTTTTAGTGGTTGAATGCAAGCTGTTATCAAGGCCAAAGGAGGCCATACAAAATATTAAGTTTTTTTGGTTTTCATGTGTGAATAAGGACTATTTAGCCATTTCATTTTGTTATTTACCAAAGAAATAACAATATTATTTTTAGTTTTAAACAAGTTTTTGACAAATTTCTAAATATTTGTGTTTTCTTGTTTTTATGACAGGTGGTCAAATAAATTTGTTATGCACTGTATATGTATTTTGTAACAACGTATGCGGTCTTCCAGATGATATCTTTTTAGGGACACTCATGGTTATTTGAGCAAAATACTGGCAAGCCACATCCTGCAAGTGTTACAGCAGCGTGGCACTTCCTAATCGGAGTGTCTGGCTGCTAGACTGGCCTACCTGCAGTTCAGACCTGTCTACGGTTTAAGTTATGTTGTGCTTCAAGAACTACAAAATACGACAATGAAGACCAGATGTCTTAACAGTTAAATCTATCAAAGAAGACTGGGAGAAAATAATCTTTCAAAATGGGAGCAATTGGTGTCCACACACCCCTATTCCTGCTTTGCTGGAAGGTGTTGCAGATTTACTGCACATTTCAGGGTAAATGTTGATTTCCGATAATAGAGAATATAAGGAAATGGGGTTGTATTTCATAGTTCATAGGTTTCAGGACAGCAAATCAGATACAGCAGTATTGTCACTTCACACTCTAAAAACAAATATTTATTATAATAGTGATCATCATTATCATTGGGGAGTCATACATGGAAATGGCCATTCATCACCAAAAAAAGCACAGTTCCTGAGGAAACAATATAGGAAAGCTGAAAACTGTTGATTCTGCTGACCAGAGTCTTTTATTTTGTAGGTGGTGATTTGAAATCTTATTTTCAGTAACTGTTATATGCTACTGTATATGCATGAACATTTGTTTGATGTGTTAATGCCTGCCTTGGCCAGGACACTCTTGCAAAGGAGATTTTTAATCTCAATGAGGCTTGGTTAAGTAAATGTTAAATTAATAAAAAATAAAATAAGAATATGACCCAATTTCCAAAAACATTTGGGATACTGTGAAATGTAAATGAAAACAGAATGCAATGGCCTACAAATCACTTAAACCCTAGATTTAATTGAAAACAACACAAAGAGAACCTATCAGAGGTAGAAACTGAGAAATTTTATTGTTTTTTGAAAAACATGGGCTCAATTTGAATTTGATGCCTGCAACACGTTTCAAAAAAAAGTTGGAACAGTGGCATGATTACCACTTTGTAACTTACCTCCTCTTAAACAACACTCAGCATTTGGGAACTGAGAAGACCAACTGCTATAGTTCTGAAAACAAAATGTTTTCCCATTCCTGTTTACTTGCAGCAAAAAAGTACATGGTGAAATGATGCATGCGATATCATTTTCATTATATCACAACCTCTAGGATGGTCATTTAAAAGTGTATGTTCACCAGACAACCCCCAAGAAAGTCATTCCAAATTTTCTACACCAGGTTTCATCCATCCATTCATCCATTCATTCTTTATACCGCTTCTTCCTCATAAGATAGCAGGGGAGCTGAAGCCTATCCCAGCTGACTGTGGGCGAAGGTAGGGACCCACCCTGGACAGCTCGCCAATCCATCGCCGGGGACACACACCATTCGCACGCCACTCATGCTCACAATCACACCTATGAGCAGTTTGGCATCTCCAGTTTGCCTGACATGCATGTCTTTGGACTGTGGAAGGAAACTGGAGTACCCAGAGGAAACCCATGCAAACACAGGGAGAACACGCAAACTTCGCACAGAACGGCCCCAGGTCAGATTCAACCCACAACCTTGTCAGTTGGGTTTAATGTGACTCGCACTGCTTTTCTAAAAAAGGAATCTTATGTCCTGTCTTTGGAAGTTCATGGGGTATGGACATTGCGATTCGCTAGCGTTTTTTCTTGGATGCTGGCTTTAGGCTCATTTATGCTCAACGTTAAGTACGGATACGGATGGTGCCTTCTATCCATACTCTGCGTTCATTTCGTCCGTATTTCTGCTCGTTTACAGGAAGCTTATGGATAAGGATGAAACAGACCAGTATCACCGCCAACTGTGGGGGCAGAACAGCCGATAGTAAAAGATACCGATCTATGAGTGGGACACAAAGAAGAAAATTTTAAACGAAGATAGGTCTGTTGTTGTCCGAAACTTTTCACTCTGAGCTGCCCCCTAGTGAATTTACTGCGAACATCTGTGCCAAGCAAAAGATGCATGGAAGTATGCAGGCAGAGACTTTTACAACGTTTCGAATGGACGTATCTATTTTCGTACATAAAGAGAGCATAAATGAGCCCTTAGCCTGACTGTCTGTTTGAATGAAAGGTGGGACTTGGAAAGAAGAAGGGAGGGGAAGTTGAACAGGACTGGCAGCATGCACTGGCGCTGTTTCCTCCTGGTCCTCGTGCATGCAATGTTTTTTGTAATAAAACATTAGTTTTCAGACTGTAAAAACTGGGGAGGTCCAAAACTGCCTTTTCAAAAAGTGCAGGGGACATCCTCCCCATGTCCCCCCTAGTAAATTACGCCCCTGGTATGGGCTTCAGTCTGAAAGAAGCTGGTGATCTCATAAAAATAGAGGGAATCATGGATCAAAAGAAGTATCACAGCATCCTTGTGAGGCAGACATTGCTATCTGGAAAGAGACTTCTTGGTCAGGGATTCTATTTCTAACAAGATAATGACCCTAAACACACTTCTAAGGTGCGCAAGAATGATCTCAGTTGGAAAGAAACATCTTTTGTAGGGATGTCCGATAATATCGGCGGACCGATATTATCGGCCGATATTTGCATAAACATGTAATATCGGAAAAGAATGTTATCGTATTTTTTGCCGATGATGAAAAACGATAAAACAAGAGCACTCAGAGAGAGCAGCACCATTCCAAAGCAACTCTCTGCATTAGTTATTTTCATTGGCTGTGTAGGGTATTGTTGCATTCCACCGCCATGTGGCAGCAAAACCTAAAAGCACACAGATTGGAAATCTGGCCCATTGGGAAGACTAAATCTCTGCCAGCATAGCTGGATTTGAACTTTGGCTTATATCTGAGCTGTACTTTGGCCTAGATATGCCAAAATTTAATCACTTACATGTTATTTTAGTTGGCCTTACTTGGTGCGCACAGTTGTACTGGTCCAACATTTTCGAATTTGTGAAGTAGTCAAATTGCCTAGGTGTAGGGGGCATTGTCAGGATTACCTCAGGGAGAATGTGATCCAAACTGTTGAGACAAAATTCAAAAAAATAAATATGGCACTTTTTCCATAACTTAAGTTGAGGTTGTTTTCTTATTTTTTTCTTATTTATTGTTTACATTTGGAAAGCCTTGTTGCATTTGTGAATGCAACCAGTGGGGCATCACAAGAAAAGTTGACATGATGTGTTAATTCCACGACAGGAGAAATATCATGTCGCCTAAAATTAGTTTGGGGGGAAATATAGCCCGCATATATTGGTATTGGTGGATATCGGAATCGGAAATTAAGAGTCGGCCAATATCGGCGTATCGGATATCGGTAAAAAAGCCAATATCGGACATCCCTAATCTCGTGACACAAAAGTTATGACTTGGCATGCTCAAAGACCAAAGCTTAATCCGACTGAGAAAATCTGTTATAGTATCGAAAGATTCTCTTGGGTATGAACTTCAAACCAAATGGAATGGTTTAGTGAGCGAGGAAATAAAAAAATATGAGAAAACTAGGCCTGGAAGATTAAATGCTGTAATCAATGTAATGGGTGGCCACACTAGATATTGACTTTCTCTCTCAAAAAGACATTATTATTTTTGTTTTTACTATATATTGTTTTCTGATTACTTATTTTCATCAATATAATCCATAGTGGAGTGGCTAAGGCAGGATTTCCACCAGAATCGTTCAGTTTTTGCAGAAAACAAGAAACTTTACACAGGGGTAGCTCTACCCATGGGGTTCTAGAAAAAAAATAGCCCCACGAAATTCGCGCCCCCTGGTGGCCGCCATCTTGAATTTCAATATGGCTGCCATTCTGCATGTATTATCACCCACAACTTCAAAACTAAGACAGATAGAAATGTTCTGTTTGCTGCTAGCCCCCCATTTTCAGGGTCAGGGAATCCCCTAAGACCAATCTGAAGTACGACAGACGTCCGCCATGTTGGATTTCAAGATGGCGGCCATGCTTTTCAGCATTCATGATGAAGCAGATGATCACAAATGGAAGTGGCATGAGGACTCTAAATTGACAATGCAGACTACATTTTCCGTGGCTGAGCAGGCACTGGTTTGAATGTACATGTAAGTAGGCCTAATAAAAATAATTGACTCTGACATGAACACCAGGGGGCGGCATATAAAGCCACTGCGTAGAGGGACAACAAATGCTTGTATGCGTCTGATTTGCCAAATTCCAAAAAGTAAACTGAAAACATCATACATAACACTTGAAAACTCTGACCATCTAGAAAGGTTCATTTTAGCTTAATTATGTCATTGTTGGCACTCCATATCAATTACAAGGCAGTGCTGCCGTCTATGATTCAAGTTGAACACAAGTCATGACCATGTCATTCATTCATTACCTTTATCATGTCATAAAGCTACGAAATTGAATTAGTCACTCCGTTTAGTAGGTGTTTTGATGATGAAACAATCATGAAAATTTAAGAAGATAAAAGGTAAGATACATGTACAAGCCAGATCAAAAAACAAATACAAATACAAAGTTGTCCCATGGAATGGCTAATATGGGTCTTTGAGTGACTTCTCAATTGCAGCTAGTGTAACAACAGAGATATTAAATATATTTAGAATTAACTGCCACCATCTTGGATTTTAAAATGGCTGACATTGGATTTGGACAGAGATGGTATGACTAGGTTCCTTGCTCCCAGAATGTAGGTTTTAGAGTTTGAAATGACTGTTTTATGTTGCTTACGTTAGAAGTTAATTTAAAAAGTCTGAAAAGTGGCGGCCATCCTGAAATTCAATATGGCGGACGTCTGTCGGACTTCTGATTGGTCTTATGAGATTCCCTGACCCTGAAAATGGGGGGTTAGCCCAAAACAGAGCATTGCTATCTGTCTTAATTTCGAAGCTATGGCCATACAACATCAAATATGTTGGCCATCTTGAAATCCAATATGGCGGACGTCTGTCGGACTTCAGATTGGTCTTAGGAGATTCCCTGACCCTTAAAATGGGGGACTAGCAGCAAACAGAACATTTCTATCTGTCTTAGTTCTGCAGTTATGGGTGATAATAGATGCAGAATGGTAGCCATATTGAAATTCAAGATGGCGGCCACCAGGGGGCGCAAATTTCGTGGGGCCATTTTTTTTTTCTAGACCCCCATGAATAGAACTACCCCTGTGCAAAGTTTCATACGTTCTGCGAAAACTGAACGATTCTGGTGCTTAGCCGCTCTACTACCAATATTACATGAAATAAATACTTGAATTGTACTTGGTTTCTGATTTATTTTCATTTTTAAGTGCATAATCAACATTGTACATAACTGTATATCACAAAAGTTTGTATTGCATAAAAAAAGAAAAAAAAAATCAGGAGGGTGGCAAATTTTACCATGCACAAATAAAATTGAGATAATACATTTTGTTCATCATAAGCACACATATCTGCAGAAAAAATGAGGCCACATAGTTCTGGAGTTAATGGCTAAAATGTAAATGTCCGTACATTATAGTGTCACCATCAGGCCAGTATGCATAATTGAAATTACCTGAGTCGTGGTAGACCATAAAACCAAGCACCAAACAAACAAAGTTTTTCATGGACAGAAAATGTACAGTTTTTTCTGTCCTGCCAGGTTTAGTGACAATAAACAGTTCACTCTATTGCTTACATGATAAAAATAATGGTGACTAACAGAAATTTTTTTTAAGAACATAAAGAAGGCGTTAAATAATCCAGATGGAGTGACAGCCTCTTAAATATGCTGAACTCTTCAAAGTGTGAAAGAGGCTTCTAACAGAGTACAAACCCCAATTTCAATGAAGTTAAGACGTTGTGTAAAACGTGAAGAAAAACAGAGAGCAATGATTTGCAAATCCTTTTCGACCTATATTCAGTTCAGTAGCCCTCACTACAAAGACAAAATATTTAATGTTCAAACTGATCTACTTTACTGTTTTTTTTGGAAATATTCACTCATTTTGAATTTGATGCCTGCAACACATTCCAAAAAAGCTGGGACAAGGGTAAAGTTTAACATTGTGTTACATCACCTATCTTTTTAACAACAATCAAAAAGCGTTTGGGAACTGAGGACACTAATTATAGAAGCTTTGTAGGTGGAATTCTTTCCCATTCTTGCTTGATGTACGACTTCAGTTGCTCAACAGTCTGGGGTCTCTGTTGTCGTATTTTGAGCTTCATAATGCGCCACACATTTTCAATGGGAGGCAGGTCTGGACTGCAGGCAGGCCAGTCAATTACCTGTACTCTTTTACTACGAAGCCATGCTGTTGTAACACCCCTGCAGCCAGTTGATATAAAAATTGGCGAATCAACTTGAGTGTGCGAACCTTTTTCTGTCTGACTAGTGGCATTGTTGGTTTTTACGCACCTGACGGCAGAGCGGTAATATATTTTTTATAACGGGCTACATACAGTCACAGAACTATTGGTTTAAATCGAGCTGTTGTCAGATTGTTCATGTTGTGTCTTCGTCTTGTCTTCACAAAAAATCGATAGCAACAAAAGCTCGAAAATACATTGATTTTTATGCATAATAAGGTTTGTGTTGTCGCTATAGCTAATAGTCAGAGTCAGAAGTAGAGGCTGCGTTCTAATTGCTGAATGGTGCAATCTATTTACACAAGCACAAAGACATGCAGAGAGGTAGAGAGAACACAATTATAACAGATGTCAGCCCATGAAAAATGAAATAATTAAAGCTGTTCAGAGCATAGACTGTATATAGCCTAATGGATCAGAATAGCATAATTCAGTAAATGATGATGAACCATTAAAGGAGCAGTATGTAAGTTTGTGGCCAAAACTGGTGCAATCACATTCAAAATAGTGCAGAGCGCAGTATCCTCTCCTCCTCTCCCCCAGACGAGAGGTTGCCAGCTAGGTTGCCGGATCCAGCAAGAACATCTACTACACGGAGCTACCATGGCTACGTTTCAATATCACCAGTGATTTGCTCTGACAGGGTTGTCTTCATTTCAGTTCAGAAAAGATCGAGACTAATGACTAACTAACTTTAGCAATGGTCATATTGGTCAACTTGCTCGTCACTCTTCTGTGTGGATAGCCCACTAAAGTCCATACTATAATATGCGTAAAGAATGAATGAGGACTTATTTGACCGATGTACGGTCTCAATTACATTTCATATTGCCATAATGGCTGTGCTAATGTTGGAACGGTTTCCACAGTGTCTCAGCATAATGCCAGGGAAACGGACTCTAATAATGCATTGCTAATGTTAGCAATGTAGAGCCACGGTTTTTATTTCTCAAACAATTTGTTACCTAGTCAATTCGATGACCCACCTGCATACGCACTAACGTACCATGAACGAACACACATAACGTTATTTGACTGTAGAGAATATTTGAAATGTCTGTGCCTACACTAAATGGAATTAAGTTAGCCAAACTTAGCTGAATCTCACCTGCCCAGGAGAAAATTAGCAACTTCGGCGTCGGTCTTCAAATTATTCTCTGCTTTCAACCGTCTCCATCTTTCAAAGGCATGTCCTATACAGATCCTTGTTTTGTTTCTGACTTTGTCACGACATGTTTCGGAATCATAACGAGGCCTTTTAGGTTTAGTAACGTCAGACATTTGCGCTCCGAAACGCTGGTAGCTGCAGCTCAATGGTAACTAGCAACCTGGATGCCGAAATGCTACTGACTTCGTGATTGGGAGATAGGTGGAGGGCGGCGCAACAGGCCAAAACAAAGAATGACAACATCAACATTAGTTGTGGGCTGCAACTTCGCTTTTGTAATGAGAATATTCTGGCTGGACTACTGTTGTCAGTGATATAAGTATTTGAAATTAACATCATTCCTTAATGTCTGGTGATAAATCAGGGCCATTTCATGATTAATCAAAATACATTTCTTACATATTGCTCCTTTAAGGGGAAGAAGCGCCAATCACAGCAATCAAACTTGAATTAACTTGCTCCCTATCTGGCAAACAAAACAAATGCATTTTTTAGCATTATTTCATACACATGCAAATTTAATTGTTCACGAAAATATGCAGTTTAGAATATGAGAACTCACCCATAGCCTCTCTACACTCTCCTGAAATAAGGCATCTGAACAGATTTAAATGTGACAAGCACTTAGTTCTGTACATCGTCATTATAGCCAGCTAGTCATATTCGATAAATACTTTACAATATTGACTCATGAAATGCAATATGAGTTTCATGGCTTTTTGAAGTTCTCAATGTTTCTGCAGGTCATCTGTGATGTCACTTGTTTCAGTCATTGGCACAGTAGCAAGAAAAAAACTTTTGCGCACCGATGGACAGACAGGTGCGTAGGAGTAAGGCCAACTGTTGACTAAAATAAATAAAAAAAACTCTGGCACACGGTCTTCTCACTTGCAATCAATTTATTAGCTGACATTTCGGTCAACAGACCTCCCTCAAGACTTCTTGAGGAAGGTCTGTTGACCAAAACATCGACTAATAAATTAATTGCAAGTTGTTGACTAAAACGTCGACTAATAAATTAATTGCAAGTGAGAAGACCGTGTGCGGAAGTTTTTTCTTTACTTTAGTCATTGGCACAGTAAAAGTCTTCACAGTGGGCACGATCTCACACTGACATTGATAGTGAGATTTTTGACAATGTTCCTCGTACAGTCTCCAACTACACAAGATCGAGGCATTCTATATTTGTTGAATAAAATGTATTAAAAACAAACCCAAAGGCGAAGATTTAGCTCGGATATTTCGTTCGGAACAGTCACACTTGTGTGTCCAGGTACAATCGAGAGCTCCAATGAGTCTCAGAACAACGTCACATGCATGTAATTAATATGTAATTAGATTTTCGGAAATTGGGAAAATCGCATTGCGGCTGGGCTGGTTTTTGATGTTTTTCAACAAAATTAGGATGATTGAGCTCAGTTACCAATGCATTCGGGGAAAGAGTAATATAAAGTACTCAAAACTGCAAAAGAAAAAGTCAGGTATGTTTGAGTTCCTCTTTAAGCCTGAATAATTGTTTTTGGTTGTATCTGGCCATTGTAACTTTATGTTGAGAGCTAACTGGCCATCAGCCAGACAGTTAATAGCTGAGCTAACCTTATTGATTGCGGTAATGTCAGCAAAAAATTAAAGATGAGACTTTTAACGGGGTCTAGAAAGTATTGAATGTTGATAAATAAATATAGCGAAAATTAAGGCATTAAAATGGCCATTTTTCAGAGATTGGTCTCTGGGTAACTTTAACATTATTAGTTTTTTATTATCTTTTTTCGTTCCTTTTCGTTTTTGTTTTTTTTTTGCAATTCCTCAGGACAGTGAATTCTTTTCCACCACATAACTAATTCAGTTCACTTAACGAGTCAAACTTTGATACCGTAATCCTCTCTTGAGCATCTACTTTCCTACCTTAACTCCCGAGATTCTAAGTAACTGAAGATATAAACCCTTTCTTCGTATTCCATGTAGATCATAAACCCTATATAAACGGCTCGTTGAAATCGGTTGAGAAGCGTAAACGTTATAGATTTTGAAAATCCACACCTACCCTGTTTACTTCTATTTGTTTATATGCAGGCCTTGCCCTCCCTAATATGGCTGACGCTCTGACGTATCGGAGCAAAGGGTCAAAGCCGCTAATTCGGCGTCTACGTATGGCTCTGGGTGGGACATCCTAGAATGATGGACGTGCTGAAGCGGAAGTGGCCTCAGTGTTGTCGCGCAAAGAGAGCGGGAGGCGGGGAGGGTACCGCCGCCTGGACGTTAGAGATTTCAAAATCCCAAGACCTTATAGAAATAATACAATCCGTTTATATTTATGATAACGGAATAAAACCGTAATTGTTGCGTGCGATACAAAGACGCCCGTGGATAGAATTAAGGATCCTCAGGGTGGAGCGGAACGAAGAAAAGCTGTTCGCACGAGGGCAAGCTGTAGCTGTAGCTTTAGCTCGCGGTCGCGCAGTCGCACCTCGTTTGAAAAGCATCTTCGTCGCCGTTTGGAGAGATTGACGCCGATTTCCAAACTCGGTCCGCGAATAGCAGATTGCTGTAACTGCATATATCGAGGAATCCTGCTCACCGTGGAACGACAGGTACTGGGGGAAGTGGGTTGCGTTGGGAGTACTGGGTGTGTAGATGGCTTGTTTGCTAGCTAGCTAATTACACTCTCCCCATAGCGGTTGTGTCTGCACAGGGCGGGGAGCCTGACTGCAGATCATCCCGACTGCAGTGATTTCTGTGCCTGGTGGTTTGGTTTAGGGTTGGGGTTTTGACTGTTTTCGAAATCCAAGAAAAGCCGTGGCGATGAATACCACCTCACGGTTTTACGTCCTAATCGTCGCATCCTACGCGACCTAGTTACGGCCATCATCGCTGGCAAATCTAAGGCTGCTTTCGCACCGGACGCGAAACGAATTTTTCGCACGACAGATTACATTCAAAGTCAATGCAAAGACGCGAATACGCGCGCGCGTATTCGCGTCTTTGCTTTGACTTCGAATGTAATCTGTCTTGCGAAGAATTCGTCTCGCGTCCGGTGTGAAAGCGGCTTAAAGAGGAGCCTGGACAGGCGCGTTTGGTTTGGGTCTCTCTGTATTGCCTGCGAATTCTCAGGTACCAGAAGTGCGTTATTGGCAATTAATGACGTCCTGAGCTTTGTCCTGAGTGTTTTTAAAACAGACGTCTAGTGCATCTTTCTCGCTGTTCACCCTTGACTTATAATCACGGTGCCAATATCGCGATTTTCAGAATGCAACGGCATCTTAGAAATGTTGATCCAGAAATTCTTCTCTTCCTACGGACAGATGTACGCTTACATTATCAAACTTCTGTTCGTATCTGGCTGTCAGAATGAGCGGTGAGGACGTTAACCCAGCAGCAGTGCCAGCGCCAGTTCAGGACGTACAGGGTGACGGGCGTTGGATGTCCCAGGTAAGAACAGCCGAAGCATAGTATCAAGCGAATACTCAGCACTGAGAAACGATCCTGAAGCCCAACCTCTGTCAACATATAACTCGCCAAACAAACACGTTGTATTCCCGTTCATTTGCATGAGAACCGCTGGAGGGTTCCGCAGCCTGTTTGTCCATGAGCTGCGGCGCCAACAGTGGTAGGGTCCTGGGAAAAGGTAAATATCCAGGCCTTCCGCGTTTCATCCTCCCATGAACTCGCCCTGCTAATTTCACTTTTTTTTTTTTTTTTTTTTTTTAACCCTTACTGAAAAATTTTGCTCATTAGTAAATCTAGGGAAGTGAAACGGAATACTGGGGCGGAGTTTTCATTTCTGAGCCTGTATTTTCTTGCTACTAACCAAATTCTCATCACAATCCGGATTCTTCTGATTAAACTGATGCTCAGTTTCTATGCTCAGTGTACTTTTTGCACAACCCTCCAAACTGTCTTTGCTCTTGGCTACTGCCTGGAGCTTCTGGTTTGTAACCGGATTTTCAGGAGCTGCATTACTGTTACTGGCACTCATCAAAGACAAAGGTTGAGTTCTGTTTCCTGTGCTTTCATTGCTAAGGTACTTTACCCAGCCATACCTCTTATTATATTTCAGAAGATAGATCAATATGCGATGTTTTGACTTCATCATGAGTCAGAACTTTGAATGTAAGAGTTGAATATTTTGTGAGCCTTGACGATTAGTTGCTGGTTTCGGCTAATTCGTTCCGGCACAGCCACGTGCCATGTGTACTGTGAAAACGAACCATGTTAAGGTTTGAAAGGTTGTAATTAACAGTTAAGGATCTTCACTGTAAAGTACTGCTTTGGGCTTGTAAACTGGGCTTCCATAGCGCAGAGTGGTGGTGCAGAGTTAGATTTACACCGTTACTAGTGACTTGCTCATTAAATTTACACTGTTCGCACATTTGAGATCTTGCAGCTGACAGCATCACTGGCTTTGTCAGTAGGGCTTGAGAGTTTGTGACATGGCAGTTTTCTGGGGCTGTGTGAAATCAGGTAGACCCTGGTTCGGGCCCCTGATAATTCAGGGTAATATGCAGTATGTTAGCATCATCTGCTGATAGTACATCTGTTCTGTAGTCTTTAATTGTGCTGTAGAAAATATTAACGGTCACACAGTTTAATTAGAGGGGTGGTTTGGGTTTTTTGCAGTAGGTTGTATGAAGCCCTTATCCCTGGTCAGTGTAATAGATATCGGTCAGCAAGCTCCCAGTTTGTAGTTATTGTTGTGCTGGGTTTAACCCCTTTACGCTGAAGACAAATATGGCTATTTATGTGTCACCCTATGTAATGCTTTATAATTCAAGATTTAAGCTTCATAGGGAGGGGGGGATATGTCTCAACTGAGATGAGACACTTGCAGCTTTTTGAATTCCATCATTTTTCAGTTAATTTTCCTGATTTTGGTTGAGAAAAATGGCTGCAAACATTAAAAAGTCTTCATGAAAATTCAGCATTGAAATTATTTTAAAAAAATAATACTGAGGATTGAAAAATGGCTGTGGGTTAAAACGGTACATTTCTGGGATCATAAACTCTTAGACCACAAGTATTCCTCATCTGAGCGTGAAATCTTATTTGGCTTCGATAGATGAAGCCAAATAAGACTGCTCTCCAGGTGGACCCTCAAACACTATCAGCCCTCAAAATGGCGCACTGTCAAATCATAAAATAATCATCTTTTTAACACAAATCAACTTCTGACTCATGAAATTCAAAATGAATTAATGATTTTCTGGTTTAATTTAGCATGTGTTTATCAATACAGGTGCAGTTGGACATCAATGGTCACCAGTAACCTCTCCAAACCAAAAACATACCATTTCTCCATGATAAAGTTCAGAGTTTCGTCCATTTTTCTACAAAGCGGCAGCAGCAAGCACAGTTACTCATTAGAGGAACTGCTTATTGTACAGTCAGAAGCTTCTCTCAGACGGAAAGCTTGCTGTTTCCAATTCCGATAATCCAAGTGAAACGCAAACTTGTAACAATGCTTTTCACACCCAATAAGGAGCAAGTATAGCTCACTAACCCAGTAGTATCTGAAATATTTAGTTTCATTGAATGCAGTATAAAATCTAAAATGGATCGCTGCATTAAGCAAAATGCCAGTACTTGCAGTATCGACTACTATTGCTAATCAATGTGACAAGCTAGCTCTGTGATCATGGTGGTAAACCGAAAGTAAGAAATAGCTGGCTAGTTAACTAGCTGGCTATAAGTAAGCTAGCGCAACACCATACAAAGACAGTTTCACTCACACTTCAAGAGAAAAAAAACTCTCCATCATTGAATTGCTCCTCCAAACAATCAATGCTGTCAGCCCTCCAGTCTGTTCCATTCAGAAAAACTGTCATTTTCCATGTCAGAATCATCACATTTTCATCTCTCGAATATAAGCTCAGCACTCCAGGCTTGTTTCTGTAAGTCTTTTTTTCCATGCAATCACGTCATTCTCAGTTGCACAAAGTTGAGAGAATACAACCTAACTTCTATTACGCAAGTGTTTAAATACGTTTCTGAGGGTCCAGTGAATGTCTTTCAATTACCGAGGAAGGCTTATACTATTGTGAATTGGATAAAACTTGTGTCAATCAATAGGTATTTACCGGGAGAGTTTCACATTGGCGTGTACTATAGCACTGCTGTTACGCAGATACCATTGAATAACCATTGAAGTGATTGTATCTCCTTGAGAGCTTGTATGAGGCTCTTAAAGACAGCTGAATTCTTCCACAGTCGAATCTACGCGTAAATCCACGTTGGAAATTATGCGTTTCTAATGTGTGATGACTATAATTGATAGTAGAAGGACAATGTTAATACCATGGCAAATTTTTGCTTCAGAAAAATATTTTTTTAAACTACTTAATTGGGATACCTCTGGCTCACTATAGCTGATGTAGTTGTTACAAAGGCCAATGATTTTTTCTGTCACAAGAGATCTTTTTTTTTTTTTTTTTAACTGCTGGATAGATACTACTGGCAAATATATTGAGCAGTTTGCACATCAAGCTGAGCTGAGGAATTTAATTCATGCAACTTCTGGGAAACAGGGATGGAACGTAACTCGTCCATATTCTAAACCGTGTTTGAGCTCGGCTTGCTAGTGAATATTCAATAACTGATCCGGGTGTGCCATCTAGTGAAGAATAGTGGAACTGCATGCATAAATTGAGCAGCTCCATGTCTGCTGGTGTCTATATCTGCTCAAAGAGGTGAAGCAGGGCATTGCACTGCTGTGGGTGGGGACAGCTGCAGAACATATGTTAGCCACAACCTTGTTTCCGGAAAAGTTAGGGCGTTATGTAAAATGTACTTAAAAATAAACTGCAGTGATTGGCAAATGAATTTAACTCTGTATTAAATTGAAAATGGTACAAAGATGACATGTCAAATGTTTAAACTGAGAAATTTTTAGAGTTTTTGAAAAATATGTGCTCATTTTGAATTTGATGCCAGCAATACGTTTCAAAAAAGTTTGGACCAGGCTACGTTTACCACTGTGTGAAATCATCTCTTCCTTCAACAACACACTAGTTTTTTTGGAACTGAGGAGACCAATTACTGCAGTTTCAAAAGCAAAATGTTTTCTCATTCATGCTGGATTTTAGATGTCAGCTTCTCAACACTTTTGCAGACTCTTTTGTCACAATTTTCGTTTCATAATGCACAAAATTTTCAATGGGTGACCTGTCTGGACTACAGGCAGGCCAGTTTAGCACCTGGACTCTTTTACTGCGGATCCATGACGATTTAACACTCTCACAGTGTGGTTTGGCATTCTCTTGCTGAAATAAGCAAACCCTAAAAAAGATGTCTGCATGGCTGCATATTTGCTTCAAAACCTGTTTTGTTCAGCGGCTCTCCTTACAGATGTGCAAGTTACCCATGCCACATGCCTTAGTGCACCCCCATACTATAATGGATGCTGGCTTTTGAACTGTGCGCTGATAAATAGCCAGATGTTCCCTCTCCTTCTTAGCTTAGAGGACATGACATCCTTGATTTCCAAAAAAGAATTTCAGATTTTAATTGGTCAGACCACAGGATTGTTGTCCACTTTGTCCCAGGTCATTATAAATGATCTTAGGCCTGGAGAAGGCGGCAGCATTTCTGGATCTTGTTTATTTATGTTTTTCTTTCCTTTGCATATTGAAGTTTTAACTTGCATTTGTGGATGCAGTTACAAATTGTGCTCACTGGGAATGGTTTTCAGAAGTCATTCTGAGCCCAGGCATTGATTTCCAGTACAGAATCCTGTTTATATTCAGTACAGTGCCACCTGAGACCCAGAAGGTCACGGCCATTCAATATTGATTTTTGGCCTTGTCCCTTGTATGCAGAGATTTCTCTGGATTCTCTGAATAATTTTACGATATTACGTACCATAGATCCCCAGTTGACTGCAATTTCAGTCTTAAATTGTTGAACAATTTTTCCATGCAGTCTGTGACGGAGTGGTGCAGCCCTCCCCATCTTCTGAAAGACTCAGCCTCTCTGAGATGCTCTTTTCATACCCATTCATGTCACTGACCCGTTGCCAATTAATCTAATTAGCTGTTAGATGTTCCACCAGGTGCATTTTTTTTGCATTATGAAACATTTCCAATCTTTTGTTGCCCCTGTCCCAACTGTTTTGAAACATGTTTCTGGCATCAAATTCAAAATGTGCAAATGTTTTTCTAAAAACTATACATTTGATGTATTGTCTTTGGACCATTTCCAATTAAATATAGGGTTTAAATTAGGGATGCACCGATACCATTTTTTTAAAAACCGATACAAGTACGAGTATTTTATTTTGTGTACTTGCCGATACCGAGTACCGATACCGATATTTCTGAAATGTTTTCCAGGAAAATACAATGACAATTTCGGAGTACAGGTTTTATTTGCTTTTTATAACAAGCCTAAAGGAGGCCAATATCAAACGATTCACACATGGCTATTTCCAAAAAAAAAAAAAAGTAGGCCTAACTGCTAAAAATCTTTCTGTATTTAGGCCCGACAAAAAGCCTTTGAACTAGCACTGCCATCAAATGAGGTAAAACATTACTGAAGCTTGACAAATGAAAAGTAAACTCGCTGCATAGGCAAGGTAACACACCCAATTTCATAAAAAGTCAGTAGAACTATTAATTGGCACAGATAGTTTCTACACACATTCATAGGCATTCTCAATCCAACTAAAGTCAATAATAGCTTTCCAAGCAAACAAGGCATCACTTAAAGTGTGTGGTATCGCCATATTTCAATTACACAAATGACAAATAAAAAAGATTTAACTTAACCACAACTAAAATGTTTAAGATAACCTTATGTTACTAATATATTTGTAGTAAAATAAGAAGATGCACAATTCTAAGTCTCTGTGCGTGTGATTGTAGGTGTGTGCTTGTGCGAGCTCGGCTTGCTTGTATATATTCAATAACTGGTCCGGGTGTGCCATCTAGTGATAGAATATTGTAATTGCGTGCATAAATTTGCAGCTCCATGTCCGCTAGCAGAAACATCTGCGCAAAACGCTTAAGATACCCTGCCGAACACCGTTGTTCTTCTTGAACTCGCCGCATCCAGATAATCCTTACATGATGAATTATATACCTATTTTAATTGTAACGTGTAGTGAAGTGGACAGTGTCAAAGTAACGAAGAAAAAGTATACTTTTTATCTTTTAAATGTAGTAGAATAGAAGTCCTGGGGGAGAAAAAAAAAAAAAAAACTCAAGTAAAGTACAAATCCTCAAAAAAAAAAAAAACTACTTAAGTACTGTAACGAAGTTGCCTACATGTACTTCGGTACTATACACTATACACCTCTTGTGTGTATGCGCGTATGCCTGCATGTGATGTGCTGACTATAAAGCTCTCTTTCTCGTATTTTTTCTAACTCGCTGTCTCCCCCTAGACATAGAAGTCATATAGTACAACATACTGTAGCCTATGCGACCGTGAGCCGGCAGTTACCTTGCGTCTTACATTAAGTGGTATCGGTGCGTGGTATCGGCAACACTAGTTTAAATGATGTGCAAATCGTTGCATTATGTTTTTATTTATATTTTGCGCACCATCCCAGCTTTTCTGTAAATGGGTTCGCAAGTCAATATCCATTTAAGTGTATGCTATTTTTAGATTATTTTCACCACATTACCTTGCTGCTAGACATTTTTGCGACTGCAAACTGGCATACGAAAGTTCTACCGCTGAGAAAATGTAGCGTTGGTGTGAAAGGAAAGGGCTTTCTGAAGACGACGTAAAGCACTAAAATATTCAAAATATAATGTGCACTTAAACTGAAATTGATTTATTTTAGCTGGGCCTTCTTTATATTGGCTAACATAACTTGCAGCTGACCCCATCCACAGCAGTATATAGCTCTGCTGCCGCACTGGCAGTATGCTCTGCTTCTGCACACTGGAAGCTTGTTGACTACTATCTACTGCCTCAGGATAAGAACCTCATTCAACCCCACTTCAAATAACCCGAACTGAGTCATTATACATAATATGTATCAGATGCGTGACAAATGTGGTAGTTTTTGAAGGTGAGCATTTTCTTTTAAAACCTACTCTCTATGCCAAAGATGAGCACATTTGAGTGTGATAACCAAAGAGGTGATATAATGTTCAGGACTCACCAAAATTCATTGACAAGGGATCGGAGTCTCAATTTGGTGGGAATATTTGAATGGCTATTTTGCGCGTTATTCTTTGGTGGAAATGTTGTATTGTACTTAGGAATAAATATGTTTTAAATTCTTCTCTACATATTGCAGGCAGGATTTACTCTTTTGTTTGATATTGGTGTATTTCTTATAAGGACCAAACATTTCTTTTGGAATAGTAAAGACATAGGAGTAGTGAAACTCTCAATAGACATTATTTATTTGGCAGAAAGAGTAATGCACGTTATGACAGGAAATAATTTCATATTCTCCTTCTAAAATGCAAAAGCCCATAAACTTAATGTATTAATTAAATCCATGTTCATCTGTATTTTGTCACTATCCATCAAAAACGGGTGTAGAGATAACCGCTTTGGTTCAGTAAATGGCCACTCTCCATTGGCATGCCATGTCTAAATTTTTTATTTGAAAGAATGTCAGAATATTGATTTCAGATTCATGTACTTTATAAATCGGTTGACGTAAAGCTTCCAAACTATTTCTGTTATGTCTTATCATAGTTGAGTTTAAAGAAAAGGAATAAAAGTTAACAAATGAATTACCAATTTATTTTTAATGTATTCAATACAATATCGCTTACATTTGCGACTCATTAGCATATAGTTACTCAACTGTCTTTGAGATAAGGTGTTTTTGGTCATGATTAGTTTGTGTCCGTTCCTCAGGTTTGGAACTGTTAATCGAGTTTAATATCATACAATGTAATTTAAACTGCAGGTCACCCAGGTATATTCAGGGGTAAAAGGAGACTGCTTTGTGAATGTGAGAGCATGTGTGTCTTTCTTGCCTGTTTGTATGTAAAGGGAGGCCATGGAGCATGTGCAAGTATCTGTGGATGGTTGTAGATGACCTCTGTGTGCTTTCGAGGCTCGTGTATCACTCTGTCCTGCCTTCGTGTCGCTCCAGCATTTGCGGTTCGTGCAGGAGTGCAAGGATGCGGAACCCGAGGTCCTGTTTGTAGGAGACTCCCTGGTGCAGCTGATGCCGCAGTTTGAGGTGAGTGTGTTTGTGCCTGTGCGGGGCTCATGTTTGTTCATCAGTGGTGCAGATGCTGGACAGAACTGGTGTGTATGAGGCGGTATTTCCTCTTGAATGTTTTTCAGGCCTGCTGGCGCCCTCAGAGAAACACTGCTTGGATGTGGTGGTCAGTTTGAGGGCGTCGCATGTTGTCCGTCATCTGTATCTGCATGAACTCAATTAAGGAGATCAGGAGAGGAATGATGACAGAGATTTATTTTTATTTTCCTAGATGAATCAAGATGACACACATTGTAGTACGTTGTTGCATTCGGTACAATGGAAATGACAGCCAATGAGACCAAATTATAATACACAATTAAATTCAAACGAAGTGCAAAACGTAGAAATCAGAATATAAAACCAAGCTCGATGAAACTGTAGCACCATAGTCATCATTTAAAGTATCAGTAACAAATTTGGCGAGCCTCTTAACTGCACTTTATTGTGGCCCCCAGACGAAGTTGGGGCCTCTGTGGATTTGGCCTTGTCTCGCGTCTGCCGCTGTAGAGATTTCCTTGAGGATGCTCTTCAGGCCACAGATTTAAAGCCATTTCTTTAATATTTGGTATGTATGTGGGCAGTGGTTAGGACACCGCGCCTATCGATTTTGGTTGCCGCGGTAACATAATTCACTGAATAATAGACAATTTTATGCCAAAATGAAAAATGTGGGCGATAGGGGGAAACGCCCATTGCTTGCGGGCGACCAGCCTGTCTAGTTTTTATCAGTTTTAACTCTCACTTCCTCAAGGGCTGAAGGGCTACTGTGATACTGTGACCAGGAAAGATTCAGGCCTCAGTATCAATCGTCACAGACTTAAGATTATTTTCTTAAAATGCTATCACTGAAATCGAGCCAGCTGTGAAAGCGTACCTGTAGTCAATTTTTTTTTGGGTCTGGAGGGATGCTCTGTTGTGGTCTGACTCCATATACCTCTTTCCTGAATTCTTCAGAGGGGACCTCAGTGAACATACTCTTTGATGTCCAGCTTTTAAATGCCCTCTGAATGCTGGCAGCATACTAGACTATTGCTAAACCTACAGAATGTTAGTTTAAGAAGGTTACTTTCATCCACTCATCAGGCTGGAAAGTGCCCTGGGAAGCCATTTCATAACCTACTAGACCGGGAAAAAAAATCCTGAACTATTTCAGAAATGTATGGAGCCTGGAGTGTAATGACATGAAAGAAATTTGTTTTGTGGCCACAAGATATAAGTAGTCCCCACGATTTAGTTATCTCGTGGCCGCGAGGTACAACTCGTTTCCTCAATTTGAATTGAACAAAATCATGGAATCTAATTAATTAGATCCAAGGAAGGAGTTGTATCTCGTGGCCACACCTTAACTAAATCATAGGAATGACTTCTATCTCGTGGCTGGGAAACACATATTTTTTTCCCCTGTTGTTGGACTTCCTGGGCTCTGTAGAAATGGGTTGCGAGTATCAAGGTGGACAAGTTCTAACCGAAAAGCTGCAAACACCAGTCGACCAACGAACATTCAGTCCACAGAAACATCACTGAACCCTGGCAACTGTGACTTGATGGCAACGCGCAGCTCCATGATGAATGGTGGTTCCGCATTACTTTGCAGTTTTCCTCTAACGCACCTATCACTATGAAGAAATTTGTGTAGCAGATAGAAGCTCAAAGCGTGCTCTTTTTGGGTAAATCTACTTGACCTGGGTTCCCCTTTAATAAAAAATACATATTGCTAGCTAGTGGTAGGCCATAGCTTGACCAAGCTGACATTTAAAATGACAAACTGAAGCATCACAGTCTTATTAGAAATATTTAATAACAGAAACTCACTTCAGCTTTGAATTGTCTCGAAGAGGAATCACTTGGCTACATGCCAAACACTCCATCAAGACAACATGAGCACTTTAACTCTGCCTTCACGTGATGGCAGCAAAAAAATTCCGCGGACAGCTGTTTCACGGCGGTGTTCCTTGCCCGGGCGGTGACTCGCCTTTTGGAGCGGGGTTACTGTGCTGAATACTTTGGCAGCATACAGAAATCAAAACTGGATGTGCGTGTCACGGGCTGTGGCTTTGCAGCGCCACCACTTGCTACCCAGATAATGTCCTCGAAATAGACTTTCAATATTACTCGTGTGGATTACGTTGCACACAATAGCCTGACCCTAACCCATAACCACACATGCATGGTATTAATGAATAGTACAATTTTTGGCGAATTCATCTGTGTAGATGGTGGCTGCGTTGCTCATGATGGTAAGGTAGGCACAGGCAGTTTTAAGAACCATATACTCTGCTTTGATGTGTTCGTTGGCAAGTCATTGTTCAGTGCGATTGAAAAATCATACACTGTAGCCGACAAGGCACAACCAGCGCCTCCAATGGGCGGAAGTGCAGGATGTGCGAGCATGCATGCAGCTCTGAAGTACAAATTATTGGTTTTTGAACAGATGCATGATTTACCTGCTTGCCGGGCAGGTATCGCTGTCGGGGAAACACTGTGAGGTCATGTGATATTCTCTGTGACTCTGGGCCTGCATGCCTGTGTGTTTCATCCTCTCAAACGCCCGTCTGCTCCTGCGTCTGTCCCAGGTGTGGCGGGAGCTCTTCTCCCCACTCCACGCTATAAGCTTCGGCATCGGCGGAGACACCACCAACAACGTGCTCTGGAGACTGCAGAACGGGGAGCTTCAGAATATACAACCCAAGGTGAGGGCAGGGGGGTGGGGTCGGGCGAAATGGAGACGGCGGAGACTACACGATATAATGCTCCGTTTCCACAGGCTCTGCTCTGCTCTACTTTACTTTTCTTTACTTTACTTTACTCTACTCTACTCTACTTTACTCGTCTTTTTCGCGTCTCGATTAGGAAAAAGTACCTGGTATTTGGTACCTGGTACCACCTTTTCTAGTACCTGCTCTCCTGGGGTTCCAAAAAAAGCCAACCGGGTACTAAGAGGTACTAAAACATGACGAGAACATGGGAGGTACTAAAACATGACGAGCAGCCCACTGATTGGTCAGAGAGAATCGTCACTGGGTCATTGCGTCATCAATGCACGGCACGCATGGAATATCCCGGCCCAGCATCGTCTCGCCGTCTGAGCTCTGATGTGGGATTTCCCAAACTCTTCGGTATTTTTCAGCAGTATTTTCTCTTGTCCAGCCTCCTCTGAAACAAAATTTGTCTCCTTGCTGCGCAAAAACAGCCACAGACCGAGAATCAAGAACACCACTCCGTCAGTTTCCTCCATTGTTTCTCTCTGTGCCTTTGTGTGTCGCGTTGAGGATGACGTCGCTGCAGTTTCTTGCTGCGTCGCTATGACGACCGGCTAGACTGACGCAGTACTATCCTCTAATGGAAAACGACCCCCCAGAAAAGTACCCGGTACTAAGACGGATGGAGTAGAGTCGAGTAGAGCCAGTGCCATGTACAGTAGTGGAAATGAGGCATAAAAGCCAAGGTGAGGAGGGGAGATGAGGGGGGGGCGCAGGGTAAGTGGGGGGCATAGTATGGGAGGGTGCAGTTGTGAGTGGGGAAAGTGAGGGAGGGGTAGCAAAATTTGGATGGGCTTAAAATGGGGGATGGGGCGACGTGGTGGTGCTGTGTTTAAGTGTGCTTACTTTGGATCGAAAGGTCCGGAGTTCAAGTCCTTGTGGTGTGATCTTGGGCAAAACTCTTCACTCCCACTGTGCCTCACCCCACTCAGGTGTATAACTGGAAACCAGTAAATTGTCAGGGAAACCTGACTAAAGGCTGGGGGGCAGCCTGCGATGGACTGGCATCCCATCCAGGGGGAGTAGGAATACTCCGATTTGCTTCATTCTACAGAAACCCGAGTTAAGCACCGGCCTGATGAGCCCCGTGGGCTCAGGACAGACTTTGTCTTTTTTACCCCTCAGCCCCGGCTTAGGGGCAGAGGGGTATTGTCATACCCTTCGCAGACGAGTGGACGGGCATCCGGGCGTCCAGCCATTGTCCAGCACATTTCTCTGTAACTGCTCGGGTTAGGAACTTCATTTTGCGTATGTGGACTTGCCTTGGTGGGTAGCCGTACCTCGTCGAGGTTTCGTACCTGAATAACCTTTGACCTTTGCTCATTGACCTTCACCTTTGAACTTAGTCTGGGGCGTTCATTCAGTGTGTCGGGGCTGAGGGGTGCTGCCTTCGCTCCCACGAAGCACTTTTTTTTTGTTTTTTTAAGTAGGGGATGGGGTGGTGAAGCTGGAGAAAAGCAGGGCTTGGAATTGAGAAGGAACTGGGGAGGGACCAGCTTAGAGCTGAGGAATGGTGTTAAAGAAGGGGTGCAGTGAGTGGAAGAATTCTGGGGGAGGAGGAGAGGGCAACAGCTGAGAAATCAAGGAGGATAATGGGGAGAGGGAGAGAGACAAACTCGGGTAGTGAAGAACAGGTCATGAAGGTGAGAATGAGTTGAACAGAATTCTGTAAGATGGGATGAATGAATAAGTGAAGGAGGGAGGGAAAGAACAGTTTGATAAGGAGTGAGGAGAGAATGCTTGTGTCAGGTTCGGGCTCACGGCTCACCCGCGTGTCTCCTTTCCCCCAGGTGGTGGTGTTGTGGGTAGGAACCAATAATCATGAGCACTCGGCAGAGCAAGTTGCGGAGGGAATCCTGGCCATCGTGCAGCACATCACTTCCTGCCTCCCGCGAGCGAAGATCGTGGTGCTGGTGAGTGGTGTCGCCGCTGGGCTTTCACGGTCTCTGACTGTGAGCGTCTGCTGTCCCTGTTTCACTGTCTTTGTCTTGCCATGTTGCCTTGATTTCTTTGTCGTGATGCCACACCTGGACAACTGCATTGATGACTTTTGCGGTGCAGTCCTTTTGCTGCAGCCTCGACTTGATGATGATGATGATGGACCCGAGGTTCACTAAAGTATACAATAGGGCTGAAAAAAATCCTGAACAGGAAAAAAATTGAGTGGGAAATCATAGCAGGACAATATACACATTTCACATTATTTCAGTTTTGTTTGAACATTTGCGCCGGGGACATTCTATCAAGGACGGGAAAAACATCCCAGCTATAACTTAGTTCTCGTAAAATTACACTTTGATTCACGTTTTTATTTGTATTTCAGTTATAACGCGAAAGGAAATATGGTTGTATACCCCTTTATTTTAAATTTAAAATGGTAGGAATTTTGTGCATTATAGTCTATGGGGAAATTGAAAGTGAGGATGCACTGGACACCGTTTTTGTTCCTGTGACTTTGCGCTCATGTAGCCTCTCCAGTTTCTCACGCTCGTCTGATTGGCTGTACGGAATTCCCTGGTGCGCAGGGAATGCATTTGCTAATCAAGCAATGTCAAGGGAGGAGAGGCTCAAAATCCCACATGCAAATGAAGTCAGGCTCGCAAATGACAAGCTGATTGTGAGTACAGGTTTAGCAGTCAGATTATAAATGTAAAAATATTCAAATGTATTTTTATGAAACATTATTTATCAATATAGTGGTAACTTCTATTTTGCAAAAAAAAACCTGAAAAGACGAGGTTTTGACACCCACTGACCATCACAGAAGTTGCTGAAACTTTATCAGATGGTGTTCACTGATAATAGAAATGTTTTGAACTTTTTTTTTTGTAAAAGTGCTTATTGGTTTAATCAATAATGGTTAATTTAAATGGGCCAAGTTTGCCATTTTGACTGAGAACTTTTTTGTGCACTCGTTAACCTTAAAGGTACAACTTGGACTAAGTTAAGTTCTTAAATCCTCACTTTATTCATAAATCCTCAAAAATTGCTTGAATAATTCTTAAAAATAGGGTGCGAATCAATGGAACTTCCCAGTGTCTCGGCGCCAGTGTGATTGCAGTAGAGTGGCAGCATGTACTGTGTGAAACGTCCAAAATATGTTACTGTCAGAGAGGGGTTCTATTTGCAGTCAGAACTCACACAGTTGATGTCCTGGAACTGTTTCCATGGAAACTAGCTTGCCGTTTCCCATTATTTTGTGTGCGTGTGCGTTTTTTTTTGTTTTTTTTTTTGGTGGGGGGGGGGTTCTCAGCCCTTTACCCTCAGAAAGCTGAATGGATGTTGGGCTGGATATTTGTGACAACCAAGACTATTATTGTCCCGAATATTTTGATTTGATCTATAACTGTGGTAACTGGAGATTCTCCGTGCTGTTGGTTCTCATTTTAATCCACAGTTGGCACACTGATGCCTGTAATTCACACATTCAGGAGATCTCTAGCTGTTGGGTGACGCGTTCTGTGTTGGAGTGAATGGAGGATAGATTGCCAGGAACAGAATGGGTTGCCACTGATTTTGAATATGGCTTGAAACTTGTTGTGCTGATTGTGTGTGGTGCTGACCTCGGCTCAGGCATTTCACAGGTTACGGCTTCAGCAATTTATGCATGACTTGTTAAACTGCCGCAAAATAATGTGCCTTTACCCACCAGTATGAGGATTTTTTGAGCAATCTTATGATGCTAAATGGGATGAAATATTGTTATTGACTTGCTTGTTTTCAGCTTGCATTATGCCAGTTTCTGTTACGGAACACACACAAAAAAATAACTGATCCAAGAATACTGCTCATGACACGGAAGCAGTTTTAGCATTTAAAAATATTTCCAATTTAAAGATGCAGTGTGCTACTTCCAGATATTGCTCAGAATTACTTACAGCAGTGGCCCTTCAGTGAACTGTAGTCAGCATTCAGTTGCTTGTGCTTACACTGGCACAATAAACTGTATGCAGTGTTTTTTTTTTTTTTTTTTTTTTAATTGAGTTTAAAGGCCATGTGCACTTACATTAATCATTTCAAGAAATAAAATGATGGGTGCACCAGATTTAGCAGGGAGCTATTTTACATCAGCAGTCCATCTGTGAGGTTGCTATCATGGTATGAGGTTATAAGTGAAGTTAAACTGACTATCTAAAGTCATTAGGTAGCTGCTGTATGGGTGCTGAAGGGAGGCAGGCGAGGCATTTGGGAGCGTCACTTGCTTTTGATTTTTCGCGGAAAATCCGATCTGATGCTTCAACATGTAAATCAGTCCACGGGCTGCTATCGGCCACAAAGAAAGTCAGAAAAGTTCTCATTTATTCTGTGAGGTTGCAGTTTGTTCACACATTGGCAAAAAAAAATCGATTAGTACATGTGAAAATCTGCCAAAAGCACCTTTAATTTCTATATGATAGTTCTTCTAAAACAGCCATCCATAATCTGACTTCACTCGCTGTCTCTGTTTGAGTTTTAACCCCATCTCATGGAGCTGACGATTTGATTGGTCCCCCCAGAGTCTGCTCCCACGAGGCGAGAAGCCAAACCCTCTGCGGGAGAAGAATGCGGCGGTGAACGGGTTGCTGCGCTCCCAGCTGCCGCGGCTGAACTCCACGCAGTTCCTGGACGTGAGCGCCGGGTTTGTGCACTCCGACGGGGCCATCGCCGCCTCAGACATGTTCGACTTCCTGCACCTCACGCCCAGCGGCTACCGCAAGGTGGCCAAGCCCCTCAGCGACCTGCTGATGCAGCTGCTGGAGGAGACACCCGAGGAGAGGCGGGCTTCGCTGGTCTAAGGGAACGAGAGGGTGACTAAGGGGGGAGGGGAGGGGAGGGGAGTAGAGAGGTGAGCATGGAGATGGAGTGTATGGGTGAAGGAGGGGTCAGAGGAAGGGAGTGAATGAATGAATGAATGAGCAAGAGAGAGAGGGAGGATAAAGGAGGTCGACCAAATGAGTGGAGTGGAGGGAATAGTGAGGAACACATGCACACACATACATGTACATATACACACACACACACTCTCACGTATATTCTCGCACACATATGTTCACACATGTAAGCTTAATGAGTTATATTGGCGTACTAGCATTTTTACTCAGGAGAGTGGAGAGACACTGGGAAATGCACATGTGAAAATAAGAACTATAACAGACACACTAAGATTTCAGCACAAACGTGTAACTAAGGCTAATGGAAGAGCCGCTGAGAATGTTTGCACGGGGAAAGGTGCCGGTACTGGGACCAGCGCACCCTACTGGGTGATCACTGTAGTGACCTGTCCTCCCATCGTCCTCTTTGCGATGCTCCGCCGAACCCGCGTCATCGACTGCCCTGAGCCAGATCCATTGAACGTGTGCTAAGCTTTCTTTCAGCTACCAGCTTACAAGACTCTTGAATAAAACGCGGAGGGCGTGAAAGCTTTGATTTAGATGAATTATGGGCCGTCATGACCCAGACGAGACAAAAGAAATAAAAGGATTGAAAAGAACGACAGTGTGCAAAACTGTGGGAAACGAGCTGTTGAGAATTAAGCCCCACAATCGTGGCGCTTTCTTCAAGCCCAGTTTCATATCTGTAGATTGTTTTCCCCTTGCCCCAACCTTAGCAGTGTTGTTACATCCAAACAGGCAATAGTTCTCTGTTCTTCCCTTCTCTTCCTCTGTAGTTTTGAGTTCCTGTGTACAGTCCTCAGTCGCAACGCATCTCTTTTCCTCCGCTATACCTACCTTTTTTTTCCCCCCAGCTTTTTAACGTTGACCGTCGCTGTCCTGCCTGAGCTGCTAGTGCGTATCGAAACTCATTCGTACCCTGAAGCTTGGCACCCCCTTTGCTTCCATTTCAGGAATGTAAGTCCTGACTGAGTGCAAGCTTTCCACTCACTCTTGACTGTGTGTGTGCGCGTGTGTGTGTATGTGTATGTGTGTGTGCGCACGTACTTGGCGTGCATATGTCTTGTGTGAGAGAGGTAGATGGGTGGTGTACATATAGTATATATATAAATATTTAGTCCCTGTCTGAGCCTATTGTGCTATAAGCCAGTGCTCTGTGATATCGAGCTTAAGCAAATGCCCCCATGCCGGGTGCACATTCATGTTTGTGCGTCTGCCTGGTCCCAGTTCATAGTCTGTACTAATTGAGCCTCTGTCATGTGCTGGTCAAAAAAAAATCCAATAAATAACCACAGAGCATTGTGTGTTTCAGATCTCTTTGTGCTGCGTGGACTGGTAGAAAAGGCTTTGCCACAAATTAATTTGCAATTTTCACCTGATATCTCAAATTGTCTACTCAAGTGAGTCACTATATCAAGTGTAACACAGGTGTGTCAGATGCCAACACTTTGAATGTTTGAATTTGCTTTAATTGGTTAATCCCCGGGCTATGCATGATGATTTGGTTCTATTGCCTTTGTTGGGGGGGCTCCTTTCTGCATCTCCAGTTTAGGAAATGTAAGCCCTAGCTGTAATGGCAGAACAGTGAGTCAGCAACACAATGTCACAATATCTGCTTATGCAGGAGGTCATAGAGCGAAAGGTCATAGAGTGAAAGGTCATTCCATGCCAAATTTTCAGAAGGTTCCACACATTTGTCTTGAATTTGATTATATTCACACTAACTGTTCAAAAATGTATCAAAATTAGAAATTGTTAAGTATTAGCTCCCTCCTTTAAATAGGTTTAGAGACTTTGCAATTGAAGTGAGCAAGGCTTGAGACAAAATTGGCTAAAAAAAACTGTGACCATGATTTCTGGTGCCAAGTTCGCGCCTCTCTCTTTTGCTAGGTTATTGAAATGGCCCCTTGAATTTTTTATTTATTTTTTTTTAAAGCTTGTTAATGTACTTGGTACTTCTTGATATCGTATTATTCCTGTGTCCAACTTGGCCTGTGAAAAATTAGGGCCCCACCTGAAATTTAGCCAAAAAATGATCCTATTTCAGCCATTGATTTTTTTTTTTTTTTTTAAGATAGGACTGTAATATTTGTTTGCTCCCGCCGCTCGCGGTGCGGGAGCTATGATATCGGGCTCCGTCCGTGAGTGCGTCCGTCAACACATTTCGCTTTATCTCATCAACGGTTTCAGTTACAGGCTCCAAATTTTTACTGGACATGCGTCTCAGAAAGCCCTACAAATGTCATGCCTAAAGCTGACCTTGGCCTATTTTTTCAAGGTCACTGGCCTCAAAATATCACCAAAAACTTCGACGTTTTGCTTTATCTCATCAACTATTTCAGTTATAGGCTCCTAATTTTTCCTGCACTTGCATCTCATAAAGGCCTACAAATGACGTGCCTAAAGGTGACCTTGGCCTATTTTTCCTAGGTCACTGGTCTAAAAATATCACCAAAAATTTCGACATTTTGCTTTACCTCATCAACTATTTGAGTTACAGGCTCCTAATTTTTATTGGACATGCATTACATAAAGTCCTACAAATGATGTGCCTAAAGGTGACCTTGGCCTATTTTTTCAAGGTCACTGGCCTAAAAATATCACCAAAAACTTTGACAATTTGCTTTATCTTATCAACATTTTCAGTTACAGGCTCCTAATTTGCTCCTGCCGCCCGAGTGGCATGGGAGCTATGGTATCTGGCTCCATCCGTGCATGCGTCCGTCCGTAAGTGCGTCCATCAACAAAAACTTTGACATTTTGTTAATCATAACGGCGGGAGCTTCTGGGGCCGCCAGTGCCCTATATTTGTGCTTACCCTCCCCTTCATAAACTATGAACAAAATAAATTGTAGATTTCTGAATATACAGCCATAACTCAGAAAAAAGTGGGCCGGCATGGAAAATGCGCATAAAAACAGAAGGCAGTGATTTCTAAATTTACTTAGACTTGAATTGCATTGCAAACAGTACAAAGACGAGATATTCAATGTTTTGTCTAGTCAACTTCGTTTTGTTTGTAAATGTACATCCCCTGCGTCCGCTCAGGCCTGCTATGCTTTCCAGAAAAACTTGGTATGGGGCAATTGAAGACCAGTAATGAGAAAATAAATAAATAAAAAATTGAATAATGATTTGGTTTGAAATGGCCGATGTCAGCATGTGATTGTATTCATGCTTTGGTACAAAAGCAGTATCCATGAAGTGCCTCGTCCTTCGGGAGTGAAGATGGACTGAGGACTGCCAATTTTTCCACAGATGGGTGAAGAAAAAAATCACTGAAAGGTAAAAAAAAAAAAAACAATGTTCCTCAAAGAGAGATGGATATTAGGATATTTCAACCTCTGATGTGTAACACAAAAGATTTAAGGAATCTGGGGGAATTTCTGCGTCAAGGGCAAATGCACAAGGCCAAGCTGAATACACGATCTCCAATCACTCATAAGGTGCTGCATCAAGCACTGTCCTTTTTCAGTTTGTGATAACTACATTGACTCAGAATTACTTTGGTGAACCTTTGTCAAGCAGTACAACATGTTGCAGCATCCACAGATGCCAGTTAAAACTTAACTGTGCATAAAGGAAGCTTTCTATTATCCATGTCCAGAAATGCCATCAACTTCTCTGGGCTTCGAGGTATCTGAGGTGAACCATTCCACAGCGGAATCATGTATTTTGGTCAAATCAATATTTTGGTCCCCAAATTTAGGTTTGCCACATTTTGAAATGCAAAATGGGACCATGAAGACCTTGGACTATTGCACACCTGATGAATTGTTTGCTCGAAGAATGAGGCAAAATTACACTTGAAGCACAAAATCACTTGCTGTCCTCAGTCTCTGAACATTTATTTTGTGTTTTACAAAGGAACGGCATGATTACAAAGCAGTAAATACTGTAATGAATTATTTTTTTCAAAATATTTTGCAAGAATCAAAATTAGAATAAGTGCTTATTTTGGAATATTAATAAAATTAATGTGGTTCAACACTAATGTGCTGTTGTATTGGATGTAATACAGGTCAAATTAACAAATTGTTGCCTGTTTCAATATCAGTCTAACATACAGTCCCGACCCTTTCTGGTTTGGGGTAGGTATATTTCATGACTTACAGCCTGCCAAATTTTCTGTGGTTCCAAAAAGGTCGAGTTTCATGTGAATCAAACCCAGAGTTGGCATGAAATAATAAAAATCTTTAATAGTAAGCTTTAATATTAATAAGAAGCTGTATTTATATTGCACCATTCATACAAAAAAATGCAGCTGAAAGTGCTTCACATGAAATCAAAAATTACGAAGTAAAACGACAAGACAGTTTAAGAACAAATAATACAGAAGACCATGTAAATACAATAATTCAGTAAAATAATGTGGTAAAATAATAAAAATCATTGACAATAAAATGATAAAACGGAGAGAAACTGCATTAAACTGCATTTTTATGAAAGATTGAGATGGATGCTTTAATTGCTGGAAATTTTAAAGACTTAAAAACCTTCATGATAAAGAATTTAAAGTGGCATTTTTTGTTCTAGCAAATTCTGTGTTGTGGGGATTTGAAGACCAATAGCAATCCGCAGGATGAAGACAATGGGGCTTGGAACGACACTTGCATATTTGAACAAGCGTGTTACTGAAGAAATATGAACCTTTTCTGAATGAGGAAAAAATTGGAAGGATCTCTGGTCTGTCTGACGGTAAGCTAGACCTTTGTTAAATGTAATTTCATTAGGCAATTCAAGAACTGTAATGAAAGTCGTTAGATGAATGCAATTCCATTTCCAGAACGCAAACTTTGCTGAGGGGAATTATGCCATCAGGTTCTTCAGCCCTGTTGTAGAGATGAGATTCTTGGCTGGAGCACCTTGGTCTCACGGGTTTTTCAAGACAAATTTGCTTTAGGTTTAAAAATGATTGCTCAAAGGCCATGGTAGTCGCGGAGGTTACGCGGTTGTGCTGATGCAGATTGCGGGGTCTTTAGAACAGCTACCATTCAAACTAAGTCATATTTCTTGTCAAGAGGCCTTAAAGTGCAAAAAATGTTCTGTTTCCCACTAAAACCATGAAAGGGAACGCCTACAACCCTAAGTCTTGATATACTGAGGAACCCTGCAGTAAACCGAATTTTATTGGATGCAATCTTACAATCGACACCATTCAGTTTTCCTGGAAATGAAATTACTTAAATCGACAGAACCGGAACTTGCAAGTTATCCATGGAAGGCACGGAAATGTGGTCTCCAATGATAAGTGGCTCTTTTCACCAAAAAGAGGCCGCTTGACCTACGTCACCAGGCTTTGTCGGCATTGTTTACACTGGGAGGGCGCTAGTGAGCGACACTGGTTTAACCCTGTGCGTGTCACACATACTAAATTGTACCGACAATACTTATCTTATAACTGGGCAAACACTGGCACCGGACGATGGAAAGACGTGCGACTGAAAAGAGGACGTGGGAACTATTCCGGAGCCCGATTAATTACAAAAATACAGATGCCTGACGGCTGGAGAAGCCTGCACATTCAGAGTCGGTGTCGCGGTTGGTGAACTGCCGATGTTTTGCATCTTCACGATGTTGTGATAAGTGACTGATTTTAATAAGCCGAAGGGAACTTCGGATCAACAAGACTTCCGATCAACTGAAGAAGTCATCGGATCTTTCTCGTTGGACTGGTGGGGGCAAATGCGCATTGTGGAACGTCTCTGGTCATTCTCAGTATATGCTCAGCAAGCTAGCTAGCTTTATGGACGCAGACATTTGATTTCTTGCCGAGGGTATCAACCGAAACCGTCCCCATAACAAATAAATTCTGGCGTCAAGAATGAGTTTATTGTTTGGTATAGCTAGGCATGGATGACGTTATCGACAAAATGATTTGTCTTAACATTCTTGCCACAACCCTTTTCATGTCTTAAATTGCTTTCGTGGTAAACAGCTGCTACTGCGAGACCCCGAATGCTAACATTAGCCAGTAGGCAAAGCTTGTTAATGATTTTTGTGACCGGGTCTTAGAATAAAGCAGCTGGAAAATCTCAGGAGTGGTTGCATTCAGTACAGTAGGTACCTTATCGCGAATAAATCGCCTGTTAGCAGCTAATAACGGTTGCTAACTCTAGGAGCTGTCAACATGCAGAGAAGAAGCTGCTGGAAATCCAGACACAAGCCGGAATTTTGCCCAGTTTTGACTGGCTTCAGAAGCGGGCTCGTTCGGCTCTGCTTGTTGATTTGCGCAACTACGTGCTCCGGGAGAGTGGTGCAGAAAGATGCGGAGTTTGACATAACCTACAATGACACGGTGACAAGCGACATCCAAACAATCTATGCCTTCAACCATACTGTGTCTCGGAATAAGGTAAGACCATTTTTCCCCACAATAGTAATAACTAGGTGACGGGTTATTTGTTGTCACCAATACCAATGACTTTGCAGTTTCATGGTGTAATTATTATTTTTTTTATTGTGGGACAAATTACAACAGTTTCCATTAACTGTAGAAGCCAACAAGATAATCAGAAATGGACATGTTTGAACTGTTTATTTACCCAAGGAGGGTGGCAAACCTATGCCACGGGTATGTTTACATGTGCTTGCCACTCTGCAACGCGAATAAACCGCGGCTACTCGGCCATAATGCATGCGAATTAGAAAAAAAAAACACGTTTACTGCTGTGAATTAGTACGTCTGGCCAATTAATGTGGCCGTTATATTGGTTTGAGAATTCAAACTGTGGATCCTGATTGCGCACGATTCTGAGCCCAATTCGATTAAGTTCAGGCTTACATATCACTTCAGGGTGGTATACTACGAAGCTGGCTTTGCGATTAAGCCTGACTTAAGCACTTAGTAAAACCAGGAACCTCTTCAAATCTGGAGCATGGACTAAAGTAAAAGGAGCTGCTCCGGGTTTTATTTTAGCTTAAAGTCAGGCTGAGTCACAAAGCCAGCTTCGTAGTATACCCCCCGGGTAATGGAAGTGTAACCGTGCCCAACCACAACCAGACACGCGTGAGGTTTGAGCTGCCTGAACTTTTGACCTCTACTGCCCCATTTGTTACTAGCCACTTATACGATTAATCCCAGTGTTTGGTTTTGGGAGGCTCTGAAGCCCTCTCGACCTTTTCTGTAATCCCTGCCCAAATGCATCTCACATCTGGTCTAAGAGAGTCTCATTTAGTTTGATATGCTGTTTTTTTCTGGTGCCAAGATTTTGACAGATTCACCGGCGTTGCCACAATACAGTATGTTGGCCGACTGACGTGGCAAGTCTGGGCTAGCTTGGGCATCCCTCAGTGGTTACTGACATGTTTGATTAGCTTCCTCTTTCCTCAGCTCGCGATTGCCCATCCAAAAACGACCATATTTTAAATGTCAGATACCTGACCATGCCAGTGAAACTTATGCGAATTTAAAGAACATTCAAAGACTCTTTTCTGTCCTCTCTATGGTCAGGCACCTGCAGTCTGGATCTCTGTCTTTGCATTCAGTTGTCTAACCAGTGGGATTGCAAAGCAAACGCAATGTTGTTATCCTTGGGCAATATTTTACTTATAACCTCTGCCAAGGAGGTTCTGTTTTTTCCAGCATTGGTTTGTCTGTCTGTCTGCATTGTTTGTGTGTAAGATGACTCATAAAGTAATGAACGGATATCTCTGAAATTTCGCTACTACATCAGGGATGGACCCTATTGATTTTGAACGCAGTTGGTCAAACAATATGGCCGCCATGGCAGCTATCTTGAAATCCTACAACATACGATAACTGAACTTCGCTCCCAGTGATATCATTAAAATTTTGTGGTTTCACTGGTCTCGCATCAGGGATGGAACCTATCCTTAAATTTCTTATGAGCCATGTTCACTCAGCAAGATTTTGACTGTGCTGCCTTGGCGGAGGATTCTCGGAGTGCCTCGAGTTCTACCTGTTTTTCAAGATATTTCTCTTCCTGGACTTTTTAAGACGGCCAGATGAAACCATATGTCTCATGTTTGTTTTGACTCTGTGATGTTCATGCATTCAACAATTATGGAATTGTTGCTGGAAATCTCTAGTACTCCTTGAAGCGCAGTCTTGATCTTTAACCCTTGATCTCAGACACAGCCATACTTCTGAGCAGTCGCACTCGACTTTTCTTACAGAAATGCACACCTCTAATTTACCCATTTTCAGCCTGCTTGTCAGCAACAAAACAGCAGTTTTATTTGTTTATTGGACCAATAGTTATTTTAGTTTGGTCCCAGGGATTTGTGAATGCTTGACCGTGGCTTTCTTGCCTGATTTTAGTTTTTTATTTTTTCGTAATTCCACTAATGTTTCTCACAAAATAAACATTTGACCATAGGAAAGGTTTACTTTATTTTGGCCGTTATTTGGTATTTTATCTACAAAAACCAGGGAAAAATTGAATCTGCACAAAATTTACAGTGTTGTGAAAAAGTATTTGCCCCCTTCCTGATTTTTTTTTTTTGTGTTGTCACACTTAAATGTTTCAGATCATCAAACAAATTTAACATGAGACAAAGATAGCCCGAGTAAATACAAAATGCAGTTTTTAAATGATGATTTCATTAATTGAGGGGAAAAAGCTATCCCAACCTACCTGGCCCTATATGAAAAAGTCATTGCCCTCTAAACCTAATAACTGATTGGGCCACCCTTGGTGACAACAACCGCAATCAAGCGTTAATTAAAAGTTAATTTCCTCCAAATCAAGGTTTCACAATTAATGGCACTCGAAATGATTATTGTGAATAACATCTACCAAAGTTAAACTAGGTATTAAATCCCACTTACTTAAGTTTTATCTAATTGTTAAGGAACGATATTGAGCCAATACATCACTTCCTGTTTCACTAGCGTAAAAAATGAGGTTACACATATGCAATATTTCTTTGTCATACAACAACATGAAGAAAACAAAACAACAGTCAGTTCAAAAGAGGCAGATGGTCATACACTTTCATAAATCTGGTAATGGCTACAAGAGGATTCACTAACATTTGGATATGCCACTGAGTACACGTCAGGACAATTATCAAAACATTCTACTGGAACTGTTGAAAACCTGAAGGGTAGAGGACGCAACTGCATTTTGCCCCCCAGGATACTGAGAACGATGGTGAGAGAAGCAACAAACTTCCCAAGAATCGTTGTGAAGGAATTGCAGGCCTTGGTGGCATCTTGGGATCCTCAGGTTCCAAAAAGCACCATCAGGTGCCACCTCCACAACCACAGGCTCTTTGGAAGGGTTGCCAGAAGAAAGCCTTTTGTGATCAGAAGACACGGTTCCAAGCAAGCACTTGGAGTTTGGCAGACTTCATTTAAATTATGACTGGAACAAGGTGCTTTGGTGAGATAAGACCAAAATGGCACGATTCGGTCAAATTCAGCATCGGCATGTTTGTCATCGAAACAGAGATGCATACAAGGAGAAGGACCTCATGCCCACAGTGAAATGTGATGGTGGGTCAGTCATGTTTTGGGGCTATTTTAGTTCAAGAGGTCCAGCAGCACTGGTCAAGATTAATGGCATACTGAATTCCACGAAGTATCAAGATATTTTGGCTAACAATCTGGTTGCCTCCGCCAGAAGGCAGGGACTTGGCTGTAGGTGGATTTTTCAACAAGACAGTGACCCAAAGCATACCTCAGGATCCACACAGAAATGGTTACTGTGACAACAAAGTCAACGTTCTGCAATGGCCATCTCAGTCACTAGACTTCAGCCCAGTTGAAAACATGTGGGCTGAGTTGAAGAAGGCAGTTGATAAATGCGAACTCAAGAATATGAAGGATCTTGAATGTCTAAAATCCCCCCCAAATGTGTGCCTTATAATTGTCAAAAATTACAGGAAAAGACTCCATACTGTTACCCTGGCCAGGGGTGGTTGCACTAACTACTAAATGACGGGTGCCAATAATGATAAAACCTTGATTTTGTTGAAATTTCCCTTGTATTAAATGATTGTTATGATTTTGGTTGTTTCCATCAGAACATTAATGAAATATTTCACACATTGGTATATTCCGTTTCTCATTAATTATACTGTTTATAAATATATATATTTTTGCATTGTTTATGCATTGCCAGTCAGGGGTGCCAGTAATATTGGAGCCCACTGTAACCTATGTGCTTGGCTGATGCATCATGCCCTCACAAAAACTGCCCCACCATTGCCTCTCAATGTAATGCGTTGGGATTTTAAATCTTGTTGTTGGCTACCCTTCTTTGAAGTGTTTGTGCGGGGGAGTGAAAGAAGGATAACACTGGTGTAGGGGGGAAAAGAAGCACACTAACTACTAAATATCCGTATAGCGCTCATGGATAAGTACTTTCAACAAGAAATGGGACAAAGAGGGGTTCGCCGTGCTTCCAGACCAGTTTCATTTGTTTCCAACTATGGGAGGAGCTATGCCGTGAGGTCAAAATGTACTGGCTGCATACTACCAGCACATCGTGGTGGTAAACTTCTTGACAGCATCCACTTTCTCTGCGGACAAAATGGGATAATTTTGAATATGTTCGGATGTGAAATGTTGTAATTGAATTTGATTGCCGCAGACTCAATTTCTCATGCCTCTGTTATGCTCAGTACAGACCTCCATAGCCCTGAGTATCATACTCATGAATGAGGTACTGATTTCAGTTGACCATCACTTTAAGGGTTGATGGATAACCAAAAGTCAACAAAATATTATTCCTGCAGAGGGTAAGATTGACACCCTTGTCCTCTTTTTCTCTCTCTTTTCCCCTCTCCCTTTCTGTTTTCCTTTTTCTGTCTCCTCCTCTCTATCTACTCCCTTCTCTCTTTCCACCTCTCTCTTTCAGACGGAGGGTGTGCGTGTGTCGGTGGACGTACAGGCCGGTGGAGTGGACAGCCCGATCCTCTTTGTGGTTCGGCAGAAGCAGGCAGTGGTCTCCTTTCAGGTCCCTCTCATTCTGCGTGGTCTGTGAGTATCTAAGCTCCCTAGGGGCCACGAGCGGCTCCTTCCTGTTCGCTCCATCCCTGAATCCTCAGGGGACCACTGTCAGCTGGCCCCCTGAGGCGAAGAAGGCCATCTCATTTAGCAGAGATTTTGTGCTTGACTGAATCCAATTTTGAATGGCGATCCTCCATACAGCACACAGTTTCGTCCATGACTAAGCTTTGCAGTCTCTTTAATACTGACCCCAAGCGTTTTTGGGGCGTTTGGTCGAGGGAGGTAATGTAGAGGGGGACACTTCCTGTAAAGCTCTTGCTTCTTTTTCTTGCCTATGTTGCAAGAAACTGCCTTATGTCAAAAGCCAAAGGTTACGTTGAAAGTCCTGGCCCAGTCTGGTTTGAGAGTAGGTGAGGCTTTTGCATTTGAGCTGGAACTACCTGTGCCAGAGTCCACGCAAGCCGATGTCACTTCTGCTAATTTGTTTTCAGCAGTCTTTTCCTGTGCAGTCTGCCTGCCATGACGATGGTGAGCAGTTCCAATCATTAGCCGCGTGACTCATGTCTATTGCAGCAGTTCAGAGTTTTCACCCGGATTTGTGCAATGGCAGAGTTTGTGCTGGTTGCGTGGCGGTCATGCAGTCTGATATTGTGCTGCTGTTAAACATTAAGCCTGCATTTCCACTTCCTCTTTCAACTTCATTTCTTTGCTTTTAGAAACTACTTCTCGGATGTGGTGGATGCCAGAAGTTTACATACAATTAGGCTGAATTAACTTGAACTAATTGTTTAATGTGAAACCTGTGGACTGGTTAGAGTTTGGTCACAAATGGGTCTTCCAAATGGACAGTGGCCCCAAACATGCTTCCAAAGTTGAGGCAAAAAGGCTTGAGGACGACAAAGTCAAGGCATCGGAGTGGCCATCACCAATCCTTGACCTCAATCCAAGAGGAAATATGCGGACAGAGCTGAAAAACCGTGTGCAGGAAACGACTCTGTTGCAACATTTCTGTTAGGAGGAAAGGGCCAAAATTTCAGCAATTTATCATGAGAAGCTTGTGGAAGGCTACCCAGAAACGTTTGACCCAAGGTCAATGAGACCAGGTCAAAATGTAGTATATGGCTGCGCTGTTTATGGTCCACGTGCTAAATTGTGGGCAATTTGTTGATGAGGTTCTCAGTGGGATGGTCTTTAATGTTAATCCCTGCACTATAAAAGCTGCTGCAGACAGAGTTGAAATCTGTGGATCTGTGAGGATCATCTGTCAGTGCCCTATGATGATGTAATAGAAACTGTTGGCGCCAAATTAGTTTGAAAGGAACGGCTATGTGGAAAGTACTCAGCAGGCCAACCAGTGGTGTAGCTTCATCAGGCAGTCAGTCACTCACTCAGCCACAAATACCCACCGATGGGCCAGTCCAGAAAATAAAAATCTAAAGGCAATGCTATCAAACAGTAAGTGTATTTAAATTTCTTTTTTTTTTCTTTTTTTTTTTTAATATAAATTTGGCATCTCCAATCCCACCCGAATCTGGAATGCCCAACTGAGGAACTATGTACAAGGCTTGCTCGTATGCGACCCCTTGTTGCCAATTCAGGAGAGAGGGACGGTTCACGGCTCTCTTCCGAAGCACGTGTCCATCAATACTGCTTCTTTACGCTCATTGGTTGAATCCTCGCAAGTTCAGAACGAGGGCAGAGGATACCCAAACACGAACAAGCTTAGAATCTTCCTGACGAGCGCCCGGCTGGCCAACAGGAGGCGCTTGAGCAACGAACAAAGCAACCATTTTATATAACCCTTCCTGGCAGCCCCTTCCCAATTTTCACTGGGAATGCCATGAAAGAAATAAAAACTGAAAGGAATACTTCTGTCTTCTATTATTCTGATATTTTACATTCTGTGATTAAGTTGTGATCCTAACTGACCCAAGATGGAGAATTTTCACTAGGATTAAATGTCAGGAATTGTGGAAAAAACTGGTTTTAAATGGATTTGATCAAAGTGTATGTAAGCTTCTGACTTCACCTGTAATGTATATTCAAGCATTCAGTCATGTGAACCTACAACATCAATATGAGCTTGTAAACTATGTGTCAACTTGTGATGTTGAATAGACTTGGAGGAAATGCGTACGTGTGAAAGATTGAAACTGACTTGTGATTGCAAAAATGTTGCTTTTGGGCAAATGGAGGTGGAAGTTTTTAGGCTGCTAAGAGTGCTGGGGGAGAGAATTATTTCACAGGAATGGTGCAACCTCAGAGAATTTTCTGGAACAACTCAGTGATCAAATAAATGAGGGGTCTGCTAGACATTTATTGACCTTCAGAATAATTTTTTCAGTGTTGAAAAGCTTGGTTTTGTAGAGCTGAGTGTAATGTCCTGTTGTCTGTGTCTGCCTTACCTGCAGGTACCAGAGGAAGTACCCCTATACCCATGTGGGCCGGACCCTGTGCCAGCCGCCCACGCGCGCTGCCACTGAGACGCAGTTCTTCTTTGTGGATGTGTCGACCCTGTCAAGCGTGGCCACCCACTACCAGCTCCGTGTCAGCAGAGTGGATAGCTTCACCCTGAAGTGAGTTTGGCCTCTGAACTTTGGCCTTTGAACTGTAGTCACTAAAACTATCCACCAATGTTTGGACCTGAAAGCAGGAAAAAGGCAGAAGGACTCCTCCTGTGGTGTTATTCCCTATATTTATTTTTTTCTGCTTTCATCATGTGTAGGCATTCATTTTTTTCCCTTTCTGACCGGACCTCTGGTAAGCATAATTAGATATGGCCTAAGAGATGGTGGATTGGTGACATTTTTAATCCTTGAAAACAAACAAGAGAATATTCTACAGTTTGATAAAGCTCCTGCAGAGCGCAGCGTGTACCGTCCATTGAAAATAATGACCATCAGTGGTTTTGCAATTTTTTATTCATGTGCGTTTGCGCGTTCTTCTAGTGTTTTCATGGGCTTCCTGCGGTTACCCAGGACCCTCCCAATATGAAATAGATGTTGGTCAACTAAGAAATACTCCTATCGGAGTCCTTGACCAATGCTGTGGCCGTAGAAGTGGAATTAGTCCCCAGGCGCTATATAATGGCAGCCCACCACTCTAAAGTAGCTTCCATGGGTCAGCCACAGAGGATAAATTACACCTCAAGGTTCAACTATGTGCATCTCGCTGAAACATTACCGCACCACAAATCTGACTTATGAAGGAAATTAGACCATATTTGAAAAATGGAGCCATATCGCGCTTTATTAAGTTCTCAGGTGTTTGTCATGTTCTGGCTCCCCCATGATTCAGCATTGTCCCTAATTGACCCCCCCCCGATTTCCCTTGGGATCCGTTATGTTGAGGAAATGGGTTGAGGGAATGGCTCTCTATCTGGCACCTTGTTGAATGGTGTTTTTTTAAGAGGCCATTTCATATTCTCATTTTCAGGACCGACAAGAAGTTCAGCTTCATTGCGACGCCATCCCAACCCCAGGTATTTCCCTCGCTCAAACAGCACAACTTAAACACCCTCCTACCCTCACATGAGCTCATAAAGCACTACTCACATTGACATGACACTACCACATATTACAGCCCTCCTCCTCTGTTGTAACTAGCCCGTTGTGCTATAGACTGTAGCTCCCACCCTAATGCAGCACACCTCATTCAACTGCCCATTCTATCTTGTTGAGCTATTATTTAGTGTACACAGCAGTGCTGCATTTGGGTGGAATTAAATCAACCAAAATCCTGCTGTATGATAGCGAAGTTACAGTGCACAGGAAAAGAATTTGCCCTCCTTCTGATTTTCTTTATTTTTCCATACTTGTCACACCAACTGGTTTTCAATCTTCATACCAAATGTGCTGTGAGGCAAGGAGAACACCATAGGAATTAATAATGCATTTTCTCCACACTCTTGGTGCACTTTGCTCCGTTTTAAACACACACACAAGCTCAGTATTTCAGCTGTGGAATGTGCGGTGGTTTTGGCTGATGGCATTTTAGCTTCTGTACTTCTACTATCAGGGTGTTATGCAAGACTGAATTGCAGGGATGGGAAGCTGCGTTTACATTATCAGGCAGAAAGGTGTGGTGATAACGGTTAGCACATAGTGCTGTGTCTCAGCGAGTCCAAAGGCCTCGGTGGTGTTGGGGGTTTATGATCAATAGAGAATGTATGTGATTGTCATGTGCGTGTGAATAATTATTTATCTAAGGTTTTTAGAAGATATGATGATTCATGGGTCTGGGGAGAGGGGGGCTGGCTGGTGGTTAATAATTATTATGAAGTAAATGTAATTTAATTAATTTAAATTACTGTTGAATCATGGAGGCCACTCAACGAGGTAGAGAAAGAGGGTATTTTGGGAGTGAAGGACGATTTGGTGACCAGATTCAGAGAAATGGGTTGAGCTTGACACAAATAAATTGCTCTTGGTTATTTTTAGCAATAGCTGAACAGTGGGCACCAGAGTTGTGGTAGGTATTTTAAATACACATTTTTAAGGGAATATTTTGAAACAAACCATCAGTCTGTACAATACAGGACTTGCATGTCACAATACATAGTTTGGACCTTCATATTGTTGTATGATCCATAGAAACATTTGGAATATGGAAATGATAGGACACCTTGTGCTGACGGTATGGATTTGCTTGAGGGACTGAGGTTGGGTGAATAAATATCTCTTTCCTTTTTGGAATGCATCCTCTTCACTCTTGCTCTTCTTTTGCACTCAGTTTTTCAAGTATGTATTCCCAGAGGATGTGGACACAGTCATTGTGAAGGTGAACTCTCAGATGAACTTCCCCTGCTCGGTCATGTCGATTCAGGACATCCTGGTAAGAGCCAAGCATTTTATTCCTCTGTTGGTTCACAGCTGTGACCAGGCTGTGTATTCCATGTTTACAGTACCCACAGCCATGTACAGTGATATTTTTAGTTTGTTGTCCATTTAGTTTATACAAGCGTGTGTGTGTGTGTGTGTGTGTGTGTGCGTGTGCGTGCGTGCGCGCATACACCCCATAAATGATGAAAAATTGGTGTAATACAGCCATGTCATACATATTTGATATTACACACGTTATGCAGCTTTCTTGTGTCATGATTGGTCCGATTCTGTTCATTGGTAAACTTCAACCAATGTCTTCCCAACGGTAATTCTACCAATCCCGTTGGTAACCGTTAACCATTGCTAGCGTGAGCGTCTAGTCAGCGATCCATTTAAGTCAATCTGGGATGAATAATTTGCTACCTAGCATGCTAATGCTTTTCGCCATTAAAGTAATAAGTTACACGTGTAACTGTCAATGTGGAAACTTGAATTTGTTAATTTAATGGCGAAAAGCGTTAGCATGCTAGCCAGCGAATTATTTATGCCATTGACTTGAAAAGACCGCTAACTAGAAGCAAACGATATTTGAAAAATTATTTATATTATTACATTATTATTATTATTATATTATTATTACAATATTACACAACGCGGACATTTATGGGTTAAGTAGGCTCTCAAATTTGTGAGCCCGGGATATGAAATTCATGAAGCACCAGTCGTAATTTTCATTTATTCCTCGCCAAAGGCTCGAGTAAACTAAAATTGCTCTTTTCATAAATTTGATATCTCGGGCTCGCTCATTAGAGATCCTCTAGTGTGTGTGTGTGTGTGTGTGTGTGTGTGTGTGTGTGTATGTATATGTATAATATATATACATACATACATATATACATATATAGTGGCGACTGGTGAACTGGTGATAGGGGAGGCTCAAAACAATCCCTTAAAATTAATGATTGGTCACAACCTGTTTTCAATCATTCATTTAAATTACCATTACAGAAACTCCGAAAACTCTCAACATTATCAGGTGTGGCCAGTTTTCATTTATAACGCATACCTGTCAACTCTCACGCATTCAGTGTGTGTTTAAGTGGCATATTTACGTTCCTCTGCTGTAGTCAGCAAGTATTCAATCAGCGCATATGTAAGAGATTCTTGTGTGGAATTGAAGTCCTTGTGCACTAGAGGGGTTGGAAGCAGTGGAATTGCATAAAGACGTTTTAAATGATCTTATTTCATTTAAACGATCATGAAACACATGAATTGCTTCCAATACCTGAATAAAGAAAAACATGAGAAGTTCGGAGTCGTAATTGGTATGTGTTATAAATGAAAACTGGCCACATCTAATAACATTGAGAGTTTTCGAAGTTTCTGTAATGGTAATTTAAATGAATGATTGAAAACAGGTCGTGACCATTAATTTTAAGGGATTGTTTTGAGCCTCCCCTATCGCCAGTTCACCAGTCGCCACTGATATATGTGTGTACACATACTATAGGCCAAATATTATGAACACCCTGCGTTTTTCAGAATTTGGCTGGTTTTTGTCATCTTAAAGTTAATTTTGAGCAACAAAGGCACACAAAATGCCAAAAGGTATTGACTGAAAATGTTGCTCGCTAACAGCTATACATCTTGAAATTCAACCTGAGTTGCTGTGGGATGAAGTTGACCGGGCAGTCAGAGAAGTGCCCCCCATCAAGTTCAAAAGACCTCATGAAGGAACTCTAGAATGCCTGGAGTGAGTTACCAGGAAGTTCTCTCCTTGAAGTTCTGGATAGAATGCCACAGCTATGTCAGGCTGTTATCAAGGTTAAGGGAGGCTACTTTGTAGAATATGTATATCTCTTGGCAAATAATTTCGCAAATTCTAGTCAAGATACAGTATGTGTTTCTGTGTTATTCTGTTTTTTGTTGTTGCTGAAAATATACTTGAAGTTAAGAAAAACCAGCCAAATTCTGAAAAATGCAGGGTGTTCGTAATTTGGGCCTGTAGTGTGTGTGTGTGTGTGTGTTTAGACAGACCCACGCACACACATACACACACACACACACACGCATCTGGCCAAAGATGAGTTGCAACTCTGGATAGAAATCAATGTTGAGACATTGATTGCCTAAGATGCCACAATGCCATTTCAAATGCGCCGCAAACAAGGCTAAAGTCGGCCTGACAAAGTGTAATGGTGTGCAACTTTTTTCTTTGGTGGGCAATGTATGTATTTATGAAAGAAGTGATTTCTAAACACTTTTTTCCCAAACTATTTATTGGTTTCATAAGCAACAGTAAATTATTTGAGCTAAGTCGGCCATTTTGGCTGCAGATTTTATTTATTTATTTATTTTTTTTTACTTTCAAAAAAAGTTAAATTGTGGCCCAGATTTGGACCAGCTTCACCACTATTACTCAGAAAAGAACAAGGAATCCAAAATGACAACCCTCATCTAGCGTCTGAATCTAACAGTTTGAATATTTAACTTGACTGTGTACAATACAATTGTGAAATGTTGGACAAAATGTATAGAGCTGAACTTCTCAAATAAATTTTTGAGCATTTGATAGATTGTCCTTGTTGAGAACTGTTATGGTTATGTTTTTCTGTCAGGATAATTAAATCTCAAAATCAGTCACATTATATATTATTATAAAGATTATAATTGCAGCACCTGCGTAGTCCTCGAGATGTCCCTTTAGTGGACTATGCAGGTGCTGCACTGATAATAGTCCTACATGTGATAAATTTGGAGATTGTGATTGTGGTGCGTGTCAAACCTAGGTGACTTGATACAGAATTACCCTCAAGGAAATGTTTTTGGTATGAAGATATTGTCAGTAATGCCATTTTGATGTCTTTTATCTGTGAAGGTAATGTTCTGTCCTCGTGTCCAAATGGCAAAAGGCAAGTGAACCAGGCTTGCACTACATGTGTCCTTTTCAGATGTGGTACTCTGACACAATGGCTTGTAGGCTGCACTGAACATCCATCATGTGGTGTCATCCTTGACTGGTTGATCACAGAGCTGTGTGTAAACCTAGTCCTTAGAGAAAATTTGAAATTCTCATTTCTTGTTCTATAGCATGTGGACAATCCTGATCGTGAGGATATTTGTTCAGATATTGAGCATGCCCTCTATTTTATGCTTTGGAAGGAAACATCTGTCAGCACTCTTGATGTTTGAGTGCACTAGGTTGCATTAGAATGCTGCACAAGTTTGCTGATTGTAACATGGCTCTGGGGTTTTACTTTTGTTTCTGTGACGTGAGGGAAGCACCACTTTACATCTGCATCTAGATGCAGTGTGGCGGTATCTGTAACAAACTGTAGGGCTGTGACTCATTGGCTCTAATGAGCCAATATAAAGACTTTTTACTCTGTGTCCAACTCTGATTGGAGCAAATTACTGTTATTGAGGATGCATAGCAGGTCTACTGTTTGCTTGATAGATGGATGAAATTAGTTAATGGACATTGGGTTTTCTAATGGTACCATGAACTGCAGGACATTGAAAACCGCTAAATAGAATTTATGAATAGAATATATAAATTTTCCAAACCATTACCATCACAAGGAATCTCCCTTGATATCAGTCTGGTTTTCTGTTGGGAGTTGGGTGAGCTGTGTCACCTGTAGGTGGCGCTGTGTGCTTTAAACTTAGCGGCCACCGCAACTGAAAAGCTGCAGTTGTGTTCTGCTAGTGTTGATTGTTTTTCTGGCATGGATATGTGGTGTTTAGGAGAGCAAAGGTATGAAATGTGGGGTGAAAAGGAATGTTGTTTCAGAGGGACTTATACTGGTAGTAGTTTGGTAGTATTGGTAGAATATTCTTTCAGTGAAAAGAGTTTTTTGGTGAAGATGACAGCGTCCTGTTCTCAAATTTTATTGGGCTGAATTACTGACTTATCCTTGTACCATTTGAATATTGCGGAAGGGATGGTCTGGCTTGAGAGACTAGGCATTCACAGTGAATAGAAGTATGCTCGCTTACAGCTTATAACTAATGATGTTGTGCTTTCTGTCATCTCACAGTGCCCAGTATACGACCTGGACAACAATGTAGCTTTCATTGGCATGTATCAGACGATGACAAAGAAGGGTGCCATCACAGTGCAGGTAATCGTACTTCATAAGCATACACAAATACCATCCTTACACCATACACGCACACACGCAGCTCAGACCAATGACATACAGGGAAACTCAAAAACACATTATTTCTGTACAAGCGCATGAACATACAGCTCAGAAAATTACAGTGCAGGTAAACTCGCTCCATAAAAATGCATACTTTCTGTCAGGTCCGTAATTGTTTGGACGCTGAAAATGTGTTTTCATTTTGGCCTTTTGCCACAGCATATTTGCGGCTTAATTAAAAAACAAAAAAATGAGCATGAGCTCGAAGTGCAGACCTTCAGCTTTAATTTGAGTGTTTTGGCTTTAAGATCGTGTGAATTTTGTAGGAATTTCCAGACTTTTTCTATGTGTGGTCTGCCACTTTTTCAGGGACCAAAAATATTTGGACAATTGGCTGCTCAGCTTTTTCATGGCCAGTTGTGACTTACTATCTTCTTACATTTGTAAGTAAGCTCATAGAGGATCTAGAAATTATTTCAAGTGTGGCAATTGCATTTAGTATATATTGATACACACACACACACACACACACACGCACACACACACACACAGTGCATGAAATTCATGAACGCGCACCATTAACAGCTCCGATGTAAGTTTGCCTCAGTTTGTCACATCTATATTACTTATCTGTTTACAGAGGAAGGACTTCCCTAGCAACAGTTTCTATGTGGTTGTCGTGGTGAAGACTGAGGACGAGGCGTGCGGTGGCCCCCTGAGGTTCTACCCCTTGCGGCCTGGTGAGTGAGGGTGTCGGCTCGAGGGGGGGCTGGGGATGCGGGTAGTTTGCCATCCCAGAATCATTATCCACACCGCTAAAGTCATGTTGGTCTATATTCGTGGTGGGGAGAGTCATAAACTGTGTTTCCATTGCAGTTTTGCGCAAAATAAAAGCGATATTTCAAAAAATTCGACAAGGCACAACTGCGAGTCGCAAGTGTTTCCATTTGAGGATGTTTTGCGAATAAACCTCGCATTTCTCGTAAACTCTCGTCTTGCGATACTCTCTTTTCGACTGAAGGTGGTTGTTTTACACTGGGTCAGAACCTGTTGCATGTAGGGAGTGTGACTTGTAAATGCAGAAAAAAAGTGTTTTCATTCCGCTTTTGCGAAATACTGCTATGTCGACACGTCTGAAAAACCACCTCATGACAGCGTAGAAACTTTTTTGCGATATTTGACAGGTTCTTCGAAATTCACGTTTCCATTACCAGTTTTTTATTTCGCTATTCGGATTTTGCGCATTTCTAAGGGTAATGGAAACGCACCTATGGAGACCTCCCTAATGTGTATTATGGGCAGTTGTTCCTGGTTGGTGAATTCACCTGGCTTGGCTTACTCTGTAATCCTGCTCTGTGATACACCCCTACGTTATAATCGTAAAGAGAAAGTAGATTGCATGTAGTTGTATTTTTATTTACGGTTACGCGAGGGAAGCTCATCTTTGCCACTGTATCATGTGTACCGCCTGCTTTTGTAAATCATGGCCGCCATTTTAGCACCAGAGCCTGTGTTACATGAGTGAGTCACTGGAAGAAGTTCAGATAAAATGATAATGGCTTCTCTCTTTCTCTCCGCCCCTTCGTTCCGTCCCTCTCTCATCACAGATGAGTTGATTGACGCTGGAAATCGCAGTAAGGAGCTGGATATAGTGGTCTCTCCTGCCATCAACTGTGAGTGTGCCGTCACATTCATTAGACTTGGCTAAATAAAACAGCTGCTGCCGATGTGTATAAAAGAAGCTAAGAGTTACTCTCTCATTCAGTTTGATTCAGTATGCTTCATTAGCTTTACAGATTAGTGTGTCTGTTTTGCCAAAGTTTGATGCATTGAAGAAAAGAACAAAATATTGTTCTTTCCCTCCTCTTCCTTCACCTCTGTCTGTGCCTCTCTCCCCACCTCCCTTTCTCTTTTTGCTTCTTAACCTCTCTCCATCCTTTACTTTCTGTCTGTATCTCTCCATCTCTCCCTCCCTCTGTGGCTTTAGCGGAGGTGTATGTGATGGGGATGCTGTTTTGTCTGGGCATCTTCCTCTCCTTCTATGTGCTCACCTTCCTGGTGGCCTGCGTGGAGAACAAACGGTCAGTCCCCTTCTCGTTCGTCTGTCTGACCGTCTATCCCTCTGTTTGGACAAGTTTTTTTCTGCGTGCCTGTTTTTTGGAATTCTCTCGCCTGAGAAACCAAGTCAGGACCTGAAGAGTGACACTCTGGTAACCAATTTTCCAATGAGAACCTTAAATTACAATGCAAAAAGGCATATTCTTGAAGGATGCATCCAATAATCTTCCTTCCATTTGTCAATTGAATTGCCACAAATGCGAGTTTAACTACCCTGCACATTGGTGCAATAATTGCCAAGAATGGAAATTCTTGGGAAGAAATATCCATTGTGTCCCAATTTCCCTCGGACACCCAATTTTTATACTGCTTGTGGCACCTTTTTAATCTGTGACTTTTATTTATCCACGTGAGCTGTAATTTAACCCTACATGTGGCTAACGGCCCCTAACAGAGAGAGGGCTGCTGTTGTGCCGGTGTGTCCCTCTGAAAGTTTATCTCACAAAATTTTAAAACAAAAGCACCTTGTGGTATAAAGTAATCCATTATGGCTGTCATGAGTCTTGGTGTAGTTGATCAAACCTGCCATTGTGTGTGCGGATCAGTTCATCATGCATCACTATAATCCAAATGTCATTTTAATCCTGTACAACACTGTGCATCTGCCAGTCATTTTGAGTGACGCTCTGTCTCCAGGGCGCACAGGAAGAGAGACGGCCTCCTCAGCAGTCCTGACATGTCGCCAGCAGAGACAGGTATCCCGGCAACCGTCGAAGCGTGCGCTTGTGTTCTGTGAGGGGAGGGATTGGGGCCCTTGGGAATGGGCTGTTCTATTTTGCTGTTTTTTGGGGAGTGTGTAGAGTGCAGAGAGCATCGTTAATATGTGAGGGTACTATTTAAGATGGGAGTTTGATGTGTTCATGTGTGCATGCATGCGTCTGTGTCCACGCCCGTTTATACTTGTGTATGTGGGAGTGCTAGTGTGTTTGAGAGATTATGTGTTTGTATGTGGAAGGGGGCATTTGTGTGTGCGTGCGTGCGTGCGTGCGTGCGTGGGTTGATGGGTGTGTCCACACCTGTGCATATTTTTATATGCAAGAGAGATTGAGTGTGTGTTTCTGCGTGTTTGAGAGGTTATGTGTTTCTGTGCAGATGGGGACTTTGTGCGTCTGGATGTGCGTGGGTTTGTGTTTGTGCGATTATGCATTTACATATGTATGGGAGCCCGTGTGAATGTATGAAGCGGCTTTGCCTGGATATGTATTTTTTATGGAGATTTCTTCACCTGTTCTGTTCCTTTTCTTCTCCATGCTAACTTACGGCACAGCCTCGTTACTCGGTAAGAAAGGAACCCGACGTCATACATGTGTTACTAACGTGTCATTTGCCTTCACAAATCTCTCACGCGTTATCTCCATTAACTGCTTTCCCAGCACACACGCGCTTCAACACTTAGCCTCCGTCACCATCACAATCACCTCCTGAATACGCACTCTTGCGCTCCCGCATGTCAGCACAGATGGTGAGTTTGAGCACTGAAGCTGACTGATCTGAACAGCTGAATCATGCTCTGACTCATCCAGACTCTCATAGGCAGGAGACATTAATTTCATTCATTAAAGCCTCTCTGTCTTTATTTGTCAGTAATAATCAATGATAAAAGGTTCCTGGCTTCTGCTTCCAGCAGAGGGACAGTTTTATTGGAGGAAAGGCTTTAGATTTATACGGCGATAGTGCCTGTGTTACTACATGTTAATTACTGCAGGTGTTTGTCAGTCAGCTCCTTTTATTATTAGTATTATTATGGGCTTTTTTTAATGAATTAATTTGTGATCTGCCCTTTGACCTCTGCCCCGCGGCCGGTCAACATCAACATTTTAAGCACCCCATCTGTGATCGCGTGAAGAGCCTGGCATGTCGAAAGATATTGGTGTGTTTTCTCATGAACACAAAATGCTGCAAATTCAGCAAACTATTCATTTTTTGAATAGTTTTTGAAAAAGAAGCCGAACATTTGCATTTCCTTCAGCTAGGCAGCAGTCTACCTGTCTTCTTGAGGGGAATTTTAAAATTCAAATAGGTTTAGATATGTGCGAGTTTTCAAGTTGTATGTCTAATTTGATTTCTACCCATTTAAACCCATCTAAATTTTAAAATGGCCCACTAAAAAATGCAGTGCCTGGCTAAACCCTTGGCAGTCCACGAACTTCTGTGGTTCTGATGAAATGTTTTGGGGATTGTCCTGATGAATTTAGTGCAATTGGTTCAGTAATTAAATTTTTAGTGACTGTGCATGTTGTTTGGCATATTTTTGCACGCTATTATTTTGAACTAGCCCACATTGAACTCTGTCCAAACTCGTCAACTCATTCCATTTGGCTTGTTTGTAATACTGGTGGTTTATTTTTAGGTGACAGAGTTAATAACAGATTGTACACTATCTGTGTTCATGCTTAAATGGGATTCTGAAAGCTCAGGCCAACAACTGGAAGCAAAGCCTTTAGAGTAGACGTAGCTTTGACTTAAATCATTTCAATAATTTTTAAATTTGGTGTTTATTTTTGTTAATACCAGTCAAATGCTACATCGCATATTGTTATTGACACACTTGAGTCCTGGCTTAGAATGACTGAAGCTTGGGCTAAGCTTGCTTTGCTACATGGGATGAACTGAAATATGTGCGAGCATGCTGATCTCCAATATAGGCCCCATTTCTGAACTATACATTAGCATCATGAGGAGTATAAATGCTCACCCCTCCCACTTCTAGCTAGATATGAAGTTATGGGGGTGTCATGTTTGTTTTATAGTTCACATCAGACACGTGATTTAAAGCAGTTCATATAGGTTACAGGATGACAGTTGGCTTGGCGGGTGGCCAGCATTTTCCGTGAGCCACCAAGCTAGCATTTGGGTTCTTGTATACGCGTATTCTCCGGTCTGGACACTCATCAGCTTCCGTTCTATTTTCAAAACTTTAAAACCTCAGTTTTAATAAGGGGTGCCTATTCAGGACAAATGTTGGTCAAATCGCTGAGAACTGCCAATCAGCAGCTGACGATGCAGACTGACATAGCTTCTCATTTGCTTTAACCCTTTTCTCGCCTGACTTGGCCAATCAGTAGCAGTAGTTGCTGACTAACAATCGCTGTGAAAGTCGAACAGCCAAGCGGCAACTACTGTCGCGCTAACCGGAGCTGTAAACGAGCCGTGTGTGTGTCTGTGTCACTGCAGGGAAGGGTGGTGCACCTGCGTCTCCCTACGAGTACGGCTCCTTCGGTGAGTGTGTGCGACAGCGAATTTGGAGGGACACTGTAAAGCCCCTTTCACACCAGACGCGAAACAAATTTTTCGCAGGACAGATTACATTCAAAGTCAATGCAAAGACGCGAATACGCGCATTTTCGCGTGTATTCGCGTCTTTGCATTGACTTTGAATGTAATCTGTCCTGTGAAAAATTCGTTTCGCGTCTGGTGTGAAAGCAGCTTAATTCTGCAATTAGCGTTTGGCAGTGGTATTACACCATATAAATGGCTTATATTGTTTTGGCGATATGTAGTTGACTTGGCCTACATTGTGTGGGATGAGTGGTGGGATGTGTTTGGTTGTTTAACTATGTCTATGTGTGTGTGTGTGTGTGTGTTTGTAAGTAGACCCACAGATCATCTGTGACTGTCATTGCTTTGTATTTTTAGCTCCTTATAATAATTTACACTCGAATGCAGGAAATCTATAGATCAGGAAATTTGACCCGCACTCTGACTGTTTGTCCTCTCTGTCTCTTCCTCGTTCTCTCATTCGCCCTCTCATTGTCCTCCCCCTCTCTGCCTTTCTCCCTGTCTCCATCTTCTCTGTCGCTCTCTCTCTCTCTCTCTCTCTCTCACACCCACCAGTGGATAATGGCAGCACGTTGAGTTCGGAGGCCATCACAGACAGCATGGCATCAGCGGAGACCAACTATGGATACATGGGTACGAAAAAAAAAAAAAAAGCGAAACCCTGACCAAGAGCCGGAGTTGCAAGTTAATTCTGACTATAAACTCTATATGTGACACTTCTGATGGTTGTTTTTGTGCTGTTGGAATGTTGACTGCTTTGTGTCTGATGAACGGAAGTGAGTAAGTGAGGACGCATGGAAGGATTGGTTCTGCAGATTCTGAGCTTCTGTGTTCCTCCTGTGTTTTGTGCAGTTGTGGCACAGAATATCAGTACGGCTCCTTCCTGTGTAGTACAGGCTAGTACAGATTGTCCATTACCACTGGGTTGCACTTGATTGCATTTTTAACGATTTATGATGACGCGTATTAAGTTAGAATTTGTTGGTCTTAACTGTGAAAAGTGACCTAATGTCAAATTTGACTTGCATCTCTGTATTGCTGTGATTGACATTCTCGGCATCCGTCAGGTGGGTTTGTTCTGGAGCTGTTTCCCTGATTGGTGTATTTCTGTCATCTCATTAGGACAGGAGCCCTTCAAACGCAGACCAATCCCAATGCACCACTACGTAGCCTTCAGTTTTGGTGACACGCCCCTTGATTAACGGCCACTGCTCTCACTGAATCGGCCCCAATCACATAGACTCTGATGTGGCATCGTCAGATCTCTGGTTAAATTACGTTAATTGAGGGATGCGGAAAGTAAAACCGTTAGTCTCTGCATCTATCCCCTTGATAAGTCTGACGTAAAGCATCATGTGATAATGCTGTTTCCGGGTCCAAACATAACAAAATCACCTGCAGTACTCTGTAGGCATGGCCCAGCCCATTATCATGTTCATTCGAGCATATTTCTTTTCTGAAGTCCCCGAATGGGTCAAAAAGGGACTAATATTTTATAATTCGAACCATGTGGGGTCCGCGCTCGTGAAAACAGGGGAAATGTGGTGGTCGTTAAAGTGTGGCTGAGCCCTAGCCAAATTGATCCTGCACCCGGAAAGTGAAAATATTTCTTTGGCGAACACTGATTGTAAACGGCGCTTGCTAAAAGGCCCACTTGCACATGTTAATCTGAGTGAGGGGTATACTGGACTACTCACACTGGGCCAAAGTTTCACTGAATTCTGGTTAACTTACCTTAAGAGCTGTACCCGTCTACCCTTCACCTTTACATCAAACGGCAAGCGTAAAATGACAGCTCCGGACATGTCTGACTGATGAACGCACATCGGAATACAACGCTGTGACTTACTGCCAGTACAGTGTCAAGCATGTTTGGACCCGGAAACAGTATTATCATGTGATGCGTTACGCCACGGCTTAACAAGACGATAGTATTTGCATGCTGTTTCACAGATTGTGCCTGAATGACATTGGCATGAATACCTGCTTCCCTTTTAAAGGGTATCCTGTAGAAATCCCCCCCACCAAAGAACAAATCATACCTGTACCCAAATCTAATCTGGAAATGAAGAAATCTACCTGCCAGGCATTCAGTCATCATGCTCAAGATATTTAGTGAATCTGTTGGTCTGTGACTCTCTCCCCCCTCCCACCTCCCTCGGTCTCTCTCTCCCTTCCCCTCTCTCAGAAAGGTCTATGGAGCAAGTTGGGCGAGCGAGGCTGGAGTCTCTCAGCTCAGTCGAGGAGGACGACTATGATACGCTGGCAGACATCGACTCCGACAAGAACATTGTCCGCACCAAGGTCCCTCCCGCTCAGTTCCCCTCCCTGTATCTGTCTCTGTCGGTCTGTTCTGTGTGATCTTGAATAGATGCAGACGCCACCGCCGAAGCGTCTGGTCTTGACGCAGTTTTCGCCCTCTCTCCACTGCAGAAGTTCCTGTGTGTGTCTGACCTGGCTCGTAAAGACAAAAGGGTCTTGAGCAAGAAATACCAGATCTATTTCTGGTGAGTCTCCTGCGCTGGAGTCCTCTGATTGGCTGTCACTCCGCAGGGTGTGCTCCAGGCTGGCCGCCTCCTGTTTTGATGCACTGATTTCTGCATAGACTGTGGAGAACCTTCATAATTTGCAATAGCATCACGGGGTTAAAGATTTAAGTTCACTTCATTTGTCAAGAATAGTACAGGAATCACAAGATTGCGTCTCAGCTAAGATCGCACCATATAGCCATCAGCCTATTTCCACTGTGGTCGTTGAATGATAGTCGACTGCCAGTTTTGCTATTAAGGTCAGGGTTAAAATAAGGAGCAATGATATTTGTAGCCCCTGGACGAAGTCAGGCGGCTGCCATGGATTCGTGCTCGTCATCTCCGCTGCTGTGTCCGCATGCATAGACGCTTCCTTGTAGACGCAGTACAGGCTGTAATTTTTGACCGATTTACTTTCATATTTGATATGGATGTGTGTTATACTTAAGTTATGACACCTTTCGATTTTGGTCGCCATGGCGACAGCATTGGCCGATTAATGCGCAAAAAAGGGGAGAAGCGGGCTTTCGGGGGCTACACCCATATGGTCGCGGTGACCAGACTGTCTAGTTAGTTTCAAAATTAAGTGTCAGCAACATAAACGCCTCAGAATTAAGGTAGCAAAAATGATTGTCAAAATGAAAATTCAACTTTTACTATTCTATGGATTTGTATCCCAATGAGGGGATGGGGGTGTTGGTGTCATACAGCATTTGCTGCTCTCAGTTTCACAGTTTTGATAATGAAGGTCTGTAAAGCTGCCTGTGTGCATGTTATACAATTCTGTAGTTATCTCTAGAGTGTGCCTCGCTTCAGCTGGTGTTAGTCTTGTTTATTAAGAATGTCTGAGTTGGAATAAGGGTGAAAATGCGCCACAATGTCTGTTCTCTGTGAATGAAAGCTTCACTGCAGCAGGGTTATCATCTCTCCACAGGAACATCGCCACCATCGCCGTTTTCTACGCCCTGCCTGTGATTCAGCTGGTCATCACTTATCAAACGGTATGCAGCTCGCAGCACCCACCCCCCCACACACTCTTCTTTCCCAAGATTGCTCACACTTTTCTGGTGCCAGAGCACTTGGTCATCTTTAATAGGAGGACATGTTTGCGGATACGGCGCATATCACGCTGTGACCAGTCCCTTGCTTTCTGTGACTGTCAGGTGGTGAATGTGACGGGTAATCAGGACATCTGTTACTACAACTTCCTGTGTGCTCATCCCCTGGGTGCTCTGAGGTCAGATCACACATGCAGTGTGTGTGTGTGTGTGTGTGTGTGTATGTGTGTGTGCGTGCGTGCTCATTCCCCGGGTGTGTGTGTGTGTGTGTGTGAGTGAGTGCGCTCATCCCCTGGGTGCTCTGAGGTCAGATCATGCATGCTGTGTGTGTGTGTGTGTGTGCGTGCGTGCGTGCGTGCATGTGTGTTGGCATTTATGTGTGCATGAGTGTGTGTGTGTGTGTGTGTGTGTGTGTGTGTGTGTGCGCACATGTGCGCATGCGTGCTCACATTCAATTATGCATACATGCCTATGTGCATGTTCGTGTGTACGTGTCTGAACACGCGTGTGCGTACATCTGCAATTTTGTGTCTGTCTGTTTGTGCGTGTGTTTGTTAGTGCTTTTGCGTGTTTGAGTCTGCACACGAGCTTCTGCAGTAGAAGTAACCCGGGGTTGTTTTGTTTGCTGCAGTTCCTTCAATAACATCCTGAGTAACCTGGGTTACGTGATGCTGGGTCTGCTGTTCCTGCTGATCGTGCTGCAGAGAGACATAGTGCACAACAGAGCACTGATGCGCAAGGACCCCGCTGCACTGGTGAGAACTGCTGACTCACGCAAGCGTTACTCCCCGTCATTGTGACATCACATTTTAGAAGAGAGAGCAGGGGTAACCGTCACAGTGAGCGATGGTTACAGTGAAGCTTAAAACTCTCTTCTTTAGAACGGTTACCTATATTCAGTGAACAGTGAGCTCCATAATTCATTGGACAATGAAGCATTGCTTATTTTGGCTCTGTACTCCCACACCTGGAGTTTGAAAGGATTCAATAGCAATGAGTTTGAAGTGCAGACTGTCAGCTGGGTCAGTCCATATCTAAGCATCCAGACCCTCCCAGATGACCCCCTCAGAAATTTCTCAAAAAAATTCATCTAGGTACCTCTGGTGGACTTATGAAATAATACCAAGTATTAGACCAATATCCCTAATAGTTTTGAAGTGATGGCCTGTCACAATTTTAAGCACTTTTTTTAAATTTTGACGAAATTGTGTTTCGTCCGACTTTGGGCTTCCATTGCTCCTCTATTATTTAACCTACAGATCAGATTTTTGGTGTCCCTGGCCAACTTTTCCCCTAGAATCAGAATTTCTGGTCAGATTCGGTGTATCTACCTTGGTTGCTCCACAATAGGGCTCCAAAGTTGGCCGAAAAGCCAAAAATCGCAAAAATTGCTATACTTTTTAAATGCTACAGATCAGAAAGTTTAGGGAATTCAAGCTTGAAATTTTTTTTGTGACCAGTCCTGATACCTCTCATAGGTAATCCTCTTTAATCTTGTTTGTATCTTGGCAGGAATGAGAAGAAAAACTTTTTTTTATTTGCTCGTTTTTCATTTTACGGAAAAAATAGCAATTTTGAAGTCCATGGTTCAACATGTGCGCAATTGACCACATCCTTCAAATCTTTACCATAGATTGCTATAGTTGTCAACTTCATCTGACAAAAAAAAATTGGGATGGTGTTCAGCCTAGTTTATTTTATGTGAATTTTTCAATAGACACACCATATTGGCCATTTAAATGCACCATCGTACATCATAAAATGCTATAGATTTGTTGAAAGTATGAATATTAAGTTATGTTCAGTTCATCATGTTAAAACTTGAACAAATAATGAAATCTTGAGACAAGCACAAACTTGTTTCATCTTACATCATCATTAAATCTGCAATCTGAGGTAAGTGAAGTGTGATGACTTAATCCATAATTCGTCTGAACTTGTTTTGGTATTGCGTAATGATGACCAGTATAAAAGAGCTCCAATGATCAGATTATCATAATCACTCAAACCATGGAGGGTAAGAAGGATTTACCACAGTGTGACTTAGGCACCAAATTGGGTGATGAATGTCACAATACACGTATGGCAAGAAAAACTGGCTTCTTCAGAGTGGATACCTTAAGCAATGAGGATCAAGAATTGCTCTCCTGGAGATCTGGAGTTATGCTTGAGGAAATTGAGCAAATTTGTTTTCATCATGAGAAGATGTTTTTATCTCGGTTTGTGAGTGAACAGCGTACATGTGCAGATCCAGGAAATATTCATACCAGATTTCACGTAAGTGTAATTTCCATGTTTTGGTGTAGCAATTGTATAAGTTTATCCTGATTCCATTACAGATTTGCATAATGTGTGATTTTTAGTCCTCTAAGTTCCTGGCAGTGAATGTAAATTTGATAGTTAGCAATGTTAGCAAAAATTACATAATGGGATTAAATGCAGCATTCTTATGGTCTCTAACAAAAACCACGTGAACCATTCCAATGTAGTAGTCGTACATGTAATCCATTGTTAAGCTTCAAATAAAACAATGATTTTGCTTGAAAAATTGTATTGAAGTTATTTTTTGCATGTATTTAGCTGTTTCAAAGAGCCTAGATGTGGCAAATGTGCTGAATTTGGCAATTGATGCTACACGATGCTGAATTTTCATCAATATCTGCTCGAAATAGGTAACATCATTCAAAAAATTGCAGTAAAAAAACTAGGCTGAACACCATCCCAATTTTTTTGTCAGATGAAATTGACAACTATAGCAATCTATGGTAAAGATTTGAAGGATGTGGTCAATTGCGCACGTTGAACCATGGACTTCAAAATTGCTATTTCTTCCGTAAAATGAAAAACGAGCAAATAAAAAAAAAATGTTTTTCTTCTCATTCCTGCCAAGATACAAACAATATTAAAGTGGATTACCCACGAGAGGTATCAGGAATGGTCACAAAAAAATTTCAAGCTTGAATTCCCTAAACTTTCTGATCTGTAGCATTTAAAAAGTACAGCAATTTTTTATGATTTTTTGGCTTTTCGGCAAACTTTGGAGCCCTATTGTGGAGCAACCAAGGCAGATACACCTAATCTGACCAGAAATTCTGATTCTAGGGGAAAAGTTGGCCAGGGACACCAAAAATCTGATCTGTAGGTTAAATAATAGAGGAGCAATGGAAGCCCAAAGTTGGACGAAACACAATTTCGTCAAAATAAAAAAAAAATACTTAAAATTGTGACAGGCCATCACTTCAAAACTATTAGGGATATTGGTCTAATACTTGGTATTATTTCATAAGTCCACCAGAGGTACCTATATGAATTTTTTGAGGAATTTCTGAGGGGGTGACCCAGGAATTTTATGATTTTCTGGATGCCTTCACTTGGACTGACCCAGCTTTAATTTGATGGGTTTTTTTTTTTTGTATCCATAATAAATTAACTGTTCTAAAATGATAGCAGCTTTCAAACATGTTGCCCCCCATTTTTGGGGGCGTCAAAGAATATTTGAGCTTGTAACAAAATGTAGAATAAGCTTGTTCAATATTTTGACGCATATCCTTTGCATACAATGACTACTTGAAGTCTGTGATGCATAGACATCAGCAGACACTGGCTGTCTTCCCTGATGATGCTCTGCCAGGCCTGTACAGCAGTCATCTTCAGTTCCTGGTTGTTTGAGGGACTTTTTCCTTTAGTCTCCTCTTCAGCATGTAGAATCCATGATCAGTTGGACTCTGATCTGGTGACTGACCCGGCCAACATGGTTAAAATAACAAGAAGTCACTGTCTGATGAATTATGGTGCTCACGTAGAACCGCTCCATCAGCTAAAGGACCAGGAAAAGGGTTTAATAATTTAACAGCGCTGGACGTGCACTGCACAACAAAGTTACATAAGTGCACAAGAAGTTGTGACATAGTTTACTGCAGGTTTCGGTGGCGTCCGAGAGGGGTGACTCCTCTCTGTGAGGAACTAATGCTTCATGACGTCCGTGTGTGCAATTACCGGAGGGGGAGTCATTCATGTATTAGTGCTCTCATTTCATCTCCATTAGATTGCTTTGTCTGTCTTACATCTATGTCATGGATGTTTGCTGTCTCAGAGTTACTGTGTTAGATTTTGCCAGTTTTATTGGTCATGATGTATTTGTGTTGTTCATGTTAGTGATAGACTCAGCACACTGATGTTACTCTGTGTGGCAGTGTTAGATTTTCATTGTGTTTCGGTGTCTGGCAGCTGTGTCCTTCAGGATGTGATGGATTTTGTGTTTGGCAGTGGCTCTGGCTGTAAGTCTGTTGCGTTCTGGGGGCTAACGCACACACCTCCTCTCTTCTCTCCCGTGCTGGTGCAGGAGTGCGGGATCCCCAAACATTTTGGGCTGTTCTACGCCATGGGGACGGCCCTCATGATGGAGGGGCTCCTGAGCGCCTGCTACCATGTCTGTCCCAACTACACCAACTTCCAGTTCGGTGAGAGCGCTGCTGTGTGTGCGTGTGTATGCGTGTGTGCGTGTATGTGTACGTGATCAGGTTTATTTGTATTTTTTGGGACCAAAATACCCCACAAGGAGAGTAAAGTTGGAAAAAAATCGAACAGTAGAGACCTGTTTTGGGTTCCCTCGAGGAAAGGGCTAAATTCTTGGCGAAGGGCTTTGGGTTGGGTCTGGGATTACAACTAGGCTTAAGGTTAGGTCTAGGTTAGGTTTAAAGTTTGGTGATATAATTAGGCTGTATGTTAACATTTGGTGTTAAATGCAGGTTGAAAATTAGTTTGTTTTCAGGAGGGTAAGTTAGAGTTGGAGGAAAGGATAGGTTTGGGGTTTGAGGGTGTAGAAAGAGTTTTGGTGTAAAAATATGCGTATAGAAAAAGAAAAGTGTGTGTGTGTGTGTGTGTGTGTGTGTGTGTGTGTGTGTGTGTGTGTGCAGACCGCAGGCTTTCATCTCTGCTTCGATGAAAAATGCATTAATGCCCACAGTCACTGTTATGTTGGTGCATTTATGTCGCTTAAGGCTGAGTCAGCCAGTATCAAATCAGAAGTGAGCACTGCGCGAGTCTTCCTATAAGCGCACGTTGATTTTTGTGCATTTTATCCTTTTAAACCTTATTTTATAGCACTTAACTTTGTGGTCAGAGATCTTTCTAAACGGAGTGCGTCATTTGCTTGTCTTCAAGAGCCCATATTTTTCATGCTCTCCATTAATGAAGCTGACTGTTCGCTAAAGCTATCGTGCTAAATGCCTTTCTCAGGGGTTCGCCTGCATGCCTCCACCTGATGTGCAAACTGGCAGCCTCTGGCTGACTGTACTGATATAGTGGTGATGTAATATTTACAGCTGCCTCTGTTCTCTTATTGCTCTCTTTTCCCTGCGAAATGTATGAAATCCGAATGTGGTGTACTGGCAGCTAGTCAGTCTGGCACTCAGCTCCTTAAAAATCCACAGATGAAAGACATTAAACACATGAGTAAATACATTTGCCTTTCTCATAAATGAATATGAAGTTCAAGTAATGGTTGTGGAATTGTATTCGTAGCTCAGGAACTCCAGGTCTGATATTTTTTGTGTCTTTGGCTCCGCCCCTGGATCAGGGGTGTTCGGTCTTATCCGTGAAGGCCAGTGTGGGTGCTGGTTTCTGTTACAGCCCAACACGAACACACGTGACTCTACTCATCAAGGTCTTGATTGAACCCCTGATTAGTTACTTAGATGAGCCAGGTGTTGTAGCGCTGGGCTAAAACACCAATCTGCACAAACTCCAGGCCTTTGGGGATAAGATTGGACACTTCTGCCGTTAATCAAGAACCTGGATACGAGCTTTCGCAGTAAATGCATAAACGGGTTGTATTCTTTTATTCCATTAATGAAACCTTATGTTTCTCTGGGTAAGTTTCTGCTCAGTGTGCAGCGGTAAATTTCAATGTAACTGCCGTGTTCAATTCCTAAACCACTTTGCGCCCGCATAGGGAAATGTCAGTATCATGCTTATTGACTCCTCTGCCTGAGCACGAATTTTCCCAAGTTTTTCGATTGCCTTGGGGTCCTCAATCTTATCCAGAAAGGGCCTGTGTGGATACAGCCTTTCATTCCGACTATGCGGCTACACACCGGATTCTGCTAATCAAGATCTTCAGCAAAGATTTAATTTCAAACTGATCATGCATCTCTGATAATTTGCTCTCAGTATATGAAATCTGCTTTATTTTGCTGTAAATAAATGCATTGAACTCCCGCTGAAATGTTTAAGCAACATTTAATTTTGCCATTTCATACCATGAAACTCAGAGTGTGATTAAAAAAAAGAAAAACTTTGAGCACATCTGATAGCTGGTCTTATTCTACTTGGGCCGAGCAGTTATGTTTTGTGTGGTACAAGCTGGTTGTCAAAGCGTTCATGTCTAAAGTAATGCCATGACTGGGATATCAGGACTGAGGATGTTTATGTATCGAGCGGTGACGTAGTGAGTGACCGCCATGTTTGTTTTGCCTGTCTCTTTATAAGAAACTTGGAGGCGGGGAAACTGAGTTGCTGAGATTATATAAACTGATTGATTGATTGGTTGGCTATTCTCAGACACCTCCTTCATGTACATGATCGCTGGCCTGTGTATGCTGAAGCTGTATCAGAAGAGGCACCCGGACATTAACGCCAGCGCTTACACTGCCTACGCCTGCCTGGCCGCTGTCATCTTCTTCTCTGTGCTGGGAGTGGTGAGGACAGACCCCTGTATGGTCCATTAGTGTTTAAGCAGTGCTGAATAAACCTGCTGCAATCTCTGTGCGAATCGCTAAGTGCGGCGTTTGAACCCTAGAAATTAAAGCCGAGTCTCTCTTACCTCATATTCTGTGTTTTCAAATGGGCTGGACTACAACAAGCAAAATGGCAAACAAAGAACAAAAACCCATATCTTGGTGCCACGGTGTACATAATTTTGATCTGCACCATGTATTTTATATTCTTCTTTAAATAGATATAGAAAACTAGGTTTAATAAGCCAAATCTTGACAGCAAGCTTGTCCGAAGACTTGAGAAGCGAAAAATCTTAGCAATTTCCTCCATATAAAGAAATTATGTGCAAATGGCATGTAAATGAGAGTCTGTGAGATAATGTAGTCCCTGTTTTCAGGACAGATCAGCACAAAAGAGTATTTTAGGAGTTAAGCACATACCTGGTATTCCTTATCTTACTGTACGTCTGTGGTGCAGCATGTCATTGTGAGTGTGTGGCATCTTAATGTGTGCGTGTATGTGTGTGTAAGGCATCTTAACGAGGGTCTGTGGTGTCTCCCAAGGTTTTCGGGAAGGGGAATACGGTGTTCTGGATAGCCTTCTCCATTATACACATCCTGGCCACCATGCTGCTCAGCACCCAGCTCTACTACATGGGCCGCTGGAGATTGGGTATGTGTGTGTGTTTGTGCGTGTGTAAGCAAGCGCTCGAGTGTGTGCTTGTGTTAAGAGAGCATGAGTATTGTGTGAAAGTGGGCTGCATATGGAACATAGACATGAGTGAATCTGGGTAGAACCTTCACACCGTCTGTGTGTGTGTGTGTGTGTGTGTGTGAGGGGAAAAGTGTGTACGTGACTGTGTTCACCGTGCATTTGCATGTACATTCATCTATGAGAACTGTGTGTGGAAGTGGCCATTTTGTACACACATGAGTGTTTGCTGAGAACTTTCACACAGTCTGTGTGAGTGTGTGAGATGAGGAGTGTGTACATGGCTGGCTGTGTTTGCTGCACATTTATGGTGTAGCTACAATAATAACTGTGCTTTACAGACACTGGAATCCTGCGGAGAGTGCTGTATGTGGTCTACACCGACTGTATCCGCCAGTGCAGTGGGCCCATGTACATCGTGAGTCCTCCTCGTGTTCTTCTCTGTCCTCTTTTCACAGCCTCTTCTCTCTCTCTCCCCAGCTGGTCTTCATCTCACTCTCTCCTCACTTTCATTTGATGAGTAATATGGGAAAGGCAATACTTGTTCACTTTCTCTTTTCAGGACCGGATGGTGCTATTAGTGATGGGAAACATTGTCAACTGGTCGCTGTGAGTATTAACCACATGAGTGTTTATTATGCTAGTTTTGGTTGTTAGCCTGCACTTGAGTGCACTCAGCTCTCTCTCTCTGTACAGCTTTCCCCTGAGTGCAAAGCAGCCATTTTGTATTTTGAGTACTCAGCTTCTATCTCTCGTGGCTGGAGAGGAGTCTTTTTTGGTCTATGTGAAGATTATGGCCTTGTCTGTCTCTGTCTTTGTGTCGCTCTCACACTTCAATGAAGAAAAATTCTTAAGCCAAGTGAAGTCAGATTTCAGTTACTTGAGTAAGATGGCTTCTTTTTGAACACAAAAACCCTTTACCTTCCTTTTTGCTCTTTTCTTGTTTACAGTTTCAGTTTTCTGTTTTGGAGTGGGTGCATTTTCCTGGATTAACGTACAGTGGTCTCATCCCTGCACACCCATCATGCTGAGTGTGATATTTTTCCTTGTTTGGTTTGTTTTGTTCTGTCCTCTTTGTCCTCAGGGCGGCGTATGGGCTGATCGAAAGGCCCAATGACTTTGCCTCTTACTTGCTGGCGATTGCCATCTGCAACCTGCTGCTGTACTTCGCCTTCTACATCATCATGAAGGTGGGTGGGCATAGCGCAGTGACCCTGACGCGCAAATCACTAATGCACACACTAACAGGTGCTGTCAAATTATAGCTATGCTAACGCTAACTGTGGGTGCCGATACTAAGGCACGGACACGCTTGCTCAGAAAATGTGCTGATAAATGCATACTATACAGAAATCACAAGGCTCGGGCAAGGGTATAGGGAAATTCTTATTCAGTTGAGGCTGTGCACAAAATGCACTGATTTTTAGACCCCTTCCTTAGTTGCTTACACACACACACACACACACACACACAAAAACACAAACACACACACACACACACACACAAACACAGTGCTAACCTGGCGTATACACACCCTACACACACACACACACACACACACACACACACACACACAGTCCTAACCTGGCATACACACACACACACACTCACATACAAAAACACAGTCCTAACCTGGCGTATACACACCCAACACACACACAGTCCTAACCTGGCGTATATACACACACACACACACACACACACACAGTCCTAACCTGACATATATATACACACACACACACACACACACACACTCACATACAAAAACACAGTCCTAACCTGGCATATATATACACACACACAAACACAAAAACACACACACACACACACACACACACACACACACACGCTTCTGTCTGAAGCATACAGATGAGCTGTATGCCAAGAATTGATTTGATAAACTTTCCCAAAATGAGCTGCTCCACTGATTGCATGAAATTAGATCATTTCATTGAATATCAGTATTTTAGTGACTCGAGTTGCCAATGAGCAATTTTTCTTTGATTTGCTCTGTTCTTCAGCCTATCGTGTGAATATAATGTCTGTAATGGCTTTTGGTCTTCTGTTTGTTTGATCTCCTGAGGTACATTGCATAGACGCATTTCCGTGTTTAATATGCGTGTGTGTGTGTGTGTGTGTGTGTGTGTGCGCGCTTGCAGCTGCGCAGTGGTGAGCGGATCCAGTGTCTGGCACTGGTGTGCATCCTCTTCACTGCAGTGGTGTGGGGATTCGCCCTCTTCTTCTTCTTCCAGGGCCTCAGCACCTGGCAGGTGAGCCGTGTTTACAGACACTACAACACTGCTGTAAGACAACTCTACACCAGCACTCTGTGGGGTAATACACCTCGGTGTGCTCGTATACCTCACACTGCTGTGCAGTAATAAAGCCACAATGTGTTTGTATACGCCACCATGCAGTACAGTTATATACCAAATGTGCTCCAATACACCTCCATTCCTCTTGATGATAAAACTATGAGCTCCTATTTATCACCGGTTAGCACAGTCATGGATCACAGTGTGCTCATGTACACCACCACTCTGATATATCTCTTTATATACAGCACTGCTCGTGTGTTTTGTAATTTGCCACAGTGTACTATGCAAGCTCTCTGCATTGTAATACACTAGAGCAGGGATCCTCAAATCTGGACCTCGAATCCAAATCCAGCCCAGGTTTTCTGTTATCCCAGGCAAGAAAATGAACAGTTAGTGCCTCTGATTGGCCAGACTGTGTTAACACCTGACTCCCAGGTAAAGGGAGGGTGGAAAACGAGCAGTCCTCGGACCTCGTAGGGTGTGATTTGAGGACCAGGGCACTAGAGTTTTCTCATTAATATCAGCTCTGTTAGCTTACACTGCAGTCTGCTCTCATGCCCACCACTTGGACCTGGTGGACTGCGATCACTGTATGGCCCTGCGTGATCCTCCTCCTCCTCCTCCTCCTCCTCCTCCTCCCATAGAAAACCCCTGCTGAGTCACGCGAGCACAACCGCGAGTGCATCTTGCTCTCCTTCTTCGATGACCACGACATCTGGCACTTCCTGTCCTCCATCGCCATGTTCGGCTCCTTCTTGGTGGGTGACAAATGCCCAATACTACACACGCTACACACTTCACACAAAGCCATGGTTCATACGGACACACAGGAAGTTGAACATACACTCGCACAACTTTATCAGCCAAGTATATTCCTGATTCTGTCCACAGATCCTTACTCTCAGGCTCTAACTGTTGACTTTTAAATATATTTCATTATACACAGCTGTTCAGAGGCCAGCTGGCTGCATCAGACCATTGTTCACAAATATTGTTGCATAAATGTTCTAACAGTTTCCCCCCTGATACAAAACATTCAGTGACCCCATTCCCTCTTCCTCCATCTTCTAGGTTCTCCTAACGATGGATGATGACCTTGATAATGTACAGAGAGATAAGATTTACGTCTTCTGAGAGTGATTCCTCTTCATTTATCGTACTCCGACTGAGTGGTCTTGAGGCAAGGGAACCTGCCATTGGCCAGCCATGGTGACTGATGGGTGGAAGCCGCACCCCTCCCATACTCACAGCCAATCAGCGAGGAGCTGGGCCGTCGGAGACCTTTTGCCCTCTCGAGACTGCGTGTGGACACTGAGATGTGCCAAGCAATGAGACTGGGCCACAGAAAGTCTGCTGGAGTTTCTGCCAACCCCTCTGCTCTTTACTGTCTATTGTTGGTGGTGACCATATCAACGCTCATGTTGCTGGTGTTAATGTTCTTGATGGTTAATCTCATTTAGCATCTGAACTGATCGTATATTTGCCATCCTTGTTGGAAAATTACTGGCCTTCCTTTGTGTGTATGTTTACAGTGTGTATGCCTTCCTGTGCGCAAGTGTGTGAGACAGGGAGAGGACGTGTGTTTGATTATGCTCAATGTCCAGTGCATCAGTGGCCTTCTGTGTTCTGAGCAGTTTACCCACGATTCTGTGCAACCCCTGCCATGATCTGGGGATTGACTATAGCACATTCAAAGACCTGATTGTATTTCAAGACAGATGTCCCGAAAAATATATTTTGCACTGTGTGGAAAAAGACTCATTTTAAAATACATGTCTTTGAACTGCTAAACTTTATGACAAAGTTATTAAATAAAGTTTTTCAAAACCTAATTTTGGTGTCTACGGCAATTGCACAAGGGGACACATCAATTATGAGTGCATTATTACCAGACCCAAGGGGCATGACTTGTGAGAGCTTTTGTCCCCTGCTGACTGACCGATATACCTTCTTAAAATGTGCATATCAAGGGCTTACTGCAATAAACAGTTATGTCCAATATATAACATCTGGACATAACTGTTTATTGCAGTCAGCCCTCAATATGCAGTGCAATTCCTGTTTGCACCACTGGTAAAACTATTTCACGCTATGAAATACCCTGCAGAGGTTTTTCATGTCACTCTTTGTCACTGCTAACAGACTCAAATACATACAGTGGTGATCAGGTTCCCAAAGCTGGTCAGTTCATTTTGCACTTTCCTCTTGGTCTCAACAGAGATACTGGTGAGGTTAAAAAAAAAAAGATGACGTATCAAACAATGATCTACTCCCATTACTGCATTATTTGTTGAAATCAGGGAAATTGTGTTGAAATTTGAAGCATAGAAGGTTAGGTCTACACTTCTGGTTAAAAGTTCCTGAGTATATTCAAAGTTTCCCATCTATGAGTGTTTGATGAAACATGGGTAATGGGTTTTTTGGGAAAGGAAAGAAAATTATTTTTCATTCATCTTAAGAAGGGCAAAAAGATATGAACACGAACAGCGTCATTTCAGTAGTGCAAAACTTTTGGCATGTGATTCACTATTGGTTAATCCCAGAACCTGAGGCTGAATGGTCAGACTCAAAGAAGTGGGAAGTCCAGCTTTAGTAACAGAATATCATACTGAGAAAGTCTGGGGTTCATCATTGCATGTATTTTCAGACGGGGCAGTGGATAGTGCGTGTGGCAGTGCCAGTTTTAGTTTTTCTGTGCCTGCCCTCGAAGTTCATCAGTGTGTGATTCCCTGATAGGACGTCTGCATTCACTTCAGAATTAATGGCAATCAGAAATGATCAGATAACACTCCGTGACCTGGGAAACTGTGGTCTCCTTAAGTTTGTGGCTCATGTTCTTTTGGTTTGCAAGAGGAATGCTCAGCAAGGTCTAAACTTTCTTAAGATCTGGCTTGCATAAATATCAATTCTTTTCAATTGAAAACTTCATTCAGGCGGCATTATGTGCATAATAATGTGGAAAAGACGGTCATGGGCTTTATATGTTCAACAGGGCCATACAAAAGAATCTGATTTGCAATTTTTTTTTCTTTCTCTCCGTTGCCTTCCCTCCGCTCAAATTGGACAGAGCTTACTTGGCCATTGTAAAACAAACGAAGAAGAAGAAAGTCGAAGAAGAAGAGTTGAGGAGAAAGCAGCAGAAGAAGAAGAAGAAGTGCGACTTTCTCGACTTGCAAAATTGTCTTTGGAAGAGACAAACATTTGCGTAATTCGTGGGAAAATTCAAACGGAATCAAAGAATAATTTGTTTCTCCCCGTCAGCCACCGTACATATTTTTTTAATCAATATGAGGTCTCGTGGATGTAAACCGGAAAAGGAGGAGCTTCGCCTCCATGAGCGTCTCATCCGTTGGTATGTTGTTGACATTTGTTGCCTAGTTAGCGGATAGTGATCTGCGGATTACTGTGTGCTGTTCTTACCCTGAGTTCTGGAAAATGCAATGATGCTGGAGCTCGCTAAGTGAGCATTAGAACCCTGACCGACCCTCAGCGGAAGAGGATCGAAATCATTGTGCGTGTAAGTTGGATATAACTAGCTACGAATATTTTTACACAATCACTATATTGACTTGCTTGCAAATGACATTTCCGAGCCAGTTATCTTAACGAGACTAGTTGGACAGCTACATTACACGAGCTATAAATTTGATAACTTAATCCGTTATTTTTTAACTACTGTTAACTAGCGACATTAGGGATTAATGTCTCGCCTAGCTATTAGCTGGCTGGCTAGTATGTTTTAATGCAAGACATTTACTGACGCTTGGCAGCAAATATTATCTTAACAGCTGCCGGTTGCTGTTTTCCTGGCTAGTATGATCAGGACAAGTTGCTGTGATGGATTGAGAAAGTTAAACAAGGGATCTGAACTGGTCTGAAGTTGGGTCCCGAATGAACGTTAGCCTGCAAGTCTTGGTGAATTTCATAGGTTCGCGTCATAACGGTGGCTAGCTCTTTAAACTCTACTAGTGTACATCTACCCAGCTGTATTTTCAATATGTCAGTGCGCAGTTACAGATGCAAAGGTCTATGAGCCCCAGTATTATTCCATATGTACTTAAAATTTGCTTCCTAAGTGATACTGGTCGTTATCTTTCCTATTTTATAATAGATCTACAGTTCGTTGTACTATAAGGGAAGCTGAATGACATTCTAATATGTGCTGTGAAAGGCAACCGTTTAGTACATGCATGGCTTCCATCAACAATAAAAAAAAATGCCAATGCCAAGAGAGGAAGATTGGTGCGAAGCTATCAACGGAGCCCCACTCACCAGTCATTTCCGTCTTTGGCGCAGACGCCATGAGTGCGGCTGCTCTGCAGATAGGAGATCAGCTTATCCTGGAGGAGGATTATGACGAGAACTACATCCCTTCTGAGCAAGGTAATGTCGAGTGGTTCCTCACCGCATGCTTGGTCATTTCTGCTGCCCCGCACCGAATCAGAATATAACGATAAAATCAATTGCCTTTTTTCATATTCAGTGATCTACGCTAAACTAATAAGAGAAACCTGTACGAGCTGGTGTTGATGGTACGGACATTTTGAGCAATGTTTTTAAGTTGAACACAACAAAATGTGTGTCATTGTTCTTACAATGGACGGCCCATTGACTGAAAAATTTTGGGAACCACTGCTCTTGGCTGCAGCAAAAGTGGCCTGCCCATTATGGTTTGTCAGCCCATGTGGGTATTCACTACACATGGAAATGTATGTTGTACAGTGTAGGAGTTGTGTAAACTTGGGATGTAAACACTATCCGGTCCCTTCCTACAGAGATCCTGGAGTATGCCCGGGAGATCGGGATTGATCCGGAGAAGGAGCCGGAGCTCATGTGGTTGGCGCGCGAGGGCATCGTCGCCCCCCTGCCTGCTGAATGGAAGCCCTGGTAAAGAGACAGGACGGCCTCCCTCTCCGTCTCAGTTTCTCTCAGTCTCTTCTCTCTATCTCACTCAAACACCTTCATTCCTGTGTGAATCTTTCGCTCTCAATTACCAACATTGAGAACTTGCACCCAATTTGCTGTACTGTCTGTACTTACCTGTAGTCTGTAGACTCGCTGTGTTGAGTTGCTGCTGTCCATGCCCAGTTACTCAGTGCTCTGCGGACTGCTGTGGAAACATTATGTCATCCCTCTGGGCTCTGAGAAATAACCTGACCCCGCCCCCCATCTCTACAGCCAGGATGTGACGGGGGACGTGTACTACTTCAACTTCTCCTCGGGCCAGTCCACGTGGGACCACCCGTGCGACGAGCAGTATCGGCGCTTGGTCATCCAGGAGCGGGAGCGCGCCCAGGCTAATGCCGGCCTCGCCAAGAAAGAGAAGAAGAAGAAGAAGGAGAAGAAGGAAAAGAAAGTGAAGAAGGGGAAGGAGGGGGTCAAAGCCCCTGCTGTGAGTTTGCTGATGGATAGAGCGCTAACCAGAACCCTGTGTCTTCTCCTCTGTGGAGCTCTGGTGTTTTCCGTTACCATTTGTGTTTGTTACATATTATACTCAGAGGCAATGAAAACGCAACACCAGTTTGGATTCAAATAATTTTGTGACTCAAATTTATTTTCTTATTTTAACAATTCAAATATGTTGGGTGGGTTGACTTTGATGAATTAAATGTGTTAATGGGCCGATTTGGACAATAATAAACAGATGCATTAAACATAACGAGCACAAGTTGCAAATGAAAAATCACAACAAGACTGAACGGAACACACATTTAAAAATGAACTCAAAAGAACAGTCGGTATCGGGTGTGACCCCCACGAACATCCACACAGGCAGTACAACGTCTCCTCATGGACCTGACTAAGCGTCTTAGGTTGTCTTGGGGAAGTTGTCGCCACTCTGCCTGTAGTGCATTCTGGAGTTGCTGCCTGGTTTGAGGTCTGGGTACTCTTGATGAAAGAGCTCGTCCCAGTTGGACGTACTACACCCAAAACGTACTGATGCTGGACGTACTACACCCAAAACGGTGAGCCACTTGCCGGGCACTTACTCCCGCCTCTAGCATACCCAGGGCCCTGTTCCGTTGTTTAGTCGACAGACGTGGCATTATGACACTTAAAAATGTTTTTTGTGTGGCTTTTATCATGCCTTTATATAGGGAAGACAACCCCTCCTTCATTTCAACCACTGTACTTGCACAACTCCTAATCCCATATGTTGTACTCAATATGGATTGATGAGAGTCCAACTCACACTGTTGAGTTACATGATGATCATTCATGTGTAACGACGTACACATTGTGACCTCAATGGTCACTTTAGAGCTCAAATTGGACTACTCAGGTCCTGAGCAAAAATAAACCAAAATTTAGAGTGTTGCGTTTTCATTGCCTTTGAGTATACATAAGCATTAGAACATTTTATTAAGAATATTACAGTCATTTTTGTGATCCTATACCTTAAAGCGATAAAATTGTTCTCAGAGGTCCCATATGATGTCACCAGCTGCACGGTGCACCGCCTATTTGTCATTACAAGCTCTTCTAAAATCTGTTTCTTTATGACATCACATGGTGAAGTGACCACCCAGAGGCAAGAAGGGCTGATTACCTTTAGCCTCCCAGTTAATTGCTTCTTTCGTTATTCTGGTTGGTCCTTCCCCCTTGAGATGTCACAATGGACAGATTTTTAAATGGCTTGTAATGGCCAGTTGGCTGTGCACATGGCGACATGATGGGGGACCTTTTAAATTCTGTTTCGCTGAAGTGATAAAGAACTGGTTTTGTATTTGGCGCCATCTGCTGGTGATATTATCAGACCGTGCCAGGCCTCTATATGGCACTTGAATGGTTCTGCTCTCTTTGCGTGGATGATGTCATGTGTTTATATTTGTCTCCCTCAGCCTTTGAACTCAGCTCTTGGGCCCCTCACGGCTCCCCTGGGTGCCCTGGCCCCACTCCGGGGCCTGTCGAGCACTGCCGCCCCGTCTCTGAGGGGCTCTGCTGGGAGTTCTGGGGGGCTGGAGCCCTTAAAGACTCCGCTGGGGGTGAGCGAGGTCCCCGCCTGAGCTGATGCAGGGCAAACCCCTGCTGTCCTGAGAGGCTTTAGTCACATGACTGCACACCTGCCGTTTATCTCTCACCCCAGACAGTATTTCCCCCGGGACTTTATTCTGTGGGGGTGCTGTTGGCTTACCGTGTGACTCTTTGTTCTCACGGTCAGACCAATTTGTTTCTGCAGCTTGAAAGAGAAGGCTGCTTTTGACTGCCAAAAAACATGTGTTTTCAGTGGAGATGGTGGTAATTGGAAGGCAGTATGGTAAACATGTAGACTTTGTTTTTGAATGTATATTCTCTTCACCATTCAAGAACTGAGATGATATCATTAGTAACAAGGATAGCCAATAGGCAGGTTTTTGTATTGACTGAACCTGTGATAGAAGGGCCTTTCTCCCCTAATCTGGTAAAACCTAGTAACTCACTTTTTGGTGGAAATTGAGTTAGACCCATTTTTGCGGTTACTAAGCACCAAATTAAGTACCTACAGTCGTCATTGAGAATACCCATTCTCTTTTCTTTTTCTTTTTTTTTTTTTTTTTAGCGAGTTTGTCCTGAAGGACTTAAGTTGTTTTCAGTTTTCTCAGTTTCATGAAAAAGTGAGTCACTAGGTTTAACCAGATTAGGGGAGCTTTCTGCTCGAAGCATCTGCCAAAACGTGAAACCAGAATTTCTCGGTGTGGTTGCTGTCGCACCATTTTCATGAAATTTCACGGTTTGATGATGGTTTTGGATTTTTTGCCCCATTGATGCCACAAGGGGAATAATTTGCGCAGTACAGCCCGCTACAGTCAGGTTTGGGTTTCAGTCGCCATTGTTCACTTTGCGCCACACCGAGGCAGCCAATCAGGACAGAACCTTATTTGCATCATGTCACCACCCACTAAAAATGGCGCACGGGAGGGAATGAGAGTCTGGGTAATTTAGTTGCTTCATATGTATTTTTTTTCTCTTCGCTAAAAGCTTCAAAACACCCTTTTACAGACAGCAGGGAATAGTCTTCTATTGATAAAAATTACTATGATCTGGAACCTTCCAGTAACTGCGCTGTTTTTCATAACTTTTAATTTACTCCACCGGCATACATTGTATATGTTGAACAGCACTGCATAATTCCCTTCATTTGATAGGCAAAGGAAATCGCTGGTAATGAGTAATTAATATGGTATGATATGGTATCTCTCTCTCTTTCTCTCCCCCTCTCCCTCCCTCCATCCCCAGGCCTCTCTCTCCACTGTGAGCTCCAGCGCGCTGGGCGGGAGGCAGGAGGAGAGGGTGTCCCTCTCTCTGCCTGGGCTCGAGGATGAGGAGGATAAAGCCTCTGAGAATGAGGTGAGTTACCTTGAGCTCGGCTGTGTGTGACCTGCTCGACATGCGCTCCTCTCGGGCTCATTTCCTCCTGTACTTATCCTGGTTCAGGTGTGAAACCAGTGTGGCCAGTCTCTAGCGCTCATCACTCATCATTCATTAGGCAGGTGAAAGAAAAGACGGCCATGGTTTTGGGCTTTAGGGTCAGATTAGATGCTCCCTGGTGTAGGGCTTTGTTGTGGTTAGCATAGGAGCGGTAGCAATATGCAGTTGACATATAGTATGTATGTTCAAAAGGCCATTAGTGCCCAAAAATGCACAAAATTAATCTCACAGTGCTGCCAAATGGCACCTATAATTGTGTTAATGAACTGCTGTAGGGCTTTTTTCTGTGGAGTTTGCATGTTCTCCTCGCGTTCGCGTAGGGTTCCTCCGGGCACTGCGGTTTCCTCCCGCAGTCCAAAGACATGCATGCTTGGCTAATTGGAGACACTAAATTGCCCATAGGTGTGAGTGTCTGAGTGAATGGTGTGTGCGCCCCACGATGGATTGGTGGGCTGTCCAGGGTGGGTCCCTGCCTTTTGCTCATAGTCAGCTGGGATAGGCCCCAGCTCCCCTGCAATCTTAGTGAGGAAGAAGCGCTACAGATAATGCAGGGATTGAACTGCAATGGGAACGTTGGAGTTGCAGGCTGCAGGAGGTGGCATGGATGTGTAAAAGATGAGAGAACCAGATGAATGGCCCATTTCAAATGTGGAAATATTTATTCATGTAACACGGACCCAGGACTGTTGCGTGGTGTGTCTATAGTGTGCGGTGTAGACTTCATTTTCGCAGTACACTTATTTGGTAAATATGTGTGTGTTTGTGATGTGCCTGTGTCTGATTTTGATGTGTGTCCATGTTTTATGCTTATGGTGTATGTGTGTGCTTGTGATGTTTGTATGTGTGTATATATGTGGTGTTTGTACATGCGTGTGCTGTGTTTGGGATTTGTGTGTGTGCCATGCTTGTGATGTGTTTGTGTGTGCGGGTGTGCCCTGCTTGTGGTGCGTGTGTGTACACGTGTGCCCGTTCGTATGCGCATGTTTGCTTGCCTGTATGCGTGGATATTTTTTTGCAGTTTTCCCGTGGGACAGGTCGTCTGTTGCAGAACCTGCATCTAGACCTGGATGCGCTGGGCGGGGGATTTCAGTATGAGGTGAGTGCACTGCGTATGCACGCACGCAAACTAACACTTTATAATGTTTGGTACAAGGACGTACATAAAACATTTTTTGCTCGGTACTCCACAACTTTAGGTTCGTTATCTGCTTTTATTAAGGAGTAGTTTGACACATTTGGTTTCGTACTAAGCCCCCCTGCTTGAAGAGGCTCTAGTTTTCAGTGCAAATGGCAGTGCATGTAAATGCCCTGACTGATGTGGTGTATTTATTTCTCCTCTTTGTGCGCATATAGCACAACTGTCAGGATGCGAAGTCTTGATTGGTGATTTTTGTTTTTGCCTTGAGACGTTATACCTTGTTTTGGCCTTGTGAAAATGGGACCTGTTCAGGGTCCCATTGTAAAGATGCAGAAAGTGAAACTAACGTTGGGATGCGTATTCTAAGGGCGCTTTCACACCAGAGCTGTTTGGTCCGTTTTAAACGGACCAGAGTTAGTTTCTTCGGGTAGTCCGCTTCGTTTGGGCGGGTGTGAAAGCTCTTCCGAACTCTGGTGCGGACCAAACAAGTGAACTCTGGTCCGCCTGAAAACGTGGGTCTCGGTTCGCTTGCAAGCGAACCCTGGTGCGGTTCGCTTACAGGGGGAAATGCAAACGGACTATCCAGCGAACCAAAGAGAGGAAGTGAACCAAAGAGAGGTCCTGGCCGATCGATGAGCCGGGTTTCCTTCTTCCTCATGATTTTTTTTCTTCATAGTAAGTGCTTATTTCGGGCTATACCGCCCCAAATGAGCAGCTGTTGTAACTGCATGACGTTGTCCAGACGGTTTGGTCAGCTTTCAAAAGTGCAGTGTGAAAGTGAACCAAACCAAATGAAGGTGAGAAATTTTTCGGCATTCCCCGCCCAATCGAGCCGAGTCGCCCGGCCTATCCTGGTGTGAAAGCGCCCTTAGGGTACCGAAAAATCTCCCCTCCCCTTTCCTGATGTAGGACAGTGAGGTCAGTGTCTCAGGGCCGGCGGAAGAGAAAACGGACCCGGAGCTGCAGGATCTGGCCCTGTCTGCAGATCGCAGCCCGGAGCCGCCTTCTCAGGTACTAACTCTTCTACTCCTGCCTTTCTCTCTCTCTCGTCCTCTCTCCATCTCTCTCTCGCTCTCTCTCCCCCTCTCATTCCTGCTCCTCTTGCCTCACCTCTCGCATACAGTTCCTAGGGTAGAGAGCTTTGCGAAATGAGAGTTCCAGAAAGACCTGGTCATGTGACGTTATGGAGCCATTATGTTTCCATCGCGTTATTGGGGCTGTTTCCATTTGAGTGAGTTAATATGCGATTGAGCTCATAATCTTGAAGATTAGCATTCAAAATTCATTTATATTATGGGTTGATGCGCCTATGGGTGCAGGTACCAGTCAGAGAAAGGCCACGAAATGCTGATCCAGAAAGAACTAAAATGTGGGCAATTAAAGTCCGTTGTGAAGGATGGAAACCAACGGCATCGTGGCTAATTTGTGAGGTAAGTTTTTCCTCTTGTGATTAATGTTGATCAGTGGTGAAATAAGTTTTTTATCTCTGTTACTGATAAAACTGAATCCAATAAATTAAATAAAAAGATTTGCATATACTTGACAGTACGTATATGGTAGCCTACAATGTAGTGTGCCAAGATTAGCGACATCGGAACGATGTCACTGACTCACATTTGAAGTTAGCTTTAAGATATAGATTTAATTAAGCCACTTTCATGGTTTGTGCTGATTATTGTCTACCTGTTTTCACAAAAAATGGGTATACAAAAACTACCAAACATTTAATTTGGCTTGCTAGCATCTTAAAGGCTTAGTTTGGATTTTTTAAGTGAAGTTGTCTAAGGTGCTTAACCCCTTTGCGCAGATATAGATGCCAGTGTCCGTAAATTCCGAAATTTAATTCTTAAACAATTCTGTAATTGAATTTCCAAACGTCTAGCTTCACTGGAATAATTTTCGAAAGTCTCTGTGACACAAGTACTGAGTTATAAAGCTGAAATAGGCTCATGCACAACAGGAAAATTTGGCATAATTTTGTATTCTGCGCAAAGGTGCTTAACCATAGTCAGCGTATTACCTGCACTTGGCAATCAAAACGCTCCCTGTTCCGAGTGGCAGGCTGAGATAAAGGCACACACACTATGCAATGTACTGCTGTTTCTTTCAATTTTCTCATCTTATGTCTGAACATTTTCCCCCATTATGCTTATTGATATCATTGTTTTCCGGGTTTATTGGTTTTTTCTGCTGAAATGAATATGTTTCCTTCCGAGAAAAGAACAAAAAAATCTGAAGATTTCCAATGCGTCCAATAGCTCAGTTAAGCTCGATGGAATCAAAATGGCTCCTATCATTGAGTTGTCGGGACTCTATTGTAAAACCCACAAAACAATAACCAACGGCGGAAATTGTAGGGCGAAGGTTCAACGTGTTCTTTTGGCTGGTATTAACAAGCGCGACCTCCTGGCTGGTGCGAATCACAATAAAATGGATATATTTTCTCCGTTCGAACAACGGGGCACAAAAGCACAACGGTTACAATTAATCTGACTCCATAATCAATTTAGAATACCAAATTTAGTTATACCCTCGTTAAATATCTGACTCCAAATTAGAATTAGAACTTATGGTTTAGGGACACATGCGTGAATCTCGGGGCAGCTACATCGCCAGACTCATCCGTGAAAACCCAGTTACTCAACTGACGCCCCCGGGTAATAGCGCAGTTGCCGGATCTTAGTTCGGTGAGAGCTCTAGAGGATGGAAGAAATTACCATGATAGTAGCAACTTTGGCATAAACATATCATGAACCCAGATTTATGTGCACCACAGGGCCCCTTAAGGGGATCGGCCAGGCACCGGCTTATAAACTCAAGAAAACCCTTAAGGTCAATCCCCAGGACCGATACTACATAAACCCTTTATATAAGTAGACCGTAACTTGCAATCCAACTTAAAGCCCATCACCTCCTTTAAAACATCAGCTAGCTAGTCTGGAATGATAAGGACTCGCCCCCTAAGTACCGGTCGTAACGTGGCTAGAAAGGACAAAAGGATTAGGAGTCACGGAGACCACGCAAGCTTAAAGGAATAACAATGATTTATTCACCAGGTAGGCAAAAGCTTAAATCATACAAATCAACACTCAGCCAATTACAAGTTACACATAATTTAGAAGAGGAGAATAAAGTCATACCTGGAGGAAAAGGATACACGCACTAATGTGCGCGGAAGTTCAAATCACGATGTTACATCATTGAAAAGGACTACTCACGTGCTTTTGTGACGCGGGGACAGATCGGATACGATCTTCCCGAACAGCTCATTCTCTTTCCTATAAACCAAACCAGCAACCCCCCCTCCAACCAGAGAGCCCCATAAGTTAACCAGGTGAGATATCGGGTTACAGGTCTCAGGACTGAGACAGAGTCAGGCCATTTGGCTGTAAAGGAGGGGTCATTCAGACAAAAGGAACTACACTTTATTACCCGAGAGGAGATTTTACCTTACCCAAATTTAGGGATTTTCTAAAAGTGAATGAACTATAATTTCATTTGATACGAAACATGTGCCATTCAACTCCTCGAATTGTAACAAAAACATACATATCAAACAAGCCAGGAAAATGGATGAATATGATATGGTTGTCATGAAAAAAGTCTTAAGCTGAATTATTATACAGGGAAATTGTGTTATAAGTACAGAAGTGATTTCTTATCAGTATATTAAACATATGAGCATATTATGACGTTCCCAGAGGTTTAGATTATTTAAAACAGATAAGTTAGGGTCCAGTCTTACACAGATGATTGAGGGCAATATGGAGCACTGGGTAAGCCAAAGGCCTCCCATGCAGGGTGACATCAAAGGCGCAGAAACCATGCAAACCCCCCACTCCCAGCTCAGAGGCTGGGTTTATTGCCTCCTCCTGTCCGGCCATTCACAGATACAGTTTGCTCACACTTTGCATCCCCCAGTTCTGGTCTCCAGTCTCTTACGGGCATAAACCACCCCCACTTCCCTTCACGCAAACCCCAGCAAACAACAAGCTGCTTGTCATCAGGAACTCGACAATTTGTTATATTGCATGGCGTTGAAGTCTTTTGATGCTCAGAAGGCCTGCCAGTCTTGCTGCAGTGTCACAGATGCACTCATCAGCTCCAGCAGTGCTCCAACCCCCCTTTTCCCATCTTACACTATCAAGGGATTCTATTCTTGCTTTGCCCTCCCTCCCTCCCTCCATCTTGCTCCCTCTTTCTCAGTTTGTTCCACTACCTTCCTCCTGGTCCTGGTACACGCTGGTCTGTCCCTGGCTTATTCCTCTCACTCCTTCTCTCTCCCTCTGTACTTCTCTTCCTCTCTTCTCTCTCTCTCTCAGTCCTTCATCTCTTCTCTCTCTGGGAGAATGTGTTTGTGTCATTATGTTGAATGTGGGCGCTCACACACGCTCATTCTTTGTCGGTCCTCCTGACACTTGCTCTGTGGTTTTCAGTCTCTGTCTCTGATATGCGCAGTTCGGACGTGTCCGGTCCATGGTGTTGTCTTCATGTCACAGTATGGGGTCCATCTCTCTCTTCCCTCTCTCTCTTTGTGGCCGCACCCCTCCCTCCCCACCTCTCTCTCTTTCTGTCACTCCCCTTCCCCCTCTGTCTCCTCTACCCGCTAATTTATCCGTCTGCACACTCTCCCTCTCTCCTTCCACCCCTCTCTCCATCTCCGTCCCTCTCCCTGCCATCACTCTCCATCCCCTATAAGGACTCTCTCCATGGCCGGCACCTCCACTCCTCTCCACTGGGGGGCAGCAGAGCAGCCTGCCCTCCCACGCCCGACCTGCAGTGCCGCAGCCTCGGAGCGGAGGAGGAGGAGGAGGAGGAGGAGGAGAGGGGAGACGATGAGGAGGAAACGGACGCTGTGGAGGAGGAGCTGGATGAGGAGGAAGAGGAAGGAGGGCAGAACGTGGGGGAGGTGCAGAATGGCGAGGACGGGAGGGAGAGAGAGGGGAGAAAGAAGGAGGAGAAGGCAGAGGGAGGAGAGGAGGAGAGAAGTGTAGCTGAGGGGGAGTGTGTGCAAACAGCTGGAGCAAGTGAAGAGGTGATTGGGGAGGAGATGGAGGGATGGAGGTGCAGACTGACTGCCAAGCAGAAGAGTGAGGCGTGTGAGGAGGTCCTAGAGGAGAGTGAGAGGAGTGCGGGAGAGGAGGTTATGGAGGTGTCTGTGAGGAGCGAAGGAGAGGAGGGTAGAGGGGAGGGTGATGAGGGGTGTGTCAGGAACAAGGGAGAGGAGGTTATGGAGGAGTGTGTGAGGAGCGAGGGAGAGGAGGAGGGAGGTGTGCCGGGGAGCATGGAGGGAGAGCAGGGTGGAGCAGATGATGGTGGGACAGAGGAGGTGAGGGAGGAGCAGAGAGGAGTTAAGGAGCCCGATGAAGAGGCCGGCAGGTCTGAGGCCAGCAGGGCGAGGGCCTCCTCCATCCTCGACCCCCACCTCAGTGAGGTAGAGTCTGTGTTACCCCGGCAACGCTGCTCATTTGCTCCCCCCATGCACCTGCACTGCCCCCTCATCGAGAAGCCCAGGGGCCCCATCCACTCCCTGTGGGGCCACAGGGGCCCCCTCTGACGTCAAACTGCTTTTTGGGGCCCCTTTGTTCCACCATTTCACCCCAAACTGTACCAGAGCCCCTGAGGACTGGATCGGGACGCACTGCAGTACCTCTTCTGCCCCATCCCATCTCCAGGCTTCATACCCCGGCCTGTATTGCCTCATACTGCATGGTTTTCTGTCTCTTTCGGCTTTTCTCTCCTCTTTCTCTGTCTGTCTTCCTTTCTCTCCAACCCCTTCCTCTCTCTCCCTCTCTCTCTCCTTCTCTCGTTCTCTCTCCGTGTTTGGTGTGTAGTGTGTGGTTCTCCTGCTCGGTGGTTACATTGCCTGTTCGTCCCCTGTCTGATGTGCTTTCATGTGCTTCTGTTTCTGGGAGTGTCTGTGTGCTGTGTCTGTCTGCGCTTGTGTCTGTGTGTGTAAGCCCTCCCCTGATGGTCTGTCTATCTGTCTGTTACAGGGCTCGGAGGCCAGCGAGCATATTGAAGAAGCCCCGTCCTCCACTGATGACCCCAAGGTCAGACCCTGGCAGCTGCGTCCTCTCGCGGCAGTCTGGAGCTCGCTCCCTGTCACTGCACATAAACAACATCGTTCTCCTGCCACACAACACTGTCGACTGTTGTGCGCTGTTCTACAAAGCTACACGGCTGAAAATATACACAGTTTAATTCCAGCAATTTAGTGTTACTTGTTTGTTGACTGAGAATGGGCACTTCATGAGCTTAATAGTTGGCAACACAGTCTAAGTGTTGACTTAATTCTTTGTTTACAGCAGAGAGGGATTGTATGTGTGTGGTTTAAGTGTGTGTAGCTCTGCATACCAGTGTACCGGGCTTAAAAATCCTCTGACTGTCTTTGTCTGGTCTGGGTTCCAGTCGAGGCTGCTGGAGAACGTTCTGGATCTGGAGGACCTCACACCGGCAGAACCGCTACAGGTGAGAGCCCCACTCAGCGGCTGCGCCTGATTGGGCAGAGCTGAGCTGCCACAGTGGAGCTTGTTTTCTGCTGGAGGTTGGGCTCTCAGTGCACCAGTGTTTCAGTGACCCACTGCCTGTCGAGCTGAACACGCTGCACACTGGCTGCATACATGACAGTTACTGATAAAGTTTAGATAAGCGCACTGGCAACTCTTCAGTAACATACTTTTTCTCCATTCCTTCTGTTTATATCCCACTTTACAAGTGGACCATATATGAGGTTAAAGCTATGGATGCCTGCAAGATGGCTTTGAACATAAATACTGCTAGTGTCGTTACAGTGAAGATTATATACTGGTGTTTGTGTTCATTATTACCTCCGCGAAGGAAGTTATGTTTTTGTCGGCGTTGGTTTGTCCGTCTGTCAGTTTGTGTACAAAATAACTGAAAAAGTAACAAACATATATCTGAAATTTTGTGGGTGGGTATTACATCACGGCAGCCATGTTGACATCCTATGACACGCGATAACTGAACTTCGTTCCCTGTGATATCACTCATATTTTGTGGGTTGATTGGTCTCGCATCACAGACGGAACCCATCAGTGTAGAACGCGCTGCATCAAAAAATATGGCCGCCACGGGAGCCATCTTGAAATCTTATGTTGCTGTTAACTCCAATTTCTTATGAGCCATGTTCACTCAGCAAGATTTCGACTGTGCTGCTTTGGCAGAGGTTTGCACTTTCTGAGTGCCTCTAGTTGTTTTGTAATATTAGTGTTCTTTAGCATAATCGCGGCATTGACTTTCACTTCCTGTCATTCTCAGGGCAAAGCCTCTGATAAAGTGCAGATAGAAGTGAAGGAGAGGGAGGAGGAAGAGGAGGCGGAGAGGAGGAAGAGGGCAGAAGCAGCGGAGAGGTGGGCCCTGAGCCGAGGGGGGGGCTGGGGTAACTGAGGATCGCCATGGAGATGATGAGGTGGTAAACTCATAGAAATGTTCCCTCTGTGGAAATGTGTTACAACATTTTATTTGACAATATTATACAGTGCAGTCTGTAATTATTTGGACACTTGGAAGGAATGTGTAAAAAGATTTCAATTCCCATGGGGGTTGCATAACATGGATGCAAGTGCCCAGAGATTACAGCTGTCAGTTTCTACTTCAACCGTCTACTCATCGTGTCCGAGTTCTGTGTACAAGACCTGAAAGGAACAAATTGAGTCACTGTCCAAATACATATGGACTGCACTGTAAATATGACTGTCCATTATTGTTTCGGGTTTCTACAGGCGCATGCAGAGGGCAGGCATGGGGGAACCAGCCAATCAGAAGCTGTCCCAGACTGAGAAGGACGAATCCGAGCACAGCTCGTGCTCGAAGCCCCGCCCACAGGAGAGCTCAGGTTTGGAGGCTTCTGGTGTGGAGGAGCATAGAGGGGAGGAGCTGAGGGCACGGACGGACAAGGAGGTGGAGGAGGAGAGAGGGAGGGCCGTGCAGGAGAGAGAGGAGAAACTGCGGCACCTCCGGGAGGAGCTCAGGAGAGAGGAGAGAGAGGAGGAGCGGAGACTGACGGAGGAGAAGGAGGAGAGACTCAGGTGGGGAGGCGTACACACGCATACTCGCTAACGCTTATACTGAAATGCTCACACGCTATGCGGTGTGTTACAGGGAGTGCTGCGTGGTGCTTTATGGAGTATGGGAGTGTGTTGTTAGGGCTTGAAATGAACGTTTTATTTACCTGGCTGCACTGGCGCTTCAAAATTCAAGAAGTTGGGAGCACAGGGAAAAAAATTTAGGAGCACCCTCCAAAATGTATGAAGCACCAATAATATATGTAAATAAATTATTTTAGTAATAGAAGAAATGATATTGAAGTAATCTAATGGCGAAAGTAGCTTCAAAACGCATAATAAGCACGACTCTTGTATATTATTTGTTTCTTGAGTTAGTTGTCAACTGAATGCCTGACTGATTGAGCCTGAATTCTTCATTGCTGTACGTTTGTCCCAGAATTTCTTGTGTTCTGCTCTGTCTTTGTGCTTAGTTAAGCTCTAGCTCTTAAAATGTCCAGACTCCATTGCAAACGCACTGTTACCTGCAATCTCCTATTGTGTGTATTGTAATGCAGTATTTTGTTGTATATTGTTAGATTGTGTATGAAGAGGACCTTACACGAGTGGGTGTGTCATATGAAAGTTATGAAACGTGTCAAGTAAATTTTGTATTAAGCGAGCAACAAACGCAAAAATTTACTCAGTGAGTTTCTTAACTTTCATATGACGCGACCAAGAGTATAAGATTCTATTTATCACATAACTGAATCACGTAATTTAATAGAAAACCAACTTAATTTTCGTTTAGCGCCATAACAGCAGCTAACGCTCATTATATTAACACTGAGCTAACGCCATCACTCTGATAGTCCGTAAGTCACTGTGTCATAGACATTCGCGGTTGAGCTAGCCATCGTATTTAAATTCAGTTAACTGTGTAGCTACGTAGCTAGCTAACAAACAAACTAATGATACGTAATGGTTATAGAAAGGTACTTCGTTCCTGCAGGCTGGCCGGTATTCAGTTTGGATGAACATTACGAATGTGATGCAACAGGGAGCAATTTTTTTTTTTTTGCCCTCCATGCTCTCAGGCAATGAAATTTTCGCAAAAGTGATATTACCCTGGAGTAATATCAAAAATATGTCATGAGCTGGGCTATGGGAGAAGTACCACAATTATGAGATAATGTTATATTGTGTAATCCAATATGCTGTTTAGCTATATATATATTGTGTTATTGCGTTTATAGTGTTATGCAGCGTGATGTATTTTGTTGTATATTGTTATACTGTATATATTGTATTCTGCGTTGTGCTATTATGTATATTGATTTATCTGGTGAGCTATTTAATTGGCAGGACTCTTAGACAGCGACTTCAGGCAGAAAGACTGGAGGAGGAGTCCAGGCTAAAGCGGGAGGCGGAGCTACAACTAAAGGAGCTGCAGGAGTCTGAACAGCGAGAGCGAGAGAAACAGGAACGCGAACTCAGGTCTCTCACTGTGACCGCATGCTGACCACATACTGAACAGTGTTAACATGCACTGAAGCAGGAATTCAAACTCGGGTCTCTCACTGTGACCGCATGCTGACCACACACTGAACAGTGTTAGCGGACCCTGAAGCAGGAATTCACTCTCAGTCTTCTCACTCGGACTGCATACTGAGCGTGCTCAGGCCACTGCTAGCTGAGGGAGAGGAGGAGGGAGAGCAGGAAGTGGAACACACTTGACGGCCTGTCTCTCTGCCTGTACGCCGAACGCTGTAGACTGAGAGAGAGAGTGAGAAACAAACTGAATCGGGGAGCAGAAATTCAAACTTGGGCCTCTCACACTGACTATATACCCTGACCGATGAGGCATACTGTGAGAAACAGTAATACAAACACAGACCTCGGGTCATACTATGCCTGGCAATCAACCTTATATTGACCACTAACAGGCTAAACTAATGGGCTCATACTTCTCAGTGATCAACCATACTACTACTGTGTACTGCACTGCTACTAACCTCATGCTAATAACATGATATGTTGTCTATACTAGCTGGTTTATTATCATATTACGACACTTGCCTGATGTGTGATTTTGGCTACTGTTTCAGGCGTTCTTGTCATAGTGTTCGCTTCACCGAGTACTGAGCTGTACGTGTGTGTGTGTGTGTGTGTGTGTGTGTGTGTGCGTGTGCGTGTGTGTGTGCGCGCAGGGAGGAGGAAGCAGCCTGTCTGAGGGAGCTGCAGGAGGCTCTGAAGGCGGAGCGGGAGGCGGAGAAAGAGAAACTGGAGGAGAAGAGGAGACGGGAAATGGAGCTTTTGCAACAGGAAGTGGAAAAAGAGCTGCATGCAGAGAGACTACGCCTGCAGGGGGAGAGGGAGGAACGACTGGTGTCCCTCAGAGCAGAGGTGTGTGTGTGTGTGTGTGTGTGTGTGTGTGTGTGTGTGTGTGTTAGAGAGTATGTGTGTGCACGCACATGCGTGCGTCTGTATGTGTAAGAGTGAGTGTGCGCGCGTGCATTTGTGCGTGTGTGTGTGCGCTTGTTAGAGTATGTGTAAGAGAGTGTGTGTGTGTGCACGCATGCGTTTGTGCGATTGTGCGTGCGTGTGCGGTTGTGCGTTTGTGTGTGTGCACACATGCGTGCATTTTTGTGTTTGTATTTGTGTGTGAGTATGTGTGGGAGTGACTGTGTGTGCGTGCGTTTGTGTGTGTGTTTGTGTGTGTGTGCGTGTGCGCGAGTGTGTATGAGATTGTATGATTGAGAGCATGAATGTTCCTGACCGCACGCCCTCTCTTCCCCTCAGAGGAGGGGCAGTGGGAGTCGAGTGGAGGTGAGGAGCCCACGCCAGGAGCAGCACGTGGCAGAGTACCAGAGAGAGGTCAGACCCATCCCATAATCCCCTTCTGCTCACTACTCAACTGTCATGTCATATTAGAGCTGTACCAGCACCTTACCTGTGTCACAGTTAGTGCATTTCCACTGACACAGAACCAGCACGGAGCCAGTTCCCGGACCTACTTTGAACCATTCCGTGCATTTTGACCAAAAATAAATATGTTCGGAACGCAAGAAGTTGGTTCTCAGCCGGAACCAAAAAATAGCAGGTTCTTTTAGCGAACCGTGATGACGTTGGCCACAGCACTGGTTTGTTGACATAGTTCAGTGGAAAGAATTCTGTGTCCACCCTCCACTCTTTCGGCTTTTTCTTTACCAGTACGATTTTAAAAGGTGGCGCCAATTTATATCGGAGGTTAGAAATTAGTATTATTATTTAATATTGCGAATGCATATGCTGCTTAGCTATGCCCTAGCAGCCCGGTGTGTTATCAGTAACATGGCTGTGGCCGTTATGCTGTTACCACGTATAGCAGCACTGGAAATTAAACTCCAAATTTTCTTGCCTGGATGTACACTTGGCGTTTTTTGCACACCCGAATGTTTCTCTTGGTATCAAAACATCAAGGTAAGCCAAAAAAGATTTCATTTGATAATCGCGAAGGTTAAATGCGGAATTCTTTCCCTTACATTTGAATGTGTGTAGCCTCCAAAATACCATATTGTGTTGTATTGTTTTAGTCGATATAACAGCTTTTGGCAGTTACCTTGCCTAACGTCAGTTAACGTTTGGTGGTTGATATGGATTAATTGTTTGTCTACGTTTTTTATTGGTTGTTGTGATTAAAAACTAGTTTTGCAAAGTTGAGGGTTGTGCAACATTTGCCGCTGGTATTCAGACAAGCTTGCAGTTTGACGGTTTTAAGTTTTTCAACCATTTTGCAGTTGCATGAAAGTTTCACCGTAAACTAGCCCTAAGACGTTTTTTGTTATTTCTACTTTACGTTTAAGCTAAGCTACACCTGAAAAATTTTGCATACCAATCTTCTTGCACGTAATAGTCACCTAAGTCTTCTTATTGTGAGTAACAGGGCCATGTTTCTTGTCTGGATAAACAGAAAGACCTGTAATAACAGGACAAACATTCGCCAATAATCCAAGCGCTCCATCTTCCTGTGTTGCTTGATATAGACAGTTCATTTTCGCTTGCAGTACCAAATCACGCATCCAGTTGACGTGTCCTTGTTTACAGCAGTTCCACTTAAAACTAGTGGAAACATAGGCCGGTTCGCTAAAAAAGAAACAAGGTTCGGAGCATCTTGAACCAAACTGGTTCCGAACCAGAACTACTGTCAGTCGAAATGCACTAAGTGAGTGCACCGGGATGAGCCCTGGGTCCTCCTGGAGTTTCATATTCAGAATACATCAGTTAGCATCATTAGCTAAACAAATGCAATACTTTGTATTAACTACCAGCAATAAGTGCACAGTATTTTGTTTGAGCTCCCAATGTTCAAGAGAACACATGACGCTAATAAAAACTGAGCATGAAAGTTTTGGAACAAATTCCCTCTACCCTTATGACAGCAAGAACTTTCCTCTGATGGGAAACTGAGCAATTTTTATGGAAATAACGGCTAATATTCATGAATGTGTCTCTCTGTACTTCTTGGTTTCTCTTCATTTCTCTTTTTCACTGGGATTCTGTTTCTTCCATTGGGTGGCTCTTGTACTGTATCCTCCACTCTCTCACTCCTGTCATCCTCCTTGTATGTATGTATGGCGGAGGACACGAGTGCAGAGAAGTATGACGCATTCTTTAAGTACGGGGATATACTGTGCCCACTCTCTCACCACGTCTGGGTACCGCCTTTTTTTTGCGACCGTTTGCGCTTATTTCCGCACCTCCCGTTCTCTTTCTCTGTCTTGCTGTGTTTTGGCGCCCTCTGCTGGCGTGCAGCTGGGTGACATGCTGCGGGAAGTGCAGGAAGAGGTGCAGAGACAACACAACAGGAAGTTGGAGCAGCTTAGGGAGGAGCATCGCAGCGAGCTGGAGTCCATCCGCGAGAAACACCTGGAGGCGGTGAGTCCGGATACCTGTGTGATGTTTGCATTATGTATGGCATAATGCATGACATTGCACATTGCGCTGAAATATACTGACCAGCATTGAAAATGCACCTCCCTAATTTCAAGGCCTAATTTCTCAGTGTGGTTTAAGAGGGTAAATAATCCTATAATAAACATGAAATGCACCAAATTACAGCGCTCTGAAAAAGTATTTTCCCCCTTCCCTATTTCTTTCATTATTTTCTGCAGTGATGTGAGAGACTCATTGCCTGTTATTGCAAAGGTTTTACTGCAGTTGTTGCTGCCAAGGGCGGCATAACCAGTTATTATTATTCAGGGCAGCAATTATGTTTATTTTACATATGTGTTATAGATCCCGAATCACTTTTCACCTAAAATAAATGAAGTGAGCATTTTAAAGCAGAATTTTGTGTTTAGTCGTGTTATCATTGTGTGAAATTAAAATTGGTTGGATGATCTGTCACTTTTAAATATGAAAAATAAGCAAATAACAGAAGAAATCGGGAAGGGGGTGAATATTTTTTCACAGCACAGGAAGAGCAGTGGACACAGTTGAGAGAGACGGACGAATGACATGACCTTCCATATCTGTTATGTATTACATGATGTCACTTTGTTGTGGCTCTTAGTGGGGCAGCTTACAGAGGTATATTGATATGACTCCGGAATACAAAACTGCAGTATCACCTAAAAGATACAGAATTATCACTGAGCATCATTAGGTATAATATTTGGCTCATGAACTTGCAATTGCTTTATAAATATTGCGGTACATCTGTATTTTTTACATGGCTATACCTCTAACATGGCCTGAGGAACTGTTGTAAGTGAGAATAACTGTAAAAAAGAGAGTAACGCACACCGTGGGTTTCCAAAGTAATGAGGTGCAGGCGACGGAGTAACCGTATAAAATAAAAGAAGGATGCTGCATACTCAGACTCCAAGTGCAAAAAAATTGTTTTACGATGACAACGTTTCGGCTGTAGGCCTTTGTCAAGTCTTGACTTGACAAAGGCCTGCAGCCGAAACGTTGTCATAGTAAAACAATTTTTTTGCACTTGGAGACTGAGTGTGCGGCGTCCTTCTTTTATTTTGTAAATGAGAGTAATGACAGAATGGTGAGGGACAGCTGTCTGTATTACAAGGCTGTCTGTATGTTCATTTCAACACTGCAGGGCTGAGCAGACATTACATAATCATGCACGCAACCTGCAAGTACAGGCAAGCAGTTATTTGGTGGCACTTTTCTCGTAAAAAGGCTGTGACATTAAATTATTAATCTGTGTGTGTGTGTGTGTGTGTGTGTGTGTGTGTGTGTGCTCCAGGAGAGGGAGCAGAGAGAGCGCTTGTTGCTGGAGCAGCAGGAGGAGAGGTCGCGCCTCCGAGCCTCACACAGCTTCCAGCTGGAGGAGCTGCGCTCACAGCTCCACTCTCAGCTGCAGGAGACGCGCCACTCACACACACTCAAGGTGTGTCTGTGTCTCTCACACTCTCATAGATACACACACACACACACACACACACTCATGCATACACTTTTCTGCAGGTGCATCTACCTCTATGATAGACTCATACACTAACTCTTTCTCACACACACACACACGCACACACATATACACAGACACACTTACGCATTGTCCTGGCTGTTGTAGAGTGTTTCACTTTCTTTCGCGATATGCTTTCAGTCACTGCCCATCTGCACTGTGAAGTCCGGCACAAACCGTTTAGAATCATTCGGCTGAATCTAAGGAGATTATGTGACTCAAAACAACTGAGAACTCATCCTGATGCTTTGGTCAGAAGTTACATCATCAGTTAAAACTAGGGAATTAGACTGCCACACACACACGCACGCACACACACACAAACACACTCTCTTATATTCTCATATTCTCGCACACAGTCACACAAGAGTGCTAGAAAGCTTGTACTCCCTCACTCGCAAATATGCAAGTGCATGTCATATGGAAGCCTTGTACGACATCATACATTTTCACCCTCCATGAATTCACTTACAGTTTATCTTGATTCTCAGTTCATGAACTGGCTGTCCAAAATAAGTTGCCCTTTTGATTTAAGTCTGCAAATACAATGACTGGATCATTATTGCAGTGATTAATGTGTTTCAGCTGGCAATAATTTCTTTAACCCAAACTGACGAAGCATGTAGCTTCTCATTTCTTAAAAAAATCATGCAGGAAGACATACCCCTTGATGGCAGAGATGTTACAGTGTTTTAGAAGGGGCGAATTATCGGCCTGCATCAAGCAAAGAAATCGGGTAATGAGGAAAGACAAGTACGAGGAATCATTTTCACACATGAATCGGCCACCGCAAAGTCCTGACCTAAATCGCACTGAAAGTCTTTGGAATGTGTTTCAGGAACCTACAGAGAGGCTCAACTATCCTGTCGTCAGAACAAGAGCTCGGCCTAAAATGAGTACAGCTCTGATTGAACATAAATGTCCTGAGGTTGCATATGGTTGTCAAAACAATGACACAATGAAATTGCACTGTAATCAAAGCTACAGGTGTTCCAACTAAAATTTTGAGTGTGACTTTTTTTTTTGGACAGGTAGTGTATATAAAGAAAACTATGGTTTTGTTTCCTGTTGGTTTCTTTTCTGCATTTTGTCATTAAATCTGTAATCTGTTCCCGGGACCGTAATTTAAGGGATTATTCTCCGAAGCCTGCTTTTCCAGGACTTCAGTCACGCTTCCACATCAATTAACCCGTGTAATTCATGGAGTATATTTTAATTTTAGCCGATACGTTCTTGAAAGTGCACAGTGTCCACAGTGAGGAGGGATGTGAGAAATTTTCGCTCTTCTCTCTGACAGGAAAAAGAGCTACAGGAGCTGGGGCAGCAGCTGGAACTGAGAGCCAAAGAGCTAAAGTCCCAGAATGCAATTCTGCAAGCTCAGGTACTGCTCCATGCTTCATGCACTCTGCAGTGACGTTGAGTGAAACGAGACGGATAACATTAGAAGTGTTTTATCGGTGCCGGTGCGTTTGGTCCTCAGCCTTTGAGTCGGAGGCAGCTGACCTCCGCAGTGCAGCGTTGGAGATGATCTCCAGTTCTGGGGCTCGTGCCTCCATCAGAGGCGATGGCTGGGGCTTCATTAACCTGCTGGCGGTGCCTTTTGGTGAGGGTTTATAACTGCTGGAACTGAGCATTTAATCCAAGTCTCCCTGCTCCTTCTCTCCTGTCCAAGGCTGAAGAACTGAGGAAGAGGAGGGATCAGCTCAGGGGTGACGAGGGAGATGTGGAGAGAGGGATGGAGGTGGGGTCTCTCATTTTTCATTGGGTGAATCCCTTAAGCGTGAAAAATGTGTCTTTTCCCTCACTGTAACTTTTATCTTTTTTTTTTTTTAAATTTACCCCTTATTTAACCAGGGAAGTCCCGTTGAGATTGAAATCTCTTTTTCAAGGGAGCCCTGGGTGTTGAGGTGGGGAGGGAGAGGGCAGTTTGCACAGCCAATTAGATCAGGGGATGATTAGGTGGCAGGTTGAAGGAGCCAGGTTGGAACTTTAGCCATGACACCGGGGTACTCCCTACTCTCATCGAAGAGTGTCAGAGGATTTTTAATGACCACAGTGAGTTAGGACCTCGGTTTAACGTCGCATCTGAAAGATGGCGTTTCCCTCAGTACAGTGTCCCCATCCCTGTACTGGGGCATTGTGGATTATTCCACCAGAGGGAACTAACCTACTGGCCACCAACACCTCTTTCAGCAGGAACTTGGTTTTCCCAGGTGGTCTCCCATCCAAGTACTGACCAAGCCCACACCTGCTTAACTTCAGCCACGCGGCTGGAGCAGATTGAGCAGTGGTACGGCTGCTGACTGGTTGTATGGGGGAGGAAATTAATCTTCTTTGAGTGTTTGGTCACTCCCACAGTAAGTTGTGGGTGTGATGAGGTTCCCGCTTCGCCTGCTGTATAACATGCTCAATATCTGCCTGGCCCTGGAATATCTTGCAGTGCTGCTGGTTTCGGGGCACTGCTTTGGTTAATCGTGGAATATAGCGGAAGGGCCCGTGTAAGGGTTCTTTCTATCTAAAGGATGAGCATAAGCGAAAACTTATGAAGAATTGAAGAAATGTGTGCGTGTGTGTGTTTGTACGCGTGTGCTCATGTAGTCTCTGTTGTCCCCTGGAGGAGAGAGACAGGTTACGGGTGGAGACGGAGAGAGCGAGGGAGGGGATGGAGAGAGCAACAGAGGAGAGCCGTCGGCTGAAGGAGAGGAACGCCCATTTGGAGAAGAATGCGGAGCTGCTTCAGTCTCGCTGTGACGAGCTGAGCCGGAGAGTTAGGTCTGTAGTACGCATCATTCGCCCCGCAGTCCGGCTCAGGTCCTGTTCTGAGGGCCGACCCCATCCCGCACCTGCTGTACTAAACACTAAAATCCACCTGTAACCCGAAAGCAGCGCTACTTTATAACAGTGTTAGACCTGCCCGATTAACTTATAAAGCGGGACCTGAGGTGTGGCTGCATTAAGTAAAGACTACTACAGCGATATTGGGTTCACAAAAAATTTTGATTTGCACAGAAAAGCAATCACGCTCATTAGATACTCTGAGAGTTAGACTAGACTGATGTGCATAGCCTACATTTGTGACTCAGCCTACCATTTACAAAAGAAAAATGGAAACATTCAAGTCATGTTAATGGAAAAGGTCTGTAGTGCAAACTATAAACGATTAACCCTTGTCTGGGTCACATTGACAATCTAAAAATAAGTCCTACATTTATACTGTAGGTGAATCACCATTGGCTACAGATTTGTTTTGTCTTTCTGCATTAAAAGAATATAACTGCTGCACATACTCTGAGCTACATCATTTATTCCATACTGCGCCATGCGAAACATTTCTAGGTTAATTGAAGGTTTGCTTGTGGGTCATAATTAGCTGGTTACAAGGAATGCATTTCAGAATTTCACATGGGCACAGTGTGAAGGATGGTTTGAAGGGCAGTGCTGTCCGACAGCCAGGTTCTCCTGTTATTGTTTTCTGATGTCAGCCACCATTAATTGAGGTTACAGAAGTGCATTTCATCTCTTTGATGAGTTTTCTTTTCTTTTTTTAAAAAAATTCTGTCAGTGTTCAAAATTTCCATTTCTGTGATCCACCAGTTGCGACTTTCGTGACAGCATTTAAATTTCCTGTAGAGACCATTGTAGTTGCAGATTGGTGATGTCATGCCATGAAGCGTTTGGTGAAAGTGTGTGTTTGGCAGTTGGTAGCGGTGTATTTAACACTTCGGTTTCTTCTTGCTGTTGTATCAGTGGTCTGGAGGCGGGGGAGATCGCTCCCAAACCGCAGGGGGATGAGAGGAGAAGGAGAGGGAGAGAAGGGAAGAGGAAAGTGAAAGAAGTTCTTTCTGTGCCCCCTGCTGGCCAGGATGAGGCACTGCAGCTGGAGGACCTAGACGAGCCCCCGCCGGCTGCTTCGACCCCACCCCTGTCCCGGGACAGCGAGAGCAGCTTGGACGAGTATGTTGCTGTGCATGTGTGTCTGTGTCTGTGTCTGTATGTGTCTGCATGTCTGGTGCAGGCTGTAAACATTGGGCCACCTACAGTTTTTTAAAAAGACCGTTCATTAAAGCACGTGTTTGAAAGCTTATCAACATGCAAACATATTAAGTTTTTTTTTGTCTACAGTAATGCAGAAAGATGTGTTTTATTGAAAGAATCATTAAGCATTCTTAAAGTTTAGTTAAGCAGCCTTCGTTGGATTTCATCACCATGAAACAGCAGACCCTTAAAAGTGCATCCAGTCATTTGCTAAATGGCAGGTGAGGGTGGAAGGTTCTGGGGTGGCGAAATCTTGTCTTCCTCTGGGTTTTATGAAAATGGAATGCAATGTGGGGACAAAAAGTGGGCACAATAGTTTTCATGATTATGGCTTAGAGGTAGGATTACAGTGTTAGTTGAGCCATCGACTACCCCTTTCACACTGAAAACTCAGGATATTCTGAGAAAAAAAAGTAGAAAAAGGATTCCTCTGATCTGTTGCAAAGTTTGACTGTAATTCAGTAATTGGCCATAACGAAACGCATCCGAATGCTTCAGAGTCATCGGTGTCAGAATGAGCACCGAACGATCGAAACGCTTTACTATTTATATCATACAACATGCATATGTATATCAAGTAAAATCAAGTAAAGGAGATTGTTCTTGACTTCAGTGTATAATGATGAGGTGTATCATGGTGAGGTTAACACACGGTCGGAAGACCATTGTCTTCTCAGCAGTGCAGTAGTTTGGATGCTAATTAAGTTTTGATGATCTCCGTTTTGCTAGGATGGCTGTCAGTATGTCTCCTTCGACAGTTGATGGCTGTCGTTGGCTTTTCCTGTCTCCAGGTGTTACCATGATGCCAGGATGTGGGCCCTCCCTTTAATGACAAGATGACCATTTCGGAGCATGTGGCGGGTCCATGCTTGTTAGTTACTGGGGCTGACTAGATTATGAATCTCCAGCTCTCCAGCAGAATGATTCACAATTCCTAACAATATGCACAGAGTATTGAACCCGGGATCAACTTAATTTTGACTCATTTACACCCCACGATGGTGCTACAAATGTCACAGGTCGTTACCATTCACCCAAGACTTGGTTTGACCCGTTTAATTTTGTACATGTCACATTTGAGCAGGATTATCAGGGTCATTTGGGGTTTTTTTTTTTTCTATTTTTATTTTTGAATCACATTTATATGTGTCTAAAATCATGATCCATGTAAATCAATCTGTAATACAAATATTTTGGTGGGAGTTGGGATCACTATTTAGGTTGTTTGAAATAGCTAGTTAGTTGCAACTCCAATTATTAGTCAGTGGACCACACAATGGGAATGGTTTTAATTGTAGGCCCTGTATTGAAAAAAATAGATAATGTCTTCTGCTCAGAACCACTTCTCATTTTCTGTCTTGTGGGCAAATTTGGAAAAATTGAACAGCTAACAGGCTGTAACGTTGGATTAGGAAAAATGTAACACTGACACATTCACTGTTTTTCTCAACACCTTGCAAAAACCATTCTGCAGTTTGGTTTTAATGTGCATATTTTTGTTTCCAGTCAGATTCATCTCACTGAACAGTGTAGCTATCGAAATCCCACTCCAGAGTTTCAGATATAATTACGTAATAATCATCTATTAATTAATCTTATAGATGTTGCGCAATTGAAACCACTTTCACCCATATAGGCCTGAAAATTAATTTTTCATGATGGTAATGATCATATGACTGTGAAATGGGAATGATTAATCAGGGATAATACTGTCAATTTGCTGAGAAAGAATAGGTATCTAAGGCACTGTTGAGCATCTGTTCACGATGAAAACGCGGTCAGACTATGCAAGTTTCATCGAAACTGCGTAAAATGGGCGCACAGCATGCAAACTGCGTATCGTTCTTCTAAAGGAAGTTTCATTGTTCGTAACCAATTAGCTTCCTTGATTCCGTCTTGGGACAAGTAACTAGGGTCAGCTGTTCCATACTGAAGCCAAACCAGGAAATTTCCAGGTCATTGCCTCCGTGTGAAAAGGGTGTCATAAAAGTGTTTAGGTCAACTGATAGTTTGAAGGGAAATTCTCCTGTTAAAAAATACCTTGACTGATTCCCTATGGCCTAAACCACAAGAACAATGGCTCTGAATGGCTCAAATTAAACAATATTACGGTTTTGGAGTGGCCTGGTCATGGTCCTGAATTGAATCCCTTTGAGATGCTTTGGCAGGATCTTTAACTGGCAGTTAATAGTCAGAAGCACTCCTTTGTGGCTGAATTAAAGCAATTCCGCTAAATAAGAGGGCCAAAGTTCCTCCATTGTGATGTGGATGAACGATCCGCAGTTAGGTTTGGATCCAGCTGTTGATGCTAAAGGCAACATAACTGCACTTAAGTTTGGGAGGGATTACTTATTCACATGGGTGATAATAGGTGTCGGATAGATGGCATTTTACCTTCAATAATGAAATGACAATAAACTGTCTTTTGTGTTCAGTGCGTCTCGTTTTACATTTGTATGAAGATCTGAAACCATTTTGTGTGGCGAAAATATGGGAAAATAGAGGTAACATAGAGGGTGCAAACGCTTGTTGACGGGAGCGTACACTGTGTGTTTGTGTGAATGTATGACTTTCTGCTCTTGCACCTGCCCACCCTCCAGCGTTCGGCAGTACCTCTCCTCAGAGGGGGCGTCCCTGCAGAAGGCCCGGCGCTTCCTGGAGAGGCAGAGTGGCAGTCTTTCGGAGCGACAGGCAGCGCTGCGGGCAGCCCGGACAAACTGGGCTCAGGACCCCAGCTCCACAGCCACTCAGGATCTGTTCAGGAACCTGCAGCAGGTAGCAGCTCTGAGGCCCATGATTAGCCTCATTTGTGAGGCGGTGGAGCCTCTCGCTCTGATTCTCTGCTACGGAATGATTGTGTGCAATTATAAATCAACGGCACGAATGTTTAATCTTACAGGTGTAAAGTCAATCAGATATGATTAGAATGTCCTTAACTTAACATTTTAATGCCAACGTAACAACGACTACTGGTGATTGGATGCAAGGGAGTTCTAGAACTCTGACTTAGTATTGTGGAAAAGAAGTCCAAAAACCTGCTGTTCGAAGGCCTGAGGGTCCTGCGCCGTCCTGTTCGTGAAGTGGCGTCTCATTCGCCTGTGCGTCTCTGCCGCTCCGTCCTCTTCCTTTAACTACTGACCTCCTCCCTCCTTTAGCCTTCGGTATCGTTGGAGTGCTGTTCCGATGTGTGACATTTGCACCCAAGCACACACTCTACAGATATACTCCAAAAGATTGTTTTTATAATTCTTTGCGTCACTCAGGAGCACTCAGTGTTTTTTCAAAGTGGATGCCTGCAGTCTGGTGACTGCTAGTCCCGTTTACATCAACTTCAACCACCATGGCTGTATTTTACTAGTACATAGCTAGGGTTGATTTAAAAAGTAGAGGATAGGTGTAACTTTGTCTCTATGGAAAATCTATTGAATCTATTCATCTGTACTTCCATGAAAATGGCCAAAGCATCTGGAAATTGTGTACCACTGCAGTAATGCGGATCCACATCCTCAGAATTGGTGGTGTAGTTGTGTGTGACTCTAAAGCTCTCCTGTGCTTCCTGTGTCTGTCAGGAGGCCAATCACCTGGAGCAGCTGAGGGCCACCGTGCAGCGGGGCCACACCCTTCTGCGCCGGAAAGAGGAGCGACTCAGCCAGCTGGAGACCTCCCTGCAGGAGGAGGTGCCCCTCGGCATGCCCTTCTGAGCACGCTCTGCTCTACGCCTTACTGAACACGCATAACTCAACTGCACACACTCTACACACACTGCTCTACGCCTTACTGAACACACATAACTCAACTGCACACACTCTACACGCCCTGCTCTACGCCTTACTGAACACGCATAACTCAACTGCACACACTCTACACGCCCTGCTCTTTGCCTTACTGAACACACATAACTCAACTGCACACACTCTACACGCCCTGCTCTATGCCTTACTGAACACACATAACTCAACTGCACACACTCTACACGCCCTGCTCTACGCCTTACTGAACACACATAACTCAACTGCACACACTCTACACGCCCTGCTCTATGCCTTACTGAACACGCATAACTCAACTGCACACACTCTACACACCCTGCTCTACGCCTTACTGAACACGCATAACTCAACTGCACACACTCTACACGCCCTGCTCTATGCCTTACTGAACACACATAACTCAGCTCCACACACTCTACACACCCTGCTCTACGCCTTACTGAACACACATAACTCAACTGCACACACTCTACACACCCTGCTCTACGCCTTACTGAACACACATAACTCAACTGCACACACTCTACACGCCCTGCTCTACGCCTTACTGAACACACATAACTCAACTGCACACACTCTACACGCCCTGCTCTACGCCTTACTGAACACACATAACTCAACTGCACACTCTACACGCCCTGCTCTACGCCTTACTGAACACACATAACTCAACTGCACACACTCTACACGCCCTGCTCTATGCCTTACTGAACACGCATAACTCAACTCCACACACTCTACACACCCTGCTCTACCCCTTACTGAACACACATAACTCAACTGCACACACTCTACACGCCCTGCTCTACGCCTTACTGAACACGCATAACTCAACTGCACACACTCTACACACCCTGCTCTAAGCCTTACTGAACACGCATAACTCAACTGCACACACTCTACACGCCCTGCTCTACGCCTTACTGAACACACATAACTCAACTGCACACACTCTACACACCCTGCTCTAAGCCTTACTGAACACGCATAACTCAACTGCACACACTCTACACACCCTGCTCTAAGCCTTACTGAACACGCATAACTCAACTGCACACACTCTACACGCCCTGCTCTACGCCTTACTGAACACACATAACTGCACACACACTCTACACGCCCTGCTCTACGCCTTACTGAACTCACATAACTCAACTGCACACACTCTACACGCCCTGCTCTACGCCTTACTGAACACGCATAACTCAACTGCACACACTCTACACTCCCAGCTCTACGCCTTACTGAACACACATAACTCAACTGCACACACTCTACACGCCCTGCTCTACGCCTTACTGAACACACATAACTCAACTGCACACACTCTACACGCCCTACTCTACGCCTTACTGAACACACATAACTCAACTGTACACACACTCTACACGCCCTGCTCTACGCCTTACTGAACACACATAACTCAACTGCACACACTCTACACACCCTGCTCTACGCCTTACTGAACACACATAACTCAACTGCACACACTCTACACGCCCTGCTCTATGCCTCACTGAACACACATTACTCAACTCCACACACTCTACACACCCTGCTCTACGCCTTACTGAACACACATAACTCAACTGCACACACTCTACACGCCCTGCTCTACGCCTTACTGAACACACATAACTCAACTGCACTGAACACACATAACTCAACTGCACACACTCTACACGCCCTGCTCTACGCCTTACTGAACACACATAACTCAACTGCACACACTCTACACACCCTGCTCTACGCCTTACTGAACACACATAACTCAACTGCACACACTCTACACGCCCTGCTCTACGCCTTACTGAACACACATAACTCAACTGCACACACTCTACACGCCCTGCTCTACGCCTTACTGAACACACATAACTCAACTGCACACACACGCCCTGCTCTACGCCTTACTGAACACACATAACTCAACTGCACACACTCTACACTGAACACTGAACACACATAACTCAACTCCACACACTCTACACACACTGCTCTACGCCTTACTGAACACACATAACTCAACTGCACACACTCTACACACCCTGCTCTACGCCTTACTGAACACACATAACTCAACTGCACACACTCTACACACCTGCTCTACGCCTTACTGAACACACATAACTCAACTGCACACACTCTACACGCCCTGCTCTCGCCTTTACTGAACACACATAACTCAACTCCACACACTCTACACACTGCTCTCGCCTTACTGAACACACATAACTCAACTCCACACACTCTACACACCCTGCTCTACGCTTACTGAACACACATAACTTAACTGAACACACATAACACACATAACAACTGCACACACTCTACACGCCCTGCTCTACGCCTTACTGAACACACATAACTCAACTGCACACACTCTACACGCCCTGCTCTACGCCTTACTGAACACACATAACTCAACTGCACACACTCTACACGCCCTGCTCTACGCCTTACTGAACACACATAACTCAACTGCACACACTCTACACGCCCTGCTCTACGCCTTACTGAACACACATAACTCAACTGCACACACTCTACACACCCCTGCTCTACGCCTTACTGAACACACATAACTCAACTGCACACACTCTACACACCTGCTCTACGCCTTACTGAACACACATAACTCAACTGCACACACTCTACACGCCCAGCTCTACGCCTTACTGAACACACATAACTCAACTGCACACACTCTACACGCCCAGCTCTACGCCTTACTGAACACACATAACTCAACTGCACACACTCTACACGCCCTGCTTCACGCCTTACTGAACACGATAACTCAACTGCACACACTCTACACGCCCAGCTCTCACGCCTTACTGAACACACACTCAACTGCACACACTCTACACACCCCCAGCTCTCGCCTTACTGAACACACATAACTCAACTGCACACACTCTACACGCCCTGCTCTTTGCCTTACTGAACACACATAACTCAGCTCCACACACTCTACACACCCTGCTCTACGCCTTACTGAACACACATAACTCAACTCCACACACTCTACACACACTGCTCTACGCCTTACTGAACACACATAACTCAACTGCACACACTCTACACGCCCTGCTCTACGCCTTACTGAACACACATAACTCAACTGTACACACTCTACACTCCCAGCTCTACGCCTTACTGAACACGCATAACTCAACTGCACACACTCTACACGCCCTGCTCTACGCCTTACTGAACACACATAACTCAACTGCACACACTCTACACGCCCTGCTCTATGCCTTACTGAACACACATAACTCAACTGCACACACTCTACACACCCTGCTCTACGCCTTACTGAACACACATAACTCAACTGCACACACTCTACACGCCTGCTCTATGAACACTTAACTGAACACACATAACTCAACTGCACACAACTGCACACACTCTACACGCCCTGCTCTACGCCTTACTGAACACGCATAACTCAACTGCACACACTCTACACGCCCTGCTCTACGCCTTACTGAACACACATAACTCAACTGCACACACTCTACACGCCCTGCTCTACGCCTTACTGAACACACATAACTCAACTGCACACACTCTACACGCCCTGCTCTACGCCTTACTGAACACACATAACTCAACTGCACACACTCTACACGCCCTGCTCTACGCCTTACTGAACACACATAACTCAACTGCACACACTCTACACGCCCTGCTCTACGCCTTACTGAACACACATAACTCAACTGTACACACTCTACACTCCCAGCTCTACGCCTTACTGAACACACATAACTCAACTGCACACACTCTACACGCCCTGCTCTACGCCTTACTGAACACGCATAACTCAACTGCACACACTCTACACGCCCTGCTCTACGCCTTACTGAACACGCATAACTCAACTGCACACACTCTACACTCCCAGCTCTACGCCTTACTGAACACACATAACTCAACTGCACACACTCTACACGCCCTGCTCTACGCCTTACTGAACACGCATAACTCAACTGCACACACTCTACACGCCCTGCTCTTTGCCTTACTGAACACACATAACTCAACTGCACACACTCTACACGCCCTGCTCTATGCCTTACTGAACACACATAACTCAACTGCACACACTCTACACGCCCTGCTCTATGCCTTACTGAACACACATAACTCAACTGCACACACTCTACACGCCCTGCTCTATGCCTTACTGAACACACATAACTCAACTGCACACACTCTACACACCCTGCTCTACGCCTTACTGAACACACATAACTCAACTGCACACACTCTACACGCCCTGCTCTATGCCTTACTGAACACACATAACTCAACTGCACACACTCTACACACCCTGCTCTACGCCTTACTGAACACACATAACTCAACTGCACACACTCTACACGCCCTGCTCTACGCCTTGAACACACATAACTCAACTGCACACACTCTACACGCCCTGCTCTACGCCTTACTGAACACACATAACTCAACTGCACACACTCTACACGCCCTGCTCTACGCCTTACTGAACACACATAACTCAACTGCACACACTCTACACGCCCTGCTCTACGAACACTAACTCAACTGCAACTCCACACACTCCTACACACCCTGCTCTACTGAACACACATAACTCAACTGCACACACTCTACACGCCCTGCTCTCTACGCCTTACTGAACACACATAACTCAACTGCACACACTCTACACGCCCTGCTCTACGCCTTACTGAACACGCATAACTCAACTGCACACACTCTACACGCCCTGCTCTACGCCTTACTGAACACACATAACTCAACTGCACACACTCTACACACCCTGCTGCTTACTGAACACACATAACTCACTGCACTTACACACCCTGAAACACACATAACTCAACTGCACACACTCTACACGCCCTGCTCTACGCCTTACTGAACACACATAACTCAACTCCACACACTGTACGTTTTTTCTGAACAAGGCCTACTTGACGCACCCTGTGCACCCTACTGAATACGCCTTGTTCTACACACACTGTGCTACACCTTACTGAACACACCCTATTTGGCAAACTTTGCTCTCTTGCTCACTGAACAAGCCCTACTCAATACACTTTGCTCTACCCCTTATGCCGTACTTAACACGCCCTGCTCTGCACTTTACCAGCCCTGCTCTAAACCTTACTTGACCTGCCCTGCACTACACCTTACTGAGCAGACCCTACTCAACTCTCTTTGCTCTACACCTTACTGAGCACGCCGTACTGGACTCCAACTACTTTACCTCTCATTGAACACTCCCCACTTTACTGCATATGCATTGCTCATTACGCCGTACTCTACACGTTACTGAACACGCCTTGTTCTGCACACACTGCTCTACACCTTACTGAACATGCCTTACTCAACGTGCACTGTGCCAAACATCCTCACGCTGTTTGATATGTCTGCTGAATTCCTGCAGTGTAATGTGAGCAGCACTTCCAAATTAGTCGAGCATTTTTCGCTTGTGCAGCTTGTTGCTCAGTTTGCAAATGTCATGTATTTTCCGATAATTTTGGGTGATGTGATTTCTGGTACGGAGTATTACATGCAGTATATCTTATAATTACTCACTGAGAAAGTGTGTCTGTATCACCTCTTTGGCCAGCCTGTAGTTATGTTTTATTTGGTGCATAGAATTGGATGTTTGTGTGACCGTTATCTCGCGTCACCTCAACTGTCACTATTCATCAGCAATGCAGACTGTAGAGCCACAAATTCTGCTCAACCCAGAGATGTAATACAGCCCCCGACTCAATGTATTATTCTCATTCTGTTGAGCGGGGGGGGTTACAGTACCTTTCCTATTTTTCCGTTTTCTTTTTTTTCAAACGTTCGCATTTTAGATCAACACGCGGCACATATTGAGACTATGGCGGGGGAAATTAGACTATGGCAGGCCGCCATAGTCTCGTCAATGTATGGGAAACACTGGAACAGAATTATTACACCTTAAGTTGTTGCGGCTGTGGCTGTAGATTAGCCGAGTGGGTGTGGAAGAACGTCAGTATTCTTTATTCTGTTCTGTCCGCAGCTCTCTGACGATGACATCATGAAAGAGACGGCAGGCAGGAGAGTCACCTTCGACGTCAGCGAATCGGAGCTGAGCAGCGTCGATGCTCTGGATGGTGCTGGTGAGTAAGATTGAGAGAGAGATTGAACATTGATAGATTAAGTGGGAGGGAGCGTGTATGCGAGAGCGATTGTGAGTCAGAAAGTTAGCGTAGTTAGAACAGTCAAGAGTGTGAATGAGTGTGAGAATATGTGAGTTAAAGTGAGCCCTCATGAGAGAGTGAGGCCGTTTTCTGTCAGGGACGGAACCTGTAATTGGTGCTAGCTCTCTTGTAGCACAGTGTGGTCACTGAGCCGTAAATATCATCTGGTGCTCAAAGGTTACTTTGCGTCTTCAGAGCATTTTGTCTTCTTTTAAGCTGTGTGTGCTTACAGAATGTAAAATTGCCCCTAGTTGGTCTGCATGTGTTCAGACTCGGAGTATAGAACGGTCTCTTGTTGGGCTTTGTGTATTTAGGATGGGAAGCATACTAAAGTTAGGCTGTGTTTATTCATAGTACAAAACTTTATCTGGTTGGAATGCTTATACTTAGAAATGAAACAATCTCCAGTTTGACTGTGTGTATTCATTGAAAAAAACATTCCCTTGTTGGAATGTGTACTCAGAGTATAAAACATTCTCGTTTGGCTGCATATGTTCAGAGTATACAGCATTCTCAAGTTAGACTGTGAATTTGGAGTACATAAAATTCTCTGGTTGGATGTTGTGTATTTGGCCTATGAAACATTCCCCTGCTGGACTGCATGTATTTGTGGTATAAAACATTTCTTGTTGGACTGCATGTGAGTGTAAAATATTCTCTTATTGCACTGTGTGCATTAAGGGTATAAAACATTGTCTCATTGGACTCTGTGTGTATTCTGAGCATTAAATATTCTCTTGTTGACTGCGTGTATTTGGAGTATAAAACATTCTCTTGCTGGACTTTGTATATTCAGAGTATAAAACATTCTCGAGTTGGACTGTGTGTATTTGTAGAATAAAGAATTATCTTGATGGTACGTCTGCTATATGTATTCAGAGTATGAAACAACCTCTTATTTGACTTTGTGTTGTATATTTCCAGTGTATAACATTCTCTAGTTGGATTGTGTGTATTCAGATTACAAAACATTCCATTTTTGGATTGGTTGTATTTGGAGTGTAAAATATTCTCTATTTTACGTGGGTATTTGGGGAAAAAACAAAAAAATCCCGCACACAGTCCTCTACGCTTGCAATCCTTTATTAAATTCACACAACGCTTCGGTCGTAGACCTTCGTCAGGTAGTTACTACTTCGTTACTACCTGATGAAGGTCTACGACTGAAACGTGTGAATTTAATAAAGGATTGCAAGCGCAGAGGACTGTGTGCGGGACTTATTTGGTTCTTCTATTTGGCCGACCTTGAGTCCTCTCCTAGGCACCTATCGACTTACAGGTGTGCATTACGTTCATTTTCTAATTGAGTATTTGGGGTAAAACTGTCTCTACTTGGACTGCATGTATTCAGAGTATTAAACATTGTCTGGTTTGCCTGTGTATACCAAACCATAATACTGCACATTTTCTAGTCGAGTGGTCACATGCAATCTGCAGTCTGCAACTGAGTGGTATCGCTGTTTCAGCTAGTGCAGCTATCCATCTATGGGAGACAAAGAAGCCACGGTATCAGTGATGACAAAAAAATGACAATTAATGACAAATGTGTACCTCGGCTACAATATACCTTGTACCTTATCATGTTCCTCACCGGCTCCCCTGTGTGTGCTGGGTTTTGTTCCATCTACTGTTGCAATCGTAGGATTTTAGAAGCAGCCGGTTTGTCTTCACTTGGTGCATTTCTTGTTTAAAGTGGTTAAACCTCTTAAAACGTATGCTGGCTGTGTTATGAGGACGCTAACTGCCCCCCCCCGTTCCGCAGGTGCCCACTCGACTGTACCCGCCAAAGTGCAGCAGTTGGCGGACTCCCTCCAGCACATCTCTGGCCAGCTCAACAGTGTGCTTGGAGCCCTGGGCTCGCTGGCTCACAGACAGGCCCCTCCTCTCTCCGCCTACAGCACCCTCCCATTTCCCCTGTCCCGCTCCCCGGCCTCCGCGTGGGCCCCTCCCACCAGCACTGGCCTATCGCGGGGGCTGGGGGAGGCAACGGGCAGCCGGTGGGCTGGACTTTTTCCAGGTGAGTCGGTGACCTTTCTCTCGTATTTCAGGTTAACTGGCTAAGATGGGTGCAGTTTAGATTTTGCCATTGAATGTGGTGAAGTAGTGGTGCCAGTACCTTAATTGCGCTCGAACCAGTGTCTTCTTGAACCCCTTTGCGCAGAATACAAATAATGCCAATTTTTTTCTTGTATGCATCATCCTATTTTGGCTCTATAACTCAGCATTTGTGTCACAGAGACTCTGGAAAATTATTCCAGTGAAACAAGACATTTGGAAATTCAATTACAGAATCATCTAGGAATTAAATTTCGGGATTTACGGAGGCCAGCGTCTCTGTCTGCGCAAAGGGGTTTTTAAAAATGACACAGGATGCATTTTTATAATGATGCTTTGTTTCATTGTTAAAATTATACTTCAAAACATACTGTAAATGTATTAATGTTGCGCTTTTGGCATTTTGACCTTTTTTGCCGTTGCTCAGGATGCTAACTGGACCGGCTGCAGTGGATGTTCTTACTGCAGTTGTGAATGTGTGCATCACTGTAGCCCATAGCTGAATTTACTGCAGTTGCCAGTATATCCAGTTCACAGTGGTAACAATCTGCCTGTGTCAGCAGGAGCCGTAGAAACTAATGGATATCACTCCACAGGGAGTCACACTACTTACTCTGCCTATACTCCAGCCAGGTAAGGTCATAGGGCTTTTCACTACTACTAAAAGCCTTATCAAAGTTGTATACTAAGCGCAATAATGTTTAGCAACAAGATTCGGCTTTCGTGCTTTTACTCAGTTTTCCGCAAATTTGGATTTGGAATCAAACGGTTCACGAGTGGTTACGGATTGTGCAGATTTCAAGTATTTCCTCAATATGGTGGAATTAGTGTACCTCGTCACTATCCGACACTTGTCCACTTTTAGCATTTTTTTTTTTCCCTCATATGTAGAGTATAGGCATTGATTTCCATCTTATCTCAGAATTTAAAACCGGCCGATTTGATCAACAAGATTTGTCAAGAGGTCTATTTTGAGAGTGAAACTTGAAGATGTAGGAAGAGGTGCTGCATTCTGGAGTATCACACATGGCAGATTGCTGTTCCTCTTTCTCTTGCGGAGATTTTCGCTAATGAGGAGCTATGAAAATACTCTTGCTTTCTGGTCGTAATCGGAAGTAGTACGGATTGGCTCTGTTCACATCAAAGCACCTGTCCATCTATCACCTGACCAGAAACATAACCGCTCATAACAGCCAGCATCTCATTATATTATCAGGCTTGAATTACCTGTCCACCATAAGAATCCGTTGTGAGAAATCCTTGCTATTAAGTCCGTTTTTGCAGACAGCACATCCATGTACGTCCATTTTAAATATTACATTGCCTGCCAGTGGCCTAATGAAGATATGGCTTGAAATTTGTATGATTTGGATTAATTTTATTACTTACTGGCTGAGAGGAAGAACTTTCTCTCTTTGTGGAAAAATGCTATTTTGGGGAAGAGTTTTTTCATCTCCCTGAATATTTGGATTTTTGGAGAAATGCGGTTGTAATCGGACAGCGATGATATACTGTGTATTATTAGGAGTAAACATAAAATAGCCTTTAATTGTAGCCCTCTGGACGAAGTCGGGCGGCTACTATGGATTCACGATTGTCACCTCTGCCGCCGCGTCTGCTTCTGTGGACACTTCCTTGTGGACGCTGTATGTGTGTAATTGACCGATTACTTTCACATTTAGTGCGGACGTGTTATTTATGCTTAAGTTATGACACCTATCGATTTTGTTTTCCATGGCGACAGTATTGGCCGAATAATGCGCAAATTCGTGCTGAAACATAGAGATTTCCTTGTGGAAGCAGTACAGGCTGGAGAAGTGGACGTTCGCGGGCGACCGGACTGTCCAGTTTTGTCTTAGAATCTGCCTTTGTAACCCCATGTGAATTGTTTGATTACAAATATAATATGGAGCAGTACGTGGCCAAATCAATAAAACCGTCTTTGATCCAGACATGCAACTGCTGTTCATGATGATACAGTATGATTGATACGGTATGTTACCGATAATGGAAGCACTGACGTCTGAATGCGCCTGTGCGTGGCTGTGCCCGTGCGTGTCCAGGTCTGACAGTGTTCACAGTCTCGGTCCCAAGCAGCCGGTTTCTGTGGAGGTGGATGGCCAGCGTCTGCAGGCCCGAATCGAGGAGACTAAGCGTTGGCTGGAGAGCCGCAGGAAGGAATCCAGCATGTATCCTCACTCAAGTAAACCATTGTAACAGCCATAATGCATGCGGACACGCAGTTCCTTCTATCACCACTAGAGGGTGCGCGAGTTGCTTTGTTTTCAGAACAACGGGAAAATTTTTGTTTGAGTTCGCCTTGCATTTCATTTTTTCCACCGTCTCGTTTATCACCGTAATGACTTTCCCTTCAATTGACCTAAATCTTTACCTTCAAAGAAGGCCTTGACTAGCTCAAAATGAAATATTTCCGTTAGTTGGCATTTTCTTTTATGCTTGTTTGATTGGTCCTACTTAATTACGTACTACTTTTTCCTATTAAATTCTCTCACTTTTATCTATATTATTGTGTAAGACTGTCACTGTGTTTCTTTAACATTCCCTGATCAGACCCCTCCTCAGCCGATACCGGAACCCCCCTTCCCTGAGTGGACTGGTGCAGCTCAGTCTGGATGAAAACAACCAGATAAAGGTGTACCATTATTGAAAATGAGGCTGCTACATGTGTGCAAGCTCGCGTATGACATTGAGGGGTGAACTTGTTTGTTGTGGTACAGACCCAGCCACTCCCGGGCTGGCAATCTCTCAGGTGTAGCTCTGCGTATCTCAGAGACCAATAGAAGAAAGGATGGTACATTATTGACTAGTCAGTTGCACTCCCTGTGTAACACTACCCTGTGTGGGCTCTGAGCTCTTGACCACTTACGAAAGCAATGCTACAACTTTGCAATTGTGCAACTTCTATCCCAAAGATATACGACGATGACCTATAAGGAATTGAAATCATTTTATTTATTTTAATCCTCATTCAGTAATTTGTTTATTGATTCTTATCAAAGACTTTATCCATCATTAAGACTGACTTGTGTTCTTATTTCTCTGAAGAACCAGTCACACGATTCACACATTCTTAGATTTAAAGTGAAAGACAACTTTCGCACGAAACAGGCGTTAAATAAAAGAATTACCACATGGAGTCCAGATATGACTTGGATTTTTTGAAATTTTTTAATAGAAGTCGTACATTGCTTCATATTGCGAGAAAACGACCGAACAATAAAACAAGACTGCCCTGAGAGCACAACATCTTCTGCCGGAGTCGCGACTGCAATGTGCGTATCATCAGTGTATGTGCTGCATATGTGCAAAGTTTCAGTAATGTCCTATGAAAACTGTAGGAGGAGTTGATTTCACCTGCCAATTACCTTCCGATATGGACAGATGGATGGACAGACGGACTGCGCCATTACATAATCCCCCCTATTGGGCTTTGGCGGGGTTGGAGCATAAAAACTGAAGGTGGCCATCTTTCCATTCCTCTGAAAGGTTTTGCCAGTGAGTAGCCAAGGAACACTTTGGCAGTCTCATGGCAGTGACGATGAATGACCATAGCTTAACAAAGGTCCTTATAGGCTTACCTCATTTTGTACTGAATTCACCACTGAATTCCCCACTTTTTTCTCACTAGTTTTCTGCAAAGTGCGCATGAGTGAATAGTGAGTTGTCTTTCATATTCATAATATTGAGCGGATATTTTCATTAGTGCAGGTATTACAATTACTGGCTGTGATGAGGATTTTGCTTCTTTTATAGTTCTGGCATCAGGGAAATTCGATCATTACACATTGCTAGCATTGTTAGCAAACTAATCTATGTTTTATCTTATGTGCTTAGCTTAGCTGGCATCATTTTTTAGATTGCAATGCATGCGCAGTTGTTACTTGTACATATCCTTTCTCATTTCTTCCTTGAGAAAAACCCTGCATACTTGCATATTTACATCCATTCATACGTGTGTCTGTGTATCCCTACTGAGGCGTGATATTCGAGGGTGGACTGTTTGCTGTCCCCTGTCTGCTTCTTGCAGACGCGCCATATGGTGGATGGACATTTTAGCTAGCCCTTACACTCCCAGAATAGACTTTGTGCTGAACACATTTCACTATCAGCTGTGCCAAGTTGTCTTACCCCCACAATATTAACAAAGTGTTGTTTTCGTCGCATTTTAAAAACGCTACAGTTGTGTTTGTGTGGTCATGTAGCAGAGCATTTGTCGTATTGATGGATACAATTCTTCGAGGATACGTAGTTAAATTTTCAATGTGTTCAGTGTGTCAGAACACTCACAGGAAAGGGGATACTTTAGGTCTTCAGCGAGAGCTTTTTTTTTTTTTTCTACCTCTGTCTATGAAAGAGTTATAGGACATTTGACATCACTAGCTGTTTCCATCCACCTATTTTAATGCGCATTTTCATTTTGCGCTTAAAAAAACCTGAGTGGAAACGCCAAAATCTTATCAACTTGAAATATCGTGATCAATTTTTTTTTTGCGCAAGGAGGGGGTGGAAAATGTTCCGAATCGATAAAGATAAATGTGCTTTAGTGCAGTGGAAACGGGTTAGCGAACAAGTTACGCGAATAAACGATGACATTTAGTATCTACGTCATTTTTGCTTGCCTACGTTGGCAAGCTAGCTAGCTAGTTTGCTACCTCGCAACATTGGTGTGCTAGCTATAACGTTAGAGTTCGTTATCATTTTAGCTAGCTAGCTAGTGGCTAATACAGTAGAAGCGAACTGTAACCTTACACTACTGTGCTAGCTGTAACATTAAAGACTTCGTAACCACTAGCTTAAGTGATTACTTTCATTCGTTTTTGCCACCAGCTTTCCCGTTTGTTTTCCTTTTCATTCGTTCGTTCCTTATTGACGTCATAGCGTGCGCCGTCTTCTTCTGCAGAAGCAATGACAATTAAATCGAGAATTAGCGCCACCTAACGGCACTTTCGGCTTATCTCGTGAAACAAAAGCGCATAACTGAAGTGGGTGGAAACGCACACAAATGCGCTTTTCCTTTTGCCGCATTAACAAAAATTCGCTTAAGATTTGTGATACAAGTTGGATGGAAACACAGCTACTGTTAAGTGGAAAATGGCAGATTCCGTGAGTGTTTTGATCTGGATGTTCAAGTATTTTTCATTCAGTTCAGCTTTGTCATAAAATGACCAAAAAATATTTAGTTACACCTAAGCGGCAGTTCTATCATTTACGATTCACGTCAAATGAAAGTTGTCTTTCATTTTAAGATTTTGTGACAAAATATCTAAATTCTGGGGGAAAAAAGTTTGTCATACAGCCTCAATACCAGAAGAACTGGGACTATGTGTATAATTTAAATAAAAACAACAAGTAGTAATTTGAACAGCTTTTAAGCTGTATTCAATTGGAAAAAATGCAAGGCAAAATCAGTAATGTTTTATTTCATCACCTTTATTGTCATTATTTTGAATATCATGGCTATTTTGAAATGTAATGTCTGCAACGCGTTCAATGAAGTTGGGACAGGAGCGTGTTGACCACTGTAACATCACCTTTCTTTTGAATGACAATCAGCAGTCATTTCTGGAACCAAGGGCACCAACTGTTGGTGTTTTGAAGGCAGAATTCATTCCCATTCTCCCCTGATGTCGGGCTTTGGTAGGTAAACATTCTGGGGTCTTGTATTTTGTGTTTCATAATCCGTCACTCATTTTCAATGAGAGACAGGGGTGGGCTGCTGGCAGTAGCCAATCTCTGACTAGGAAGTCACGCTGTTGTAATACAAGCAAAGTGTGGCTTTGTGTTATTCTGCCAGAAAAAAAAAAATAAACAGAGGCGTCCCCAGAAAGATGAGATCTAAAAGGCATGTGTTGTTCCAGAATGCGCACATAACCTTTTGCTTCAATTTTGGCTTCACAGATGTGCCAAGTTGTCTATTCTGAGTGCATTAGCGCAGTCCCAGACAATGACAAACATTGACTTTTGAAAATATTGCTGACAACAGTCAGGATGGTTCTTCTCCTCTTTGGCCCTGAGAAAACAATATCCACTATTTCTAAAATCAGTATGAAAGATGGACTCGACAGACCACAGCTCTTCTTTCCACATGACTGTCAGTCTGTTTCAGATGAGCTCAAACCCAGAGAAGTGGGCAGTGCTTCTGGATGCCGTTGACATATGGCCATCCAAGTACTAACCAAGCCCACACCTGCTTAGCTTCAGTCACGCGGCTGGAGCGGATTGAGTAGCGGTATGGCTGCTGGCAGATGCTCTAAATCTTTTCACTAAATTATGGACTGTTGATTTTGAGATCCATAAATTTCATGCGATTGCACATTGAGAAACCAAATGTTCCAAACGGATGATTTCTGAAGATTCTACGACTTATCCACTCGACAGACTCCCCTGTCCCTATTGTTTTGGATTGTGTTGCAGGCATCAAATTCTAAATTCATGACTATTTACAGTTGATAAGGTGAAACCCTTTTTTTTTTTTTTTTTTTCATAACTAAATGTAGGTACAAGAAAATTTCAAAATCACTTTATTCTGTTTTTGTATGAATTTTACATATCACTCCAATTCTTGTGGAATTTAGGTTGTACATAATTATTGTTGCGATTTTGTTTGAGCTTTCTTGAACTCGCTGAGCCAATGGTCCTGGCCAGATGTCCTTTAATGAATCTAGAGGGAAAGTCACAAGTCGAATAAAAAAAATAACTTCCTTAAAAAAGAAAAATAATAACTTCCTTAAGCACAGTGTATGTATTGCGAGTGTGACAGTCAGTTGTTCAAATGTGTTTTGTGTAGATAAGTTGAGCTATTTGTAAGTTTTTACTTTATTTTTATACATTTTCACTGTGTACAGACCTGTATATTAATAAAAATAGATTTGTTTATAGTAAATGGTGAGAGCATGAAAGATGATTTTTTTGTTTAAGGCGTTTGTAATGAACACAATGCAGTCCATAAGTATTTGGATGGTGAAAATGTTATACATGTCGTAGAACCATAAGGTTAAAGCCAATAGTCTTTTTTCAAATTTATTGCGCAGGTGAAATCATGAGCAAGTAATTGTACAAACAAAAACCAACTGCTGAAGTCTGCGGCCCTTAGCCTGGCACCAGGGGAAAAGAGAACTACAGAATGGGCTCTCAGAAGTTTATACTGGAAATAAGTAGGCTGTACTTTACAGTAAAGTTCACACTGATTGGACACAGGAACACAAATGGAGAGCAAAACCAATGAACGATACACGGGGGTATTGGAGGGACATTCAAAAGATAACAATGGGAGGGGATAGGTGGGATTTCCAGGAACACACACAGAATGATGGGGGAGGGGAGGAGTGCTTCCTTCTTTCACATAAAGGTGGCTGCAAAATCCTATATGGTTCATAAGACATGGATATAAGCGCCCGTAAATCAGAGCTGAAGATCTCTTACAGCACTTTTTTTTTTTTTTTTTTTCAGATTTACTTTGCTTATACAGCTGGAAAGCAAAAGGTGTATCAAATGTTCAGCACTACACTGGTTGTAAAATGCGTGTAAACGTTCTTAACGGACAAATACGCCAGTACTGCTGTCTGCCTCATACACTGCAACCCACAGGATTTATTCCATTCCCTACAATCAGGGCCGTCGCAGGGGGGGTGCAAGGCCCTGTGCCGACTTGATGCACGAGGCCCTGCTCACGTGCACGCGCATTAATCATGCCTGGCTGCAAGCACATAGCTGTTCATACCCGGTGAAATGACATGCATTTTTAGACTAAAACGGCATTTTTGTGGCAATAACTTAAACTATGATTTTTACCTGCGTCGCCAAAGGCAGCAGGTCTAGGAATGGCTTTTTCACTTCCGGACCCGAACTCTGAAAAATGCTCGGAGGACAAAAATCTCTTGGGAGAGCGCCAAACTCATCAAGTAGAGCGGGTGAATTTTTGTTGTCCATTGTCCTTCCGTCCGTCCGTCCGTCCGAAGTAAAGACGTTATCGTGATAACTCAAAAAATAATTGGCCCAGGAAGTTGTAATTTGGTATGATGATGTATCTTGACCCAAGGCAGGTCGCTATTGAAAATGGGCGCGCTGCATCAAAATCCAAGATGGCTGCCACCGTTTTTGTAAAAACAACGTTATCGAGATAACACGAAAAAATAAGTGTCGTAGGAAGTTATAATTTGGTATGCTGATGTATCTTGACCTAAGGCAGTTCGCTATCGAAAATGGGCGCGCTGCGTCAAAATCCAAGATGGCCGCCACCATTTTTGTAAAAACGACGTTATCGAGAGAACGCAAAAAATATGTCGTAGGAAGTTCTGATTTGGTATGCTGATGTACCTTGACCTAAGGCAGGTCGCTATTGAAAACAGGCGCGCTGCGTCAAAATCCAAGATGGCCGCCGCCATTTCTATAAAAACAACATTATCGAGATAACGCAAAAAATATGTGTTGTAGGAAGTTCTGATTTGGTATGCTTATGTATCTTGACCTAAGGAAGATCGCTATTGAAAAAATCCTCAGGAAAAAAAAAAAATCAACTGCACAACGATTGGCTTTTATCATCAAATCAGCTCAGCTGTCACTTTATATTGACATATTGAAGTATGACAGTGCGTCACGAATTACAATTCAACAAACACTAATACCTAATGGCTCACACTCACTGGTGACAATCGCTTATTTTGACTCATTTCTATCGAAAAATCTCAGATTAACAAAGGCGTAGTATCCGCTGACACCCGCGACAGTGTAACATTTGATTACGATGCAGTATATTTTCTCATACTAGTCAGTCACAAACGCTGTGCTGCAGTATAACTTTAAAACATCAGATTCCCGCTCACCATTCATTGATTAGGTAATGGTCACTTTCCTTGCCTTTTGGGCCGCAAACTCAGCAATTAAATCCTTATAATCCAGCCTGGATGCAACGTGTTTTCCGATAGACAGAAGGGCGAGCCCGCAAAGTCTCTCCTGCGACATGGAGGTCCGAAAATAGTGTTAAATTAGTTTTAACTTTGAAAAGTTTCGCTACCCCGATGCCAATTATTGATATCGTCAATAAGACCCTGAGAGCAATCTCACAGTTAGGAGAGGCGAGTGAGCAGCGAGACAGAGCATGTTCCGTACGACGACATAAAATTAAAAAAAAAAAATTGGGTAGGCTTTTATCGAGATGAAATGGTAAATAATGAAACTGACACGGAGAATTGTTATTTTAGGAGCATGATGAGTCAAGTGCAGTGATGCAAATTATGTATTAATTTATTAAAAAAAAAAAACAAAAAAATCACACACCATCCGCAAGGCCCCCTAAAGGCGCGAGGCCCTGTGTGATCGCACACTTCCCACAGCCCAAGCGACGGCTCTGCCTACAATTTTCAGTGGAGCCATATGCACTCAGAAATTACGAAACAATTCATTTACTAATAAGAAAAAGTGTGTGGGGAGACCCAATTAGAATCATCTTAGTAGCTATGTGCAGAAAATGCATTGAGTGGTGCATGGGTATGTGTGATTTTACCAATGCACTGTCTGGTACGTACATACCACTAGAAAACTACATAATGACAAATGGAAAGAAACACCTTTTTTACCTCCATTTTTGTCATCTCTGAATCTGAGGTCAGTTGAGTGCTCACTGATCGCACTTCAATTTCAGTTGGTTTTCCGAAGATGACACACCTCTTCGTTTATTTGCTGGATCGAGGCCAGCTATGGAGCACGTGAGCAGCCATTTTGTGGGTTCACTAACAACAGTATTTCCGGTGCAGTGCAAAAGTTTTAGGCGTATGTGACACAATTCCGTGAGGCGAAGATGCTTCCAAAAATCATGAAATGTTTCTATAAAGTACTATTAAGTGCTGTGAACTGTTAAAAATGAACTCAAAGCAATATTTCGTATGACTCCCCTTTGCCTAAAAATTTGGCACTGTCCTACAGTTTTGTAGTTTTGTACGATTACTGGCTGTTTGTTAGGTTTAAGCCTTTTGCAGAATATGCCTCAGTTCCTCGGCAGGCTCACAGTCTCACTTGCGTCTGTCTTCTCTGGTACTCCCAGATGGCCTTGATGCTGTTGAGATCAGGGCTCTTTCATGACGTATTATTTGCAAGCCTGTAGCCAAGGGGGATTGAACGAACCCCCCCTCGTGGCCAAAGGTCCAGAATTTAAGTCCGTTTTGTGCCCCTCTTTTACATAACGACGGTCAATAATTCTAAGATAATCCAAAAAAAAAAAAAAATCTAAATCAGGGTTCCCCAATCTTTTCCAGAAAGGGCCACCGTGGGTGCAGGTTTTCATTGCAACCAAGCAGCTACACACCTGATACTACTCATCAACCCCTGGACTCTTTGCTAATGAGCTTGACTAGTAGCATCAGGTGTGTAGCTGCTTGGTTGCAATGAAAGCCTGCACCTACACCGGCCCTTTCTGGGAAAGATTGGGGACCCCTGTTCTAAACCAAACTGACATTTAAAACATGTTTATGAGTCTGTATGTCAAATTGAAGATGTATGCATGAATATTTATTTGTCTACTTATCATATGAAAGTGACTGACGAGACAAAGCTGGGTCATTCCATGTGAAATCAAGCAAATTCCAGGATAATCCCCGCTGGACTATCTCAGATTTTCTTCAAACTTCACCTATATATAAATTGACTATTCTAAGCAGGTTTTGCGAAATATTAGGTTCCCCTCATCAGTAGTTTATGATTAATGGCCCCTGCAAGTGGTGGCGGGTACCCCTTGGGAAAAACGACTAAATTTCTGAGCTGTTGTCAGAGCTCTGCTGTAGCTGAAGTATTCAAGCCAGCTCTATAATTTCCTCTGGAGTGACTCTCCTGTACCCAGACAGCAGGGAAACATAGCATAAGACCTGCTCGAAGGTGAGCTTAGGTATCTAGGAGGAGCCAAAAATTGGGAAAAAAACACAATTGCAAATGAAAAATGCCAGTTTTTAAGTACCCATCTGACCCTTTTAATGAGTAGCTACAACTCTAATTAGTTGTATGGGGAATATTTAAATAGTTTCCTCGTATGTAGGATACAAAAGTAAATCAGATGTTATGTGAATGAGAAAATATTTGGTCTTAAAGTTGTATTTTTGGCCAAAATGGGCCTACTTTACCATGCTATAACTCAGTGCTGACATAAAATTGGAGGCCCAATCTTTGGTATGTCTTAGAAGGGTTAAGTTTTGGTTTGTCATTCTTTTCATTTAGCAGAATTGTGTGAATTCATCTATTTTGCAGGTATTGAATATGAACTGCCCATTTATGTTCCTGACACTGCAACTCAGTTGGGTTCAAGTCAGGACTGAAACGAGGCCACCGCCATATCTTAATATCGTTTCTTTTGAGCCTTTTTATTTTTTTTAATCATTTATTTATTTATTTATTTATTTATTTATTTTAAATAAATTTGGCATCTCCAATCCCACCCGAATCTGGAATGCCCAATTGGTGAACTATGTACAAGGCTTGCTCGTATGCGACCCCTTGCTGCCAATTCAGGAGAGTGTAGACAGTTCGCGGCTCTCCTCCGAAGCACGCGCCTGTCAGCCACCGCTTATACACTCATTGGTTGAATCTTCGCAAGTTCAGAACGAGGGCGGAGGATACCCGGACATGAACAGACTTAGAATCTTCCTGACGAAAGCCTGCCTGGCCAACAGGAGGCGCTTTTGAGCAAATAAACTAGGCAACTGTTATTTTCCCTTCCCGGCAGTCCCTTCCCAATTTGCAACCCTGTAGCGCAATAACCAATTGTGCGCTACTCTGAAAAAGCTGCCGACCACTGCTGGCTGGTACGAAGCGGGGATCGAACCCACGACGTGATAGTCACTTCTGCTTCGCAACGCGATGCTTTACCGAGTGAGCTATCCAGACTTTTAAGGCTGGGCTTGCTCTTGAGCTTGGGATCGTTCTATAATCGTTCTATGCTCTATAATCCAATTACTTTTCAGCCTCACATCGTCGGCTGGCGACTCAACATTGGACAAAAGGCAGGTCAATCAACCACATATTTTTCCAAGTTGTATTTGTTAATGCTTCCCACATTCCTTGGCAAAATCTGTACACTTTAAAGTGTAATCGTTCCTACAAGTAAGAGGAATCCAGTTTCTAGGGAGATTTGAAACCATGGTAACCCATACAATGTTTTGATTGATTACCAAGAGTCACTGACCAAATAGTCTTGGCTGGAGAAAACATTCTGTGCATTAAATTTGAATGTGAAATGCGAAAATATTGGCACCCAAGTTATTACTGTAAAGCCAGATGCAACACGTGCTGCAGAATTTTGAGAATTCTGATCTGCTTGTGTATGCGCTTGTCTATCGTTCACCAACATAACAAACTAAAGGTGTGTGCACAGACTGCTGCCAGGGTCTCATGGGGGTTTTGTATGCGCATTAGTGCGCTAATGTGTTTGTTGTAATGTGCCTGACATGTCAGAACAAGCTGGACCTGCTAATCTCTCTGGGTCCTTCAAAAGCCCACATTTGGATATGGTTTTGTCCCTTGTCCAGTCTTCCAGTCTTTTTTTGTTTATGTTTTTTTTCATGAATGGTCACAGTCCACATACTTATGCGCTGCTCTGTCATCATGCATTGTCATGTGTTGTGGCACGCTCAGCTTCATGCAGATAGGGTGGGCCTTATTTGAAGCCTTACCCTTTGAGCGCCGAATAAATTTTCAAGGAATTAAAAATGTAGTTATCCTGAGCTCCCTGCGGGAGCTCTTTTAAACAAGTTGCCACATGATTGGTTTTCAACAGCATCTGATTTTGATATCCTACATCAGGGGTAGGGAACCTTCTCCAGAAAGAGCCACTGTGGGTGCAGGCTTTCATACCAACCAAGCTGCCACACACCTGATTCTACTAATCAAGGCCCTTAACAAACATTCCAGAGGTTGATTAGTAGAGTCAGGTGTGTGGCAGCTTGGTTGGTATGAAAGCCCG